>JAUPFT010000030.1:34472532-35720032 GCA_036936625.1 Parnassius smintheus behrii | reverse complement strand
AGTCGTCAATCGTCTCTCGTTAGCTCGTTAGCGTAACACTTATCCTAAACGGTTCCCCACAATAAAAAAACCAACGGAGTCAAATCGCAGCTTCAAGTTGACCAATTGGCATCAGAATTTTGGCTGATTATGAGATTTTCGGAAACAGTGCGCAAAAGATCGATTGTTACGTTGACTATGTGGTACGTTGAGCCGTTCTCTTGAAAAAAAAATGTCGTCTATGTTATTCTCTGCAATTTTTTGAGAAACAAATATCGCTTAGCATGGCGAGGTAGCGATCGCCATTCACCATTTATAACGGCGTATCCTTGCTCATTTTGGAAAAAAATGGCCCCAGAATGCCGTCAAACCACAATTTGCACCAAACACTGTCACTCTTTTGTGATGCATTGGTTTCTCTGCGATGACGTGTGGATTTTCTGAGCTCCAGATATGAAAATTTCGCTTATTGTCATATTCTCCAACGTGGAAATAATCTTCTTTTAAAAAGATGATTTTTTGGTAAAATGCTCATCTTCGATCAAGCGGTCTTCGGTCCACTGAGGAAACCAAAAATACATGGGATGGTCCTGTGGCTTCATTGCCTGTAATAATAATTGAACTTTATACACATTCATACCAAGATTTTTATGCAAAATTCTTCTTAAGGAAGTGCGTGAAATGTTCAATTCATGAGAACGATGACGAGTTGATGTTGATGGTTGTTCACGCACACTCTGTGGAACAGCAGCGATCTTTTCGGTTGAGCGCAATAGACGAGTACGTACACGGGTTGTTTTATCAAATATCCGGTTCCACGACCTAATTATTTTTTTGTAAATTTCTGACAGTTTGAGCAGAAAACTCGCCAATTTGGAAATTAGTTTTTAATAATTACCAACTTTATTCAAGCGAAAAGCGAACCATTTCATAAATGTCAAACATAATACTAACTTCTTGTCATATCGTGAATATCATTAAAACGTTTGACCTCAACATAAGCTATAGTTCCAATTCCTAACGTTGGATGGCCCAACTTGTATAACTTAATATTCTTTACTACACACCGTACAAAATTTACCCAAATAATATATACAAAAGAAGTATAAATAAATTAAGTATTAAAAGGGCGGTCTTATTGCTGATACTAATTTCTTCAATTAATGAACTGGGTTGTTTAAAAAATAAGAGGGGTAGTTTAGGTCATTGTGATGAACTCGAGGAAAAAAGGAATATAAACATATCATTATACAAACCCACACATACACCACACACACACACACACACACACACACACACACACACACACACACACACACACACACACACACACACACACACACACACACACACACACACACACACACACACACACACACATACATTCTACTGTAGAAGAGCAAAGTTCCGAAACATTTTTCCGGTATCACATGGGCGCAATATAAGACAGAGAGAATGTATGAAATTTAACGCAAGCGACATGCAGAGGCATTCCTTCAGCGTACAACACCCTTTACCGAACACGTACAACTGAACGCAAAATTAGAGCAAACACCGTAATTATTTTTCATGTGCCACTCAATTATTGTGTTATCCGATGTTTATGCTCGGGAACGATGCTGCCACACTCAGTATTCAGCTTTGACAGTTGGCTCTTACTGGCAGACAGATCTCTGGCAAAGACTTTGGAGCCCTAGTTCCGCTCGATCGCTTCTTTAATACGAGCAGTATTAAAGTTGCGTAAGTCTCGCCGCATTTATTTGGAGATCTGTCTGTTCAGTTGCCTGTATGCTGTCAAATCTGTTGACGATTGTAGCCTCATCTCCCGTCTAACAGCCATGAGATTAAGAGTGTGATCGGAGAGTTTTTGTGTTCTTCTGCGGCGGGTCTTGCAGAACTTAGCTCCGACCGCATGGACAGTTTCTACGAGCTTGTCATTCATATCGTCCACTGAATTGCAATCTTGTAGGCACTGAAAGTGTTTACGTAACTCGAGCTGAAAGTTTTCGGGATTCTGGATTAGAGCACGAGGGGGACGGAGCGTTGACTTCATTAGACGAGACCTCTCCAACCTAACGTTTAGGTTCAGTGTGCCTCTAACCATTCAGTGATCGCTGCCAGTTTTCACCCTTGCGATCACTGAGACATCACTAAACAGTTGGCGTCTGGTCGTCATAATGAAGTCAATCTCATTTTTTGTCGAACCGTCGGGGCTCGATCAGGTCCACTTCCTGTGAGGCCGCTTCTGGAAGAAAGAGTTCATCATAAAGAGTCCCTCTTTCTCCATAAAGTCGGCCAGCTGCTAGCCCCTTCGGTTCCGTTGCCCTACTCCAAATTTCCCTAACATCAGCTCACCGTTTTCTCTTGTGCCTAGTTTTGCGTTGAAGTCTCCCATCAACACCGTGTAGTGAGTTTTGGAGGAATGCATGGCTTTGGAAATATCCTCATACATTTCCTCCACCTCCTCATCGGGATGTGCCGAGGTTGGTGCGTAAACCTGTATGACCTTCAGCGAATACCGTTTGGTGATTCTGAGTATCAGGTACGCGACCCTCGTCAACACACTCCCAATCTTTACAACGTTGTTGACGAGAGACTTGTGGACGATAAATCCGACACCTCCTTGGGACAGATGGTCGCCTTCCCGGTAATAGAACAAGTTGCCGCATTCGAGAATCACCGTGTCCTCCCCCTCTCTTCAGACCTCGGATAATCCTATAATATTCCAGCGCAACTTGTCTATCTCTTCCTCCAGCTCGAGGATCTTCTCGTCAGTCCTCAGAGTGCGTGCGTTAAATGTTGCCAGGTCGAGTCGTCGTAGGTGGCAACCGAACCTCCACCGGAGATTCTTAGCACCCCCTGCCCCGCCGTTACCGTGGTCGCCACCGTAGCCAGGAATAGCGGGGCCGCCGGGGACTGGGGGCTGTCTATTTGTGTAATTGTTCATGGGGGTATATTGCCATAGTTGCCACGCTTGGCGAGCGGGTTGGCAACCGCAGTTTTTTTTTGTCGTACAGTTGCTGTTTATAGGAAGATGCTGCTGCACATCTCCTGCCTGTGTCCCTCTGTCGCCTTTTACGACACCCACAGGAAGATATGGGGTAGTGGATATTCTTAACCGCCACTACACGGCATTGAGAGACTGAGTGTGGCAGCATCGTTTCCGGGACACCTGAGATTTTGAGTGAGATTGAGAGGTTCTATGGGCAGCTGTACACATCATCGTTGGAACCACACGCAAGTGTGAGTAACGATCCAAGAGCAAGTCTTATCCGACACTGTTAGTAAATGAGAACACAACCATTTGTATTTCTTTGTTGGCTTTACTGCTAATTTAATTGCCTTATGTTGGCAACATTTTTACATTCTCATCTTTTATAGTTTGTAGCACAGTAATCTATGTTTTCTGTGGTTATTACTAATAAAAACGTTGTTGCATATTTCCGTGTTCTACAGTTATTTTAATGATTTCATCCCAAAACATCAATATGGCAGCAGAGCGTGGTTGATAAAAATCATTAAAAGTAAAAAACGCAGAAAGAACAAAATCCGGCAGCGGCGTAACTGTTCCGTCACGCCACCGTCATACATTTTGAGGTTACCGCATAACCTAGACCTACCTTGGAGTGGCGTGCTCGATCAGTGACATCGTTAAAAAAAGCTTATTTTACTGTTAGATCCGATTAATTACGTGCATGTACAGAGCGCAACTACATGTAAAGAAGTCTGGGGTAGCTTGCAGCAGGCCTTCGATGACAGCGGGTTATACAGAAAAGTTGCCTTGTTGAGAGACCTTATCACAACTACATTGGACAGTTCTCGAAATGTAGATAACTATGTGAATAAGATAATGTCCACAGCTCATAAGCTTAGGAATATCAAATTTGACATTGACGATGAATGGCTTGGAACGCTTATGTTGGCTGGCTTACCCGAAATTTATAAGCCAATGATAATGGGTTTGGAGAGCTCAAGATTTGTGCAGACTCCATCATAACTAAACTCCTGCAGGAAGTTAAATGCTCAGAAAGCACAGCATTCTTCACTAAGAGGACAGCCGTTCTCAGGAATCACAGTACAGGAAAGGCTTGTAATCAGAAAGGACCCCGATGTTATAATTGTAATAAGTACGGACACTTCGCCAAGAACTGCCGTGCTCCGAAGAAGAAGAATATTGAAAAAGTAGAAGAAAATAAAAGTTATGTTGCAGCTTTTTCAGCATGTTCTCAGACAATGAATCCGGACCTTTGGTATGTGGACTCAGGTGCCTCTATGCACATGACCAATAGATGTGACTGGATGTATGATGTAACAAGTCCACCGATACCCACCATAACTGTTGCCAGTAGGACACCACTACCCGTGCAAAATATGGGAAAGGTTAATTTATTAATGAATAATAATAAACAAAGTAAAATTCAGGTAAGAGATGTTCTGTATATACCTAAACTTGCTGCCAATCTCTTATCAGTAAGCGTTATCGTGAAAAGTGGCTGTAAGGTAAATTTTAGAGATAAATGTTGTGATATTTTTGATCATAATAATAAATTCCTCAGCAATTTGTATCAGTTGAACACTCACAGAGAAACGTTCTCTAATCTAACATGCTCAAATAACTTAAATGATGTTGTCCTATGGCATAGACGCATGGGACACCTGAATTTTTCAGATGTTAACAAGTTACCGGAGTGTGCAGAGGGAGTCGATCTGTTTCCTGACAATAGTAAAAAAGGTCCTTACACATGTACCACCTGCTTCGAAGGTAAACAAAGCAGATTACCCTTCAACAACATTGGCTCCAGAGCTTCACATCCATTGCAGCTTATCCATACTGACTTGTGTGGACCGATGGAGCAGATGTCGCTGGGAGGTATGAAGTATTTCATTACGTTTATAGATGACTTTACTCGAAAAGTTAATGTCTATTTTTTGAAAGACAAATTGAGTATACTAAAAGTGTTCAAAGATTATAAAAGTAAAGTAGAGAATGAACTTGATACTAAAATAAAAATTGTTCGGTCAGATAACGGGAAGGAGTACTGTAATAAGTTATTTGATAGTTTTTTGAATAGGCATGGAATTGAACATCAAACAAGTACTCCATACTCACCCCAACAGAACGGCCTAGCTGAAAGGATGAACAGGACGCTGGTAGAAAAGGCCAAATGTATGTTGTTTGATGCTCATTTGCCAAAGCAGTTTTGGGTAGAGGCGCTAGCAACAGCGACCTATATAGTTAATAGGTCACCCACTAGATCACTTGATGGCAAAACTCCTATAGAGATGTGGTCAGGCAAGAAACCCAACTTATCAAATATAAAAATTTTTGGCTCTGAAGTAATGGCTCAAGTACCTAAAGAAAAATGTCAAAAATGGGATTCTAAGTCTAAAAAATTTTTATTTCTTGGTTAATGTGTAAGGGATATCGGCTACTTGATCCTGACACAAATAAAATTGTAAAAAGTAGAGATGTAGTGTTTTTAGAAAATGTTCAAAGATTTGAGCATAATGTGTACTTACCTTGCTTACCTAACAGTGATCCTAAAATACAGTTAACTGAAGAACCCTGCAAAGAAGAATCACGAATCAGCTCAGATCGGTCTACGAATGATGAGTACCTGTCAGGCGACAGTGATGATCCATCCTATATACCAGAGGAATCAGTTGACCTTCTGACACCAGCGCATAATATAAACTTACGGCCACGCAGAGCTGCCCAGTATGCAGAAATGGATGACCATGATGTGAGTTACTTTTGTCCAATTCTTAATTTATGTGATCCTCTCACTGTTAATGAAGCTCTTTCATCTCCACATACTGGTCAGTGGAAGAAGGCCATGAAGGAGGAATATGATTCCTTAGTTAAGAATAAAACTTGGTCACTGGTAGATTTGCCGTCAGGTAAGAGAGCCTTGCCATGTAAATGGGTGTTTAAAAGTAAGACAAATGAGAAAGGTGAGATTGTTCGTTTTAAAGCAAGATTAGTCTGTTAAGTTAACTGTATTAAGGGATGTGCTCAAAGAAAAGGAAATGACTACGATGAAGTCTATGCTCCAGTAGTAAGACACCTCAGTCCGATTCTTGCTTGCTCTAGCTGCTAAATATGACCTAGAAATGTTTCAGACGGATGCTATAAGTGCATTTCTTCAGGGTGACATAGACGCTGAAATTTATATGGCACAACCTGAATGCTATGAAGAGAATGATCAAGTGTGTCACCCACATAAATCAATCTATGGGCTCAAGCAGGCTAGTCGTCAATGGAACCTGAAATTAAACAATGTTCTACTTAAAATTGGATTGGAAAGATCAAAAATAGACCCATGCATCTATTATTCTGTAAATGAATCAAAAATGATTTTTATTGGTGTTTGGGTGGACGATTTCATGATTTTTACAAATGAGAAGAAAACAGCAACGGATATCAAAGAAAAACTCAAAGAGAAATTCTTTATGAAAGATCTGGGTGATATACAGCAGTGTATTGGCATAAATATAAATAGAAATCGTGAGGCAGTTGGGATCATGTTGGACCAAGAAAAATATATAAACCAAGTGTTAGAACGCTTTGGCATGTCTGAATGCAAACCAGTTTGCACTCCGATTGAGGTAAATATGAAATTCGATAAGAAACCTGAGAATGAAGATGGTAATTTCCCATATAGGAAAGCGGTGGGCTGTCTGATATATCTGGCACATGTTACACGACCTGACATCACATATGCGGTGAACAAGTTGAGTCAGTACTGTAAAGACCCAGGGATTCAACACTGGCTTGGAGTAAAAAGGGTCATGAGATATCTTCAAGGAACCAAGAACCTAAAGTTATGTTATGTCAAAGATGAGTCTAAGGATATAACTGGGTATTGTGATGCAGACTGGGCTAGTGACCCACAAGATAGAAGATCATGCAGCGGTTACACTTTTATTTTTCAAAATGCTTGCATATCTTGGAATTCGTGTAAACGACAGACTGTGGCACTCTCGACAGCAGAGGCTGAATATATGGCGATGGCTATGGCGACCCAGGAGGCGTTGTGGCTTCGGCAACCGCAAGATGAGCTCGGGCAAGGCTTGGACAGTGCATTAATCATTTATAGTGATAACCAAAGTGCAATAAGGCTGGCATTAACTGATTGTTATAAATCTAAGACTAAACATATAGATATAAGGTTGCATTTTATTAGGGAAAGTGTTGTTAAATGTAAAGTTAAATTTTTATTTGTAAATGGTTGTAACATGATAGCTGACAATTTGAAAAAAGGTGTCACACTTGCAAAACATTTATATTGTAATAGTAAAATGGGATTGTGTTCTAGAGGGAGTGTTAGTAAATGAGAACACAACCATTTGTATTTCTTTGTTGGCTTTACTGCTAATTTAATTGTCTTATGTTGGCAACATTTTTACATTCTCATCTTTTATAGTTTGTGGCACAGTAATCTATGTTTTCTGTGGTTATTACTAATAAAAACGTTGTTGCATATTTCCGTGTTCTACAGTTATTTTAATGATTTCATCCCAAAACATCAACAGACACTATTCCGATGATATCCCGGACGTCAGTCTAAGCGAGATTAGAATGGCTCTCCAGCACCTTAAAAACGGTAGGGCCCCAGGCGAGGATGGAATTACAGCGGAGCTTCTGAAAGCGGGTGGAACACCAGTACTTGAAGTCCTTCAGTAGCTCTTCAATTCCGTCCTCCATGGCGGCACTACTCCAGAGGCCTGGAGCAGAAGTGAGGTGGTCTTGTTCTTTAAGAAAGGCGACAACGCTCTCTTAAAGAACTACATACCGATTTCCCTTCTGAGCCGCGTCTATATGCTGTTTTCGAGAGTCATTACGAATCGTCTCGCACGCAGGCTCGACGACTTCCAGCCTCCCGAACAAGCCGGTTTCCGAAAAGGCTTCAGTACCATAGACCACATACATACCCTGCGGCAGATTGTACAGAAAACGGAAGAGTACAATCTGCCACTTTGCCTCGCGTATGTGGACTATGAGAAAGCCTTTGATTGAAATTTGGGCGGTGCTACAGTCCCTCCAACGGTGCCAAGTTGACTGTCGGTATATCGAAGTGCTGAAGTGTTTGTACAGTAGGGTTACGATGGCTATCCGAGTACAGAACCAGAGCTCGAAACCTATCCAACTGCAGAGAGGTGTAAGACAGGGTGACGTTATATCGCCGAAACTCTTCACCGATGCATTGGAAGACGTTTTCAAGCTACTGGACTGGAAAAGATACGGTATTGACATCAATGGCAAGTACATCACTCACCTTCGATTTGCCGACGATATAGTCCTTATAGCAGAATCGATGGAGGACTTAAGCACTATGCTCAATGACCTCAATAGTGCCTCCCAACGGATAGGTCTTAAGATGAACATGGACAAAACAAAGATCATGTTCAATGTCCATGTCACACCTATGCCGGTAGTTGTTGGGAGCACTAAGCTCGAAGTTGTTGACGAGTACGTTTACCTGGGACAAATAGTGCGAGTAGGTAAGTCCAACTTCGACCGAGAGGTCAATCGACGGATTCAACTCGGCTGTGCAGCGTTCGGGAAATTACGACATATATTCTCGTCAGGTATACCTCAATCTCTAAAAACTAGATCGTACAACCAGTGCGTGTTGCCAGTGATGACTTACGGATCTGAGACGTGGTCCTTCACTGCTGACCGGATGAGGACGCTCAAGGTCGCTCAGCGAGCTATGGAGAGGGCTATGCTCGGAGTTTCTCTGCGTGATAGACTCAGAAATGAGGATATCCGCAGTAAAACCAGAGTGACCAACATAGCCCAACGGATTAGTAAGCTGAAGTGGCAATGGGCCGGCCATATAGCTCGAAGAACCGATAACCGATGGGGACGAAAGGTTCTTGAGTGGGAGCCTCGTACCGGTAGGCGTAGTGTAGGGCGACCCCCCACTAGATGGAGTGACGACCTGGTAAGATATGCAGGAAGTCGATGGATTCAGGTGGCTCAGGACCGTGCTTTGTGGCATTACTTGGGGGAGGCCTATGTTCAGCAGTGGACTTGTGAAGGGCTGTAATGATGATGATGATGATGATGTTTATGCTCCGACAAACATGGACCACAACCATACATTGGACATACACCATAAAGGTTTTCATTTTCCGCTAATGACCGCCTCGAAAATGCTAAGCTGTGCCACCGGTATTTCAAAAACAGATTAATCGTTGTTGAACTCGATTGATTTTTCGATATATTTCCACGGTGCAGTTCCTCGCAGTATTCAGCAGTAAATCCGGCAGAAGGGCCAATTTTATATCCAGTTTTAGAATATTAAAATAAAACAACGTCTTGTATAATGTGAAAATTAAGAAGAAGAGAGCTTTATTTTTTTAAGGACAGTTTTCATCAAAATGACAATGACTTTTTTTAAGTACGTTCCGTTTACAAACGCATATAGAAAGTAGGTATTATAGTAATATAGAAAAAATGGTAGTTTTTCGCTATATTACTTCTAAATCACTATAAGCGATTGCTTGCGCTGTTTCTTGCGTATGTAAGGTAATGAGACCAACTGCCACAGTGATGAATAAATTATGTAAGGGCTCAACATATTATCATGTTTGAGGCATACCTGATGAGATGTGTTATTACTCGTACCTTTGGAATGTTATCCAAAGCAGTTATTTAGATAATATAAAATATATTTTCATTTTTATGTTTCATCCATCTTGGTTTTGGAATAAAATGAATAACACTGCTTGTTTTAACATTTTTAACATTAAAAGAATAAATTTTATCTCGGTCGTGACTTGATTTTCACCTCATATTTCTATGGCCTAATGGTTAAAATAGCAATTTAAAAAACCCAATTGCTTAAAAAAAGTTTACTGAATGGAAAATATCTTATGTCCTATGTCACTTCCGTAACTATGCCGAATCCAAGGAATACCCTATGTCAAAATCTATCAAGCTCTGTAGACCAAAGAGCGTGCCAAAAGAAATATATATATATATATATATATATATATATATATATATATATATATATATATATATATATATACACATATACATATATATATATATATATATATATATATATATATACATACATACATAGATACAATCGAAATCTTCCCTCTTCTTCTGAAGGATTGGCACTCTTCTCACTGTATGTTTTGATGTTGCGGTTTTATAGTGGCAGTGAAAATGAACGTACTTAGTTGAGAAAGGAGGAGTGTTTCCGTTCAATTGAGGTTATTCAATATTTTTACGAGCATCGTAGCTAATTAATTTTAACATGTATATTATAATGAATTCAGCTAAGTAACACTTGGTTTTATTATCCTAAATAGAATTGATTTTTAAGCCTAAAATACTTACTTATTTCATACATGTAAGCCTAAAATAAATTGAGTTTAACTAAATTTTGTTTTGTGGTGGAGGTGTAAGAATATAATACACTACCTCATATAATACCATAGGAGGCGTCGGAGGGAAAACTTAACCAGGAGATGGCTGAATAAAAAAATTGTGATTGGCAATGGGCAATATAAGCACATGTTTAATGAAGGATTAAAATTGGTTTTCCTGCAAAGTAAATATTTCTATTTCTTAGTTTTGTCTAAAAGTGATGATGATCAAGATGGTTTACCTCGCGCTCGGCGTAGAAGGAAAATATCGTGAGGAAGCCTGCGTATCCCGAAATTAAAAAAATCGTTTACTATCGTTATCGTTACAGCCTCGTAACGTTTACTACTAAACAATGGCCATACATATTCGTAACTTCATTGTGAGGAGATTTAATATAGTTGTAAAGCTTGGTAAGCGGGTTGGCAACCACAGTTTATTTTTGTTTTCAGTCGTTATTGGGAAGACGCTGCTGCCCAGCTCCGGATTTGTTTCTTTCTGTCGCTTCCAACAACACCCATGGGATGATGAGAGTATTGTATATTTTTAGCCGCCACTACATGGTACACATCATACACTGGGTATGTTCCAAAATAGAACCCAGTGTACTGTCCAATGCAAATGACGTCATGAATCGACGCCATACTGGTGATTCATTCCAAAATATAAGACAGTATGTGACGTCATACATTTGGGCCATTTTGGAAAAGTGTTGGCGATTATTTTGTCATTTGTGCTCCAAAAATCATATCACAGTTAAAAATTGTTTTAATATAGCCGTATATCCGACACAATATGGCGGCGGCACGCCAGTACAATTTGACGTCAACTGATGACGTCATTTGTTTTCGCCAGTATACTGGAAACGTATCCAAACATACCCATTATAATATTATAAAAATACAACTAACGACTATACAAACCAAAATAATTATAATTAAGTATCCTAAAATAACCAGTAACAATGAGTAACAACCAGTGCGTGTTACCTGTGATGTATCTGAGGCATGGTTTTTAACTGCTGGCCGTATAAGGAAACTCATGGTCGCTCATCGAGCTATGGAGAAGACTTTACTCGGGGTTTCTCTGCGTCATTAATTGATAAATGAGGATATCCGCAGTAGAACCAAAGTGACTGATATAGCCCAAAGGATTAGTAAGGTGCTAAGAGAAAAGGTTCGCGAGTGGCAGCCTTGTACCAGTAGATGTAGGGCAACTCCTAGACGAATTGACGATCTGGTAAGTCATGCAGATAGTCAAATAAATTGTACAATACAAAACAATACCCTTTATTGTTCACTAAAAAAACAAATAATATAAGAATATAATAACAAGAAACAAACAAATAGAAAAAGAAAAGACGGTCTTATTGCTATGCAGCAATTTTTTACAAACAACCTAAGTAGGAAATAAAAATGAGTGAAAAGTCAATTAATGGATAGAGTGCTCTATATATAATATTATAATCTAAAACATAAAAGTTAATCTATAAACATGCCGGAATTTATTTAATTGGAAGACTAGTGACTAGTGATCACAAAATGACATACGAGACGCTGCGTTGATTTGAGGAGACTAAGAAAGGCTAGAATCTATCAAGATCCCTAAGCTTTTTACTACGTCCTTAAAATATTTGAGCCCCATTAAATATTATGGAGTTAATGTTTTTTTACACAATAACAATAACACAAAATATGAAAATAAAACTAAATATAGAAAAACTAAAACTAAAAATTTTAATTGTCATAAAGACTTGCTCCCTGTGGTATCGTGCCAAGAACGCTGGCTGCGTTTCCTCGCTGAATGTATACTTAAAGTATACTTATACCTATACTTAGCCTTTGAGCGAGAAAAGAACCAGCCCTCTTATCACCAGTAGCGATGACTAGTTATGTACACAGTTCCTTTACGAATTTCATTGCACGTGGACCCCATGGACCGATAGTCTCTACAGCGAATGGCACAAATATGTAGTCATTTCTCAAAGACTCATATTTGCGCAATTTACTTAATTCAGCTGCCACAGCACAAATGAGTCGGCTCGACCGGGGAAGAACCACGCTTTCACACAATACCAGCGCAAAATAGCAGCTTAATACTGCTGTTTCGTATGGCTCTTGTACATTTTTATGCGATAATATAAACAAATAATTTAAGATGTCTTCAGTTTCCCTACAACGGTATACGGTTAAAGCTTGCCATGCAAAGGGAATTGCTCTTAAATGTTGTTAGCGCTGGGACACTCATGAGGTGGGTTCTACTAACAACAAGAAGCCCTTTTCCTCTATAACTTATTCACACAACGGATATTATACGATATAGCTATTTGGCCTAGGTTTTCTGTAAGGTGAAAGCAACCAATTATTGTATCTCAAGAACCATTTTCCAGTTTGGGTTGCTCAAATTCAATCAGGAATCTAGCTGTGTCATACCCAATATCGTATTTGTATTTCTTTCATACTCGAAAATGTTGGGTACAATTTATCTCTATTGAACTTAGTGTTTAATTTGTGTTTCATTAATGCTATTTTTAAATCTATAGCAATCTCATGAAATAAATTACTTACAGATGTCATCCATGAATGAAGTTTGTGAAGTTTGCTGGGACAATGCTCGAGATTTGAGCTTACATGTACCAGAAAGACCACAAGAAAAACCCCAGCAATATAAGAATTTCCGCTTTCATGCAATATATACACTAGAGGTATCCCGAGAGAGAATAGATGGTTTAAAACGAAAACAAACATAAATGGGCGGGACAAAATCAGCAGTTATTGATGTAAACTGCATTGTAGGTTTAAGAACAGTGGGATACTACTCATATGTTATTAGTATTGTTTGGTACCTACGCCATGCTCGCCGTGCTCGCCATGAGGGTATCACCCAGCCTGCCCCCTTCTTAGATGAAGTTTTATAAAGAATTCGATAATTATAAGTACAATAAAATAAATGAACTTAAAAAACAAAATATTTTTTATTTACCTACACACAAAACCCCATCAGAACTTCATCACTATCAAATTGTTGCAGTCTGCTGCTGAATATAGGTATCTCCTAATTTACAACGCTGAGTAGATAACGATCCTCATCTCAGTCTACCTACTTAATGGTAGAACCACGCTGTAGCTTTAATATAGTTGTAGCACGAATGAGTCTGCTCGACTTCGAAAATAATGTTTTCAAAGTCATTTTAAAATTATTTTCAATATCTTTTAAAATATCCGAACATTTACAGACTGGGCTTGAGCGTATTAAGTATGTAAATTTAGGTACAAAGAGACAATGTTTTAAAATAGTTAGGGTTTAAGATATATCAACGTGATTTAAAAATTGATGAAATTTTTTGAACAGTCATACAAAAATATGTAGGTAACAAAACGGTAAATGATAAGCATAATTAAATGGTTTTTATTTCTCTAGTAAGTCCTAGGTAAAATCATATTTTTTTAAAACTGAAAAACGTAACGACTAATGCTTTTACTACTCTTAAAGCAGAAACAAAATGTTAATAAATATATTCTCGTGGACAGAGATACCTCTGTCTACGTATATTCTGTATTTTGTCTAAGGCAATAAACAATGACGGCTTTTTTACCAAGATTGTTGGCATGGATGTTTGCTTTTTAAGCCATTCTTCATTTAATTCGAGATCTTCGTTTATAGATTTTTTCTTCACAATATGCTGTTTCACATTGCGAAGTTTTTGAGAGATTTCGACGACAGCCTAACCCAGCGGATAGTCGATGACGACAGTCACAAAAGTTCATAAGGCGCCTAAGTACTTGAGGTTTATATTAATGTCGATGCACTTGTTTTGTCGTTTTATCTAATAGTTCACAGGCGCAGACAATTAATTCATAAAAAAGCATTAGTTTTACGTATTAAAATACACCTCAAATCATTATTTATACGATGAAACTATAAACAACAATCCGCCGACGGTAATGTACCCTACAAAACTCCATAATGAATGCTATTTATTATTTTCAACGTTTCCATGATGTATATAGACTTGATCTATTGACTTATTAAAAGATTTGTTAAGAAATTATAATAATAACTTTTTCATTTTTTAATCTGACCTAAAATATATACATAATATAAAACATAAAAATAACTAAACACTATTTAGGGAACTTTCTTCCTTGGCGCGTCCCTGTATTGGCGATACACTAGCCCAGAAGGCCAGAAATCGGGAGCGAGGAATGTCTCTGTGTATTTTGCAGGAACCTGGAGTACATAGGAATTGAAGTTCGTTGATCTATAAGACTCCAGACACTGTAAATGTAATGAAATTAAATGTTCTGTGCGGCATCGGCTTCGTTATTTAACGAAACGCAGGGTCTCTTCTGCTGACGTACTTTCATCCAAACGGGAGATGTAGAGCTGTGTGGTGGGCTCTATAACACGCAGAGTTGTCCGTGCGTTTATTTTACCGATTCCACGCTAATTACAAACGAGTCTTAACCAATATCTCTATTTTTATGTAGAATAGGGTGACAAACGAGCACAAAGTCCACCTGATGTTAAGTGGATTATGTGGCCCATACACATCTACATTTATTAGATTACTAGATTAAGAATCAAAATGCAAATGCGTTGTCACCCTTGAGGCCTAGGATGAATTGTGTTTCCAGTAAAAAAGGTCTTCGGTTCTCTGCACTCAACATACAAAACACAGCAGAATGGTGAAGTTAGTTATCAGCATCTGATCTTGAGACACCTGATCCATGACATCTAATTTTTGTTGAACAAAGGCCAGGAACTCTTGCACTTCAACGGTACAGAAGCGTTTAAGTTGACACGCCATTTTGAATTGTTTTCCTTCAAAGGTATGCTTACGCTACAAAACATTGTAGGTACAACATTAGAGTCGCCAAATCGTTAAGAAGCGACTGAACTGACCGGTAGTAAAATCACGACTGAAAACTCATAATATTGAAATATTAAGGTGTATTTGTAGAAATTATTGCTGAACAAAAGAAATCTATTTAGAAAAACTACTGAATAGGCTATTTTATTAAACTCATTGACACATTCGAATAGGCTTTATCATCAATGATCAGTGACTATTTCGAAGGAGACGATTTTAATAACTCTATGTGGTAACTCCGAGATGCGTAAACAGAAAAACCAATAGACTAATGATTAGCGTGGCCTCAAGTGAGAAAGAACGATAACGTAGTTTTAAGTTATACAATAATTTTTATGACTTTTAAACACATTTTGATAAAAAATTTAATTGTTCTAAGAACTGAACTAGACAAGATTCACCAATCTTAAGCTCACAAAACACTTTTTTCTCACTAAAACCAACTTGTAAACTCCTTAGATTGCTACGAACTGTCAAAGTTGCTTAGCAAAGTGTAGTTTGCTAAACAAAAAAAAACCGGCACGGACAAAGGGACAAACAATCACACCAAGACGTATGCATAAATCTATCTTTATCGTGTGCAAATGCAAAAGGAGGCGTCAATTTGTCTATAGGTTCTCTGTCTACGCCGAGATGCGAATTTCAACTTGTCAATGCGCATTTGACATTGTAGGTGTGTTTGCGGTTTGTGATAGAATTCGTAATTTTACTTGGTGGATTTATTTAACCTGACCCTTAGCTTTTCTCTAGGATTTTGAAGTGCATTGTGGTTACCTGTCTTTTGTGTTACGGACTCGAGATTTTTACTAGCGAATATGAATTCCCCGCCATCGGCGGTATTTCTTACGAAATAACGGTATTTATTAAATAATAAAAAGTTTGAGTTTTATTTTACTTTATTCAATAATTACTATAAAACTACTTTTTTGTGTCTCTTTAAAATTATTTAAGCAACTTTTGACAAAAATTAAAGATTAAAAACATAACCTACAAATCATAAAAACAAAATAAAAGCAAAACCCGGGTCCTGCAAAAATATGATTTTTGACATAATTATCAAATGTTTAAATCTTTGAAATCAGACATATTTGAACTTTGTTCACGCCGGGCCCAAGCTTGAACCATGTTCATCTCTTTTTGAAAAATGTAAGTAAGATCACTGAGGACGTCATCTGATTTACCTCCCAATGTACCGATATCCAGGTACCAGACATTCAGCTTTGATTTCAAATTTGAAATAATATTTTGAATTCCCAAACTGAAAAGAGCCCAACCTACTGCACACTGCTGAACACTGACAGCAGACTCAATAATATGGTTTTGATAAAACAAGTTCGAATTTTGACCGTAACATTGCCAAACCTAATGATGAATTTTGTGGGTATTGTTAGCCACTTCTTTCAGAAAGGTTGCCCTATCAGTAGAGCTAATAGCATTTTTAATTGAGTTTTATTTAATTTTGAAATAGTTCTTAAACCTCCAATAATTATTGCTTGGTATTTTTTCGGTTAAGGCCTAAGCTACCTCAAGGCTTAGCAAGATCCTCCGATATGCCTAAAATGTAGCAGCATTAATTTTGAAATAAATATATGATAAAGTTGAGTGTTAATGTAAAGTACTACGTTACAAGAAAACACGGTTCCGTAAAATTTTGTCGATGGAAAAAAATCCAAAGTTACCTCCAAACCGAATAACAAACCAACCGACCTAATCAGTGCATGCCCATAAAGTATGACATTGACAGGTACTATCTGTATTACTAAGAAATTCAGGACTTCATAGGCGTGATTTTAACTGACAGCTGTCGCAGAGATCAAGCTATCTTTTATGAACTATAATTTATCGGCTTCCTGAAGTTTGTTCCCTGCTGCCCGATACTCCCACTCACCGTTCAGTTTCGCTTCACCTTTCCAACGGGAAAGCTGTGTCGCTTACGATTAGAATACAGATTACGTAACAGGACGACGTAAAATTAAAATTGGATGTAACCGTAATAAAATAAAAAGATACTGATTAGGGAAGACAGACACCAAACTTCTGCATGGCCCCCATGATCACCTTGTGACGGTCTTTTGTAAGGAACTCGGATATTGTGACACCTGTGCCCTTAAGTATGGTTTTTGGAAACCAAACTTGGTTACAAGCATCATCATCACGAAACTTAATCAATACCGATCATGGATTCTTTCCTGATAAATATCCAAGGTGAAGACAGCTACTAAAAGAAGTCTGGGATACATCAGAAACTTTGCGTTTGTCCATTTAAAGAGAGAAGACCAGTATAGATGTATGATGTGTAATGTTCTACGTTTACTCATCTCCAGACGATCAATCTGTCTTCCAAATAAATCTACCTGTTTCTGGACTGTTTCTAGAGGGGATAAGATGAACTTCCTAAAAGTTGCAAGCGTTTGTGGCAGATGTGGAGGTGGTCTTCTCGAAGTCTCGTTAAAATTCGTTCATGCGAGAGTTGAAGAGTTCTGACATGGCTGACAGTGATCCCTTGAGTGTTTCCAAAGTTATTTTTAGTAGAGATAATCTAAGATAATAAGATCTGCAAAGTAAGGAGAAGAATATATAGGGAAATTAAAGCTGGTAGATATGTAATTATTGCATGTATGTAACACAAATTAATGTATCCTTTTTTATATTTTTATTATATATTACAAAACATTGAAAAAGAAACGTGTTCCTTTATTCACTTCTACCCGCAAAAAATAGTATAAACAACCTAACTAAATTTGGCATACTTAATTTGAGAGCGACCTCTTTCTGATTAAGTTCGTACCTTTTTTTTATAAAATAAGGGTGATAAACGAGCACACAGTCCAGCTTATAGTAAGTTGATACTGTGACCCATAAAAATCTGCATCTATCCTCGTTTAGGAATCGAATGCAGATTTGTTGTCACCCCTGAGGACTAACATGGAGAATGACCCGTAATCAGTAAAATAGGCCTTCGGTTTTCTACGTTCATAATCTAAAACAAAGCAAAATTAAGCTGTTATTTTACTCCGATAATTTGTAAGAGCGTAGACATTCACCGGTCAAGCCGACCCATTCTTGCAGTAACATAATACAACTGCAGCATGTCTCTACCACATACCCCTTCCCTCTTTCTGTTACCTCTGTTAAGGTTCAAGTGGTAGATCTTTAAAACACATAACCAATTCGACGTCTGAACTATCCCTTTGTGTGTTAGCTTTTGTTTAATCAAATTTGATTGAATCGACTCGAATGATACAAAATAAACAAAATACTTTGCAAATATTTGTTCAAATAAATTTCTTACATTTATTTATCAAACATTGTTTAAACGGTCGTATCTCACAAGTTTACAAAAGTGGCTAAAATTACGACGAAAATTCTTTTTTGTTTTTATTGGATTAAAAATAAGAACTGTCTAAATATGCTTACGAATTGTATAAACAAAGCAAAAACAATTGAGACGCGCAAAATTAAACGTTCGCTTCCTTAAAAAATAACGATTAATTATCTTACTGTAAATATTTATTTACTTCGGATTTTATTTAAGCAATAACGTCTTTTAACAAATTTATTAAACAGCACGATAGCTAAATAACTTTTCGTTGTTTGTACCCTCCCCTCTTCCTCGATCCTATAAGATTAAGTTAATATTAATGATCAAAAGTATCGGAGTAAAATAGCATTTATACTAGTTTTTGTTTACAAATGAACAAATTAATATTTGTAATCCTAGGCTTACAACTCTATTTTCTGGTTCTGGATGTTAGTCCTTGTGCAAATTATATAATATCGTAAACTTCCTCCCTAACCACTCAACCTTAGATGGGATAGACGTTGAGCTTAAGCTTGAAATAAGTGAAAAATAGCTACTAACGTAATCTCTTATTCTGTCTGTATCACTCCTATTCAGAGAACAAATATAGATACTTTTACCGTGGTAGAGCCACGCTGCTGCTATATTATGGTTGTAGCACGGATTGTTCGGCTTAGCAGGTGAAGGACCGCTCTCTCACAAAATATAAACTTAGCCAAGCACAAGGACGTATTAAGATTGTAACTTATATTTTACTTAATATTTTCTTAACAAAGTCTTATTAATGAATACAATACAATGGTAATACATTACTCTTTTAATGAACCATTGTGTGTTGATGTCTTAGCAGCTCTTATTGGACAAAAAAATCTATCTAAATAATAATATCTAAATAATTACGAAATGTCATGTAGACATTACTCTTAAGAATAAGAATGATATAGAACAAAATTTCATTTGTTAATAAGTGAATGCCGTGGTCTGTAGACGTCTAGATACGTCTATCCTCAATTAAAAATCTAAATTCAGATGTGTTTTTAGCTCTGACGACTTAGATAGAATGACTTGTTTCCAGTAAAATGGGTCCCCAGTTGTTTTTACTCATCATACAAAGCACAGGAGCATTAAGAGGATTGTGAAGTTGTAAATTTTCAAAACAAAAGCGATCACGATTTCCCTCCCGTAAAAATAGTTTAATATTCAAAATTTTTGGAAATATTGTAGATTTTTGGAAATATAGTTTATCGCTAGTTTATGCGCAAATCGACATCTGGCGGCAGCGTTAATGAGCGAGGCGTCTGACACAGTGATCGTTAACCAGCTTGATTGAGACGAAATCTTCCCTAAACTAGGAGAGATTAATCGAGGGATTCACCTCGGGCAGCGTTCAGAAGACTACGTCACATATTCTCGTCCCGTTATTCTCAAAACAAAAGTGTACAACCAGTTCGTGTTGTCAGTATTGACACATAGATCTGATACGTAGTCCCTCCTACCGTATGAGGAAGCTTAAGGTCGCTTGGTGAGCTATGAAGAAATATAACCAATATTAGGAGTTTCTCTGCGTGATAGGTTTTATAATGAGGTAATTGATCAGACATCATTTTTCGGAATTTAGCTAAGATAGGTGCAAGTAATAAAACTATGTGTCTGACTTAGTTTCAGACCATCTCCTGCCCTTCATCAATTGCTTACATTATCCCCGTCATACTAATTACAACACCATTACTCCCAACACTACTGACTATAAAAGACACACCACTGCGAGTAATATGGTACGTGTTTCGCCTATAAGCGAGGCATCCTCAAGTGAAGTAAACTCTGCTATGAATGGAACCAAAGTAACCGACACATCCTAACAGATTATAGACTTTAAAGTTGCAAAGGGCTGGCCATATGGGAAGAACGATTTGTGAGTGGCAGATTTGAGCAGGTAACTGAAATCTAGAACAGGCTTGTGGTTGATAGCGAATTAAACCACATATATACAGTTAATAGTTTATTACAACACAAAAAAGAGTGGAAGGAAATAAAAAATAAAGTTTACGAGCGAGAAATACGAAATACTAAACATAAGCACAGTAAGATATTAAAGGACACAATTAACAGGGAACAATTTCTCAGCGTCGCGTAGCGGAACCGATTGGTGAGCTGGAGAAAACTGAAAATTCTCGAAGCCGCCGAATGATTACGAAGACGTCCGAGTGGGGGCGCATCGTTTCTACACAGGCTCTCACTAGACGGAGAGACGATCTGGTAAGACATAAAGGAAGTCGGGTTTAGGTGACTCTGACTCCAGTTTGTAACATTTTTGGGGCACTATGGTCTATGTTGAGCTGTAGACTTGTGAAGAGCTGTTGCTATGATGAGAATAATAAACGGAAGAGGCGCACGTCCAGCTGTTGGCTTATATGGGAAAATAAACAGGCTTTAAAAGATCGAATATTTGAATAAAATTGTAAGGAAATCTATCTGTGGACTTGTACTGGTGAATACAAGTTTACTAATTCCATTTAAATCAGTGCAATGGATTTGTTCATTTTACCTAACCTTTTCAAAAATGTAATGCCTGTACTGACAAATGATGTATAATTGATATACTAGGACCTACATTGGCTGTTATAAGAACTGTTTTCAGATAAACAAGATTTTTGATTTGTTTTAAAGTTACAATAAAATTGATAGTCCAAATAGTTTTTTTTTAATACTAGCTTATAAAATTACTCCTTTCTAAAAGGCCGTCCAAACACCCGCGATTCCCCTGGTGTTGCAGTTGTTCATGTGCGGCGGTCGACACTTACCGTTAGGTAAGCCGCATATTCGTTTGCCCCCTCTTCTATAAAATAATCTATAAATTTAAATAAAATTTAAGTTTCTGTCTGTAATATTGAATTAACTAGCAACGACAGAAGATAACTAAGCTATAATATATCTTTTTTTTAAAGATTTTTTTATAAACACGATAAAGTTATTAAAAAAAAACGTTTTTAATTATCTTAAATCTTAACGTTGGTTACCGATTGTTTCAAACCGAATTTCATTGATCTAAACATTCTGACCCTAAAGTTTATATAATATATTTGAAGTAGCTATGTTTGTAAGAAAACATTTTAGCATAATTGAAAACGCTAATAATAAACCACATAGGAACAAACTACGTACAAAACCTCATGAAACAGCTCTATATTCAAAAACTTTCCTGGGTATGGCTCCTAAAATTTTTAATAAACTTCCAAAAATCATCAAATAAACTTTTTTTTAATAAATTAGGCATACTACTCTATCAACGAATAATTTGAAGATAAAATGAATGGTTTTTAGTACCTACAATAGTTAATATCCGATTTATTTATTACATTTTTATCTTTATGTCATTAAGTATTATGTAAGTGATAATTAATATAATAATTTATGTAATTTCTAAACGTAAATAAAATAAAAAATAAAAATAAAAAAGCCTTTTATTTCGTGCATTGCACATAACATTTTCTTGTAATAACAATAGGTTACAAATGGACTGTTACATTGTTTTTGTTACTATCTCAAAAGTGAATAGTTATACATATTTTTTGTCCCTTTTATTACATATTTATTTTCATTTCTGTTTCTCATTACATATTTATTGAAATGAAATAACCAATAAATAAAAATTTCAATTAAAATAAACAATTTTAATTGAAATTGTTATTTTATTAAAAATTAATTTTCATATTGCCAAGTGATAATGATAACCAAATATTTGTATGCCTTTTAAGGCGAAATATAGTTGAAATAATACTAGTTTTTACGGAATTTATCGCGTATATTTAACTTTTTAATATCCGACGTTTCGAGAGCTTTACAGCACCCATGGTCACGGGAAGGACTGAGATGTTTAACGTCCAGATGTCATAGTTAACCGCGGTTACCATAGATTAAAATTTAACTTTTGTTCCGATCTACACAGTATGTACTTATGGTATCACGAAGCCTTGCAGTTGTATGCTTGGGTTGGGATTTAATTTTATTTATTATAGGATCCCAAGCAGATGGTAGCACCCAGCCGTCTTTTCTATTGAAATTAGGGTGTTTTTTGATTTCAATAGCCTCGCGAATCATCCTTGGAAGGAATCGGTGTTCTTTAGCGAGGATTTGTGGTCTATCAAATCTGATGTAGTGACGGGGGCGATCCTGTACATGTTCACAGACTGCAGACTTCCCGGAGCGTCGATTCTTCACATCCGCTATATGTTCTTTGACGCGGGTTTTAATTGATCTTTTAGTTTGTCCTATGTAGGAGTATACTGGATACTTTTTTACCGTCTGGAAAAAAAGTAATATATAATTTAGTTATGTAGTGGGGTCATGCTGCAGTTATATTAGTAGTATAGTTGTAGCACGAATGGGTCAGCTCGGCCGGGGAAGGAATGCGCTCTCACATAATACAAGCATCAAATAGTAGCCTAATATTCGTACATATTATGAGTGTAGAGAACCGGAGACCCTTTTTACTGGAAACGAGGCATTCCATCTCAGTCCTCACGGGTGACAACGCATTTGCATTTTGAATTTTATTCGAGGATATATTATGTAGATGTCTATGGGCCACAGCAACCATTTACCATCAGGTGTACTGTGTGCTCATTTGTCAAGCTATCCTATATAAAAAATAAAGTTTAACAGGTGAAAGGAGTAGAAGCCTGAAAGATGGCACTGATATTTTACATTTTTTATTTTATTTTACATTAATATATTATGAAATTGATCAATCAATGAATCAATGAATACTACTAATTGGGTACGTATTATTTAAATTTCGAGAGTTTTTAGGGTTCCGTAGTCAACTAGGAACCCTTATAACTTCGCCATGTCTGTCTGTCCGTCTGTCCGTCCTCGCTTAATCTCTGTGACCGTTAGCACTAGAAAGCTGAAATTTGGTACCAATATGTGTATCAATCACACCGACAAAGTGGTAAAATAAAAATTTAAAAAAAAATGTTTTACTAGGGTAGCCCCCCTATATGTAAAGTGGGAAGTGATTTTTTTTAATTTCAACCCTAACGTGTGATATACTGTTGGAAAGGTATTTTAAAATGGATAGGGGTTTACTAAAATCATTTTTTGATAATGTCAATAATTTCGGAAATAATCGCTCCAAAAGTAACAAAACAATGTGTCCCCCCCCTCTAAATTTTGAAGCATAGGTTTGGAAAATATGAAAAAAAATCTGAAAAGTAGAACTTTATAAAGACTTTCTAGGAAAATCATTTTGAACTTGGATGGAAACAGTTTTTGTACAAAAACTTGTTTTCAAAAAAAAAAAGAGTTATTAAAATCGGTTCTCGCAATCCAAAATTACCACTGAAAACTTCTGGCACGTCTATGTATTAATTAGTAACCCAATTCCCCGAGAGATGGCGCTGTAGGTACTTATTACATTGGGTCGGGTATTATCGAATTGTTCGATTGGTCTCTCCTTGGCATCGCCTGCCGCGGAGCGTGCAATGTTGCACGTTCCATGTTCGCGCACGTACCCACTACCAGGAGCAGTTGCAGGAGCGCGGAGCGCTGCTGGAGCGCGAACGTAATGGATACCCAACTTTAAACTCATAAGTGGGAACACTTATTGTGACGGACGGGAAACTACGGAACCCTACACTGAGCGTGGCCCGACACGCTCTTGGCCGGTTTTATTATTGTTTAATATATTAAGTTCAAAAATTTTGATGTTATTTTTAGTACCCAAAGTTTATTTCAAATTATTAGTATTTATTGATAGATCAATTTCACATTAATATGTTAATGTAAGATAAAAAAATGTTAAATATCAGTGCCATATGCTTCAATTCCCTTCAATAATTTTAATCAATTTTTTCAGACGGTTAAAAAAGATAACCCAGTATTATAAAGGTGAAAATCGAGCGTACAGTCAACCCTCGATTAAGAATTAAAATGCAAAAGCATCGTCACCCCTCAGTTACCAGCAAAAAGTTAGAGGGTTCAGCATTGGAAAAGCAGCAGCATTATGTTGCTATTTCACGCTGTTATTCTGGAAAGGTTTCATTCTTACCTAGTCATTGATCGCTGCATGATGACACTCCGCATGTTGTCAAAAATGTACAAAAATCTCGTTTGCTATAAAAATTGCTATACTAACGCAACGGCAACACCTATCAAACAATGAACTGCATAAGTCTTCTCTGTAGGCGCGCTAAGTAGACTGCGAGAATCTGTTGCTCTTAATTAACTGGAAATAAAAAGGTAAAAATGTAGCGACTTATACGAAATCGCTACATCAATATAGAAGCAACGGTAACAAATTCATACGGTCTCCCATACTCACATACACCTTGATTGAGAATCAAAATGCAGATGTGAATCATCAAATAATTAAATAATTGTTTCAACATAATATTTAAATAACTAATTGCTTCAAAATACAATATGAAATGTTTAATCCTTATGAAATATAGCTTAATACGTTTAATGATTATGAAACGACTCTTGTAGGAGCCAGTGAACTAAGATTAGTCCTATGCATTGGAAGTAATATCTACTTAAATATATCTGATTTACCGGACCGCAGTAACAAAGTAACATTTTAATATATCTATGTTAGCACCATGTAGCGGTGTAGTTGGAATATCTTCTACCCCATGTCATCGCCTGGGTGTCATCAGAGACGACAGAGTGAAACTGCATCAGGAGAAGGGCACTATCCACATATCAATTGAATAAAAGACTACGGTTGCCAACCCGCTTGCCAAACTTGGCAACTATGACTTCTATAACACATTCCATGGGAGAGGCCCATGCTCAGCAGTGGACTTTGGTGTAATGATGATGATTATGTATATAATCAGAAAAAGAGATAAAAATTAACTTTTGAGAAATTAGGATGTGTAGAAAAACTCCTGAAATTTACGTCAAAATAATGCACCGGAACAAGCAAGCAAACTTCCATTACGTGGTGATTGTCATTGCACTTTCACCGGGATTTGCTGCTTTTGTCAGTGAAGCGTTTGTCGGAAGTATTTACTTTTTCTTTCATTTACCATGGCATTTATTTGAAGGTATTTATTTTTAACATAGTTGAAAATAAATACCTTCATATAAAATCAAGCTGAAGGCTGAACCCATTTAAGTTATTATTTTCATTAGATGTACAAGCATAAGTACTACACCCCTTAGTTATACTTAAGAGATAGTCATATATAAATTTAAATAAAAATTATATTATAAAATGTTGTGTCACTATTTAGACACTTTTGATATTACCTTGAATTTGGGATATTTCTAAGACCACTAAAAATAGTAATAAAATTAAACTTATAATAAACAATAAAACTGACTTCAAAGTCAAAAATGTTTAGGTGAAAACTTCTTCAGGCGCGTTGGTCTTTTTTTATAGAAGAAGTCACCGTCCCCGGAGAATAAAATGATAACTGCCATTATCTTAGTGTTAGTGTTATGTCATTTTTGGAATCTGTGGGTAGAAATACATCTGCTCAATTTTTTCGTAATTTTTATACAGTTATTTTACGAAGTTACAAAATTTTACAATAGTATTCAAAGATTTAACACAGGCCTTAAAATACGAGAATAAAGTTTTAATGTAATATTATCGAAATGCATTCCTACTTGATAGTATTACAAACAGCCATAGAATTATGTTCTCGTGAAAAATATTTGAGTAGATAATGATAAAAGCAGTTATCATTTTATTCTCGTTCAAAACCAATCACTCGCTTGGTATAAAGATGTGTTAGTAAAACTACTTTTATGGTTTGAAGAGTAAGACTTATTGCCATTTTCTTCACTCACTTAGATTATACGAAAACGCAATTGCCGTGGTAGATACAAACTCGCCGATGATTCCAGCGTATTGGTAATGTTCACTTACATAGTGACAAATTAATCGAAAATAGAAAATGAAAATGAAAGAAATGAAGATTTCTCACCAGATGAATCTGAGTATTTGCCGAGCCCAGAAAGAATGGAAATAATATAACAATGCGAAAGTCCATCAAGCATTGCAGGAAACTTATATTACATAGACACAGCCAGTTAGAATATAATAAGATTACCATCAACTATTTCCAACATATCTTTAGTTTTGAACACAATTTATCTTGTACCACACCTTTAAGTCATATATGAAGCTAATAGGTTGCAAGACACTCCTAAAGCACACACAGAATGTATTTTTGATTTGATACAAACTTCACCACATGAAAGTTATGGACCGTAGAGGTACAAAACAAAACTGTCATCAAAAGATGCCTAAATAAAATATTTTAAAACAAAACGTCAACCTCTTATACTCGTAATACTATTGATAATCATGAAAATGAAAAAGAAGCAGAACTATCACCGTCTCTTTTTGATTTGAATGCAAAATTATAACTTGAAAACGTTTTTGGTTTTATATTGTCCGACAAAACGATTATTACCAATAAAACAATAATACTAGTCATCAAAATCTGACACAAACCGGAGAAAACAGTAACGTAGCCGACCATCAGAGCCCAGATTATATTGAAAACTATGATAGAGAAGATCAAATCAAAATGGATAGTTATCATTATAGTAGTTTGTTCAAGAACCAACAAAGGGAAAAATACAAGAAAACTTAAACAAAATTTAAACTAAAAACAAGATGTTAAGAATAATAATTAAAAAATTCAGGAGAAGCGTATAAAGGGTGTAGATCGAAGAAAATGTACGACAAAAAGTTTTAAAAGTTAATTGTAAGTGCCCGAAGAAATGTGGCGAAAAGATAACTTATGACCAGAGAGAGTACATAATGCAGCAATATTATAAAATAAGAGATCACGAGAGACACTGACAACTATCGTAAATCATACAATCGTCAAAGATGTTAAGTAAATCACCGTAGAGCAAAAACGCAAGCAAACTCAATCGATCAATTACTTCTTTATAATAGACTCAAAAAAAGAACAAGTGTGCAAAACATTCTTCATAAATACTTTAAGAATTTCACATCAAACTGTTTATACAGCGCTAGAAAATTCTAAACCTGACGAAAATTTTATAGACAAACGAGGGCGACATGAAAATATTCCACGTAAAGTGCACATTGCGACAGAAGAGAGCATCATAAAGCACATTGAATTGTTCCCTACAGTTGAGTCCCGTTACGTAAGAAAAGATTCTACAAGGAAATACCTCTCAAAACTACTTAATATGTCCAAAATGTACCGCCTCTACAGAGCCTGGTTTGAACAGCAAAGATCTGACTGCCATTTAGCCGCTAAATGTCAATACGAGACAATATTCAACACTAAATTTTTTTAACGAAAAAAAGACCGATAACGAGTGCTCTCAGTGTGCTCATTATTGATAACCCGATTCAGAAACTCAATAAATATTGCAAGAAAAATATGATGATCATCAAAAAAAAAAAACAACATACCGCAAATAAAAAAAGAAGAAAAAGAATCTCTTGATCCTTCAAAAACAACGGTAGCAATCTTCGATTTGGAAAAGGTTTTGAGCATCCCACAATATGAGGTTCGATTTTTCCACTACAAAAGGAGGTATCACATTTATAATTTTAAGGTATATGATGCTACTCAAAGTAAAGTTGTAATGTTAGGCATAGTCAGATTGCTATAAGGGGGGCAAATGAAATTGGTAGTTGCTTACGACAATTTCTACTTAATGAGAAATCAAGAGGCATCCATATACTATGATTTTACTCCAACGGTTGTTGCGGACAAAACAAAAACAGATTTGTATACGCTTTATATCTTTATGCTGCACGGAAGCTACAATTGAATATCACACATGGATTCTTTGAATCCGGCCACGACCAGAGTTTTCGATTCATGTCACCATTGAACCAAAACACAGAGTTGTATACACGCCTGAACACAATCATTATGAACTCGAAAGTATAAAGGAGTTAGAAAATAATAAACTGGTTAGAAAATGAGGAGAGCCAAAAAATATCATGGATTCAAATCATGGAAGTAAATGCCTCATATTCAAATCGCATTGGTAAGGCCAGTTACCAAGCCTAAGTCCTGGCTATGAGCCTGAACTCCAAACGTTATACACTAAGCCTATTTCAATAAGCTTTGCTTTATATGATGATCTTATGAGCTTCCGTTAGACGGAAGCTATTCCAAGTTACTATCCTGGTTTTTACGAGTTCTTTACTTATGACAGTAACTGTTCTGGTAGCAATAACGACAGTGAGGAAGATCGTTATGATTAATAATAATCATCATCGTGATTATCATCATTACATCCCTTCACAAGTCCACTGCTGAATATAAGCCTCCCCCAAGTAATGCCACAAAGCACGGTCCTGAGTCACCTGCATCCATTGACTTCCTGCATGTCTTACCAGGTCGTCACTCCATCTGTTTTATTAATAACAAATTATGTAATAGATAATATTAATAATTTCTTTCTCGTAATAATAATTTAGATATCAAGTGATCATAAAGCTGACTTTAACTAATATCAAATAGGTACAACGATTAATAAAAATACTGTTTTTTTTTTAAATTTTGTTTTGATTTTTGGGGAGTGAGAACCTAGTTTTGTTTGCTATTCAACGATTTGGAAGACATTCGTTACAAAGCTAATTTTCGGAAACTTATATTGAATAAAACTAATGTTGAATAAATACCATATCATAGTTTTATTGGGACACCAAACTAAAAGTCCTTATCAGAAAAAAAGTTTTACAATATTTCCTAGAATTAGACGATATTAAAGTATTATCATGATCACTTGCAGCTTAAAAACCCGTAGAATAAAATGATAAGTAAAGAGTGCAATATTTGACTATGGTCTGGCTGTACGGAGAATAAAATGATAATCGACATTGTACAACTTACACGATGATTGATTTTGACTAACTTCTTATTTTTTAAATAATATCTCTATTTTACTAATTAGGCGTGTTCCACTTAAATATTTCGAACACACAAAAAATAACTTTTTTTCAAAGCTAACAATCATCAGTCTACGTTCAGTATTTAAGGAGTAAACAACGAAAACATGTTTTTTATTTTTCCTGAAATGTTGCAATTTTGTGATTATCATTTTATTCTCCGGGGACGGCGAAGTGGTTAACGAGCATACGGCTCACCTGATGGTAAGTGATTACCGCCACCCATGAACAACCGCAACACCAGGGGAATGGCAGGTGCGTTGCCGTAAAGCCGTTGCCGTTTAGAAAGGACTAAGCTCTTTTCTTGAAGGTTCCTAAGTCGTATCGGTCCGGAAAAGTTAGCGCTGGTAAGTAATTCCACAGAGAAGTTGTACGAGGAAGAAAATTTCTAGTAAAACTCACAATGGTGGACCGCCAAGCATCCAGATGATGAGGATGGTGTCTGGAATTTTCACGCGATGTCCGTTTATAAAATTTGGCGCCTGGACCTAATCTGAACAATTTCTCAAAACACTACCCATGGTAGATACGATCGAAAATGCAAAGGGATACAACATCCTTACGCAGCGTCATTGTATCGAGCCAATCAGAAAGAACTTGGTCGTCGACGATTCGAATCGCTCTGCGCTGGATGCGGTCAAGTTGAAGGACCTGACACTGGGGTGCCCCGGCCCAATGATGAGAACAGTATTACATGTTAGGCCAAACTAACTTACGCTTTGTAAAGTTGCAAGCGATGTGCCGGCATGAAATACTGTCTCGCTCTGCTGAGCACGTCAAGCTTTTTAGATGCCAATTTGGCCTTCCCCTCCAAGTGACCACGAAATTGCTCACTATTCGATATGTCAACGCCGAGGATTCCAATACTAGCTGAGGCAGCAAGGGGAGTGCCTCACACTGAGAAGTTACGACAAAGGGGTTCTTTTTAGCAGTTAACGTGAAAATTTGGCTTCTGGCGATTGAATTGGACTAGATTTAGTCGTCCCCAATCCGAGACTTCGTTAAGCAATACTCGATTTCAGACACAAGTTTGTCCCCGTACTCAGTGACGATTTCCCGAGAAATATCGGCACGGCCAGTGTGTAAAGCATCACCAGTGCTATCATCTACATAGCAATGAATGTTACCAGTTTGCAACATATAATTGATATGCAGAAGAAACAGCGTTGATGATACCACGCAGCCTTGTAGAACACAAGCGTTAATAGGCTTATAATCAGAGCATGCACCATCTAATACGATCTTGATGCTCCAATTACCAAGAAAACTAGTGATCTAATCGCACAATTTCTTGTGAAGTCCATAGGAAGGGAGCTTCAAAAGAAGCGCTTGGCGCCAGACCCGACCGAAGGCCTTCGCTATGTCCAAACTAACGACTAATGCCTCCCTCTTGGACTCTACTGTCTCCGCCTATCTATGAATAAGTTAGACCAGAAGATCACCAACTGATCGACCACGACGGAAACCGTTTTGTCGGTCACTGATCAGCTGGTGATCCTCAAGGTAATTCATCAGCTGGCAGTTTACAATAGATTCCATTAATTTGGAGAAAAAGGAGGTGATGACGATAGGCCTGTAGTTGAACAGGTCTGAGCGATCGCCTTTTTTAGGAATCGGGTGGACCAAAGCTGTCTTCCAAGATTCGGGACTACGCCTTGGCGAACTCCGGAGCACTTGTCTTCAGCACAATGGGAGGGACTCCGCCAGGCCCACTCGACTTGCTGACGTTCAGGGAGAAGAGTGTTTTGCAAACCGGGCGCTGGGTAAACCGCACATCCAGCATGGAGCACTCACACCGCGGAATGATCGGTGGTGTGTTCAACTCATTATCGAAAATCGAGTTGGACACAAAGAGAGAGCCTAACGGATCGGCTTTTTCCTTTACGGCATGGGCCAGTGGGTTGTTCCCACTGGGAAAAGATGACTGACTGATTGACTGACAGAGCGACCAAATCATGGCTGAAATTTGCCTCCGATGGGCACCATAGAGGAAGGAATAAATAGTTTCATACCCTGAAGTCCCACATCAGCGACAGAATCCACAACAATGCTAGGATCATCCAGCGAGTAGCGAACCCATCCACAAGGGTAGGATAATCCAAAAGAAACTAAATAAATGCTAAACTACACGAATAAGCCTGGAATAAAAAAAATAGCACACTACCTACATTACTTCGTAACTCAAATCACTTGTTAGACATGATATTTGACGTATAATTTTATGACTGGAAAGGCACGATCTTCTAAAATCATCAAAAATTGGAATCGCATTTTTTTAGCAAGTAATTTAGGTTGATATATTCTCTTATTTTATTTTTAATCGCTTTTTACGGAATAGTTTACATAGACTTGGCCTTAAATGGTCCGTCTCCTATAAGCTCAACATTGCTGTTTAAAGTATTGTAATAGCTATGTTATGCTTAGAAATTTTCTACGTAATACTCTATAATCGTAACTAACATATTCGCAGTTTATTCAAAGTAACCTTAAGTGGCTTGAAAAGCTAATAACCGATTGGAAAGAAACTTTTTCATAGTGGCAATCTCATTTCGGTAAGTGTCTGCACCTTGGAATGAGCCCTGGTGGCTCAGGGCCGTTTTGCGGCATTCCTTGGGGGAGTTTTACGTTCAGCTGCCAACTTTTGAACAGCTGTAATGATAATCTATATCTATACATATTAATAAAATTTAAATATCTGTCCGTAATATTACAATAAATAGCTTCTATTAAGCTCAGTGGGTTATTGTAATGCATTTAAGACATAAATATTTTAAAAAAAATTGTCAGTCTGTGTCTTTATTTACTGGTGGAGAGCAAAACCAGGAAGGAATTAGAATTTTATCGGAAAACATAAGTTAAGATTTAAAAAATATACGAAGTATTCATGAAACAAATTTTCTTTGATTATCGTAAATCTAACTAGAACCATATTGGTAGATCCTATAGGAGCGAATACCAGCGTACAATAGCAGCTTAATACTGCTGTGTTTCGAATGGTGTGTGCAGAGATCCGAATACGCTTTTTTACTGGAAACGGGGCATTCTTCATCATCTTAGTCCTCAGTTGTGACAACTTATCTGCGTTTTGATTCTTAATCGAGGATAAATGTAGATGTCTGTGGGCCACAGCATGCACTTACCAACAGGTGGACTGTGTGCTCGTTTGTCACTCTTATTCTATAACAAAAAAAGTTTTTTATGAAGTTTATTTTTCATTATCAACATGATTAAGAACTCGACAAAAGTAACCGCACAAATTTCAAAATTCTAGACCATTTTAAGTTAAGCTAGATAAATTTTGTGATAAATTAAATTTGGCAATTTTCCAAACCAAATTTTACTACTGTAAGTTTGAAGTAGTAGGAAACTCAGTAACATTTTTGTATTTCACAATTCAAAAATATTTGGTAGATGTACCAAAATGTTTTGAGATACTTGCAGTTTAATGGTTTGCTTTAATTTGTTGGTTTGACAATCTAGTAAGTTTTGTAGGACTGATTTTGTAGTATTCTTTGGGGGAGGCTAATGTACAGCAGTAATCAACAACAAAAAAGTCAAAGTATATAGTAGTGTGATGTATAGACAAATACTAATGTAAAATAAAATTTTACTAAATTTTTCATTTGTTGCTTGGTTGGACTAGGAAACTTACTAATAAATAAAATAAAGTAACGTGATCGGACCATTCCTTTAACAAGTTTTTAACTAGCTTACAATGTGTATGTTAGATCTCATAACTTTTTGCGGTAGAAGGATTCCATTGTGAGACTTGCATTTTTGGTTGTTATGTTTTTGGTGGGATTGATTTATTAATTAAGACATCAGTCTCTACATAATTATAGAAAGGACATTTTGAATATTTTTACTGGGTGTCATTGATTCACCTTTCTTTGTCCTAACTTAAATTGAGTCAGCGAAGTACGTGACAGTGGCAATTTCATTTTATACTCGCTCCTCATCCATTCTAAATGTATTATTAAAATAAAAATGGTTAAAACAAAATTTTATAATTATTTGACCAAAGTAACTTACCCGTAAGTGTCCTTCGATCAAAGTTATATGAAGTTGATGCCTCTTCTGTGTTTGTATACCATAGTTGCGCGCCATAATTAAGCCCTGATACAGGGCACTAGCGCCATCTAGTACTGAGTAGCAGAACTAGAAGATCTTTCTGGAAAATTCCATGCTAGAACTTTCCAAGTGTGACAGAACTAGAGTGGCAGAACTAGGAGAAAACTTTCTACACTTGTCGGTTTGGACCGGTATGTGCACGAACATTCCAGATGATTCAGTGGAAAAGGCCTATATAAGGCCAGTAAAGACCGCGACAGAGTCAGTACCATTTAATTGGCGATTCAAGCGAACACTTCGAAGCGGTATAATTGCCGGCACAGAATACCGGCATGAAGTGGAAGCTAAGCTTCTGCGTTTCTTCTGGTGAGTGTAAATGACCAGAGGCCCAATTCCCCCCCCCCCGCCCCTCTTTATTATGGTAACGAAACTAAGTGAAGATCTACCCTTGGGAAATCCCTCGCTGAACATTCACGACCAAGTTACTCCACTCCTGAGCCTTGAGCCTGAACCTTCATATAATTTTGATCGAAAGACACTTACAGGTAAGTTACTTTGATCAAATAATTATATACGTTGCCGCCTCCTCTGTGTTTTTATACTATGTAGATGTTTAAAGTTGTGATTGCTTTATTTTAATTATTTACTGTCATAAATTATCATATTCAAAAATTTACAATAAAACAAATAGTAAACATAATATTTAAATTTAGATGATATAATTACCCATTACGAATTATTGTTTAGTTATTTTATACTATTTCAAATGCGAACTCTAATATTAATCTTAATAAATAATGTCCTATTATAAAAAAATGAAAAAAGTTTGGACGTAAGATTATTTATTTATTTATTTATCTTGTCTTTCTAACATTTACAATATCAATACTACTTTTTCTAGGACGAGAAGGGGATGGATGCCTCGTACTATGTAACGTAAAAATTAATGTACTTTATTGTTAAAATACTTTACCAAACTAGCTGTCTGCCTTATTGCAGGGATATTAAGCAGTTTTGAAAATAAACAACTAATTTACGAAATTTCATACAGTTTTAGTGAAATACATGTGATATTGTTAGGTAACTGATACAAGTATCAAAATTAGAAACTTTGCGTAACCGACTTCAATATAAATAAAATTAGAACATCATCAATGTATTCGAATTAAATCAAATACGCATATTAAGGACAACTGAAAAACTTCTAGTCAGATCCCGATCAAATTTACATGGGACCACACGAGGAACATAAGCTTAAAAAAAGCATAAACAAAATTTGATTAGTCAGAGAAAAGCTATAAAGTAACACACATGAACAAAACATTCAGTATAATTGAACACCTCCTTGTTCTTGAAATAAATACACATATTTTCTCTTACTAGCTTTGATCGTATTCTAGTTTTTTTCATCCTATAAACACCAGAAAACAACCTTTTAACTTCACAATAAGAGCCCAAACCGTAATAGGAAGAACAATATGTGAATTTCTTACTTAATATACCACGATTTTGGGCGACAGAAATATTGTACATACAGACAAGGGCTTTATGATTATTTTTATGCTTTAAATACATAAATACCTCCCTGAAATTACTGTCACAGCAAGCAAGTTCAGATCAAAAGAAATGATAAATAACAGTTGTTGTTTTAATAAGTCGTATTTATTTTCTTTTTAACAAGGATTTAGAAACAGGCCTATGAAGACTAGAAGGTTATTCCTTCTTCTGTATTCTGTACTTTAAGATTGTGGAGAATAGTGCATAAAACTTAAGGTTGACCCATGAATTTTATGTATTTATCTTTTTCTAGTAGCAAATGCATCAACGTTATTTAATTAACTTTGTTTAAAAAATTAGAGACAATCTTCCTAATGGCTTAGGAATTTGATTCCCATTTTATTTCGTCATTAATTTTGCTATATTCATTGCATACGAAAATATTACCGTGGGATATTATTTATAAGGCAAAAAATACATATATCTTTCAAGATAATATTTACAAGCTTTGTTTCTTGTTGTGATTATTACATGTACAATATTACATGTGATAATCCATATGGCTTATGACCAAAAAACAATATCACATCAACTATGAACTGAAAGGATTTACATTTTATAAGCACCCCTTGTAATTAGATTACTTGCAATCTGAATATGATTTTTCAGTGTTAATTTAGATTCGAAATAATTATTTTTAATCAGGAGAAAGTACATAATAAATTCAAAATGTTTTGTATACATTTACCCATATGAGATAGCTGGACAAACAGATATTAATTTGTCTATTAAATTAGCAAATTTCTTATATCATTGTAGCGGATTGCAATTAAATAATTGACTTTTCATTTATGTTTATTTAATATTTGTGTATTATATTTTCATTAATATTGGTGTTTCACTGAAGGTATGAAAATACTATAATTTTATAAGTTAATACTAATTAGTTTAAATTTATTTTCAAGTAATAATTTTTAGTAAAGTAGCAATTCTAGAACTTTCTACTATTTATTTTCTGAATCTTGTCATTTATCTATATATCATACCATGGTATTTACAAACAAGTAAAAACAAAATTAAGACTAGTCTTGTTTTAAATAATTATTCAGCTATATTAAATACAATATTTTTCGACATACTAAACTCAATATATTATGTGGGAGGACATGCTTGTCTCACACTCTAATGACCTGGTGTCGACCCACTACGTATGAGAGTTTTTTTTTTGTATATAATATATAAACCATTTGGAATAAACTTATATCAGGTGAATTTGTTTACCTCTTTAGCTGTGTTTATTTCTATTCTTTTTAGGGTTCCGCAGTCAACTAGGAACCCTTATAGTTTCGCCATGTCTGTCTGTCCGTCTGTCCGTCCTCGTTTAATCTCTGTGACCGTTAGCACTAGAAAGCTGAAATTTGGTACAATATGTGTATCAATCACGCCGACAAAGTGGTAAAATAAAAATTGGAAAAAATGTTTTATTAGGGTAGCCATCCTATATGTAAATTGGGAAGTAATTTTTTTTAATTTCAACCATAACGTGTGATATTTTATTGTTGGAAAGGTATTAAAAATGAATAGGGGTTTACTAAAATCATTTTTTGATAATGTTAATAATTTCGGAAATAATCGCTCCAAAAGTAAAAAACAATGTGTCCCCCCCCCCCTAACTTTTTAACCATAAGTTTAGAAAATATGAAAAAAATCTGAAAAGTAGAACTTTATAAGGACTTTCTAGGAAAATTATTTTGAACTTGGATGGAAACAACAGTACCCACTGCCGGGAGCAGTTGCAGGAGCGCGGAGCGCTGCTGGAGCGCGAACATAATGGATACCCACCTTTAAACTCATAAGTAGGAACACTTATTGTGACGGACGGGAAACTACGGAACCCTACATTGAGCGTGGCCCGACACGCTCTTGGCCGGGTTTTTCCTTGATGTTTGGGCTTAGCGCCTGCCACATATTACTTGATAATATCTCCTCTGCTGGTATAAAGCTATAAAGCAACTGCTGGATGCTATTGCAAGCCCAGTGAGTTGTTACTGGTGGAGACAGGTCCAAATAGTTTAAAGGTTTTTGAGTGTTTGTTTTAGATTTATGAAGACCCTTTGATCTCTTTAAGACAAAATTCTATACCATATAAGAAGTCGCTTGGATTTCCTTAAGAGCTTTCTTTATGATCATTGGTTAGCTCTGATAGCAATAATGCTGTTCTTAAAGGAGCTAATGAAGTTATGTACACCATCATTATATTCTTGATAAATCCTATACATACTATGTTGAAATTTGAAAATATAGGGCTCATTTCTCACATATTATATCTCTAATTTGGTACTTAGTAAAAAAATGGTTTACATTTAGATAATTTGAAAAGCAATTTTTCCTTTAATACAAGATATACTGATAAGTTTTTGAGGTTGATATTGGTGTGTGAAACAGAATTTTTATCTTCTTTATTACTTGAGCAAATAATTTGTCTCCTCTTTTGTAATATCAGTTGTGGAAATAACCTCGTGTACCTGCCGGTGATATTTATTACATAAATTAATCTAATTTTGAAGGTTTGGGACTGAGTCAAAAACAAAAAATAAACTGTTCTTACTGGAAGTCAAAAACAAAAATTGAAGAACCGACAACCGATGAGAAAGAAAGGTTCTCGAGTGGCAACATCGTACCGGCAGGTGAAGTGTAGGACGTCCCCTGACTAGAAGGAGTGACAACCTGATAAGACATACAGGAAGACGATGGATGCAGGTGGTTCAGGACCGTGCTTTATGACATTCCTTGGGGGAGGCCTATGTTTAGTAGTGGACATGTGAAGGGTTTCAATGATGATGAATGATAATGGCATTATATTAATATGATAAATAAATAGAATGGAATACTCATAGAGTCTGTGCTATTTATTTAGATATAGGTAGGGTATAGAATTTGTATCGATATATTTTGTTTTGATAAGACAGCGTTTATCTCTATTATGAGTTCCGTGGAAGTTCACTTCTGCTGTCAGCATAAAAATGGCGTGGCCAGTCCAGCTTATGTGTAAAGAGGTCAGTGCATATAACTCAGAATCTGTTAGTAAGTGGCTACTGCATTACATGGATACCTGCAACTTACTTCAAACAAAAGGCTACTGACGCGTATTCACATCTAAGGACTAAAAGGTTGCAGAAATAAGTAAGACCTATATACTCAGACGGATTGTATAAAAATACTTCACTACTACTTAAGGGAAATACTATAAAAGGTAAATACTAAAACTTATTTAAAGTAAACTAAATATTGTTTAAAGTTAAAATCACACACACAATCTTAGTTACATGATGTGTCCATGTGCTGCAATACCATCTGGAGGACTAGTGTTTGTTTGTTCAGTTGTCCAGATTTTCCAATCGTCCAATTCAACGTGGTCCGTCTATTGAGTGACATAAGACAGAAAAATATAAAAACCGATTCGATACTTTTGTATAAAAGTACTACGAATAAAACTGGCTCCGGTGTTCATGCTTAAAATTGAATTTAAATTGTAACTTATTGGCAATGGGTTGGAATTATATTTATTATTTCATTGTGTTTGTTTAAAGATAGCAGAATTTTTGCACGATTATTTTTATTTGTTGTATTTGCTATACCGAGAAATAATAATTATTTAGGGCTGTTATTTCAATCCATTGGTATTTGACCCAATGGCCCATTGGATCATAAGTTAGAAGTCAGTCAAATAATTTCTTGATTCGGCAACAAATGGAAAAGAATGGTTTTTCAGTAGCAGTCTGGTATTAGTAAATTAAGTATAGGGTGAACAATTAAGTATAAGGCGAATCTCAAATAGATGAAGTGACGACGACCTGACATGAAGAAATAAATTGCCATCCTTTGGGCTTGTGCTGTTGAATGCTTGAAATATTTATCATTAGACTAGTGAAAGGCACAATAACGTGATGATGATAAAATTCGGTTAATGAACCCGCCCCGTTATATTCCCATAATAGAGTTTCTACACAAAATAAGACAAATGATTACACATACTTTTTTATAAAATTAGGGTGACAAACGAGCACACAGTTCACCTGATGGTAAGTGGATGATGTGGCCCGTAGACATCTATATTTATCCTCGATTAAGTATCAAAACGCAGATGCGTTGTCACCCCTGAGGACAAAGATGGAATGCCTCATTTCCAGTAAAAAAGGGTTTCCGGATCTCTACGCTCACCATAAGAAACACAGCAGTATTAAGCTGCTATTTTACGCTGGTATTCTGTGAGAGCATGGTGCTTCACCGGTTGAGCAGACCCAATCGTGCTACAACAATAATATAGCTGCAGCGTGGCTCTATTATGCATACATTTAATCGAATCACCACCAAACGCGGCTGGCAGTAATAATAGTAAAGCTTAGCGAAATATTAAATGAAATAAAAGAAGATATATATGAAGTAAAGGCTTCAGGAAAATGAAAGCAATAAACAACTTTGATTTGAATATTGGTTTTGATGAACGCTGAAGCAATAAAACATTTTGAATTTGGTTGACCGATGCTATGCGTAAAAATATAAAACATAACCTTTTCGCATGGTAGAAACACCAATCAAATCTCAACAATAAGGTTTTACAAAACACTCATATTATTAAATTTTTCAGCCGGAGCTTTTTTTGACATCTCCGTGGCACAGTAGCTTAGCAATAAATTGCAGTGCTTATAGCCGATTTACACTTCAACAAGTACAGTTGCGAGTTTAGTTACAGGACAGTTCACAGTAAACGGTTAAGTGGACAGTAACGTTCAAATATCTTCGTGGAGAGTTTAGTTAAAAAATTACAAGTAAAAGTAGTTGCTATTTTGAGGGTCGAACGCAAACACAATGCGTCTTGTCAATTGAACACAATGCATCTTATGCACAGAACTAAACTCGCTGGTTCACACGAGCGGCGAGTTTAGTTGCGGGTGGTGGGAGACGTTCGGGAGTGCAACACTTCGTACTTAACTCACCGAAAAACAGACCGGCTGGTTATCCCGCTTAACTTAATTGCTGACTTCCTACTTAACTCGTTAATTGCTGTTCAAAGGAAATTTTTACTTCACTCTCCAGGTTTGCAAGTTAACTCGCTACTGTACTTGTCGAAGTGTAAATCGGCCTTAATACGACGGCCTTTTATAAAATCTTTTGAACGTCATTTAGTGAGTTAAGTAAAAATTTTACAGTTAAGTTGAACGGGATAGCCGGCTGGCCTTTTTTTCGGCGAGGTAAGTTTGAAATGTTGCTCTCCCACGCGTCTTCCACCATCAACATTAGTTCAGTACATAAGTTGATAGAACGCAACGTGTTCTGGTTCGAGTTCTAACCGATATAATATTGGCGAGTAAACCAACTGACAATTTGCCTCTGTGCATAATACGACAAGTACACCTCCAAACGAGGCAGATTCTGAATATTGCAATGTTAAACGACTATATGAGCGGCGAGCAAACCTAACTTCCAACATAGCACTGTTCATAATACGACACGTGGTCCACCTTTAAACGAGGCATAACCAGGAGCAAAAAAGTATTGGGAATGGCTAACTTAATAAATGTAATAAAAGTGTGTGTAATACTTTTCGCTTTCATTTTGGCATCGCTTTTGACTTGTTCTTGTACTACACAACTAATCATTTAGTACATGTAGCCATAATGCCATTAAGCAGTTACTCGGATATGTATTTAACTAAATACTTTACTTCTACCCTCTTTATTTAGTTTCTCTATTTTAGTTAAATTTTTTTTACGCTTAATTATTCTATCTGGTATGTATTCAATGGGAAGCAGCTGTAACACAGGTCTGTGTTCTATCACGGTTGCTAAAGATACCCTAATATAGTTTAAGTGTTGGATTAAGTAATGTCAATATAATTTTGTTAAGTATTTGTTTAATGTAAAGTGTTTTTGGGTTCAATGAATATTATTATCATTATTAATCGCTAATTGCGGTGAGCAAACATCATAACCACTGACATATCACTGTTCATAATACAGCACGTGTTTTGACTTGCATAACATTTTTTTGTTTTGGATAACATTGCCTGACAATGTTATCCATTGCCTCACTTAGTGGTTCAATAAATATTATAATCATTATTAACCGCTAAATGCGGTGAACTGACACTATGGATAGATGGTCTCTACCCATAACGTCTATTCTATTTATCTATCATATTAATATAATGCTGTTATCATTCATCATCATTAAAGCCCTTCACATGCCCACTGCCGAACATCGACCTCCCCCAAGGAATTCCATACAGCATGGTCCTGAGCCACCTGCATCCATCAAGTTCCTGCATGTCTCATCACGTTGTCACTCCATATAGTCGGGGGACGTCCTACACTTCACTTGCCGGTACGAGGCTGCCACTCGAGAACCATTCTTTCCCATCGGTTATCGACTCCTTGAGCTATATGGCAGGTCCGTTGCCATTTAAGCTCACTCATCCGTTGGGCAATGTCGGTCACTCTGGACCTCCTCTGCTGCGGATATCCTCATTCCTAAGTTTGTCATGCGGGAAACCTCGAGCATAGCTCTCTTCATAGTTTGCTGAGCGACTTCGTGCTTCTTCATAGGGCCAGAAGTGAAGGACCACATCTTAGATCCATAGGTCATCACTGGAAACACGCACTGATTGCACAATCTAATTTTGAGATATGCCTGACGAGATGTGAAAATTTGTATAGATAAACAACCATTACACAAAAATCTTGATTGATCACCTTTGTCGACTTGACTTGATCACCTTTGTCGGTGGATGTTCCGCAAGAGGAAGCCGCCAAAAACCATGAATGTAAACGATGGCTAGAATTTGTAAATAAGAAAGAAACTAAAGTACTACTATTTTTTTATTTTATTACTAAGAAGTTAAAGCATAAATTAAATCTTGAGACTCGAGAGAGCATTAAATCTCTAGACTCGCACTTACTAAAATCCCATTGTGTTCTACCTCCGCCGCATATTAGCAGGGCCACGGAAACGCTTTCATGCACATCCGAGGCCTCACCAGCGTCAGCTGTACAATGGCAGCCCCTCCTTAGTTGCAGATTTCTCCTCCCCGTTTTCGTTCTCAGATAAAACGCACCAGACACACAAGGTGCACTGCCGTTCGCGGTCTCTAACTCCACTTTCACTACGGACTCCCAGAGCCCAATATGTGAATGGAACCAGGAAAAAATGAGTACTTGGAAGCATCAAGTGGTGCAGCCTCATCAAAGTCGCGGAAGATAGCCGAGTGGTGCATCGCTAATCGCCATACCAACACTCCTCTTCCTTTACGACTCCACCTCAACTACAGCGATCCAAGGAGAGGAATCTCCTCTAGTCGCAGCCCACTAACACACATCCAACGTGGCTCGGCATCATCAAGTGACCTTTCTACACTTGGCTATGGCCCTTGAGTTATATGGAAAAGTGAGAAGAGAAGAAATAAAAAAAACATTCGAATAATCTAATACTTTTATACTTACTGGTACTGGTACTACCAGAAAATATTTTCGGTATACTGTACTTTCTCAAAGTAGTGCGTTTCTCATGTCTAATAAAACAGTCGTCTGTATAATGTTTAGAACAAAGATGATCACTTTGTTTCGGACGGCAATTCACAATATTTATGCTTTTAAGCCATAATTTTAGTCTAGCTTCAAATGGAAACCTGTTGATTAATAAACATTTGATAATTATCTGTTGTTGTTAACTTTTTTGTTAACTGATATGGGTAAGAAAAAACATCGATAAGTATTATAAACAAGGAACTCGACAACCATATTGAATTTTATTGTTTATCAAAACCAGTAAGTAATGTAAAGCCAAATATGTCGGTAATTATGATATTAAGATTAGTAATAAATTTTTAAGTACCTATATTATCAAATAGTTTTGATTTGTTTAATATTAGCTGTAAATTCTCTTACTTGTGGAATATTATACAACTTTCCTTTTGGTAACGAGTTTTACAGATTAATGAGATTACGCACACTCTTATAATTATTAAAAATAGTTATTATTATGTTACTAAAACTATACACAGTCAAACCATATAAATACTTTTGTTTTTTAGTTATGAAAATTCAAAATACAGTGATAAGATTTGAATAAGACAAAATACATATATATATTATGTCAATTTAGTCCCGAGGACGGCAACTGGTGGCGCTTCAAATTGGCACAGACATTTTGTATGACCAGCCCAACGTACTTAAATAATATATATATAAAGGTCAGTGGTTATATACACTCAGCTTTATAAAAATAATTAAAAATTTAATTAACTTGCAAGTGGCTAGTAAGACGCTAATCAAAGCTTTGAGGTTATTTAATACAGTCAGTTTGAATCGACCGCAAGCGACGGCTCTGTCTCCAGTAACGTCTCATCAACGTAGCCGTTGATGTATGCACGCCCACACTGCGTTGTCATCTAAATATTACCGAGACTCGGTGATTGTATCGAACTCTAGATAGAAATGCTTTCCTTCTTTAACCTAAATCAGTCAGTTTTTATAACATAATTTACTTTATATTATTTTGTACGAGTATCAGTATATATTAGGTATTTACCTATGAAATTGCCGCTTTTTATCAAATAGTATAATTTTTTTCTATATTTTTTACTTATTATAATTACATTAATCACCCTGCATGGGTGATTGATGCATCTTTGCCAACGCAGTGACAGTTTTTTGATTCACTTCTTGAAGAAATCAGCTGGACGGGAGACAACCAATTCTTCAAGGTCATTTTGTACTGGGAAATGGCATTTCTCTCTAGGGTATTGAATTTTCTCCACCAAATAAAAATCCAAATACTGGAATTAGTTGAAGTCTGTAGGAACAAGGTGCTGGTAAGTAAAGCGAATGACGGAGAGCTTCTAACCCCAGCATTTGTACCTTGGAGACCGTCTATTGTGCAGGATGAGGTCGCGCGTTGTCGTGCAGGAATAACGGTGACGAGCGATTGGCCAAAGCTGGTTGAAGGTACGAGCTTCTCCATCATTGTGTTCATTTATTCACAGTACACATCTGCAGTAACGATGAAGCTATGATGAACAACACGGACGATAGAATACCAAACATTGTCCATCACTTTTATAGAAGTTAGTTTTCGTTTAGGGCATTCTTTGCTGGTGGTGGTGCTGAACCAGAATCCAACCAACTTGCGGAGCGCTTGTGATTGTCAAACAGAATCCATTTACCGTTTTAGAAAACAATGCAGTTAAAAATTCCTTCGTTTGTGTGCCTGTTAAGCAGAACAAGGCACGTCTCGACTCGCTTCATGGGGCGCCCATTTATCAATCTTTTTTACCTTGCCAATTTGACGCAAATAAACCAATACTGTTTTGATGCTAACGTCGAAATCTGCTTCTAATTCAGCCGTTGATTGAGTATCATCAGCTATCTTTTATCACCTTTAATTCGTCATTGTCGGATGAGCACGAGGTACTTTTTTCAGGTCAGGTTAGGTACTCGAAATTTCGGCCTGAAAAATCAGGTCGAAATTTCGAGAACGGGAACAAGAAAAACAATAACAGGTGGTGCGATGGTTTGTAGTATTCGCTTCGTAAGCGTCGTTGATGTAGCGTATCGCTTGTTCCAAGTTAATGCCACGAAGATATTCATATTCCATAATTAATCAAATTTTATGAAAACATAACGCTAATCAATAAACAAAAGATTGATTTTCGAAAAAACAATTCCATTTTTTTTTATAAAATTAAGTTAATATTAGAATTCTAAGCCAAAAAATTATTTCGATTTAAAATAGCCAGTACTACGAGTACAGAATGCAACTTCATAGGTATAGACCTATTATCAATTGTATCATCTTTATAATATTCTGTGTCTCGTAAGTGTAGAAGTCGCAAATGCGGTTGCCGATAATAAGGTCCTAGGTCCGAATACCGGGTGGGGTCAAAATAATTTATTGAGTTTTTCTGTCAAAAAATTTTCAGTAGCAGCCCGAAGTCTTCGAGTTGGCATAATGTTGGAGGCAGGAACTGGAATGAACAATCATATAAATATGACAAATATCGGTGTCAAGAAGAAAAACTTGATAATTAAAGGATTACTAATTTTTGAGTTTAAAATTTGACAAGTTGCCATGAAAATTTGTAAATTGTTTTAGTTTATATACCTTCACTAATTAGAATATTTGCCAATAATATACCTAATTTTAAAAAAAATATTATACGCATCTCCATAAAAATACATTTTACTTTATACTTTAAAGATGACTTTTAAGTGTAAGGTTAACCACACCGTGTACTAGCAACGCCTCAAGGTTTTAGCTACGTAAATCCCGGTTCCGCAGACTCATCATGATAAAATGTATAATGGTTTTTTTTAATCTAGGCCGTTCAGCCATTTTTAGCGTGGTATTTCCCCAGTCAAGCTGATCCATTCTTGCTACAGACGTAGAAAGAGAGAGTGCTCTAAAACGTATTTATTTTATTTATTCCATTATGGATTTCAGGCAACAAAGAGCCATATATATATATATATATATATATATATATATATATATATATATATATATATATATATATATATATATATATATATATATATATATATATATACGACACGAAATGGTCGGGTCACGAATGGGTCGGCTCGACCAGGGAAGAACCACGCTCTCACCGAATACCAGCGTGAAATATTAGCTTAACGCTGCTGTGTTTCGTATGGTGAGTGTAGAGACCGGAGACCGTTTTTACTGGAAACGAGGCATTCCATCTTAGTCCTCACAGGTGACAACGCATCTGCATTTTGATTCATAATTGAGTTTAAATGTAGATGTCTATGAGCCGCAGTAACTACTTATCATCAGGTGGACTGTGTGCTCCACCATATCCTATTTAAAAAAAATCTTATTTTTACGCGAACACTACACATTAAATAATATAAGTATAGTAAAAAACGATGAAGTTCGTAAAAATATTTTATGCCATCAAAACATAACTTGTAAAAAAAACCAAGTCTCGCAACTCAGTTCTTCTATCGTAAAAAGTTGTGAAATCCATGTAATACCAAGTCGGTTAATTTATTCAGTCCCAACTTAAGGATTCTTCTGCTTGAAGTTATTACGTAATTAGCTAACCTAACAACATTTTATAGTGATCATATCAATGTTAAAAATCTTTTATGTTTTAAATATGTAGCTCGACTAGGCCATCGCATGAAAACACAATCTCACAATAATTTGTGCAAGTTTAACGGTAATCTGTGCAAGTAATACATATTATATTATATTAGATTGCTTAGTGCGATGGCCAAGTCAATCTATATATTTAAAACATATAAGACATTTAAAACGTATAGTACGGCCGTGCCGCTTTTTTGCTCGACTTGGCGGGGGCACTGCCATGCCTCCAGATTAAATTTTTTAATAACTTTACTAGAGCATCACCTATCGCATTCTAGCAATGCTTTGGTTTGCCTCTCAAAAGAAATATATTATCTGAATGTGACCTTAATTTGTCAAACACCACATGCGTGAAAAAACCGTATAAGCACCCTCTTTTGTAAAAATCTCCCTTTCTTGCAAAATTACTATTCCTAACAAATGCAAAGTTATGTAACGCGTCCACAGTTTATGAAAACTAAAATTTTTATACTGATAATCGAGATTAAAGCGCGTTCAATATAATACAGAAGTATTTGCACAGCCATACGTTCCTTTATTCATTAGATATATCGGAAACAAAACTACTACGTTAATTAAATATAATACGTTATAAAATAAACACAAAATACGTGCACAATAAAAAACCATTTCTTAATATACTCTTAACAACGGATATTGTAATAATAAAGAGGGTTTATACGCTTTGAAATATTTTGAAAACTTTGCTGATACGTCTGTCTGTTAAATCCCCTTACCTAATTAAAAATTTAAAATCTCTCTTCAATTTAAATACTGTGCATAATTGGTATTCCAAAAATAAGCCCTATATTCCGTTTAAGAGCCAGTGGGCGGCAGACTTACGGTATTTCAATAAGCTTTACGTTTTTTTTTCAGGTAATCCCCTATACCTGAGGAACATGAAATGAAAATTAAAGAGTGCCCTCTTTAGTTTGACTGGCAGTCGATATGCAGACGCTCAGGTGTTAAAGGTGCAAAAATGGCCAAAAACGTGATAGCAATAAGTCTGCCGCTTTGACATCTTGAAATATTCAATAAAGGTTACCGAAAAATAACATTGGCAGATAATTAATAGAATCAGGCGTTACTTTGCGAAAACCCATTATATTAAAGATACGAGTATTAAGAGTTACTTTGTAACCATCCGCTCAATAAAATAAAATGTTTTTTTTTTACCTTTGTATCTGTGGTTCAATATGTGACGAAGTTCATGGCTTTTCTCAAGAGGGTCTGCCCCAAATAGCTCGATGGTTAGATACAATTTTATTGACTCTAAACGTCTCTAAGACCAATTATATACGTTTCACAAATTATAACAGTACTCAGGCAAATACAGACTTTCAAATAAAAATTCACTCATGTAACATTTTCACCAACCAAAATTGCTCATGTGATAGCATAGATAAAATATCTAAAATCAAATATCTTGCAGTAATGGTTGACCAACCCTTTGCTCGGAGTGCCCACATTGACCAACTAATTGGCAGACCTCGATATTCCTCGATTATAAGATTTTTTTTCAACACCAGCGGACCACCACTGCGGACACAGGCCTCTCGCAAGGCGTGCCATTTACCATTTTCTAACAGCCACCTTGCGCGGGTCGTCGCTCCATCTGGTCAGGGTGCGTCCCACACTACGTTTGCCTAAACGCGTTCACCACTCCATAACAGTTGATTTTAATATATAATATAAGGTTTTTAGCCTAATTTAATTTTTAAGCCGTAAAAATAGTAAAAAAGCGCTTACATAAAAACTGCATTATGTATAACATAAAAATGGAATTCAAGCTGGTAATATATATTAAATAATTTACCATATTTACGCGAATAGCATATTAAATGAAACTTATTTTTATCACGTTTAAATTTTTTTGGAAGGAGGAGCTCTACAGGTAAGTATACGATATGGCGTTACGTAGACAAGAGTTGCAAAATTTAACCAATAGACAAAGTACCTGAATTACCTTTACTCCAAAAACTCTAAAATTTAATTCACAATGGAGTTAGAGGCACTTAGTTATTTAGCTCTTCTAGATGCTTTAGTCATATAACATCCTGAAAACAAATTAGTCACACTGTGTATAGGAAAAAACTCATCATCATCATCATCATTACAGCCCTTCACAAGTCCACTGCTGAACATAGGCCTCCCCCAAGTAATGCCACAAAGTACGGTCCTGAGCCACCTGCATCCATCGACTTCCACATGTTACATGTCTTACATGTACATGTCTTACCAGATCGTCACTCCATCTAGCGGGGGGTCGCCCTACACTTCGCCTAACGGTACGAGGCTGCCACTCGAGAACCCTTTTCCCCGACGGTTGTCGGTCCTTCGAGCTATATGGCTAAAAGACTTATACTATCAGACATTTAAATGGTGAATTTCACCATCATCCTTCAATATTAACTACCATGGAATAATCTTTGTTTCAGGGAACAAAAGGGATCTGTGTCAGAAAATATCTGGTTGTCAAGCTTCAGCACGTCAAGCAAGTATTATAAGACAACAAGCTTCGGATCCCGCTCCTGTAACAGTGAACAAGTAAAGCCGGCCACAATCAAGCGTGTGCCTGCTGCATTTATCAGAAGAGTCCCAGACAAGATTGGCTACATATTAAAACAAGCTTTCATTAAAATCTACTAAAAGCCGCCGAAGAAACAATTTTATTATTTGTCAAGTAAAATATCCTCTATAAGATGCAGCAGTGTTTAGGTTTTATTGTTAATGTGGTTAAGTTAAGTTTAGTTACGATGGGCTGTTTTCCGCAACTCCACGTCTAAGCACGTATTTTGCATGTGGGCAGAAATAATGTGATTATTAGAGCCATGAAATCTCACCGAAGAAGTTCAACAGCCATATGCAATCAATTTTGGGATGTGATCCCGGCGTGCCGAGATGTATAGCCCTATATGCAGTGACATCCGGACATGTCAGCAACACGTGGGCTGCTGTTCTACCTCCCCCATACATGCCCTGTACCGGGGACTATCTGTAACACCTATGGTAAATAAATGTTTGTTAAAAGAGCCATGTCCTGTGATAGCACTTGTTACTATCCTGATCTGTGGCTTGTTCATTCTCATTAGAACCTTGGTTAAGTGACTGTTTATTTAAGGCAGGGCCTCCCTAAGTTGTATACAGTCTACTAGGTTCTTTCAAAGCTGAGCTGTAGATAAGTTAAATATATAAGTACCAGTGAACGAAAGATACCAAAGGGGTTTGGTATAATTGGTTCTGACCATATAGTGTCCAGGTTTAGGTTGTTTAGGCCTTTAATTTTTTTAATTTTGTTGTTTTGGCCTTTGCACCACTGCCTGCTGGGATAGACCTGACTTGATAGTCCGTCAGGTCGCCAAGTTACCTTTATGCTCATCATTTGCCAGGCTGCAGATAAGAGGTTAACTGTTCTTTGGGGCTCCGCAAGAGTTTTGCTACTCATGCTCCCTTGCTATTTTCTCGCGTCCAGCTCCTCAGATTCGGAACTTGGTTTGGGAACATCCAACGCGGAAATTTCCCACTTGGTAGGGCCACCTATACTGGATGGTAAATTCCATGGAACCGGAGTGGCAGTTCCTCCTTGTTCATACTTATAAACAAGTAGGAACTAGACACTTGTCTAAGGTAAACACCTCTGACACGTCTCCCTCTTTTTTAATGGGCCTTAAATTGTCCATATTTTTATGTATTTAGAGCCCCCACCTCCGTCGCCTGCGACCTTCTGACGGGAGGTTTGAGCAGATAGGGCCTCTGTTTAGCTTGAAATCCGGATCAAAGAGGTCGTGTTGCCTCTTGACACTATATACCCCAGTGATGATCGGCCGAACCCTCCAGGATTACTTCATCACCGCGTACGGCACTCGAATGCGGGGGTCGAAGTGCAGGTGGGTGTGTTGGTCCACCGGTGGGTTTCGTGGATACACCCATTCTATCCGGCGGAACCACCCCTTCTCTTTTACCCGGGTTTGCGACCGACTGCACTAAAAAGCATAAGCAGAGATTTGAATGAGTTTATTTTACATAGAACAATCAGAAAGATCTATAAAATCAGCTTGAAATAACATATAGCTGACATGAAGCACCGACGCTCCGGGAAGTTAATGACATGTTCAAGATCGTCCCCGCCGTTACATCAGATTTACAGGTATAATTTTCTTACCATCCAGAGACCAGAGGACCATATTCAGTAGTGGATTTTTACGTACTGCTGATGATGATGGCTCATAAACTTTTATTTCTGTTCTTAATTAAGATTAAAACTGCAGATGTTTTGTCGGTTTTGTAATATGGAATGACTTGTTTCTAATAAAAGGGTCTTGTTCTCTACGCTGGTAGGCTGTGAGAAAGTGAGCCTTTCCCGGTCAAGCCAATCTATTCGTGTTACAACCAAATATAACTGCAGCGTGGCTCTACCGACACGGCGGAAGGTGGAGGACGGAGTGCAGAGTTGGCACGTGGAATGTTAGAGGAGGCATGAGAGATAAGACGAATGAGTTGATCGAAATAATGAAAGAAAGAGAATTAGATGTCGTGTGTATGTCGGAGACCAAACGGAAAGGCAGTGGTATTGAAAAGCTCCCTGGCGGGACGTTAGCTATATGGTCCGGAGTCCCGGAAAGCGAGAACGCCTGCCAAGGAGTGGGAGTGCTGTTGTCGTCCCGGTTGGTCGATCTTATGACTGAATACAAGGTTGTGAACTCAAGACTTCTCTGGGTTCGCTTCAAAATGGGACTGACGAAGTTATTCCTTTTGGCTGTTTATGCGCCGGTAGCTTCGTCGTCCAGGGCTGAGCTGGAGGAGTTTTGGGAGAATGTAAGAGAAGTTCTAGATTTGGTTAAGGGAAACGAAAGAACTGTTGTATGTGGTGATTTGAATGGATGGGTAGGCATCGCTCGACCAGGATACGAGTCGGTGCTTGGAAAGTTTGGAGATAAAAGGGTTAATGATGCTGGCAAGCTTATACTGGCTGTATGCAAGGAAAAGGGTCTTCTTGTGACAAACACTATGTTTAATCACAGGAAGATCCATATGTACACTAGAGAAAGAAAGAATGAGAGAAGTATGATTGATTTGTTCCTGGTGGATGACCGACTGCGAAAACAGGTGATGGATACACGAGTGTTCAGGGGTGCTGACCTGGGAACGGATCATTATCTAGTAATTACTAGATTTAGGGGTTTGTTCGCGGGTTGGCGCCACCGGACGGCAGTAACAGAACCACAGTCGGTCTGTCGCATCCGAAGCTGGAAGCTTCAGGAAGCGGATACTAGGGACAAATATCACACGAGGGTAGCCGAAAAGCTTGACACCATCGATGGCAGGAAAGAATGTGTGGAAAGAACATGGCAGAACCTTAGGGATGGAATGGTAAGTGCAGCGGAAGAAGTATGTGGTAAGACAAAAAGAGGTAGTAGTAAAAGAAGAGATGCATGGTGGAATGACGAAGTGAAAGAAGCTGTAAAAAAGAAGAAAAAAGCATGGTTAGACTACTTAGCCTCTAGTAACGATGAGCATATGAGAGAGAAGATGAAAGAAAGATATAAGCTGCAGAAAGTTCATGCGAAAACATTGATTGAGGAAGTACGTGAAAGGTGTAGAATAGAAGCGGACGAGAGGTTGTCGCACAACTTTAGGGAAAACTCCAAACTCTTCTGGAAAGAGGTTGGAAGGTCCCGGAGTGGTGCGACAGCTTTAAGAATGAACAAAGTGCTTTCGAGAACCAATGACGTCCTCTCGGAAAAATCGGACGTCATGCAGCGATGGAGTGAATTTTATAGAGAATTGTATGCGTGTCATGATCTCAGTGAAGGATCCGGGGGTGACGCCGTGACTGGCACGCCAGACACGGACCTCGATGACACTGAGGTCATCAGCATGAAAGAGATTGAACGTGCGATTCGAAGTTTGAAATGTGGTAAGGCTGCGGGACTAGACAGAGTTACTGCTGAAATGGTCAAGTACGGTGGGCCTCGCGTCTGGGACAGCTTTCATCTGCTGTGCAATTTGTGCTGGCGGACGGGAGATGTCCCGGATGATTGGCGATCCGCGGTCATTGTGCCTTTATATAAAGGTAAAGGTTCACATTTTGACTGTGGGAGCTATCGGGCGATCAGCTTGACCAGTTTAGCAAGTAAAGTTTATTCGAAGATTTTGACACGCAGGATGCAAGAGAAATCGGAAAGATTCTTATGGGAGGCACAATGCGGATTTAGACCTGGAAGAGGATGCACGGATCAAATGTTTTCTCTCCGCATGATCACGGAGAAGCTTCTGAGTGTTAACCAGAGGATTTTCTGTGCTTTTGTGGATCTGGAGAAAGCATTTGATAAGGTTATAAGGAAGAAAATGTGGGAACTGTTGCCGGGATATGGTGTGGATGGTCGATTGCTAAGGGCTGTGCAGTCACTTTACTATGACTGTAAAGCCTGTGTGCGGGTAGGGCATGACCTGTCACCCATGTTTAGCGTCCAAGCGGGCGTAAAACAGGGTTGTGTCATGTCTTCCTGGCTGTTCATACTGTATCTCGACAGCTGTTTACAGAAGCTGAAAGATAGCTGTTTGGGTGTGAAATTGGGTGACATAAAAGTTAATTGTCTGCTGTATGCTGATGATGCAGTGCTTATTGCACCATCAGAAGCAGAACTGCAGGCATTAGTCACGTGTATGAAAGAGGAATGTGAAATTAAAGGTCTCCGTTTGAATGCTAATAAAACTAAGGTTCTGGTATTTGAAAAGGACGAAGAGAGAACGAAATGTGAAATATGGGTAAATCAGGAATGTCTAGAACAGGTAAATGAAATTGTATACTTGGGGAGTGCTTTCAGCCGGGATGGAAGATGTGATTTAGATGTGGATAGGCGTGTCGCTGCCGGAAACAAAGTCAATGGTGCCCTGAATACATTAGTCAAAAGGCAAGGCGTGGTGAAGAGTGCACGCCTTGCAATACATAACGCAGTTTTGGTACCGACTTTGTTATATGGCAGCGAAACCTGGGTATGCCAGAAGAAGCATAAAAGCAAGTTGAATGCAGTGGAGATGCGATCTCTTCGTAAAATGTGTGGCGTTACCATAGCCGACCGAAAGCGAAACGAAGAGATTCGCAATATGGCAGGATTGAAAGATGACCTTATCACAAAAATTGATAGGGGCGTACTCCAATGGTTTGGGCACGTTGAACGAATGAGTGAAGACCGAATGGTGAAGAAAATATATAGAGCGAAAGTAAATATTAAAAGGTGTCGAGGTAGACCGAGACTAACTTTCGAAGACCATGTGAGCAAATTGCTCGAAGCGGGGAGGGTCAAAAGTACTCGGATACCTAGACGTGCATGTATGAAGAAGTTAATGAACCTGAAAGAAGCGAAAGAGGTATGTAAGGATCGTGACACTTGGCGATCTGTTCTCTCTGGCTACCCCGTTAGGGATTGTGCGTGACGATAAGTAAGTAAGTAAGTAAGTGGCTCTACCAGATAGCTTTGTTCAATAATATCACAAAGTACATAATATATAATCAAATGCTGCTGAAAAGATTATACAAATGAATAAAAAACGTACTTGAGTATTATTGTATGTAAAAAGATACGGATATAGGATATTAAATGACCAAACCCTGCTGTATAAGCGTTTAATATATAACGAAAAAAAATGAAGATAAACGAAATTATTACAACGAAAGTTACATTACGTGTTATTAAGCTTCGTACACTTTTGCAAGGCATTTAAATGACAATACTTCCTTAGGAATGACCACGATACTTCAAAGTGTATCCGGAATCGACTCCATTTTGGGGTTATTTTCAGAAATAGGCAATGAATAATTGTAACAGTTTTGTTCTTAAAAGGACCTCAATGGTGGAAACAGAGGAGAATATGGAAATTTAACAAACATAAATTGTACACAGATTAAATCTCAGACACGGAATAATTGCATTACTAAATACCTGAAGTTTTGTGAGCGAGAAGAATGAAAATATTGTCTTTAATTAATGTAATTGCTTAAACCGTTTTAATTAAAATTAAAATAAAAAATGCTTACACTACAGGCCATAAAAGCCCACTGCTAAACATACGCCTCTCAATAGATTGCCTCATAGGTGAGAACAGTATATGGTGCGGTAATACCCACGAGGCAGAATGTGGTGATGGATTTTAAAGACTTGAAACCTAACAAGGCGCAATAATTTGGAGCTTAAATCGACAATGAAATCATCGCAATAACCTCCATATAAGTGTAGTGGTAGTGTAAAAGAAATCTATCAAGCAAACTTATGTGATATCCCAAAATATCATCTCAAGGATATCGTAAGAGGCGGCAGGTTATTTTTAAGAGCTGAAAATTATAAATAGAACTGCGATTGCCAAACCCGAGGGGACATCCCCGGGGCGTTCCTAGGACCTTGTCTATGAGGAAGACCCATGTTAAGCAGTAGGATTTTGATTGGTGGTAATGAATGAGTGAAAGAAAAATCAATATTTGAACCCACCGCTGGACATAGGTGTGTCTAGAAGATGCGAGACGAGACGAGCTAGGGCTGAAAATGTTGGTGTTGCTGATCCTTATCACATATTTAATTTATTGAAATGAAGTCGCGAATGTTTTATCTTGTATGTCATCAAAACCTTGCCTATGTGTGCTAGTGTCTTGATGCACAAATTTTTTAACTGACTTTAACTTAAGCTAAGGGACTGGGGAGCCGCAGCCCAGAGATGGGAACAGTATTCCATGTGATGCCGAACTTGCGCTCTGTAAAGTTGCAGGCGGTGTGCCGGCATGTAATACTATCCCACTCTGCTGAGCACGCCAAGCTTTTTAGAGGCTAATTTGGACTTCTCTTCTAAGTGAACACGAGACTGCACGTTACTCGATATGTCGACGCTGAGGATTCCGATACTGGCTGAGACAACAAGGAGAGTGCCCTAAAACTAATAAGATATGACAAAGGTGTTATTTTTACCGGTAAATGTGTCTTCTGGGGGACTAGATGGATAGGTCTAAGGATGGACATATCCGATTTCAAGACTGCCGAGGCGTAATTACGGATGTACTTTCTGACGTATACGCAAACTCTAGCCAGAGGCACAAAGGAGTGTTCTCATTTGTACCCCGGGTAGGAGAGATACGAAGTATCAGCCGGAGAGAATACCTGTATCGCGGTTACAAAAGAGCAAGGCCGGCTTCGTTGTTTTCGGGTGGTAGTAGACGGCGTTACGGTTTGAATGAAATCCTCTGATGTTGCAGGAATTCACGGATAGCTTTGCAGGGGCACCTTTGCTTTATTGCTCCGCTTCCCCGAGTAGTTTTAGTCTTAAACGGAATCGCCCTCCTTCACCCCAGAATACGTGGGGTAGCCTGAGCACCCACGATCAGGACGAGTAGGGTAGCTTGGGGATGAATTCTCAACAAGGGGTGCTCCTGGGGTAGTGTTTTCTTTAACTCCGCTACATTGTTAAGTGGGTGGGGATAAGCCCTTCAGCCTCCAGCACTTACCAGTCGAAAAGTAGAAGTAAACTTCTACTTCACGCTGGTATTCTGTTAGATTGTGGTAACATGCCGGTTCGAGCCAGGCTATACGAAAATCTATAGCTATTAATTCTTTATTGACATGCAACTAAAAAGCATTTTTGTGAAGACTCCAATAGAAAAATCCAAAAGAAAGGACTTACGTAAACATACTCGTCTATTTTCTTCTTTTGATGTGTACATAGATAATTGAGAAAACTGTTAGTTTTCTCAAATAGTAGAAGTTTACATGGGCCTTGAGCTTACGAATGATGCTTGCTTTCAGTCATTATTAAAACATTTATAGAAGTTCAATATCATCATAAGCCTGGGGCAGTCCACTGTTGGACAAAAGCCTCTTCCAAGGCGAGCTACTTTACTTGAACTTTCACTATACGTTATTACGAGATCACCTCATTGCCGTCCCAGTTAACAGATTTGTTAGTGGTCTAGCTTCTATGTCGGATTTATTTAATTCAAATTTAATCCACCATAGAAACGAGTAGAGTGGCCGGTACAAAAGTGTGGGTGCATGCATGCGCATTATTATTAGATTATTTTCACCCAATCTATCCATGTTGCCTCTTCTCATTCCGACACGCACACGTCACGGTAGAATACTTATGATAAGACAAATAACATTATGACCTTTTAGTCATAGCGCTAATATATATTCCTCAAACTGACAAACCAGCTCACTTTCAAGCTATCTGCTGCATCTCATGGTCACTTGAAACTATTTGCAAACAAACCATACAACAGTTACATTATCACACTCGAGGACTTACATGAAGCTCGTCACCACATTAACTCCCATACAATAATAATTACCACCGTTTGACAGCGAAGTGAAACCATACTAAAGTAACAACTGAGTGGCACAAACTAAAATGGAAAAACTACCACATTCTTTACCAAAATGTACGAAGAAAATAACATTTTAATTATTAAATTTATAATTATGAAATATAATTATAGAAAGGCTTCTTACAGCAGTTTTATAATACGTGTCATTCGGATACAAGACCTTACTTAATATATATATATATATATATATATATATATATATATATATATATATATATATATATATATATATATATATATATATATATATATATATATATAGAAAGTGAGTTAGGAGAATATTGCAATTAAAACATTCGTATTAACACTAATCAGTGAGGCAATGCGGATAATTAAGATAATATAATATTTACTAAGTAGTAGGACTCCCTTTCACCATCAACCTGTATTGCAGGCCACTCTTTAATTTACTTGGAGTTTCTTCCTGGCACGACTTCTTTGTGGACTTGTATACCGCTAGGATTTTTTCGGACCAATACGACTTATGAACTTTCAAGAAATGAGCTTAGTCCTTTTAAAAGGCCAGCAATGCACCTACAATTTACTTGGTGTGAAGTTGTTAATGAGTAAAGTAAAAAAAAATTACGATCCTGTGAAACTTCAACGTTCCGGGAAGTTTGCAGTTTGTGATCATACGCTAGTTGCATCGAGCAACAACCAATCGGATTTTAGCTAAAAACTCGAAGTTGAATCACACTATTTTACGAACTTATTGCTATAAACAAAATCCTGGGCTACATATAGCCCTAGCCCTAGCTTGTACTGCAGTGTTAATCGAGAATAGGTGTCTATGAGGCTAACCATCCACTTGCCTTCAATATATGAGGTGTCCGTTTTCAACACTTGCCTATTAAAATATTTCGTAAAGCGAATTACGTACAATTAAACGTGCTTCACTATATGAAACTTGTCTGACAGGACCTCACTATTTACGCATTTTAGCTGTCAGCCATTGTCAAGTAAAGAAGCGCTGACAGGTGTTGAGTGGAGTACTGGTGAGAGTTATTTACTTTCCACTTGAGCCCCAACTTAGATTTATTCAGGGAAAGAGATTTTCATTTACCTCTTGTTCTATATGTTTTTGTACTTTGTTTGTTATAAACAAATTTTGAAAATTAAATTATTTTAATATAATTTAATTTCTTATAATTTTAGCCCATACTAAAGAAGAGGGAGGGATGATCCCAACGTTAAACAATTTTTTTTAATTTACTTTTACATAATCACTTAAGGCTTCAATAATAGCGTCACAAACTTCTAGTATTATACTTGAGATACTCTGCTACATTTGTCGGAATAAATATTGCAAACTGCTATAAGAATCTCTTGTTGCTAAAAATCTTAAAGTTATTAAAACTTAATGATTTCTCATGATTAAAACTACTTTTACGGATTTTATCGCGTTTATTTTTACTTTTTATTTTTAAATCCCGACGTTTCGGGCGCTTTCCAGCACCCATGGTCACGGGGGACTGAGATGACTGACGTCCCGATGTCATTGTTAAACCCGGAGTACCTTCAGCTTTTTTAATTATTGTTTATGGTCCGATCTACGCAAAATGAACTGACTGACATAGATCGGACCATAAACAATAATTAAAAAAGCTGAAGGTACTCCGGGTTTAACAATGACATCGGGACGTCAGTCATCTCAGTCCCCCGTGACCATGGGTGCTGGAAAGCGCCCGAAACGTCGGGATTTAAAAATAAAAAGTAAAAATAAACGCGATAAAATCCGTAAAAGTAGTTTTAATCATGTGTAGTGTTCGCGTAAATATAAGAAATCATTAATGATTTCTTATATTTACGCGAACACTACACATTGAAATAATACTTTACTGCCTATCTGCTGTACTGCCATATGTTAGAGGAGTCACTGACAAGATTGGCTACATCTTGAAGCGCGCTTCCTTCAAAACATACTTCAAGCCGCCGAAGAAGATTGGTCAGTTTTTACCATCAGTCAAGTGTAACGTCCCTCTGCAAGATGCAGGAGTGTACAAGCTTGATTGTGAATGTGGTCTCTCCTACATAGGACAAACTAAAAGATCAATTAAAACCCGCGTCAAAGAACATATAGCTGATATGAAGAATCGACGCTCCGGGAAGTCTGCAGTCTGTGAACATGTACAGGATCGCCCCCGTCACTACATCAGATTTGATAAACCACAAATCCTCGCTAAAGAACACCGATTCCTTCCAAGGATGATTCGCGAGGCTATTGAAATCAAAAAACATCCTAATTTCAATAGAGAAGATGGCTGGGTGCTACCATCTGCTTGGGATCCTATAATAAATAAAATTAAATCCCAACCCAAGCATACAACTGCAAGACTCCATGATACCATAAGTTCATACTGTGTAGATCGGAACAAAAGTTAAATTTTAATCTATGGTAACCGCGGTTAACTATGACAGCTGGACGTTGAACATCTCAGTCCTTCCCGTGACCATGGGTGCTGTAAAGCTCTCGAAACGTCGGGTAAAAAAGTTAAATATACGCGATAAATTCCGTTAAAACTAGTATTATTTCAATGTGTAGTGTTCGCGTAAATATAAGAAATCATTATGTAAACCAGTACGGACTGGTAATTGCAAATAAAATACGCCGATTAGAAGATCTAAAGACTAAGCGCGCAAGATATCTAACAGCCTTAAATTTCTTGAAGAGATGCCGAGACCATAATCTCATTCCTACGTGTGTCAAAATATCCACCAAAAAAGACATTCGAGGAAGCGCTAAGATCTTAAATCAGGCAAGTAAAAAGTTGTTACGGGCGGTAATCCAACAAAAACGCTCCGATCTATATGACATAAATAAATCCATAGACACATCATCCAGTGAATTAAAGAAAGTTTTAACGACGTTTGATTATAATTTTTGCATGGAAACATTAAATGAACGCGAAATTAGTAAATATAACGAATGCAAAAACAAACATATAGAAAAATATCAAAAATTAACAGCCAAATCAAATGTCAAACATCCGAATCAACGCCAGAACCAAAAGCAACCATTGACAAACACAGATCATAGATTAATCGCGTTCTATAATCTGTCAAAACAAACACTGGATGATGCAACAATAAAGGTTTTATCCAAAGGACTAAATTACGCTATAACTCCACGCAGATTACCGTACGGAGAAATTATCTGTAGTGTCGAGGACTGTTTATTTAAAAACAATATGCGGAAAGAAGATTTGGAGGCGATACGTCAAGACATTTCGTCTATGTTACGTCGATGTTCAGCGCCTAAACCAAATCTTCCCAGAGACGAAATTATAGCGTTAAAGAACCTACGCAATAAACCAGAACTTATGATTCTCCGCGCAGATAAGGGAAACGCCACGGTGGTCATGGATACGTCAGATTATAATTCTAAAATACAAGAACTTTTGTCGGATGTAAGTACTTATAAAAAGGTTAAAAACGACCCAACAAATAGCACACTAAAAACAACTAGTGACCTCATAAAGAAACACTCCGAAAAATTAAATCTGGACGTAAAATGGATAATACCTACGTGCGCCAAATCACCAAAGTTGTATGGGTTACCAAAAATATACAAGCCCAATGCTCCATTACGCCCCATAGTGAGTCAAATCGATTCACCAACCTTCAGATTGGCTCAACACTTAGCGAAAATACTCTCACCGCTCAGGGGCATACAAGAGCACACATAAAGGATTCCTACCATTTTGTCAGCGAGATTAAAGACCTACGTCTGGCAGACAATGAAACTATGGTCAGTTTTGATGTGCAGTCATTGTTTACATGCTTACCTGTTGAAGACTGCATCTCAATTGTAACTAGAAGGCTGGAAGAAAACAACATGCCCGTAGAATATGCAGTATTACTCAGACACTGCCTTACATCTGGCTACCTATTGTGGAAGGAGGAGTTCTACAAGCAAGTAGATGGTGTGGCGATGGGCTCACCTGTATCTCCCATTGTCGCCGACATATTCATGGAAGACTTTGAGGAGAAAGCCCTGCTTACTTCTCCCATAAATCCAAGATTCTACAAGCGGTACGTAGACGACACTTTTACAATTCTACCTTTAGATAAAATAACTGCATTTTTAGACCATCTTAACTCTATAAATTCTAAAATTCAGTTCACAATGGAGTTAGAGGCAAACAATTCCCTTGCTTTTCTAGATGTGTTAGTAATTCGGAATCCTGATAACACTTTGAGCCATACTGTGTATAGAAAAAAGACCCATACAGATAGGTATTTAAACGGTGATTCTCACCACCATCCTTCACAGTTAGCTACCGTGGGTAAATCTTTGTTTCAGGGAGCACGAGGGATCTGTGACAGTAAACACCTGGCTGCCGAGCTCCAACATGTCAAGCAAGTTTTGCATGACAACAAGCTTCGGGTCCCGCGCCTACGTCACAGAGAACGAGTGAAGCCGGCCACAGTTGAGCGTGTACCTGCTGTACTGCCATATGTTAGAGGAGTCACTGACAAGATTGGCTACATCTTGAAGCGCGCTTCCATCAAAACATACTTCAAGCCGCCGAAGAAGATTGGTCAGTTTTTACCATCAGTCAAGTGTAACGTCCCTCTGCAAGATGCAGGAGTGTACAAGCTTGATTGTGAATGTGGTCTCTCCTACATAGGACAAACTAAAAGATCAATTAAAACCCGCGTCAAAGAACATATAGCTGATGTGAAGAATCGACGCTCCGGGAAGTCTGCAGTCTGTGAACATGTACAGGATCGCCCCCGTCACTACATCAGATTTGATAGACCACAAATCCTCGCTAAAGAACACCGATTCCTTCCAAGGATGATTCGCGAGGCTATTGAAATCAAAAAACATCCTAATTTCAATAGAGAAGATGGCTGGGTGCTACCATCTGCTTGGGATCCTATAAAAAATAAAATTAAATCCCAACCCAAGCATACAACTGCAAGACTCCATGATACCATAAGTTCATACTGTGTAGATCGGAACAAAAGTTAAATTTTAATCTATGGTAACCGCGGTTAACTATGACAGCTGGACGTTGAACATCTCAGTCCTTCCCGTGACCATGGGTGCTGTAAAGCTCTCGAAACGTCGGGGAAAAAAGTTAAATATACGCGATAAATTCCGTAAAAACTAGTATTATTTCAATGTTATTAAAACTTGTTCACTTACAGTTATTACTGTACACCAAAGTATTATTAGAGATTATTAGAGGCTATTGCCTCTCTATATTTGGTGTTGCACTTTTTAATTTTATCGGACAATAACGAGCACAAATTTTAAAGTTATTGTAGGGACATTCGTATAAAATTATATACAACTGATCAAATGTTAAATCTTTAAGTAATTTATTTCCATATTGGTTGCGATGCTCGTAATTTTTTCTAATCCAGACGCATCTGGGCCTTTTTTTAAAGTGACTGTTTTCGTTTTTTTTAAGCAATAAGCAACTAAAAAAGTAGCTGCAATTGCACAACTATTCATTCGGATGCTTGAAGATTTATGATGGCTCAGCCTGCCTCGCAATGCGGCATGCCTCGAAGTTTCGGACAAAACTGCTGAGGCTGCCTCGCGAGCCTTTACTCGTGAGCCGCATAATGAGGCTGCCGCGCGAGCCCGTGTGCTAAGTATGTACGCGGCTATTGTCATGGCAAGGTCAGAGCATATATATAGTCACAATTGGCGAGAAACTAGTTCGCCTTCCTTCGCATTCTTAATTACATATTTCATAAAAATGAAATTAAATTTTAAACTAAGTTAACTTTAATAATATTAAAGGAATTAAGTACACAAACATTTAAACAGAATTTTCCTAAAAGTTTCTTTTTAAATATTATTTAAGACTTCAGAGATAGGCCTCACCATTTCACTCATCTCAGAAAGCGAATTTGCCATAATTGCTACGCCTGGTTGGCGATCGCTCTTTATCATAATTTTAAAATAAAGCCGTTTGTAGATGCGAGAAAGTTAAAATACCACACACATATACCAACCCCTTCGATTGGGGTAAATAAAAAGTTTATTAAAATCCGGATGGTAAATAGGATCGGTGAGGGGAGGCCATTCAGTATGAAGTACTTATATTTATTCTATACTATCGTATTTTTTAATGAATAAGGGGACAAAACGAGCGTACTATCCACTTGATGTCAAGTTGATGTTGTGATGTATAAACAACTGAATCAATCCTCAAAAAAAGACAACTCAATCTATCCTCGATTAAGCATCAAAATGCAGATACGTTGGTACCAGTAAGATCTGAGATGGAAAACCTTACTTCTAGTTATAGCTGTGGCACGGCTCTATCGCAAGAAGGTATTAAGTAACTCTAGAGAGTGTATTTTGTATGAGCTACGCAGCGTTAATGAGAGTAGATACATTAACAGGATTGCATGCATGTGCTCATTCTGCCGTACGTTTTCTTTGATCACCGATGTATCGAAGATGTGCTGCAGTGCCCATTGAAGTGAGGAATTGTCACATGAATAATTTAATTGTGACAAGAGTCTTCTAATGTATGATTTAAATTAATTAAGTTGCAACGCGGTAAGACCTCTGTCTGATACTCTTTTAGTCTACAATATGGAAGTACGTATATAAAAGCTTCGTCACCGAAGTAAAGATATTTTAAACAGGAACTTGTAAATATGTTATTTTGTATTAAATTATTTCTCCCAATTGTGTTTTATGTTTTATAACGTGAAGTTTGTAACTGGGAAATATTATTTTTATTTAAATAATTTTAAGATACTTCTTAAAAGATGTATTCATATAAATATGTAAATAGGTCTTCAAATAAAGTTCGTTCTCACTTAATTTACTTTTACTTATCAACTCAAAATAAATAATTCGTACATCGTTAATTTCGTTCTATCTTATGATTACGCATCTTAAGCATAGAACATAGTAATACAACAGTAAGTATTATTCTATACCAAAACGTGAATAAATGAACTACGTTTTATGTGTCTATTACCATATATCCTTATTTTTGTCCACTCATACTACACTTATTATCAATGTAACATTCCATATCATTAATTATATTTCTACATAAATGTACAATATATGTGTATATATTACATACAGATGTCATCATTATCATCATGACTGTCATTTACAAGTCCACTGCTGAACATAGGCCTGTCCCAAAGATTAACACAATTCAAAGGCAAAATGCATTGTTCGATTTTCTGCATATCTTACCAGATCGTCACTCCATCTAGAGGGGGCCCGCCCTACACTTTGTTCCAAGTCACTCGATAACGTTTCAGATGTAGGAATATAAGTTTGTATATTTTGCTGTTTTTTTAACTATTCAACCAAAATATTTTTATCTAGAAATATATTGTTATTAAAATTATCTGTAAAATTTACACTTTGCATACTCTGTATCTTTCTGTTTAGCCTGAATGTGGATTAAATAGAATATCTTGTTTATTTAAGTCGGCTATTTCTTATCCGATTTTGTGCAAGTAAAGCTTTACAAATATCCAGCATTATGAAAGTGGCAAAAGCTCCAACCGAATATATTTCCATGTATTCGGTTGGAGCTTTTGCCACTTGGTCATACATTGGTCATACATTGGTCATGGTATTTAAAAGGACGAAGAGAGAACGAAATGTGAAATATGGGTAAATCAGGAATGTCTAGAACAGGTAAATGAAATTGTATACTTGAGGAGTGCTTTCAGCCGGGATGAAAGATGTGATTTAGATGTGGATAGGCGTGTCGCTGCCGGAAACAAAGTCAATGGTGCCCTGAATGCATTAGTCAAAAGGCAAGGCGTGGTGAAGAGTGCACGCCTTGCAATACATAACGCAGTGTTGGTACCGACTTTGTTATATGGCAGCGAAACCTGGGTATGCCAGAAGAAGCATAAAAGCAAGTTGAATGCAGTGGAGATGCGATCTCTTCGTAAAATATGTGGCGTTACCATAGCCGACCGAAAGCGAAACGAAGAGATTCGCAATATGGCAGGATTGAAAGATTACCTTATCACAAAAATTGATAGGGGCGTACTCCAATGGTTTGGGCACGTTGAGCGAATGAGTGAAGACCGAATGGTGAAGAAAATATATAGAGCGAAAGTAAATATTAAAAGGTGTCGAGGTAGACCGAGACTAACTTTCGAAGACCATGTGAGCATATTGCTCGAAGAGGGGAAGGTCAAGAGTACTCGGATACCTAGACGTGCATGTATGAAAAAGTTAATGAACCTGAAAGAAGCGAAAGAGGTATGTAAGGACCGTGACACTTGGCGATCTGTTCTCTCTGGCTACCCCGTTAGGGATTGTGCGTGAAGATAAGTAAGTAAGTAAGTAAGAATACATTTCCAAAGAAAAAAAAAAACAAAGCAGATGGCTTCTTCTTAGTGCGAAGCTGTTTCCTTGCAGACATCGAGCCTTGATTCCATTCCGGTACTCAGGGGAAATTGTACACACACACAGACCTTAACGGTGGGAACTAGAGTTATTCTCGCCAAAAAACACGCAGCCTCTTCATTGGCCATTTAGGTTCGTTGAAGAGGGTATTCCTGGATCTAATGGAGTAACGAAGATAGCTCGTTTTAGGACCGCGACCGGATCATATATGCGTACTGTTGTCCGTCTCTATCCTTTACCTAACCACTAGTTTTTCAAATGTATTTTAGGTTAGGTTAGTAGTTTAAATTAGGTCTTAGTAGTAGCTTTAGTTAGTTGAAGGGAACCCTTTAAACGGGGGGGGGGATGGTTGCGCATATATATATATATATATATATATATATATATATATATATATATATATATATATATATATATATATATATATATATATATATATATATATATATATATATATACATAAATAATCCCGCATTTTTTTGCTGTTAGTTAGTAATTAGCCGGTACATTCTCCCTTCCCATCCGTATTCCTTTTGGACACCACACACGGTCAGTAAAAATGATCAGTTGAACTGATTGACATATATAAACTGACCGTGAGTGTGGAATCTTAACTTGAAATTTTCAACTGACGACAACCCACGGATTTTTTCCGTCGCAATATCTGTTGAAACTGCTCAGTCGAACTGACGTAAATCCAAAAACTGATCGTGAGTGCGAAATCTTTTACTGATGGCACTCCACGGTGTTTTTCGAACGCGCCCTAATCCGCTGGCTTCAGTTCGTTTTAATTACTGGTAAGTACTAGCAGTAATGTCAACAGATTTGACAGCATACAGGCAACTGAACAGACAGATCTCCAAATGCATGCGGCGAGACTTACGCAACTTTAATACTGCTCGTATTAAAGAAGCGATCGAGCGGAACCAGGGCTCCAAAATCTTTGCCAGAGATCTGTTTGCTAGTAAAAGCCAACTGTCGAAGCTGAAGACTGAGTGTGGCAGCATCGTTTCCGGGACACCTGAGATTTTGAGTGAGATTGAGAGGTTCTATGGGCAGCTGTACACATCATCGTTGGAGCCACACGCAAGTGTGAGTAACGATCCAAGAGCAAGTCTTATCCGACACTATTCCGATGATATCCCGGACGTCAGTCTGAGCGAGATTAGAATGGCTCTCCAGCACCTTAAAAACGGCAGGGCCCCAGGCGAGGATGGAATTACAGCGGAGCTTCTGAAAGCGGGTGGAACACCGGTACTTGAAGTCCTTCAGAAGCTCTTCAATTCCGTCCTCCATGGTGGCACTACTCCAGAGGCGTGGAGCAGAAGTGCGGTGGTCTTGTTCTTTAAGAAAGGCGACAACACCCTCTTAAAGAACTACAGACCGATTTCCCTTCTGAGCCGCGTCTACGTGCTGTTTTCGAGAGTCATTACGAATCGTCTCGCACGCAGACTCGACGACTTCCAGCCTCCCGAACAAGCCGGTTTCCGAAAAGGCTTCAGTACCATGGACCACATACATACCCTGCGGCAGATTGTACAGAAGACTGAAGAGTACAATCTGCCACTTTGCCTGGCGTATGTGGACTATGAGGAAGCCTTTGATTCCGTCGAAATTTTGGCGGTGCTACAGTCCCTTCAGCGGTGCCAAGTTGACTGTCGGTATATCGAAGTGCTGAAGTGTTTGTACAGTAGGGCTACGATGGCTATCCGAGTACAGAACCAGAGCTCGAAACCTATCCAACTGCAGAGAGGTGTAAGACAGGGTGACGTTATATCCCCGAAACTCTTCACCGCTGCATTGGAAGACGTTTTCAAGCTACTGGATTGGAAAGGATACGGTATTGACATCAATGGCGAGTACATCACTCACCTTCGATTTGCCGACGGATTAGTAAGCTGAAGTGGCAATGGGCCGGCCATATAGCTCGAAGAACCGATAACCGATGGGGAAGAAAGGTTCTTGAGTGGCAGCCTCGTACCGGTAGGCGTAGTGTAGGGCGACCCCCCACTAGATGGAGTGACGACCTGGTAAGATATGCAGGAAGTAGATGGATGCAGGTGGCTCAGGACCGTGCTTTGTGGTATTACTTGGGGGAGGCCTATGTTCAGCAGTGGACTTGTGAAGGGCTGTAATGATGAATGATGATGACTAGCAGTAATTAAAACGAACTGAAACTACCCACTTTCTTACATTATTTCTATGCTATTTAGATTTTTTATGTTAATATATAAATTACGTGTCACTTTGTTTGTCCACGATGAACTCTTAAACTACTTAACCGATTTTAATCAAATTTGCACATCGTGTGCAGTTTGGTCCAACTCGAGAGATAGGATAATTTTTTTGGCCATGATGTTTTTTCGAATTTAAGGATTTTTAATAGGACATGAAAAATTGTCGTCGAAAAGGCAGAACAACGTCTGCCTGGCAAGTAAGTTATTTTATATATTTACAGAATTTCGTTTGTCGGAGAATGAAGACTAAGGTGACTGTGATGATGTCACTTTCCTTATGGTTGACTCAGAAGATGTGTGAAGGATCTTAGTGATGCTACGTAGAACCATCGTGTTTTTTTCAACTCATTTTCAAAAAGGTTCATGAAGACCTAGATGACTATGACGATATCACCCAGCTGATGGTGGACTCCAAAGGTGGCTATAGGATCTTAGTGACGCCACTGGATAGGATGATCGTGTATGAAATCATTTGAAAGGACTCATAAAGACCTAGGTGACTGTTATGATCTCACTTTTCTGATGGTGACTTTAAGTCTGTATCGGATCTCAGTGACTGCACTGTTTTTATATTTTTATTATTATTAATTTATACGAGTGACACCTCTAAAAAAATTGTGATTCAAAAGGGGGAGAAAACACAAGAAAACTGACTAAAGTAAATATAGTGTACGTAGTAATAGGAAAATTTATTATTTTATAAAATCCAACATATTTGATTATCAAACAAATCAAATAATTATTTTATTAATTCTAAACTTTTTTTAAGACGTTACCTTACTAGGATTTTCTCCCTTATCGTGAAGGCAGTTTACAACAGAAATTGCACACGGACAAACCTCCAGACCCGGAACAATTATTTGTAGACCATACAAGTACTTGTTCCGTGTGGGATTCGAACCCGCGGCCCCCAGCGCAGCAACTCATCGCTAAGCCTCTGCGCCACGGAGCTTGTTTCTTTTATCATTTTGTACAATCTTATGCTGTGGCCACATTAATGGGAAATGCTGTTAATTACCGCGTTGATGGAAGTTGAATGTAGGTGTGGCCACGTATTAACGCGTTAATTTGACAATGACATTAACAATGCCGTTTGCCGTTTGGCGATTACTCGAGTAGCAGTACATCAAAGAGATTAACGCACGAAATAACACGTTGAAGCGGCCACACTACGTTTGTCTGACTGTGCATGATGAGCGCAAACCGGTCGCACATGTGGCTATGAAGGAGCGGAATAATAAAACAGTTATTACGTTTCTTAAGATTCTACAAACAGAGCCAGGATCCGAGATAAAAGTTTTAAGAATCGTACTGCGCAAAATGATTTTTTGCGATGAATTATTCAAATATTATCGTTTTATACAACTATCGAAGAATTAGGAATGCAAAAAAAACCCTAACAGGTTTTTACAGAACCATTTAACTAATATAAAAAATTTTCAAGGAACATCAATGAAAAAATTTAAGCCGTTCAATGGCATTGTAATTAATTGACATGGAGCGTTCAAGTGTAGCCAACTTTATCGCGTTAAATTTAAAGCAATACTTGTTGCGTTCTTAGGCATTGACGTTTCCCGTTATTGTAGCACCAGCATAAGCGCGTTCGCTCGATGCTCGACGCAGGGGCGGAGCCAGCGGAGCGATACCATAGTTGCGCGGTGGGATAAGCATTATAATATGAATATCGACAGTCGATACTTTTTTCAATAAAAAGTTTTAATTATTTATTTATTATGTCTCGTAAATTATTTAATCTACTACTACCCAATCTTTTGTACTTTATTTCATTCTATTAATTTTTTCCCCAGTTTATTTATTTGCTTATTATCTTAAAAAGAAATGTAATTTTGTATAGTATATCTCTGTGTATTAAAATTACTATAATCTACGAAACTTATAACTACTTTACTAACTGTGTTTTGACGGAAACTTGACCGTTGACAGATTTTTCCTTCTGTTTTACCGCTTAAACAATGGTAAAATTGGATTTTACCATTGTTTAAGCGGTGAAACAAAAACGTGGATTTTGATACGTAAAAGTGATGCGATTTAGTGATTTAAGTGTCTGCGCGTGTAAACTATTAGAGAAAATGACGACAAGTGCTTCGATGTTAATATAAACCTCAAGTTATTTTGATCAGTGAGGCGTCTTATGAACTTGAGTTAATTTCGTCGTCGACTGTCTGCTGGGTAGACAGTTTACTATCGTTCTATCTAAATAGCTGTTAAATATTTAATTTTTAAGCAACTTAACTGACCGTGTGGGGCCACCATTTCTGCACGTTCAGTACGTGGGGATGGGAGGAGGCTTAAATATTTGGCATCATTTTACCTCAAATGAGAAAGTGCGCTCCGCCTTGATGGAAGTGGAGACGACCGAGAAGATAAAATGACGTCCGTTGCCGCCGCTTGCTCTATTGTAATGCAGTGTTATCGGCCTCGAGGCTTGAGAGCAAGGCAGTCAGAAAACCCACCCCGGAAAAAGCTTTCCTCATGCACTTTTCTTGAATTTTTTGATAGATTTTGTCACTGAAGAGTCAAGTATTGTCAAGAGAAATACTTTATATCGTGTTTCAGTAGATTTTAGCAATATTAACATTTGATATGATGAATGTGATAAAAGTTACAAAAAATACAAGTGAAATGCGTGCAGTTTTCGATTTTTAGTTCGGTTCACTATTAAAATACACATTTAATATAAATTAATTTTATGTGAGGTATGTGGTATTAATAATATTCGATATCTCAGAATAGTACAAATTTCTATCGACATATCAAAACATTCATTCATTCATTCATTACAGCCCTTCACAAGTCCACTGCTGAACATAGGCCTCCCCCAAGTAATGCCACAAAGCACGGTCCTGAGCCACCTGCATCCATCGACTTCCTGCACATCTTACCAGGTCGTCACTCCATCTAGTGGGGGTTCGCCCTACACTACGCCTACCGGTACGAGGCTGCCACTCGAGAACCTTTCTTCCCCATCGGTTATCGGTTCTTCGATCTATATGGCCGGCCCGTTGCCACTTCAGCTTACTAATCCGTTGGGCTATGTCGGTCACTCTGGTTTTACTGCGGATATCCTCATTTCTGAGTCTATCACGCAGAGAAACTCCGAGCATAGCCCTCTCCATAGCTCGCTGAGCGACCTTGAGCGTCCTCATACGGCCAGCAGTGAAGGACCACGTTTCAGATCCGTAAGTCATCACTGGCAACACGCACTGGTTGTACAATCTAGTTTTTAGAGATTGAGGTATACCTGACGAGATGATATGTCGTAATTTCCCGAACGCTGCCCAGCCGAGTTGAATCCGTCGATTGACCTCTCGGTCGATATTTCGAGAGTCATTACGATTCGTAATGACTCTCGAAAACAGCACGTAGACGCGGCTCAGAAGAGAAATCGGTCTGTAGTTCTTCAAGAGAGCGTTGTCGCCTTTCTTAAAGAACAAGACCACCGCACTTCTGCTCCACGCCTCTGGAGTAGTGCCACCATGGAGGACGGAATTGAAGAGCTTCTGAAGGACTTCAAGTACCGGTATTCCACTCGCTTTCAGAAGCTCCGCTGTAATTCCATCCTCGCCTGGGGCCCTGCCGTTTTTAAGGTGCTGGAGAGCCATTCTAATCTCGCTTAGACTGACGTCCGGGATATCATCGGAATAGTGTCGGATAAGACTTGCTCTTGGATCGTTACTCACACTTGCGTGTGGCTCCAACGATGATGTGTACAGCTGCCCATAGAATCTCTCAATCTCACTCAAAATCTCAGGTGTCCCGGAAACGATGCTGCCACACTCAGTATTCAACTTTGACAGTTGGCTCTTACGGGCAGACAGATCTCTGGCAAAGACTTTGGAGCCCTGGTTCCGGTCGATCGCTACTTTAATACGAGCAGTATTAAAGATGCGTAAGTCTCGCCGCATGCATTTGGAGATCTGTCTGTTCAGTTGCCTGTATGCTGTCAAATCTGTTGACGATTGCAGCCTCATCTCCCGTCTAACAGCCTTGAGATTAAGAGTGTGATCGGAGAGTTTTTGTGTTCTTCTGCGGCTGGTCTTGCAGAACTTAGCTCCGACCGCATGGACCGTTTCCACGAGCTTGTCATTCATATCGTCCACTGCATTGCAATCTTGTAGGCACTGAAAGCGGTTGTGTAACTCGAGCTGAAAGTTTACGGGATTCTGGATTAGAGCACATATATATACATATATATACCCCCCATGAACAATTATACAAATATATCAAAACGATTCCATGAAATTAAAACATGTAATAGTGTATATATATAACTCTATAGGATTTTGTGGCCCTAATAAATAAATTTTGATGAAATTTAGCAATATTATTACACACTTAAATAAGACATGGGCAGTTGTATAAAGAAAGTTTGAGCCTAATCCAAATAACAGTTTAATTTAGTAGTAAATCAGCTTTTTATTAAACGTGATTGGAGCCGCGGGTAAAAGTTTTTTAAAACTTTTCTAGTATTCTTTGGGGAACAAACAACGTTCCACCTAATAAAGTAAATACTGTACAAAGTCTGGAATGATCGTTTTTGTTATAATAAAACATTTATTTTACTTTACTATTGATTATACAAAACTAAAGTTATTAAGCACTTATTTCGTTTTACTAAATTATATAGATATATCTACGTTAATACAAATTAGAACAATAACCAAATAAATTGTCTGAGAATGACTCAAATGTTGTTCTAAATTTGCTTCACTATGAAATACCATAACAGGCCTCATTAATCAAGAATATCGACCGGTAAAATTTTATTGATTTAACGGTCTGGTATTTGATGTCAAAAGTCATTGTGTTGTTTACAATAGGCCTTTAATTATATTCGAAGGTGTGTGAGGCAATTATTTAAAATTACTAAGTTAGGATATTGTAATATATGTATATTTTAGGGTAGTTAGTTTTAAGTATCGCATTACCGCAATTGTCAAATACCTACATGATTGCTACGTTGCTTGCCCTCTCAGATAAAACCGTTAAGCTGAACAGACGTGTTATTGTGCTCCCTAATAATATATATATGTGTGATGGTCGGATCCCCGGTCGACACTACAAATTGACGACGAGAACATTATTCACGCGTATAAAAATAAATAAAATAAATAGAAATAAAATAAAATTGATTTATTTCAGACTTTTGTCAATAAAAATTGTTAGTAGCATAAAAAAGAGATCTTAAAAATCTAGTAGGTAACATTTTAGAAAATATTTATTCTAATTTAAATATCTGCCTGCACTGCGCGACACCCCTGCAACATGTGTGTGAGCGTATACCCAGTGTCGCAGTATCGGACAGTCAGGCTATTCACTGATTACTCTGAGAATGGTGTTGGCGCTCCCCCGCACCGTGCGCAAGAGGGATGCGATTCGCTTGCGCACTACGGTGTAAAACCCATCAGTGTGTGCCAATGCGAACATCCCTGATGCACTACAGTAACTCGGAAGCCCCAACAACATTCTCAGACCATTATTATGTTGTACTCGGAGAGCGTTGATAGCCCACCGCGTGTAGTTGACCTATAGAATTCACGTATAAAGCGTTTGGCAGTATGCCTAAAACAGTGTTATTTTCACATCTGGACTGCTACGTGCAAATCTGCGAGCCAACATGTTGCAGTGGACTGCCATCGCCCTCCTTTCCGTTTCAATATCCTTGTCATCCTTCAAGTCCTTGGTAACCACGTGACCGAGATACTTGAAGGATAGCACCCTTACAAGTTTGCTACCGTTAAGTTTGACAGGCGGTACATACATCACCTTACGAGTTCTGGCTTTAAAAACCATCAACTCGCTTTTCCTAGCATTACACAATAGGCCGTGAGATTTTGCATACTCCTCGCATATTGAGATCAGTCTTCTTAGAGTAGCAGCTGACGGACTCAGGAGCACCATGTCGTCCGCGTAACTGATGCTGTTTACACAGAGACCGTCAATGAAACAGCCGACACCGGCGCTACCAAGCCTAACAATCAACTCGTCGACATACAAGTTAAAAAGCGTCGGGGAGGTCAAACAACCCTGCCTCACCCCACACTCCAACCCGTACGCATCAGAAAGCTGATCCAACCATTTGGCTTGGTTAGTCTGGTGGCTATACCAATATTTGAGAATATTTATAATCTCACGAGGAACTCCTGAATCAACACGTAACATTATTAACGCACTTTGAGAAAGTAGTTTGTTCAGAATCATTTACTGAATCGATTCCTATCATTTTTAATATAGGTAATTTTTTATCTCAAAAATAATTAAAACTACGTTATTTGCAGTCACACTAAATCTGTACAGTCAAAACAAACTGAAATGGACGGTAACTTAAGGCAATAAGACTTTTAAGAGTGCAGTTTTATTTGTATTATTACTAATTCTCTCATTTAATAAAAATAAAGAAAAATGAACTTTATTTCAAGCACGTTAAAGTCTTTGCGTTTGTGAATTTGTACTGTGAACACAACATTCTTCCGGAATTGGCATAGCTAATTTGATAAATAATTAGTGCATAAAAATGGTTAAATAAAAATTAAGTGTATTTATTATGATTATTACATAACATACTAATTGGGGTGTCTGATGATGTGCGTTAATTACTTTACATATTGTATAACGAACGACTCGAACAATACTTCATCTTTAACGGCTTAAATATGAAATGAAGTAATTAGTTAAATACACTAATTACTTCATTTCATAATGAACTCCATCAAACCTCTTGACCGTTGACGTTGACTTTTAAAGAACTAAACAAGGTCATGAGCAGCCATTTGCAAAGCCAAGTATTCTCGCGGAAAGATAAAAATTTAGGTAACGAAAACATATCGGAGTATGTAGATCAGTTAGGAAAAATTACTAAATTTTGCGATTTCAAAAGTACAATTAATGAAAATTTACTGGATCAGCTGGTCTGCGGGCTGCGGGCGGAGAGCATTAGACAGAGACTGTTTGCCGAAGAGTGCATATATTTTGAGGGAGCCTTAAAATTGGCACAGTCCATGGAAATGGTAGTAAGAGACGCGGCGATCGTAGATGGCAAAGGTCAAATTAACGAGTCTGGGTAAGGTTTACAATTAGGTCGCCTGAATTAAGGGGTGGGGGTGGTGTAGGAGGAAGCAGAGGAGTTGTAGTCACCCTCTACTTCCCCTTCCTGCTGGACGTGCTTAGTTTTTTTTATAAATTTTTAAAAATCTCATTTTGAGATTGAGATTATGTATGGTAATTTTTATGATAATTTTAACCTGATTTATGGGGAGGGAGAGTCAGGGTACGAAAAGTCCCACGCCACTTAGCGTGGTGCAGTCGTGGGACCATTTGTAACAAAGGACCTTTGCGAAATTTATTAGTATTCCACCGCCACAAATATTCCACTATTCACCGAAATTCTAAAATTCGGAAGCAACGGCATGATTGCATGACATAAAGCTGTCAACAAAATGGCCGGCCTAGTGATTAATTTTACACATTTTTAAATCGATTCGAATCGAAATTGGATGAATCGATTCAAAAAAAATCGAAATATTAAAGACCGACTTCGCAAAAATCGATCTTATTTGATTTGCGTTAAATGTTTATATTTAAAATATCAAAAGATACAATAAACCGTACTATCAGATGGCCCGAGCCCTCCGCATGGACGCTATCACCCACACTCCCCCTCTCTCCCGTCCCGACGGCACGGTTGCCTTCGAGGACGAGGAAAAGGCTGAGTGCTTTGCAGATAGCATTGCCGCTCAATGCTCGCCTAGCTCCCAACCCGTCGACCCCTCACACGTCCAGGCAGTGGAGGATGAGGTCCGCCGCCGGAACTCACCCCCCACGACCTCCGTACCTATCTCTGTGTCTAATGATGAGATTTCATCTTCAAAGGACTTAAGCCTAAAAAGGCTCCGGGCGCGGATGGCATCTCCAACCAAGCCCTAAAACACTTTCCTGAGCAGGTGTTAACCCTTTTATCTATTATCTTCAACGCCTGCTTCAACCTTAGTTACTTTCCCACTACGTGGAAAGAGGCAACTGTGATTGGAATTCCCAAGCCAGGCAAGGCTCTCAACCTCCCCTGCAGCCATCGCCCTATTAGCCTCCTCAAGACAATGGGCAAGCTCTTCGAAAGAGTCATCCAAACTCGTATGAGGCGCTATCTGTTTCCCACAGACGGTGACCCTCTTATCATTCCCCATCAATTCGGCTTCCGAGCCCAACACTCATGTCCCCAACAAGTTCACCGCATTGTGGAATACATCCTCAGCGGTTTCTATCCTCGTCGTCATAAGACCATCGCAGTCTTTTTCGACATAGCTAAAGCTTTCGATAGAGTCTGGCATACAGGCCTTATCTACAAGCTCTACAAAATAGGTCTCCCTGATTGTCTAGTACGTCTCGTGGCCTCCTAATTAAAGCATCGTACCTTTCGTTTTAGACACGAAGGCACGCTATCTTCACAGCGAACTATCAAGGCTGATGTCCCTCAGGGCTCAGTACTTGCTCCTCTGCTGTACATCCTGTTCACCAACGACATTCCCATCCCGTCGAAAGGTGTTCAGCTCTCCCTCTTCGCAGATGACACTGCTATATACTGTAAAGGCATCTCACTACCCTTCATACAAGAACAAGATCCAAGTCAGTCGATGACCTAGGAGCTTGGTTCAAAAAATGGCGCATCGATGTGAACCCGGAGAAGAGCTCCGCCGTTCACTTCGACTATAAACGACGCCGTCTTAAAAACACCCCTCCAATACATATGCTAGGGATCCCTGTACCCTGGCATACGACCGCCAAATATTTAGGTGTCACTCTAACAGTGGTAGAGCCACGCGAAACAGTGGTAGAGCCACGCGAAAGCTTTGCTGTTGCACGTATGGACCGGCTCAAACCGGGGTGGTACCACGACCTCACAGAATACCGGCGTGAAGTGGAAGCTCTGCTTCCGCGTTTCGTCTGGTGAGTGCAGGTGGCCGGAGGCCCAAATCCCCCCCCCCCCCATCAACATGGTAGCGGAATTAAATAATGATAGACTATCCCAGGAGGGTACTAGAACCCCTGGAGAATCCCTCGCTGAGCATCCACGACCATGTTTCTCCACTTCTGAGCGTGGGTGCTCAGGCTGTCCCGCGTATTCTGGGGGGGGGGGGGGGGGGCAAAATTCCGCTCAAGACTACAACTGCTCGGGGCAAACGGAGCAATAAGACCAAGGCGACCCCTGCCACGCTGTCCGTGAATTTCTGCAATATCAGGGGACTTCATTCTAACCTAAACGCCGTCCACTACCATCTCGAGACGGCGAGGCCGGCTCTGCTCTTTCTGACCGAGACGCAGGTGTCCTCTCCGGCTGATGTCTCGTATCTCTCCTACCCGGGGTACAAACTGGAACTTTCCTTTGTGCCTCGGGCTGGAGTTTGCGTTTACGTCAGAGAGGACATCTGTTCTTGACGCCTCGGCAGATTTGAAGGTTCGGACCTGTCCATCCTTTGGCTACGCGTAGACAGCGACGACCATCCACGCGTCTACGGGTGCCTCTATAGGTCCCATAGCGGTAATGCCGAAACGGACCGACTCTTCGACCACGTCCAAATGGCTGCGGATTCGTTGCTACAGCAGATCCCCTCGGCAGAGATCGTGATCCTCGGCGACTTTAACGCCCATCACGCCGAATGGCTTGGTTCACGTTTAACCGATCATGCGGGGAGATGTGTTCATGATTTTGCCTTGGCATATGGTCTGACACTACTGGTTACTTCGCCTTCGCGGATTCCAGATGTGGAGGATCATGCACCTTCCCTGTTGGACCTTCTGCTGACCTCTCACCCGGACGGATATCAGATTTCCGTCGACGCCCCTTTAGGCTCCTCGGACCATTGTCTGGTCCGGAGTGTTGTGCCACTCACGCTGAAATCGCGGTTGCATTCTGCAGGCTGCCGCCGTGTATGGCACTATAGGTCAGCCGATTGGGATGGGATGCGGTCTTTCTTTGCATCCTACCCTTGGGTTTGCTTCTCGCCGGATGATCCCAACGTTGTTGCGGATTCCGTTACTGATGTGGTACTTCAGGGTATGGAACTTTTTATTCCTTCCTCTGTGGTGCCCATTGGAGGCAAATCTCAGCCATGGTTTGGTCGCTCCTGTAAAATAGCATCATACTATAAGCAGGAGTGCTACCAAGCCTGGGTTGATGCATCAGCGTCCCGGGATGTAAACACCAGCGCTCTAAAAAAGAAGTATAATTCCGCCTCTAGGTCCTTCAAAAGAGTCATTGCCAAGGCAAAGTCAGAGCACATAGGCAGAATTGGCGAGAAATTAGTTCCCCTTCCTTCTGGAACCTGTGCATTCTGGTCTCTCGCCAAGGCTGTCCAGGGGAATTTCTGTCAGCCATCTCTTCCATCTCTGCACAGGGAGGACGACTCACTGGCCCATACTGCAAAGGAGAAAGCCGATCTTCTAGGCTCTTTCTTTGCGTCTAACTCGACTTTCGATGACGGGGGGAGTACGCCGCCGACCATCCCGCGGTGTGAGTGCTCCATGTCGGAAGTGCAGTTCACACAGCGCTCGGTTCGCAAAGCACTCCTCTCCCTAGACTTCCACAAGTCGAGTGGGCCTGACGGAATCCTCCCAATTGTGCTGAGGACGTGTGCTCCAGAGTTGGCACCGGTTTTAACGCGTATTTTTCGGTACTCCTACTCCCTAGGCGTAGTCCCAAAATCATGGAAGACGGCTTTCGTCCACCCGATCCCTAAAAAAGGCGACCGCTCAGACCCGTCCAACTACCGGCCAATCGCCATCACCTCCTTGTTCGCCAAAACAATGGAGTCCATTGTAAAATGCCAGCTCATGAGGCACCTTGAGGATCACTAGCTGATTAGTGACCGCCAATACGGTTTTCGCCGTGGTCGGTCAGCTGGTGATCTTCTGGTCTACCTCACTCACAGATGGGCGGAGGCAGTAGAGTTCAAGGGGGAGGCATTGGCCGTTAGTTTGGACATTGCGAAGGCCTTCGATCGGGTTTAGCACAAAGCGCTTCTTTCAAAGCTCCCTTCCTATGGGCTTCCCGAGAAATTGTGCGATTGGATCACCAGCTTTCTTGCAGATCGGAGCATCAAGGTCGTTGTAGACGGTGCTAGCTCCGATTGCAAGCCTATTAATGCTGGTGTTCCACAGGGCTGCGTGCTATCGCCAACGCTGTTTCTTCTGCATATCAATGATATGTTGCATACCCGTAACATTCATTACTATGCAGATGACAGCACTGGTGATGCTCTTTACACCGGCCGAGCCAATATTTCTCGGGAAAACGTCTCCGAGTGCCGGGACAAACTTGTGTCTGAAGTCGAGTCTTTGCTGAACAGAGTCTCGGATTGGGGACGACTAAATCTAGTCCAGTTTAACCCCCAGAAGACACAAGTTTGCGCGTTAACCGCTAAAAAGAACCCCTTTGTTGTATCCCCTCAGTTTCAAGGCACTCCCCTTGTTGCCTCAGCCAGTATCGGAATCCTCGGCGTCGACATATCGAGTGACGTGCAGTTTCGTGGTCATTTGGAAGGGAAGGCCAAATTGGCCTCTAAAAAGCTTGGCGTGCTCAGCAGAGCGGGACAGTATTTCATGCCGGCACACCGCCTGCAACTTTACAAGGCGCAGGTTCGGCCGCACATGGAAAACTGTTCCCATCTCTGGGCTTGGGCTCCCCAGTACCAGCTCATTCCACTTGACCGCATCCAGCGCAGAGCGGCTCGAATCGTCGACGACCGAGTGCTCTCCGATCGGCTCGATTCACTGGCGCTGCGAAGAGATGTTGCATCTCTTTGCGTATTTTATCGCATCTATCACGGGGAATGCTCTGAGGAATTGTTCGGATTAATCCCAGCCGCCAAATTTCGTGAACGCACTACACGGCAAACGTCTCGATACCATCCACACCATCTGGATGCTTGGCGGTCCACCACAGTACGTTTCACAAGGAGTTCTCTTCCGCGTACAACCTCTCTGTGGAATAGTTTACCACCGGCGATTTTTCCGGACCGATACTTTTTTTTTTATTTATAGGATAGGGTGACAAACGAGCACACAGTCCACCTGATGGTAAGTGGTTGCTGTGGCCCATAGACATCTACATCTATCCTCGATTACGAATCAAAATGCAGATGCGTTGTCACCCATGAGGACTAAGATGGAAATGCCTCGTTTCCAGCAAAAAGGGTCTCCGGTTCTCTACACTCACCATACGAAATACAGCAGCATTAAGCTACTATTTCACGCTGGTATTCTGTGAGAGCGTGGTCCTTCCTCGGTCGAGCCGACCCATTCGTGCTACAACTATACTATTAATATAACTGCAGCATGGCTCTACCACGTAAAAAAATACGATACGACCTGGGGACCTTCAAGAAAAGAGCTTACTCCTTTCTAAAGGGCCGGCAACGCACCCGCAATTCTCCTGGTGTTGCGGTCGATCATGGGCGGCGGTAGTCACTTAACATCAGGTGAGTCGCATGCTCGTTTGCCCCCTCTTCTATAAAAAAAAAAAATAAAAAAAAAAACTCTAGACACAGGGCTCACTTTTAGGCCCCACGTCAAGCGACTAACCCGTAACGCACGGTTTTATCTGAGTAGGCTCAACAGTATGTTGGGCAGACACAGTAAAATGTACCTTCGAAACAAGCGTACCCTTTATAAGGTCTGTATACGACCAGTCATGTCCAACGCGGGCCCTGTCTTTGCCCACGCAAACCCTAATATTATTAATTAACTCCAAATAGTTCAAAACCTTTTCTGTCGTCGAGCTGTGAACGCACCTTGGTACGTCCGTAATGCCGACCTTCATCGGGACCTAGAGCTCCCAACAATTCAACAATTTCTTAAAAAACTCTCTGAGAACTTCTTCAAAGCCTCAGAGTCGCATCCAAACCAATTAATTCGTGAGGCAGCTACTTATGCAGCCCCACCCCCCTCTCGCTATCGAGTCCGCAGGCCGAGAAACTCTTTTTCGGACCCGCCTAATAAACTGACAAACGACCTGAACTGCCTCCTGGTGGCTCAGGCCAACTCTAATTAAATTAAATTATTGTATTAACTAATATTAATTTGCCTTCGTAGGCACTCACTCAGCGGCTCTTAGCCGCCTGCGCCCTCTTTTCCCAAAAGAGGGTCGCTCACGATAAGGCACAATACACTTAATCAGCCGGCTGCCTGTCCCCAAAGGCGGTTTTTAGAGGGTATCACTTAGGATCCCCGGTAGGACAGTGAGTCCCTCATAACCACGATAGACCGGCTATCATGGTATGCGTAATGCATTTTCCGCCTCCCTACTTACAGGGTAGCACTTTAATTGCTTCGGGTGCAAAAAAAAAAGATACAATAAAGTACAGATAACACTGAATGATAGAATTGAAAAACTGTCATTCCCTACGAGTTGGGGTACATTCAACTAATTGTAAATAATTATATAGTTCTTAATAAAACAGAAAGGATTCGATCTCGATTCTCAAAGATAAAATATCGATTATCTGATATTCGAAAAGGACGATGGAAATTGTATACTTGAGGAGTGCTTTCAGCCGGGATGGAAGATGTGATTTAGATGTGGATAGGCGTGTCGCTGCCGGAAACAAAGTCAATGGTGCCCTGAATGCATTAGTCAAAAGGCAAGGCGTGGTGAAGAGTGCACGCCTTGCAATACATAACGCAGTGTTGGTACCGACTTTGTTATATGGCAGCGAAACCTGGGTATACCAGAAGAAGCATAAAAGCAAGTTGAATGCAGTGGAGATGCGATCTCTTCGTAAAATGTGTGGCGTTACCATAGCCGACCGAAAGCGATACGAAGAGATTCGCAATGTGGCAGGATTGAAAGATGACCTTATCACAAAAATTCATAGGGGCGTACTCCAATGGTTTGGGCACGTTGAGCGAATGAGTGAAGACCGAATGGTGAAGAAAATATACAGAGCGAAAGTAAATATTAAAAGGTGTCGAGGTAGACCGAGACTAACTTTCGAAGACCATGTGAGCAAATTGCTCGAAGAGGGGAGGGTCAAGAGTACTCGGATACCTAGACGTGCATGCATGAAGAAGTTAATGAACCTGAAAGGAGCGAAAGAGGTATGTAAGGATCGTGACACTTGGCGATCTGTTCTCTCTGGCTACGCCGTTAGGGATTGTGCGTGAAGATAAGTAAGTAAGTAAGTAAAATATCGATTCATTAGATTGATTCTGTCGTAACGTCATGTAACGTCAAAAACGTGAGAATATTTAATTAATTAGTCATTTAGAACTATTTTTAAAAAATAGTTAAGAATACTTCGACGCTGCTCCGGCAGTAATAATCACATGGGGGAGCTTCAGATAAACCCTCTTGACCCACCCACGGTGACAGAATCTTCAAATACAGGCGACCTAATTGTAAACCCAACCCACGGGTCCGTTTATAAAATTACTACGCGTAATAATGAGGGACGACCGGCTGGTGGCAGAGGGGATACGATTCTAAGGTGGCAAGACGTCAGGTCAAGGTCAGACGCGGTGGAGGTGTGAGGCATTTGGCCGCGTGGACGTGGCCAAGTGGCGGCAAGCGCTTTCACCACGGCGAAGGTGTCCCGGTAGCAGTGCACAGCATCCGGTAAACCGTATGAGGTTTCGCGATGCAAATTTCAGGTTTATGTGTGCAGAATTTGCAATAGGCTATATATATCACTTAAAGAAGATCTGTACGGAAAGCAGATTCTTAGAACATAACTATGGCCAGCAAATTGAGTTCGTGGATAGATCAGAGGGCAGTGACGAAAATGAAGAGGTACGAATAATTAATAATCTTTGTAACCATACATATTACAGTTTAGAATGTTTCAAACCATATTTGTTAAATATATTAATTAATGACATTGTTTTACAAGTGGAGATTGACACAGGTAGCTCAGTTTCATGTACTTATATTGTTATATAAAAGAATTTTCGAATTATATACCGGGTGCTTCAAAAAATGTTTACACACTTTGAACTTCCATAGAAAATTTATTTACCGTTCTACAAAGTAAAATTTCAGGAAAATAGAAAGCTGAAAGTCCAATGTAAATGAAACATAAATAACAAATGTTAATACTGTTCAAATTGGTGACCTGCAGCATCAATACAATTCTGAGTACGAGTCACCACAGATTCTGTACATCGTATCAAAACGTCCAATGAGATTTCTCTACACACTGCTTGAATCTCACTCCAAAGAATGTCTAGGTTACGTGGTTTACGTTTGTACACCTCATCTTTTACTGTGCCCCACAAGAAGAAATCCAGTGGTGTAAGGTCTGGAGAGCGTGCTGGAAACTCGATTGGCCCCCTGCGTCCTATCCACTGGCCCGACAAATTTTGATCCAGGTAAGCTCGTACGTCCCTGTGATAGTGCGGCGGAGCACCATCTTGTTGAAAATAAAAATCATCATTACCGTATAATGCACGAATGGCAGGAAATATGGAATCAGCAAGCATTGTTAGGTAATTAATACCAGTTACAGTGCCTTCAAATCGAAAAGGTCCAATGAGTCCCCTTGAAGACAAACCGCACCACACATTTATACCAGGCAAATTTACAGCTTTTTCAATTCCATGAACTTTGAATTTGTCTCGTATGCGTGCAATTGTTAATCTTGAAGGTGGTTCTGTATCATACTCCCTTCTCCACTGTCTTTGAACTTCATTTACATTCTCAAACTTCCAGTACCACTTAATAACCTGCTTACGTTCTTCAAAACTCAAACGTACGTCCCCCATGTTGATATTACAAATTCCAACTGATAATATAACATAGAGGGACTATTATGCTGGCACCTGGCGAAGAAATATAACATTAGCCTTGTAGAGCGGAAAAACTACAATAGTTTAAAGTGTGTATACATTTTTTTGAAGCACTCGGTATTAGAACCTAGTAATTTAGTTCTTACATATTACACCGGCGAGAGGGTGACGGTCCTGGGGAAAATAATGGTTAAGGTCCAGTATAATGTTGTTACAAATATATTACTTTTATATATAGTTAAAGGAGCTCGAATGATTTTAATCGGAATACATTGGTTAGAAAAGTTAAAAATTGTGGGCAATAGTTGGTTAAACAATAGCAAAATAAATGTAAATTGTAAAAAATTGAGGAATGTACATTCAATTTGGAGTCGTTCAGTTTCAGATATTGTGATGTGTTTGCGGAGGCGCTAGGGCGGTTCACCGGCGCACCGGTCAGTCCGCGCGTGCGAGCCGACGCGCGGCCTGTGTTCGTGCGCGCACGTCCTCTCGCGTTTGCGATGAGGAAACCGGTTGAGGGTGCTTTAAAAAGTATGTAGCGAGAAGGTATTATTTCATCAGTCGATACTTCGTAATGGGCTACAACAATTGTACCGGTAGTTAAGGCGGACGGTACGATTCGCATTCGCGGAGATTTCAAGCCTACACTTAATAAGTATTTAGAAGTCAATAAACACCCTGTTCCTCGAATTGATGATTTATTAATTAGGCTGAACGGAGAGAATATATTTACAAAAATTGACTTAAGCCAAGATTACGCGCAGTTAGTACTGAGTGAGGAATCAAGAAAATATACCACTATTAATACGCATAAGGGTTTATTTTATTTCAATCGTTTGATATACGGATCATCGTCGTCTCCGGGTATTTTTCAACATATACTTGAAAATATGTTTGCCGACTTGTCGAAAGTAGGGGTTTTAGGGACGACGTGATTATAACCGGAAAGGATGATAAAGAACACATTAGGATGCTTCACACGGTTTTTGAGCGGTTACAAACATTTATATTACGCATAAAAAAAGGAAAAATGTAATTTTTTTGTTTTTGTTACTAATTTAGGTTACGTGATCCCAAAACACGGAATAAGTACAGCGTCAAAAAATTGATTCTATAAAACAGTTTCCTCAATCAAAAAATTCATCGCAGGTTTAAATCATTCATTGGAATAATTATGTACATAATCATTCGTTTTTTTTTATAGGATAGGGTAACAAACGAGCACACAGTCCACCTGATGGCAAGCGGTTGCCGCGGCCCATAGACATCCACATCTATCCTTGATTACGAATCAAAATGCAGATGCGTTGTCACCCGTGAGGACCAAGATGGAATGCCTCGCTTCCAGTAAAATGGGTCTCCGGTTCTCTACACTCACCATACGAAACACAGCAGCATTAAGCTACTATTTCACGCTGGTATTCTGTGAGAGGGTGGTCCTTCCCCGGTCGAGCCGACCCTTTCGTGCTATAACTATACATCTAACATAACCGCAGCATGGCTCTACCACGTATAAGTCTTTGTCACTCTTTCCTCATTCATTCTTTCCACATGACCAAACCACCGAAGCATTCCTTTCTTAATCCTGGTCACCACATCATCTTGCAAACCACACCACATATTAAATAAAATATATATAATATATAGTATTAAAGAAAATTTAATAAAAATGTAAATACAATTCTATTCCCACTGTACGAGTTATTAAAGAAAGGCAAGGAGTTCATCTGGACGGAATCATTTCAAACGCCGTTTAATAAAATAAAAGATTTATTGTGATATGGTTTCGAAATCGATTAGCTGTAAGGAGTATTGATTGTATTCATTTTATTTTGTATTCTTTTTTACTTTTTATGTAGTTTGTAAGTTCTAGATTTAGTTTTTGGGGAGGGTTGCTTAACTGAGTGTGGGGGTGTAATATATGTGTATTTTAGGGTAGTTAGTGTTACGTATCGCATTACCGTAATTGTCAAATACGTACATAATTGCTATGTTGCTCGCTCTCTCGGAATAAACCGCTAAGCCAAACAGACGTGTGTTATTTTGCTCTCTAATGATATATATATATATATATATATATACGTGGTGGTCGGGTCCCCGGTCGACACTACAGATATTAACTATTTGACGAATACTTAATATCATCTGTTTATTGATATTACACGAATAATTTACATTATTATTTCGGGGTGCGTACATCTAAATTTACAATCTATATATCAAGAAAAAGCTTTTGCATACATATAATAACAAAATATCAGAACTAAAATCTAAATATATCCGTAGTCCTGCTCCCCGTGGTATTAGCATCTAAGAAAGCCAACTGCTTTTCCTCGCTGAATCGAATCTAATGGCGTTGGTTTCTTTTGTTTTAGCGGAGTATACCAGTTTTATTTTAACGATTATTTTATTCAATATAGATTACAAATAATACTGAGTATAAAGTCTTGAACCGCTCGATGGTCTCCATGGATCGATAGCATCTACAAAAAGTGGTTATTGGAGCCTCATTTATTTATTTATTTAACAGTTTATGTACACACATACTTTCATAGGAAAATGGTAAAAACAAAATTTTTACAAAGGCACTGCTTATTCCATAAAGAAATTTCTTCTAGCAGGCATATTGAAGGATAGTTAGTAGAAGGAAATAGAAGTAGTCAAAGTGTGCACTTAATTAAAATATACAATACCATACAAATTTACAAACCTCCATATATATATATATATATATATATATATACACATACGTACATACATACATACATATATATATATATATATATATATATATATATATATATATAGATATACATATACATTATATTATATACATAAATATAAAATACAAATATAATATATTATAAGAAAAAAATATAATCAATATAATATTATATTTTTAAGTGTTACATATTATATGAATATCTACACATCACGAATTAAGGCCGGCTCCACACGTTGGTCCCAACGCTCGTACCAACGTTGGACTGCGAGTTCGGTGAGGCGTACACACGTTGGCTAATAAACTAGTTCTGTCCCGTCAGGGCCAATGTGAAGATGTCCGATACAGAAATCGAAACTGCTCTGAGCGCTTTTGTAGTACTGAGTGCACATTTATATTTGTTACTGAGAAAAAATAAAAAGCCACGTCAAAGAAGATGGTGGATGACGACACATCATAAAACACGGAATCAGTGAGTAAAGATCTTGTTATACACTCCATTTTAAATATTCTAATAACATCAACAACAAACTATAATTATATCAGCAGTTGTTTACAGGAGCTGTAATATTAAATTTCTTTTTGATTCTATATTTACATTTTCTTTCTTTTTTAGGTATGATGGAACCCGATTATTGAGTAATTTGATTCAAGAGCCATCAGGACAGTTTGATAACTTTTGTCGTATGTCTTCGATAGATTTCGAATACCTTCTACAGTTGATTGGACCAAGAATAAAAAAGCAAGATACAGTATTCAGAGACTCAATACCAACCAAAGTACGCCTTGCTGTGACACTTAGATTTTTAGCGACTGGTGATTCATTCAAAAGTCTTCATTACCTATTTAAGATTTCTCCTCAAGTCATATCGTTGATCGTGCCGGAAGTATGTAAAGCACTATGTGAGGCATTGCGTTCTTTTGTAAAAGTAAGTATTTTTGTATATTTTGTAAAATAAAACCATAATAATAATAATCAAAAACACGTTTATTGAGAAAAATAATTAGAGAAAGCAATCGAGTCCTTGCATTAGCATTCAATTCTTATTTTGTATCTGAGAAAGAGTAAATGCCTGAGAGATAATATCATTTGATATAATTGTCACCTTTGGAGTAGATGTGGTGGAGGTGGATGAACCTGTCACATATTCTACTTGGCTATGATTTGGTGATACAACTGTATAATCACTATAATCATCAGCAACGTGATATGACGGGCTTGGCATCACTTGAGGCGAAGGGGATGTTATAGGTGCATAACGTACGGAATCTCGGGTAGACATATCGTACGCCAACATTTGTGATGAAGGGGACGGTGTAGGTGTAAAACGCACGGAATCCGGGGTAGACCTTACGTACGAGTAAGTGCTGCTACGAGCAGGGCTATTAATATTTAAGTAAGACTCATTTCGCTTCTGATAAATAAGTTCGTCTATATCGTGTATTATAACCTCCCTTTGTCGCTCATTAATTTTTTTAATTTATTTGGCCAGTAGTTGACAGTATAAACCTACCTCGTCCACTTCAGTTCGTGGTCGGTCGGAGAGATTTTTTAGGACATTTACAGCTGTCTTAATCTGAGCTCGTACTTCCGTGACTTCTGATTCTCGCCGTTTTTTGGCTGACGTGGAACTTCTATTTTGAATGCTGCCTTCATTAGAAAAGCTTCTATCTTGATTGCTGTCTTCATTAGGAAACTCCATAGTCTAAAAATTCAAACACAACAAGTAAATTTCAACCCTTATTTAAATTATTAACTATTACCTACACTGATATTTTTTTTCTGTTTTAGATGCCACAAAATGAACACGAGTGGCTTGAGATTGCTCGAGAATTTGAAATAAAATGGCAATTTCCACATTGTTTGGGCGCTATCGATGGGAAACACATTAAAATACAGTCACCCATTAATAGTGGATCAGAGTTCTATAACTATAAACACAATTTCAGTATAATATTACTAGCGGTAGCTGATAGTGACTACAACTTTTTATTTGCTGACGTAGGAACACATGGACGTATGAGTGACGGTGGAGTTTTTAATGATAGCATGCTTTATAACAAAATATATGGACCTGATTCCTTTTTTCCGCAAGACGCTCCTTTACCTGATCGACATCTTCCTGTGCCCTATGTTTTTGTGGCAGATGGAGCTTTTGCATTATCTAAAAGGATCATGAAACCTTTTCCTGGTACACCGCCAGTTGGCTCACAAAATAGAAAATTCAACAGTCGACTATCAAGGGCTCGTGTTGTGATTGAATGTGCATTTGGAATAATGACATCGGTATTTGGAGTGTTAAAAACCAATATATTACTACAACCCGAAAAAGCATCTATTATAACACTCACTTGCGTTGTACTTCATAATTTTTTGAAAAAGAGTCAGCACTCCTACCGTATGTATATGCCGGAAGGTAATATAGATAATGTTTTAGAAGAGCAACAATTAAGATCACTAGATCAAGTACCAATTAGAACAACAGAAAATGCTAGAGAAATACGTAATGAATATGCATCATACTTTTATTCACACTAAATAAAAAATCTACCGACCTACAAAATTATTATGTAGATTTAGGTACACAGAGCCACAGGTCAGATGTATCTATGTAACAGTTGCACTACGAAAACATCTTTTAATACGTAGGGCATAAAGGCGCGCTCAAGGTCATCATGTTACGTCTAGCCTGTGGTTCAGTGTACCTACCTACCCAGGTGATTTTTTCGAAATAAACAACTAAGTGCTTTAGATTAAGTATGTAATTTAGCACAGTTTGTGATTTTATCTATGTAAATAAATAAAGTAAAAATTAATCAATGTTTATCTTACCTCTGTGTTAATAGTAACTGTATCTGATTTATCATAAATCGGAGCAAGAAACCTATCCATGAGCTCATAAGCGAACCAATTTGGTTTAAAAATATCATCTGTTGATGATCCAGATCGAGTAGAGTCACTAATTTTCTTTCTGTAAAGGCGATATGTGCTCATTAATGATTCTCGCTTTTTTTTTAAATCTTCAATTGAGAAATTCATTCCCATATTCTGTTGAATGGTGCGCCATGCATCAGCTAATAAATTTTTATTCTTATGATCCTTTCGAGTTGCGTCCCATATTATTGGATGTGCTTGATAAAGTTCAATAAATTCTATGACTTTTTCAATCGTCCATTCCGGTGGCGATTTTGTGGATGAGGAAGCCATTCTCGCTTGATGTACGCACTTGCTGCGTGTTGCAACAGAACTGAGCAAAGTGCCAACGTGTGGACAGATCGCGAGCGTTGGCGCAGATTCCTTTGATGAAACCGACACGAGCCGGCCAACTACCAACGCTCGCCCCAACGTTGGGACCAATGCCATTTTCTAGATCCACACGTTGGACGAGTAGCGTTGGGACCTATATTGGGGCCAACGTGTGGAGCCGGGGTAATCATTATGGTGTGAATGATAATGCTCTTTAACAAGTCTTTTAAACATAGACACCGACTTAGCGTCACGAATCCTAAGGGGAAGTGAATTCCACAATCGTACTGCATTAACAGTAAAAGAATGAGAATAGAGCATTGTATTGAAAGACGGAAATCTTAACAGTGTTCTAGTATTTATTCATAAATTCTTATGTATTATCTTATGTATTATTATGTATTTTTTCATAAATTCTTATATAACTGTCATCCGTAAAACTACCCGTATAAAATCATATATAATAACCAGACACATACACGTACATGAGCAAACACACACACACACACACACACACACAAACACACACACACACACACACACACACACACACACACACACACACACACACACACACACACACACACACACACACACACACACACACACACACACATGTATACACACACATTTTACATGTTTCTCTCCCGTAACTGTTCATACACATTACACTCATAACACAATAATTACTTCTTACAGTCATACATTAGATTACCTCTTCCATAAAAAAATACTTAAAAATTAATAATGTGGAAAAGTTTTCCTGCGTAATAACAAGTTACTATGGAAGTCAGCTAATATGATTAAGTTATTATGGAATTAAATTAATTGATTTTCACTTCAACAGCCACCGAGGAAAGAAAACAAAGATTCACTTAAGTTAGAATAAATAAAAAACTTAGATTAAGGCTGAATACGAAGAGAACTGGCGAAAATTAATGTATTTCTCTTGACTAGAACTTTGACCTGAAGTAATTATAAGCTTTAAAACATTTTTGTAGGTTTGTTCGGGTCCTTCACAATGTCACCGTCATTTTAAAATTTTAAAATAAATGAATATACCAACAAATAAAAGAATGTTAAGAAATGATATATAAAATTATTGTTCTTCCAAAACTCTGTGAATTTTAATTTAGGAAAAATTCTTTTACGTAAAAATGTTTGTAATGTGATTCCAAAGGTACCTGCTATCTTTATTTTCGATAGAAAATATTATTTATTAACATAATTCGTTTTAATTATAAACACCTAATAATAATATCGCATATTGTCAGATAAAAGTTTGCCGTAATAAATTACCAGGCGCTTCGACGTGTGACGTAAGGTAACAACAGTCGATGTGTCTGTAGCGAAAATCGTTAATTTATTGTTTTATACGCGTTTAAGTGTCTATAAATGTAATGTAAATATAGGTAGGAAAAGAAATAAATGTTACCTAAGTGGTAAAACAAAGAGAGTTTATCGCATGAACGATGCTCGAATGTTGTATTTTGAGGTTAATACTTATATTTTTGTAAGGTAATTTTTTGTTTGAGGCTGCCTAATAGGTTGCATTTTTACTCATTTACATTAGCCAAACTGATCATTTATACTTTGCTAGTTTCAAGTGAGAAACACTAAAAATGTAAAATATCAAGACCCAGTCGGAAAATAATGTACAGAGTAGTGCAAGCACAGAGACCGCAAATAATGTCTGTCAATGTGTTGTCCGAAAGCATGGGGTAAAAGTACATAATTAAGAAAAACCGAAATACTTCGGATGTGAAGTGATTGACCAGTCGGAGTAGTCTTGTGAGAATTTACATACACAGTACCTATCCCTACTATGGGGCAATCACCGACTTTTTAGTTTTTTTTTTCTTTATTATTTACGCAATTTACATTACGGCATCTTGTAGGACTCACAAGAACAAACATTTTCAGTTATATGAGATTCTTTACGTACGATGCACCAATTAAGAAAAAAAATCGTTATCAATTCAATAACTTTTCGAACAATATTTTATAACGAATAAAGTACAGAATTTATAATCTATAGGAACTAATATTATAAATAAGAAAAATTTATTTAAGAAGTAAGCAATGCTCTCTGTGTTGTTCATTACTCTGCATCTAAGCTAGTTCAGTCAAATATAATCAAAGCCCGTACGGCTTTGATCATAGGTATTATACATGTCTATATAAACAAAGCGTAGGTACTGGCGGTGCGTGGTTTGCTGCGAAACTAGCAAGGTCATTCGCGTCGTATTCGACCTTAAGTTTGATTTTGAGCCAACGCCTATCAATTACGTAGTTACGTGATTTATAAAAATTATTCCGTCGTCAAAATGTGACAATTCATTACTTTTATCTTTTCATTACAAACTACACTTAGTAAAAAAGGTACAATTAATAGCTCGCCCCAAGATATGTGGGGCATTATGTACAAGTATGGTCCTGAGCAACCTATATCACTCATCCCCTTGCTGTAATATTTATTAGATAAGAGTATATTATATTAGCTGGTAACTCAAATTCTCAAGGTCTCCAATATTTTTAAACTGTATTGATATCAGTGTGGATAGATTTATGAATTTGATTATTATGATTAGATTTTTTTAAATATAAGTTGGGTCAAACAAGCATATGGTACACCTGATGAAGTAAAATATGACGATATGTATTTTTTTCTTTCGTACAATTTCACCCGAACAGTTTAACGAAACGCGGCATACTAATGAAATTTTTGGTTACAGCGGAAAGCATATCTATAGCAGGCCTCTATCACTCTTGCTACGTGAAATAATTACCTACGTGAAATAATTACCTAAAATCGCGACGCGCCCGGGCAAAATACGAGTAACGCAGTCAGGGCTGGCGTGTTGGAGGCGATTCAATGTTAAGGTTTTTTAACGCTGTTTACGTAAATAGTTTTATGTAATTACTTATTGAAATAGTTTTGTTTAGTGTTTAGTATATTTAATTTTAAGTAAAAATAGTTGTAAAAGTTTTAATGTATTTTAAAAGTTATATATTATGTATATTACCTATTTGATAAATTATAATAGCAAAACGTCGTTCCTACTATAACTGTTGCGTGGATGGATACTAAATCAAATAACCAACAAAAGGAATTTTAGAAGGAAATTATGAAAGGTGCATTTATTTAATTTTTTTTGTTAGATAGGTACTTACAGCAAAAAAGAATTAAGTAATAATTTGGTCTACAGAAGGAATACCTAAGTACTTTATTACAAAAAATTGTTAAAATCTACGTCACTATCCAAGTATTCACTTACATACATACTTATACTTGTATTTTGTAATTAAAATATTTAAACTTATAATAACACAAAATACTGAAATTAAAACTTTGTATACTAAAAAGATTTTTAAGTAAGTAGAATAGATCACATTTCTGTGAGGAATCGTATTTCAGATTTATTTGTTGTTTACACTATCCACCTATTTTTTTGCGAATCAACCGTTGCGATTGCCGACGAATGACCTTGCAATTTGCATGCGTTAGACATCGCAGAACTCACATAGGGGCGAAAGTATGGTCAGTCGATCATAGTCAGAATAGGTACTTCACCTAAGTAACATAATTAACATTTCGCAATGTATTTTTTTACTTTCTATTGACATCCCTTAATAACCACGGAAAATCCGCCGTGACTTAGGAAGCGGAAAAGATGCAAAGTAGTATGGACACTAACGCGCAGCGATAAAGTTTTATTTAGCTTGCGTGCGCGATTTATCTGAAAAGTCGGAAAGCAGTTGACATCAAAGGAGTGCAACTTCTGTACGTAGTACTATTATTTATTCTGTGTCTGTAGTCCTTTACTGCGTCGATAGCCTCCCTTGAGACCATCTATGCAGGAAAATACTATAGTGTCCGAGTGTGCGCGATTCCCTCACTCTCATAGTCCAATAGGCCGTTAGTCGTTACTACAGGAGAGGGATCAGGCGCAGGTTAATATGCTTTCTCAATAAAAAGACATAATAACAGATTTTCTTACAGTCCCTTTCAGTCTCCGTTGAGATTATCTGCACGTAAAATACTACAGAGTCTGAGTGTAAGCGCGAGCAGTACGGTAGTCATTACGGGAGAGGAATCACGCGCAGGTAAATATGCTTTCTCAACAAAAGGACATAATAAAAGTTTTTGGCGTGGTGTAAAATTATAAATTTCCATTGCTTGTTTGTTCTATACCTCTATATATTACACTATTGTATCCACAGAACATTGATGAAAGTCAAATCTTTGACAACTCCCAGTGGACTTCGCAAGTTTTTAAAGTCACTGCTTATGTCAAGCCGTAATATGTATAAATATTTTTTTAATATATATTTTTAATTTAATATATAGATGTATGAATATTTTTTCTGTCCGGGATAACCTTCAGGAAGGCTAAACTAATGATACTTCAGGAATATATAGAAAGAAATGCCAAAAATAATCTAGGATATATTTTATCCGTAAAACTTGGAGAAAAGATTATAATGAGAAGTTGAAAAATTTATAAAATAAATTGTCATTGATATTTCTTAGATCGTACCCAGGTGAAGGTGGATTGCTCGTAGTTTTATGGTTTATCCAAAGTTAGTCAACATTTAATATTACTAAGGTGTCTTTCATTTAGGAGATTACTGTGTGCAAAACTCATTTGTAATTCAGCTCGCGCCTCTTGAGAGTACGTAAGCTTTAATTAGTACTCTATTGATGAAGAAGATTATTATTAATCCAACCTGTGTAAAAAAATTAATTAATATGACATTTAAACAACATGAAAAACAAAAGCAATCAATAAATATATGCCATAATGTGTAAAGTGTAGTTATAGTTCAGTTAATAATGTCCTTTTTAGAGAGGATTTAATAAGTCTTTGATTCATATCTTTTTATTTGGAGGCGTTTCTTTTAACCGTTTTATTTTGTTATAAATTCTGGGTTTATGTTTCATACAAAATGACTTACATTAATTTACAAATAATGTCCTTCAAACAGAAAATTTGATCACGGCGGCCAGTCTCCTTGGAGACTAGCCATCTGCGCAAGATATGATTATAGTTCCCGAGTGTATACGAAAACGCAGGCGCACACTTTATTCCCTCTTTCTAGTAGCCTGATTTGATGCAACTCGATACACCCGAATAAATACAAGGCGCAGAACCAACTACTTTACGTGCTTTACATTGGTGAAATGCCATCAATTTCATGACTACCATGCTGCTAGTGAAATTTTTCTTTTGACAGAAAAACCCATAACTAATTTTGATTTAGCCCGGGAACTCATGATCAGTTACCGCTTTTAAGATCACTGATAGGTGGAGCTGTCGTCGAGTGATTAATATATCGTTTATGTATTTTACCCTGTAATAATTCGGAGTAAATTCAGAGCGACACTTCAAGCGACACCTATTGGGAAAGGTAGAATAACGTCTGCTATGTCAGAGAGTTTACGATATAATCGTCATTATGACGAAGTTCATCAAAATGTGTTCGGCCATTCCAGTGTGATTCAAAGACAGACATCACATCTAACCTATTTTTAATTTTTAATGATATAACTTGTAAGATTTAATACCATATAAAATAATATCAAAAAAAGGGAAATTTCATTGTAACTTTAGAAGACTTCAGAGTTGCGTCTATAGTCTTCGCAGGAATAATTTATTTTAATTTCGGGTTCAATAATGGAGAAGTACGATGCAAGTTGACATTGATGGAAACTTTAAATGATAAAAGTTTTCGCACAACTCTTCGCCTTGAAAATATCTACAACTTTCAATATTTTATAATGATAAAATCAAATCACCTCAATAAATGACATTTCCTCTATTCAATGTGTCTCATAATTTACCAAATAGTCACATAGGAATATTAATGTTATCCCACTATTGTCATAAGGGTAGGGTATTACAATTTAAAAAATGAAAAATATGAAAAACAGTTTAAAAAAGTATAACATGGATAACATTAGTTACTGATACTAATCTGCTTGTTTCTATTTTGCTTATTCAATTCCATTATCTCCAATATACTTACAAGTCTCAGTATAAATACTGCTTCGAGCTACAGGGCTAAGTATATAACAATAAACGAGCAAGCTCTTATTAACTCCAAGATCTCTTATTCAATTGATAATATTATAAATATGCATAGTCATATAATCAATGGTCTGGAGTAAAGTGTATACGTTTTAAAATAATAGATTAGTTTTAAAGAGCCGTTTTGTATGAAAATATCTTCCTTTCTTTAATTTGTTAACAGAAATCTGACAAATCATAGACAGATACATTTTCTAATTCGACAAATCTTTAATATTGATTTCATATACAAAACAGCATATTTTCTGTTTGTATGGAGCGCGCTCAAGAGAAAATTCTATAATGATTATGTTACCTAAAACTTATGAAGTTTATATAACGAGATCTTCGCTCTTTCTGTAATTTACTAATTAAGGAATGAATAGAGGTTGTTTATGTAATATTATTTAATATATATTGTAATTATTATAGTGGCCTATGGTTATGGAGTACGGACTCCAAAGCTAAAAACTTATTAGTTTGAATCCCTTATTCGACAACCGATGTGAACCAATCCTAGTCTATTTATTACACGGGTTTTACGCATAGCCACCTCGCGGGGGCAAAAACGGGTTATGTTGGACTCGCACTCACCAAAACGTTATTATGTTCCACTTTCACCCGACATTGGCAGGGACACAGTCAAGCTTTCGCATACATCCGCGGCACTCCAATCGCTCCATTGTTGCCGCCAGTGGCGTAGCTACCTTAGGGCTAGGCGAGGCAGTGCCCCGGGTACCTCCAGCTCAAGTGACCCCTCGGCATCCATGACGACTTCGTTCGAAAAAATTATACATTTATTATCCTAATTGAATGAAAAGAATTCGACATTTAACTTTTTGGCCCTTGACCAACAAACCTCGAATGACTCGAACTGGTATCACGAGAATACCTACCACCTACCTTGTTTTATTGTTTAAATACCAATATTGGATACTAACTACTTTGTCATTGTTTATTTCTACCAGCAAACTTAGGAGATAGACATATTATTATGCTAGCGCAGACTTTTGTTCTACACTTTTTAAATAACTACGATTCCTTAGTACATTATTTCGGGGTATCCCTTAAAGCTTAGTCAGTGAATAAAGCGCCCTGATATCGATTTTTTGACGACTTAATTACAAAATATTGAACTTTTTCTACTATTCATACTTAATTAGAATGTATTGTACATACTGATCTTCCATAAAACATCGAAAAGCGTATTTAAAGTCCGTTGTTGGTTGTGTAGTTTAAAAAAGTAAGAAGGTAAAGCGTTATTTTGAAAAATGGAAAACTACGTATTAATTTAGTACTCTAATAATAAAACTAAAAGTATAACAGTAAAAATAAAATTATTCAACAGTCAATCGCCCCGTAAAGCCTCTGAGCGTTTGAATAATTCAAAATCTTATCTTAGTTGACGTACGTTAACTAAGATAAGATTTTGAATCATTCAACATCTTATTACGTTACCTATTCATTTTATTACGTAACCTACGTAATAAAATGAACTACGTAATAAAATGAAACTGTGTTGTAATATTTTCATGCTTGTACGTTCTGCGTTTTGAGCATTACGCTGGTATTATATGAAAGCGTGGTCTTACCCCGGTCGAGCCGACCCATTTGTACTACAACAATAATATAGCTTCAGCGTGGTTCTACCAGATAATATACAGAGTACCTTTATAAGTTTCAAGTTAATCGCCCCTTAAATTTAAAAGATTCGTACAAACTATAACACTATTTTATCCATATAGAGATTGAATTTTTCTAAATAATTTCTCAGTGGACGCCTACGTTATAAAAGGCAGCCACTATGAAATTTTCAGATTACTACATTTGGGATGTATTTTGATAGATGGGTCAGTCACTCAGGATATCCTCTTTAATATAGCAAGTATGATTAAATATTATCTGCTACCTTACACATACTACATAATAACTTTGCTTTATTATGCCCTGCAGCGGGCTTTTGCTGAATAATTAGAATTGAAGAAGGTGTTGAATAATTAGTTTTGTACCTTTAAAGTAGGTTTTGAGTTTAGTTCAAATAGGGCCCCAATTTCTTTTTTGCACCGGGGCCCTTGATTGCATAGCTATGCCACTGGTTGCCGCTCCTCAAAAGGCAATTACTGCTCCCTTTTATTTTTAGGCAAGGCGCATCACATAAGCCTTCCGCTGTAACTTCTAAATCCACCTACACAAAGAGCCTCCTCCCTCCCCGATCCTGGTACGAGGAGGCCATTTTGCTAGGAACACCAAGCACTCGGAAGTATTACCAACCACCAACATTGAAACCACTGCCTACCATGTTTCGGCAGCGGAGAGTACTATTTTTATATTAAAAATGGTAGTAGATAATCCTAGAGATCTTTAGGCGACTGTAAAAAAATATGATAAGTTCAATCATGTTCAGTGCACAATATTTCAAGGGACGTTAAAAACGACCTTTGATTAAAAATTATATACATAAAGGGGATTGCCCACTCTCCATAGACATTTCGGCCATTCGGCCATATAAAAGCATATAGATATGATAATATACAATTAAAAGAATGAAATTGTTAAGAAATTGGTTTAAAAAAAGTCGGGAATTTTAAGATATAAAAGTTTTTATTTTCACAAATACAGTTTTTTAACAACTAATTCGCGCTTAATTTCTTTGATTTTTAATTCCCGACGTTTCGGGTGCTTTCCAGCACACATGGTCATGGGAGATTGAGGTGACTGGTGTACCGAAATCAGTGTTAACTTGGAGTAACTTCAGCTTTTTAATAACTATTTATGGTCCGATCTACGCAGAATGAACTTACTGTCTTGAAGTCTTGCGTGGTATGCTTGGGTTTAGTTTTAATTTTATTAATTACAGGGTCCCAAGCAGGTGGGAGTACCCAGCTTCATTCTCTATTGAAATTAGAATGTTTGAATCTGGGTGCAATACATTACCGACTTCAGATTGCAACGAGGATGAACTAGATGATTCAGATGGTTCCCGTTCTGCAGTTGAATGTAATGCTGCTCTATCAAACCCTTGCCAACAATTATGACACACACGAGATGACGATGGCAACTGAAATAATCTTAAATACAAAAGTGAAAAAGTGAACTAAATAAAATAAAATAGATTTGTTTCCTTTAAACTCAAATACATATAAAATATTTATCAAGTTAATTGTTACTGCACAAAAGCGGACTTAATGGCCTATATTATTTAATAATTAAGCACTTAAAAACTACCAGTAGTCCAAAAACAATGAAAAATCAATTGTCTCATTACTTGGTAGTTGGTAAAAACGGTAGCAGTCTATCTAGTGGTGACAAGTTAATCTTATGGCCATGTTATAAATAAGCTTGTATGTTTGTCAGATATAGTTTGTGTGGATGTAATCAGAGTAAAAACATGTATCACTATCAGATATGAGCACACACACTTAATAAATTAAAAAAATGTTGAACACATACCTCACGTGGTGCAATTTGATGGGCAATTTCATTCCTTATGAGTTCCTCACGTGGAGAATCAGACCCAAACAATGTGTGTGATCTTATTCTCAAAAGTGACTTGCCACAGCTGATACATACATGTCCATGACTAATAATTGGTGAATTTTCCTGTTCGCTAGTTGAATGTCGTATTTGATTCCAGGCTGCAGTCTAAGGCTAATATTTCCAATATGGACCATCGATTTCAAAGCCCATATTTTTTTTGTAGATAGTACTCACTAAAAGAAAGCGTTTTGTAAAGTTTTAGGTTGCGGAAGCTTATGGTTCATGAGATATATTTTTTTTTAACTTTTCATACAAATTGGCAAATAACACGCAATTACACCAATTACAAAATAAATTTGACAAATGATTGATGTCAAACGTCAATTAGTGTAGGGTTCCGAATATTTTGAAAGTATCGATACGTACTCGATACCAAGTATCGTATCAAAAGTATCAATACTACTTGCACTTTCCTATGCACGAAAAATTAGATGCATAGGAAGAGCTGATAAGTGCAATTATATATGTATATAAAGTAGAATAAAGTTTATTTAAGTTCCACCTTAGTACTTGTATTTCATTGTTTGCAACTTGTTTGTATTTCTTAATTAGTACAGCTTTTGTACTTGTATTTTATTGTTTGCAACTTGCTGTATTATCTAATTCTTACTACAATAAAGTGTTTACTTACTTATTTAATATCCAAAACGTACCCAAAACCGAATTAGAGCACCCCACTATCCACGTGGTCTTGTCAGCCCTACCCCTAGAGTGTATATAAGAGCCCGGAGGCGCGGAGGGAGAGCAGTACCCGCTCGCCTTCACAGCTTCGGCTTTTTGGTCGCCTTCGGCGACCAGCCTCAGCCGCTACGGCGATCTCGGTGCCTGCATTTCCCTACGCTAGGGCGGAGGGACTGCTCATCCCGCAGCGCTGGAGCTGCCACGGAGCGCCGGAACACGACTTCCCCTTCAACCCCCCCATCTCACTTCCCCGCTACTAACCCACCACACCACTTCCCTGCTACTAACCACACACCCCCTCCTCCCGTAAGCCCCTCCCTTTTCCTTATTAAATCTAGTTAATTTTAACCCTCATATCTGCCTCATATATCGATGATCCAAATTGGAAAGTTAGTCTCCAAAATTAACGACATGTACTCGATACCAAGTAGTATTGATACTTTTGATACGATACTTGGTATCGAGTACGTATCGATACTTAAAATATTCGGAACCCTACACTAGTTGACGTTTGACATCAATAATTTGTCAAATTTGTTTTGTAATTGGTGTAATTGCGTATTATTTGCCAATTTGTATGAAAAGTTAAAAAAAATACATCTCGTGAACCGTAAGTTTCCGCAACCTAAAACTTAGCAAATCGCTTTCTTTTAGTGAGTACTATCTACAAAAAAAAAATATATCCTTTGAAATCGATGGTCCATATTGGAAGTATTAACCCAGTCTAACATGCGTGGCATACTACACTATCACTCGAAACTTGTACCTAATAAAGAAGCCTTAATTATTATATCAATTGATATAATTATAAGACAACTCAGTTAATAAGCATTGCTGCAATTGTAGAATGAAGAAAAGGAAGACGTGACACATGATTGTAACTATTTACCTGCTGTGGTCGAACCTATTCTTGTATAAGATTTCGCAGTTCTGGAATTTCCAACAAATGCCTTCGTGTTTTCGCTATATTCAAACAACAATTTACACAGCGAAAATGTCCTCTTGAATGAGTTACCGAGGGCTGGGAAGAAGTCTGGCCGGCGTGGAAGAACAGTGGATATCGATTCCAAGTTCGTGCAGGGGTTATTGAAGGAAGCGGGTGCGGGGTCGATGTTCAGGCCGTGGTCAGTAGGGTGGGAAAAAATGTCAGAGTCCATTTATAAAGCTTGTTCGTTACTTCGATAACAAATTCACAAAAATAAAAACAAACAAAATAACACGCAAATGAATTCTACATGTGACTATTTATATAGGTATAGATATAGTTGTGAACTGAATTGTGATTTCATTCCATGACAGGGCCTAGCTGTCAGACTCGATGTTGCCACTTAACTGACATAAAATCGATGAAAAGATATCGATTTTTATTCGATTAATAATATCGTTAAAAAACAATCTTTGAGGCGTTTTAAGTTCTGCACGCTTTTTAAAATATATTTTCCTATATTTATTTAAATGTTATTTGAAATATATTTTTAAGAACAGTTAAATTGTGTAGTAGCGTTTTGTTAAGCTTTATCCTTTTGAGCGCCACGCCAAAAACGCATTATCCTGTCCTGTACGCCAAAGCGCCAAAGGAAAATAGTGTTGCCAAGAGTTGATATATCGATAACGTAAAATAACTTGTTTTTGTTGGTTTTTTATGCTATAAATGACTCTTTATAAACTGTATGTTTAATTTAATATTGTGCTGTCTTCGTTGTGACATTTTTTTATTCATGTAGCTAATTATAGTTTTATGTTTCTAACCTTTAATTTTATTCAAATATCAATAATAATAGAAAAAAAAAACACCATTGAGCTGAATTTTGGATAGTTTCCAAGAAATCTATGCCTTCCGCGTTTGACACTAGCGGTCAGCCATAGACGACTTTGGCGTGCTGGACATAGTATTTGCTTAGATAAAAATCCATTTTTATTAGTTCAATGTTTCTTAGTACTTGTGGCTCTAGAAGACTTCGTTTTTATACTCACATGTTGCTGGGTTATTCCTATTTTGAGGAGTGTATAATTAAAATACCTGTAATAATTTTCCAATATCTATATTTCATATTTTTGAGAGTCGGGTTTTTTTGTCAAATATAGACGTCGTCGACGGCAGGCGAGGATGGAATTACAGCGGAGCTTCTGAAAGCGCGTGGAACACCGGTACTTGAAGTCCTTCAGAAGGTCATCAATTCCGTCCTCCATGGTGGCACTACTCCAGAGGCGTGGAGCAGAAGTGCGGTGGTCTTATTCCTTAAGAAAGGCGACAACGCTCTCTTGAAGAACTACAGACCGATTTCCCTTCTGAGCCGCGTCTACGTGCTGTTTTCGAGAGTCATTACGAATCGTCTCGCACGCAGACTCGACGACTTCTAGCCTCCCGAACAAGCCGCTTTCCGAAAAGGCTTCAGTACCATAGACCACATACATACCCTGCGGCAGATTGTACAGAAGACTGAAGAGTACAATTTGCCACTTTGCCTGGCGTATGTGGACTATGAGAAAGCTTTTGATTTCGTCGAAATTTGGGCGGTGCTACAGTCCCTTCAGCAGTGCCAAGTTGACTGTCGGTATATCGAAGTGCTGAAGTATTTGTACAGTAGGGCTACGATGGCTATCCGAGTACAGAACCAGAGCTCGAAACCTATCCAACTGCAGAGAGGTTGTAAGACAGGGTGACGTTATATCCCCGAAACTCTTCACCGCTGCTTTGGAAGACGTTTTCAAGCTACTGGACTGGAAAGGATACGGTATTAACATCAATGGCGAGTACATCACTCACCTTCGATTTAGTCCTTATGGCAGAATTGCTGGAGGACTTAAGCACTATGCTCAATGACCTCAATAGTGCCTCCCAACGGATAGGTCTTAAGATGAACATGGACAAAACAAAGACCATGTTTAATGTCCATGTCACACCTATGCCGGTAGTTGTTGAGAGCACCAAGCTCGAAGTTGTTGACGAGTACGTTTACCTCGGACAAATAGTCCAACTAGGTAAGTCCAACTTCGACCGAGAGGTCAATCGACGGATTCAACTCGGCTGAGCAGCGTTTGGGAAATAACGACATATCTTCTCGTCAGGTATACCTCAATCTCTAAAAACTAGATTGTACAATCAGTGCGTGTTGCCAGTGATGACTTACGGATCTGAGACGTGGTCCTTCACTGCTGGCCGTATGAGGACGCTCAAGGTCGCTCAGCGAGCTATGGAGAGGGCTATGCTCGGAGTTTCTCTGCGTGATAGACTCAGAAATGAGGATATCCGCAGTAAAACCAGAGTGACCGACATAGCCCAACGGATTAGTAAGCTGAAGTGGCAATGGGCCGGCCATATAGCTCGAATAACCGATAACCGATGAGGAAGAAAGGTTCTCGAGTGGCAGCCTCGTACCGGTAGGCGTAGTGTAGGGCGACCTCCCACTAGATGGAGTGACGACCTAGTAAGATACGCAGGAAGTCGATGGATGCAGGTGGCTCAGGACCGTGCTTTGTGGCATTACTTGGGGGAGGCCTATGTTCAGCAGTGGACTTGTGAAGGGCTGTAATAATGATGAATGATGATAGACGTCGTTGGCGCTCAGGGCCCGCACATATTGGTCAAGTATAGGCGACTTTGGCGCTCAAAAGGTTAAATGATTCATGGTAAATCAGCTGGAAACTAACTTGTTTTGTTATCATAACATGATTCTATTTTAAATGTATTGTTATAAACAGATAAGAATAACTTAACCGATCTTCTTTGAAACCAGATAAGAATAACAGTTCTTATCTGTTTTCATAGGAGATCGGTTAAGATTAACAGTTAAATTGTGCCGTAGCGTTTTGTTTCTCTCTAAAAAATTCATTGGAAATCAGCTAGTAATTCGCTTGTTTAATTATCATAACATAATAATTATTTAAAAATTATATTAGCACTGTAATGATGACGCCGTAAATAATCGATCGAAAAAGAGAATCGATTTTTTAAATGTGTTTTGTGATTGGCAACCCTTTTTTTTAATTCACAAACTAATGACATAATGATTTACCTAATTTTTATTATTATCTTTTCGGTACTTTTAATTTGTGCAAAAATATTCCCATTGTTTGAGGATAAATGAATACCGCGATTAATAACCATAAATAAAGATATAATTTTTTAACAAATGCACATTGTTGGGCGTTCCATGGCCGAAAATGGGCAATGCCCTTTTCGTTTTCACCCTCAAGTGAATAATAAAAAAAATTAACAGCAGTAATTCAACGAGGAACAAAAAATATTTAAAGAAAAGCAAAATAAAGTGTAAGGGCCGTTATTTTTCTTTTTTCTTTTTATATAAGGTGATATGGGGAGCGAAACCTTTGAAGGATAGGTCTTCAACAGATGCTTTGTTTTCGCTGTGTGTTCGAGCGACCAAGATATATGTACAATCGTGACAGAAAATTGCAACTCGTACTGATATGTTATGTTTCAAAAATTGACACCTGTTTCCTTCTCCAAACCTACACCGTTTTTTTTACAGAATTCCATCGTAAAATATGAGCTTACTGTTGCTGTTTCGTATGGTGAGTGAAGAGAACTGGAGACCCTGTTTACTGGTAACGAGACATTTGATCTTAGTCCTCAGGGATGACAAGGCATCTGCATTTTATATGTTAATCGAGGATAAATGTAAAAGTCTATGGACCTCAGCGTTAACTTACCATCAAATGGACTGTGTTCTATTTTGTTACCCTTATTCCATAAAAAGTAAATGTTTTCTGGTTTTTAAAACAAGCAATTTACGAAAAAAAACATAGGAATATGATAGACGTAGATATGAAATCCATTGTAAAAACAGGTTTTGCTCTTATATTATCTAGAGAGAAAAGAGAGAAATACGTTTATATGGAATCAAAGCGGCCCGAATATCCTCTTAAGGCAAGTCTCTCATAGGTTGAGGACCATTTCAAACAATGGGTCTATACAAGCTGATGAGAATAAGGCTTAAACGTAAAATACGTAATAAGTACTATTGCGCACCATAATTAATGCCACTAGCGCCATCTACTAGATGGCGCTAGTGGCATTAATTATGGTGCTCCGGACCGGTATGTGATCGAACATTCTATATGTTTTATTGGAAAAAAAGCTTTATATGGCCTGTAAGGACCGCGACTGGGTCAGTATTGAATTGGCGAATCAAGCGAATACTTCGAAGTGATATAACTGAGAATTGTGTGTTTATTATTTGTGTGTTTTAAGTTGTAATTGTTGTTCACTAATAAAAGTGTCAATTTTGGTAATTCAATCGGCAGTTTTTAATTGTCATGAACCCCAAGCTTGTAACAGTACTTTCCTATATTCCTTAAAAAAATGTTTATCACCCATTATTTTTAAAATTATTTATTCTGGGTTATTTAAAGTTAAGTAATGTCCGTTTTTGTAAACTGTCAGAATATACTTAAACACACATTCCCACTTAGTTTTACATCAACGGCACCCCTCGACAATGAACTGCCAGTCGGTGTGACGAGGGTCAACTTGCGGGATGGTATATGCATGTATCAAGTGACGTGCTGTATATTATCGTTTGATTCACTCGTAGTATTCTTTAAACAAAACATGATTCTTTTTGAAACGAAATGTTTCAACCCTCTTATGTTGCAATCATAGTCAAGCCCTCCATTAGTTCACTTCTGAACAAAACACGCTCCAGAGTCATCTGCATTCAACGACTTCCTGCATTTCTTACTAGGTGGTCATTACATCCAGTGGGGACAATTGAGTTAATACCTTCATCCTCACTTGCCCTGACCTCTTTACGTTAGTATTAATGCACTAAATTAAAATAAAATTATTCACTACGAATAATAAAATTGCTTTTATTCAACAGAATAATGAGATATGTCTGCAAAATAAAGTTTTATTAGAAATTGTAGAAGTAGAAAACCGAATAAGAAATTAAATGCTATTGCAATCCTTATTCTAAGAGTTTTCTTGCAGAGCTAATGAGCTTTAACTCTACTGCAGCTCTCGTGGGAAATTACATAATTGAGTAAAGAAACAATATCAAATAATATAAAATAAATTCCTTTAAAACACTTAAAACTGACCGGTTTCCCGCGTGAATTTTTATGTTTCTCAATTAGTTTAAAATTAAAAAAAATTACTCTTTAATTTTAAGTTTTGTCGTGTGATTCGTTTCCTATTATTAGTAAAATAATAATAATTCTAAATTAATATTATAAAACTAGTACAGACGTTTATTGAAATCACAAAAATGAAGATGGAGATTGACACTAATCGCAAGTATAAATCTACACTATATAACATTATGAAGAGTAAAGATTTGTTTGTTTGCGCCGAGTAGGCTCTGAAACTACTAGGGCTACTTTAACCATTTGTACTAACGTGGTAGAGCCATGCTGCAGTTATATTAGTAGTATAGTTGTTACACGAATGGTTGTGTGTGTTTGTGTGTGTGTTTCGTATGGTGAGTGAATAGAACTGAAGACTCTTTTTACTGAAAACGAGGCATTCCATCTTAGTCCTCATGGGTGACAACGAATCTGCATTTTGATTCGTGATCGAGTATACATGTAGATGTTCATGGGCTACAGCAACCACTTATCATCAGGTAGTTAAGTGTGCTTGTTTGTCACCCTATCCCATAAAAAAAGCTAAATTACCGGGAAGTAACGTTGGCTATATAATTTATTTTCACAAACAAAACAATAATAGCAATTTCAAATAACTCCAATTGAATGGTATGTTATGTATGATATTGTTATGACGTCTCGGTAGCACAGTGGCTAAGCATTTGGGTGCGTCTCTACGAGTAGAAGGTTTGAATCCCACAAGGAATAAGTGTTTGTATGGTTTACACATAACAATTCAGGTGTATCCATGTGCAGTTTATGTATGTAAACAGCCTCCACGGTATAGGAAAACATCCTAGCATACAAATTTAAAACTACCGTCACCGTAACAGCCTATCAAAAGTCTACATATACCTCATATCACAGAATACTAGCGTAAAATAGTAGCTTAATGCTTCTGTGTTTCGTATGGTAAGTATAGAAAACCGTAGACCCTTTTTACTTGAAACGAGGAATTCCATCTTAGTCCTCGCGGATGACAAGGCATTTGCATTTTGATTCGTAGAAGAGGATATATGTAGATGTCTATGGGCTAAAGCAACCATTTACCATCAGGTAGACTGTGTGCTCGTTTGTCACCCTATCCTATAAAAAAATAGACCTCTATCATAGATTATATCATAGGGGTGAAATTTGCCACCGTTGCCACGCTTGGCAGGTGAGTTGGCAACGACAGTTTCCTATTACCTGTTGTTATTAAGAAGTCGCTGATACCCATCTCTTTGTTTGTTTCTCTCTCTCGTTTCAGATGACACCCACAGGACGATATGAAGTTATGGATATTCTTACACCGCCACTAAGTGATAAGAAATAATATTTCTCACACATATAAATAGTGGCAGACTACACAGTCATTACGTATAGCGTTGGATAGTAATATAGCCTCTTTATTTCCATAATGAATGACTTAGAATAAGAACGATATTATCTTAAGATTACGATTACATAATTATGCATGCATATAACAAAATAATACAATTCATAATTATCAGAATTAATAATTTACAAACGAATAATTTCTAAATTTTATATAAATTTAAAAATATTAAATAAAATAAATTTTCAGATCAGTTTACGTAAAAAATTCATAACATAATTCATTACGGACCCTTCAACGGGTGAAGGCCTCCTCCATTTTTTCCACGTCTGTCAGTCCTTTGCCTTTGTGATCTAATTTTCACCGGCTTTTCTTATTATTTCATCAACCCATTTTTCTCTCGGTCTACCTCTGTTCCTTTTGTTTGGTGGTCCTTGCCAGTTAGGTACTCTCTTTGTGCATTTTTCTTTGTCCATACGTGCAATATGACCCGCCCATTTCCATTTTTGTTTTTGGGAATGTTCCAAAGCATCTATTATTTTTGTTGTATTTCTTATGTCTGTATTTCTTGTTCTGTTTTTTCTTTGTATATTTAGTATACTCCTTTCCATTGCTCTCTGACATACTTGTATTTTGTTTTTAGTCTAATTATTGTATATCCATGTTTGGCTGTCATACGTAAGGCAGGGTAGTAAACATGTATCCATTATTTTTTTCTTGAGTTTTATAGGGAGTTTTGATTTTAGGGTTTCTTTATTGCTCCAGAATTTATTCCAGGTTATGTTAACTCGTCTTTTAACTTCATCTTCGTGTCTTGTCTAGAAAAAGATACTTGTTGTCCCAGGTAAACATAGCTTTGAACGTATTCCAATATATTGTTATTGACCCTTATTGGTGGTTCGTCATGACTTTAGTCTTGGTAGCATTTAGTTCGAAGCCAATCGTATTGCTTACAACATTTAGTTCATTAATCATTTTCTGTAATTGGATGCTGTTTCGGAGAAGAGTATGATGTCATCCGCAAATCGAAGATTACTGACGAGTTTGCTATTTATATTTATTCCTGTCTTTTCGCAGTTCAGAGTTTTCATTGTATTTTGTAGCACAGTTTTAAAAATTCTAGGTGACAGTGGGTCACCCTGTCTGACGGCTCGACAAATGTTTATTTCAGGGACGTGTCTCTCTAACTTTAACACGACTTTTGCTTTTGTAGTACATGTCTTTTATAAGATCTATAGTCTCCGATGGTACTTCGTACTCATGTAGAAGCTCTACATTAGTACGAAGTACCATCCACATGCTCGTTTGTGATATAGAGTCGAAGGCTTTTGCGTAGTCGATAAATGCCAGATAGAGTGGTCTATTGTGCTCTTTGGTATTGCTCTATCGTTTAGAATCTTGTTAAATAGTGTTGTTATATATAGTGCTAGTATAATTTTCCCCAATTTTAGTGCTTCATTTGGGATTCCATCTGGCCCGTTGCTTTTGTCCGACTTTAGACTTAAATTTTTCTTTATTACTTCAAGTGTAGAGAATCTAGCTAGAGTTGTAGAGTTCTGGTAGGTCGTTTCGATGTCGAGAGTAGTAACTTTTACTGAGTATAAATTTTTACAGAATGTTGTTACCTTTTCTATGATATCAGATCTTGACAATATTTTTTTATCATTAGTATCATCTTTTATATAGGATATCCATCGTTTGGTGGTATTAAGATTTTTAAGACCTTTCTTTAAACTACCTGTTGATTCGAGATGCGTTTTAACTTTTTTATTCTGCGTTCTATACGTTCCCGTTTCATTAATTTGTAGACGTTTTTGTAGAGGTATGTACGTTCATCGTTTTCTTCTTTTGTTAAGAATTTCATCTGAACCAGTTCACTTCTTCTTTCAATAAGACATTTTATGTGCACAAGGATGGCCTCCCATTTTGTTGTTGGTTTCTGTCGAATTAAATTTAAACTGGTGATTATTGGTTTTTTAATTTTGGCGTATAAGGACTCTATATTTTCATTTTCTTCTACAGTTTTGAGATTGTTTGTATAATTTTTAAAATTTGCTCTACTTTTCTTTATCGGTGTAATCTGTAGTATACTTCTCAAGAGTTTATGGTCGCTGGGAAACGTTAGGTTTGATATGATTTCTGAGTTTTCCTTTCTATTCGTTAGTATATAATCGATTTGACTTCTTCTTTTCTTTGGCGAGAGCCATGTCTACATAGTTTTATTGTTCTTTTTAAATAAACTATTTGTAACGTATAGTTTATTTTGCCAATAAAACTGGAGTAAAATTTCACCCCTTTTGTCTCTTTTTCCGTAACAGAATTCGCCAAATATTCTTTCTGCGCCTGGTACTCACTGTCCATCACGGGCATTAAAATCACCTAATATTATGATTTCTTATATTTACGCGAACACTACACATGATTAAAACTACTTTTACGGACCTACATCTTACTGACAATGAAACCAGTTTTGATGTTCAGTCTCTATTTACATCCCTACCTGTTGAAGACTGCATCTCAATTATAACTAGGAAACTAGAGGAAAATAACATGCCAGCAGAATATGCAGTATTACTAAGACATTGCCTTACATCTGGCTATCTATTGTGGAAGGAAGAGTTTTACAAGCAAGTAGATGGTGTGGCGATGGGCTTACCTGTATCTCCCATTGTCGCCGATATATTCATGGAAGACTTTGAGGAGAAAGCCCTCCTTACTGCACCTGTTACACCAAGGATCTACAAGCGGTACGTAGACGATACTTTCACAATTTTACCATCAGACAAAGTAACTGCATTTTTAGAACATCTTAATTCCATAAACTCTAAAATTCAATTTACTATGGAGTTAGAGGCAAATAATTCCTTACCTTTCCTAGATGTGTTAGTCATCAGAAATCCTAATAACACCATTGGTCACACTGTGTATAGAAAAAAGACCCATACAAACCGATATTTAAACGGTGAATCTCACCACCATCCTTCACAGTTAGCTACCGTGGGCAAATCTTTGTTACAGAGAGCACGAGGGATCTGTGACAGCAAACACCTGGCCGCCGAGCTTCAGCACGTCAAGCAAGTTCTGCACGACAACAAGCTTCGGGTCCCGCGCCTACGTCACAGTGACCGAGTGAAGCCGGCCACAGTCGAGCGTGTGCCTGCTGTACTACCATATGTCAGAGGTGTCACAGACAAGATTGGCTATATCTTGAAGCGAGCTTCTATTAGAACATTCTACAAGCCGCCGAAGAAGATTAGTCAGTTCCTACCATCCGTCAAGTGTCATATTCCTCTATAAGATGCAGGAGTGTACAAGCTTGATTGTGAATGTGGTCTCTCTTATATAGGACAAACCAAAAGATCAATTAGGACCCGCGTAAAAGAACATATAGCTGATGTGAAGCATCAACGTTCCGAGAAGTCTGCAGTTTGTGATCATATCCTAGACGGCCCCAACCATTACATCAGATTTGATAGACCACAAATCCTCGCGAAAGAACACCGATTCCTACCAAGGATGATACGTGAGGCTATTGAAATTAAAAAACATCCTTATTTCAATAGAGAAGGAGGCTGGGTACTACCACCTGCTTGGGATCCTATAATCAATAAAATTAAAACTAAACCCAAGCATACCACTGCAAGACCTCAAGACAGAGTTAGTTCATTTTGCATAGATCGGACCATAAACAATAATTAAAAAAGCTGAAGGTACTCCGGGTTTAACAATGACATCGGGACGTCAGTCATCTCAGTCCCCCGTGACCATGGGTGCTGGAAAGCGCCCGAAACGTCGAGAATTAAAAATAAAAAGTAAAAATAAACGCGATAAAATCTGTAAAAGTAGTTTTAATCATCACCTAATATTATTTTCTGGTTATTATATTGACAGTGTGCAGTCTGTAGTTGGTTGTAAAAGTTATTAATTTCTTGGTTGCTTGCATCAATAGTTGGCCCGTGTACTTGTACAATGGTGAGTTTTGTGTTGTCGAAATTGAGATTTAAAATGCAGATGCGTTTCAAATTCAGAAGATTTTGACAGATTCCGTTTTTGTTTCCGTGTGTCTGCTATGGAATTCCTATTTTTGGGACTACCTGGCAGTGTCACTATTTTGTCATATCGTAGTACAACATTTTTTCCGAGTTTACGTTCTTTTTCTACTTCTGCTTGTAGTTCCTTACGCTTCAACAGAACTTTTTGTGGAAAGTCTTCTTTAATGTTAATGAGTAAGCCCTTTAGTGTTCCGTTGTTCTTTAAAATTTCAATTTTCCTTCCCATTGTTGTAAATGTTACCAATAGAGGTCTGGTCTTGTTCTCTTTTTTGTCCAAGTATTCTCACAAGTTCTATTTCAGACTGCTCGATGGAAATCTTCATGGGATTTTTCATGCTACTTAATAATATACTTTGCAATTCTTCGTATCCATGCTCGGTCTCTTCTACTCCATAGAATATTAAATTTTTCTTCTAAGCCTGTATTTCCAAATAATTTATTGTTTATTTATTTTTATTTCTAGATTGCTTGTTATATTTTCCATAATTGTAAATTTTTGGTTGATGTTGTCGTTTATAGCTTTGGTTATATTTTCTTGCATGTTTTTTATTTCCTGCTTTTGATTATTTAGCTCGCCTTGAATTTCTTTCAGAATTTTCATAACGTTTTCCATGTTTTGTTACTTGAGGTGTCCTCTAGCGGTGAACAGCGGTAATAGTGGTAATACAATTTAGGTTCAAACGTTTCCTGTCGCTGTTAAGTTGATGCGCGTACGCAAATTATTGTACGTCTAGTTCGGTCCGATGCCACTAGATGTCATGAACAGCAATATAAATTTATGTGTGGTGATTTGCAGTTTTTATTTGTAGGTTATAATAATTTCTTTGTTCACTTATTACTAGATTCTTCCGTCTTTGCACTAATATTTCACAGTTTGGCCTACAGAGATGTTAGCATTGGATATCACACATATAATGTATGTACCTCAAAATCTGAAAATAAACTAAACGGAACATGGAAACCAGTGAGAAGTTTACAAAATCAGCATTTTATCGGGCGTTTCAAGCTTAATGTATATTTGAACCGTGAGAGGAAATATGCTGCGTGTAATAATATCATCGAAAATTGAAGAACTATGCTGCGCAAGTTTCTTTACAATTTATATCCCCTTGACCACATGCATTGGTCTTATATTAAAAAAAAGCTTATTTGCATATAAAGTTATGAAAACCTTAAAAATGGTAGAAAATATAGTTGTTTAAAAGTCTATGAATGTTTCTTAAATTATGGTAGGTAATTTTACTTAGTTAAGCAATGCTGCATGAGACACACTGAACATACAAGTGTAGTTGGAGAGGTCATGTCTAATAATATGAATGGCCCGCTCGTGCTCCAAAGCCTTGAAAACTTTCAGCTCGAGTTACAAAAACGTTTTGAAAAAAGAAGACCGCAATGAAGTGGACGATATAAATGACGAGCATGCAGAAACTGTCCATGCAAGCGGAGCTAGGTTAAGGTAGTACTAGTTGGTTGTAGGAGCTATGTTCTGTAAGACTTCGCGAATAACACAAAAACTCAACGATCACACTCTTAATCTCATGGCTCTTAGACGGGAAATGAAGCTGTATTCTTCAGCAGATTTAACTGCGTATAGACAACTGAACAGACGGATCTACAAAAGAATGCGGCCAAACCTAGGCAAACTCAATATAACTCGTATTAAGAAGCGATCAAGTGGAATCAGGGCTCTAAAATTTGTTGCCAAAGACCTGTCTGACAGAAAGAGCCAACTGTAGAAGCTGAAAACCGAATGTGGCAGCATCGTTTCCGGGAAACCTGAGATTGAGAGGTTATATAATATACACGTCATCCTTGGCGCCACACGCACGTGTAAGTAACGATCCAAGAGCAAGTCTATCCGACATTATTGATAAACGATAATATCTCCGATTTCAGTCTGTGAAAAGTAGAATGGCTCTCCAGCACTTTAAAAACGACCAGTCCTCGGGCGAGGATGGAATTTCAGCGGAGTTTCTGAGAGCGGATGGTAAAACCGATTCTTAAAGTCCTTCAGAAGCTCCTTAATTCCGGAATTCATGGTGGCATAACTCCGGAGACGTGATGCAAAAGTGCGGTGGTGTAGTTCTACAAAAAAGGCGACAATGCCCTTTGAAGAACTACAGACCAATTTCCCTTCTGAGCCGTGTCAACGTGCTGTTTCCGTGAGTCATTACGAATAGTCTCGCACGCAGACTCGACGACTTCCAGCCTCCTAAACAAGCCAGTTTCCGAAAAGGATTTAGCACCATAGACCACATACGTACTACTCGGTAAATTGTTCAGAAGTCCGAAGAGTACAATCTGCCACTTGGTCTTGCGTATGTGGAATAGGAGAAAGCCTTTGATTCCGTCGAAATTTGAGCGGTGCTGCAGTCCCTTCAACGGTGCCAAGTTAATTGTCGGTATATCTAAATGCTGAAGTGTTTATACAATAAGGCTAAGATGGCTATTCGAGTACAGAACCAGAGTACGAAATCTTTCCAACTGCACAGAGGAATAAGGCAAGGTGACGTAATATCTGCGAAACGCTTTATCGCCGCATTGGAAGATTTTTTCAAGCTAAAAGACTGGAAAGTATACGGTATTAACGTCAATGGCGAGAACATTACTCACTTTTGACTTGGCGCCGATATAGTCCTTATTGCAGAATCACTGGGGGACCTAAACACTACGCTCTATGACCTAAATAGTGTCTTCCAACGGATAGGTCTATAGGTCCATATCACAGCTGCGCACGTAGTTGCTGGGAGCACTAAGCTCAAAGTTGCTAATGAGTATGTTTACCTGGGACAAATAGTCTGACGCGGTAAATCCCATTTTGACCGAGAGGTTAATCGAAGCATTCAAGCAGCAACTCAGCTGGGCAGCGTTAGGGAGATTATGACACTTATTCTCGTCAGGCATACCTCAAAACTCGATTGTATAATCAGTGCGTGTTGCCTTCATTGCTGGCTGTATTTGGAAGCTAAAAGTTGCTCAGCGAGCTTTGCAGAGGGCTATGCTCGGGATTTTTCTGCATAACCTTAAGATAAACTTAAGAATAAGGATATGCTCAGTAAAAACAGAGTGACTCCCATAAGCCAACATACTAGTAAGCTGAAGTGGCAGTAGGTCGGCCACTTTGCTCAAAGAACTGATAACCGACGGGGAAGAAAGGTTCTCAAGTAGCAGCCTCTTTGGTGACTCTTCACTAGATGGAGTGACAACCTGGTAAGACATGGAAGAAGTTGATAGATGAAGGTGGCACAGGGCCGTGCTTTGTGGCATTTTTTGGGAGAGGCCTATATTCAGCAGTGGACTTGTGAAGGGCTGTAATGATGATGACAATTAAACCATGCTGCAGCTATATCATTGTTGCAGCAGTAATGAGTCTACTTTACCAGGGAAAGGTACTTTCAAATCATACTAACTTTAAATAGCTGCTTAATGCTGCTTAAAAGCTTATGAAATCATCATCGTGTCTGCAGGTCTTTCTTTACCTACCGTGGATCTCAATATAATAATAGGCGCACTGGAAGGCACATTGTGATTTGAGCTCTTGAATAATTCTCTTAATATTATTTCAACATACGTTTACTTTTCCCACGATGTGTCACGGTGCAACTATAATATAATAGTAGTATTATAATGTTTTAATTAGACCGGAATAACAGTACACACTCTCAGAATACGAGCGTAAAACAGCAGTTTAATGCTGCTGTTTAGTATTATGAATGTAGAAAACCAAAGACCTACCTTACTGGTTACGAAATATTCTGTCCTATTCCCCAGGAGTGGTAACAGAGCTACATTTAGATTCTTAATCCAGGTTAAAAGTAAGTTTCTATATGCCAGGTGGAATTTATGCTCGATTTTTATCCTTATTTTATTCTTTTATCACAAACAAATATTTGTTCTCTTGTTCATTGATTATCCGACAGAAAACAATAAAAAAATACGTTTGATGAAATAAGGGCCGTTCGAGTATCCTCTTGAGTATTGAAATTGAGTGACAAGCGAGCAGCAGGTTAGATACGCCCTTATGTACCGTGACCTGAGTGACAACCACTCAAAGTCAAATATTATTGAGTATCAGCTATTCAGCTAAACTAATCCTAAGTGTTCAGTAAGTATCCATACACGGTAGAACAGTGCCCGACTTAAGAAAGTTCATTGTTTACAAATTGTGACGACCCATTATTATTATAAATCGTAATAAATAATTTCTATATAAAGCCGTCAAAATCATCTTAGAAGAAACATATTAAACAATAAAAATACATTAATAAGCATAAAGTTAAAATAAATACATTTTAGACATTAAGTATTATAGCAAATTAAAGGCTTTTCAAATTGCCTCTCAAAATTAATAAATTTATTAAATACTTTGTTGAATATTAAAAATGTGTTAATTAATGGAAACATAAATTGAAAATATTCTAATAATAAAGATAAATCACATTTACAAAATATTTGGAAAATTGGTCAAAATTGCTTAGGTTATGGAGGAAGTTCGTGTATAAGAAAATTTCTTAAGTCAGAGCGTGTTTGCGTATATGAAAATTCTTAAGTTATGGAGAGAGTTCGTGTAAAGATTGCTTGTATGGGGGAGCTGTCGGAGACGCGTACCCAAGGGTGTACTTAATATGTATGGGGTGGTCGGGTAACCGACTACTTAGAGTATTGTTGTGTAGTTGTATATTAGGGACTTATGATAGTAAAGTCTATTACACTAAAGCATTATTATAGGTCTCTATGATGTATAAATAAGCATTACAATACTTTGCTTGTGCGTTGAAGTCCCATATGTTAAATGTAAATGTTAAAGACTTATGCTAGTAAGGTCTATTTATGATACAAAAGCATTACTATAGAATGTCTCTTTTATGTATAAGCATTATGAAAGTAGAGTTGTGGGCTTAAGTCCCTTTAAGGTCTATGATACAACGCATTATAATAGAAAGTCTCTATGATGAATAAGTATTACAATAGTTATGTTATGGGTTGAAGTTCCATATAATCACTGGTGGAGCCACGTGTCTAAGGCTGCCGAAATCTAATTCCCCGGTCGAACCTTAAACCTATTACGCGAGATATTAACTAAAGTGGACTGTATATGCGATTGCTTCTACGCTTACGTAAAAGCGACTACTATAGCATGCGGTACAATGCACTCGCTCTTCCCTAAAACTAAAACTATTATTGTGCCAAATCGATGAAAGGAAATCCTGCCTGATTAGGAGAAAGACAAAATTGGAGCGGGTTAAAACAATTATATCGAGCAGGCAGTAATTAAAGGAATATTGACTCACCGGGGTTTCTTCTATTTGTTGAGCACTATAGCTGCGACTTCTGGAACTTCTTCTGGACAGACACTCTGGGGCCCCAGGGGTACGTCGGGAGAGAAGCGTTGTAGTTTCAACGACGAGCGCGGCGGGAAGAGCGGTGTGGTTCCAATGACTGGCGTGGCGGGAAGAGGCCCACGTCGGTCGCGCGTGCCTTATATATCCTCGGTTCCGATAATTACGTGACATTCTAGAATCATCTTCTTTCCCCTCCCACCCCACCACCCCGATGTGTCGATAGGAGGATATGAGTGATATCGTTTTGGGAAGGAATAAACGACTTGGCACCTACCGTCAAATATAATAATACGAATGGTTTTTCCGCGCAACCATCTCCCCCGCCCTTGAAGGATTTCCTTCAAAATTAACTAAAACAACTAGAGCTAAGATCAACTAACAAAATAACTAACTAACGCTAAGATTACCTAAATTCAACTACAATTTTAATCTAGAAAGCTAATTCAAATTATGGAAGAGGCAGGGGGCACAAACGGACAACCGGACGCAGGTAAGACCCAACCGTGGTCTTAACGCGAGCTATCCTAATTACTCCGTCGGAACCGGGAAAGACCTCTTCGACAATTCCTAACGGCCAGTGGAGAGGCGGCGTATTCTCTTTGGTGAGCACAACTACAGTTCCTACAGCTAAAGGCTCAGTTGCTGTGCTCCATTTTTGCCGAGACTGCAAAGTATGCAAGTATTCCATCCTCCATCATTTCCAAAACGATTGCACTAACCGATCTAATTACTTGTGGCGTGCGGAAATGCTAAGTCTGTTCTCATCCATATCTGCGGCTGGCAAATACTTTAAAGGCGTTAAATTCAAAAAATGTGCTGGAGTTAGAGCCAGCGGTTCCGAGGGGTCACTAGAAAACGTACGACAAAGTGGGCGACTATTCATTACGCATTCAATTTGAGCGAGCACCGTACTTAGCTCTTCGAAGGACAAAATTTGATCTCCTATTACTCGGTATAAGTGACTCTTTAGACTCTTAATATTAGTCTCCCAATTGCTTCCAAAATGACTCGCGGCTGGGACGTTCAGAGACCACTCAATGCGGTTCTCGGCTAGAATGTGAGCGAACTCCGAATTATAATACTTGCTAGCTAAGAGCTCATGTAGTTCTGATAGAATACGTTTTGCACCGACGTAGTTCGTACCGTTATCCGAATATAATTTACTTACAGGGCCACGGCGGGAAAGAAATCCTTTAAATGCACCCATAAAGCCTGCTGTGCTTAGATCACCAACGAGTTCTATATGCACCGCTCGAGTAGTTAGACATACGAAAATGCAGACGTAAGCCTTTGTGGATCTTATACTACGCCCGCGAGTGAGCGTGACCTTAAACGGACCAGCGAAATCAGACCCGGTGTGCGTGAAGGGCTTTACTGATTGTATTAATCTACAAGATCTAAGTTCCGCCATTTCCGGAAATGACGGCTTGGGGCGTGCCCGAAAGCAAGCTATACATCTGTGCACCCGATTGCGTATTAAACTACGTGCAGAAAGAATCCAATAATTCTGACGCAAAATCGACATCAACAAGTCGGGGCCAGCGTGCGAGATCAATTTATGATGGTAATCGACTAATAAGTTCATGATATGGTCTTTACGCGGTAAAACAATAGGTTGCCGTTGGTTGAAACTCAATTGCGAGTTGGACAAGCGACCTACCCTTACAATTCCATCCTGTAAAAATGGCTTAAGGCGTTGAAAGGCGCGACTACAAGCTCTATTCGATTGTAATCTTCTAATTTCTTCAGAGAAGTGCGCACGTTGAAGTTCACGTAATACTAGCGACTCGGCATAGTTGTAATCGGACGCTAAGACACATGAACGTCGCGGTAAAAGCTTCGCGAATCGACAAACGTAAATTACGCTACGCAATAATTTCGACCAAGAGGACAAGCGGTTCGCCAAAGCAATGATTGGAGAAACCTCACTCGAAACGTTCGCCACTAGAGCGGGTCTCTTCTCTTCCGGCAGTTGTGACACTGACGAAGGTTCGAAATCGGTTATTGGCCATTGCGAGGGATCCAAGTGAACCCAAGCAGGTCCGTGGAACCAAAGCGGGTGGTCCATTATTTGCATCGGGGTGAGTCCACGGGATAGACAATCGGCGGGGTTTTCCGTACCGGACACGTGATAAAAGTTCGGCGTTTCTAACTCGTCTTGTATCTTGGCCACTCGGTTCGCGACAAACGTATCCCAACGATGGGGTGAAGAATGAACCCAGCATAAGGCGACGGTGGAGTCGGAAAAGGCAAATATCCTTTCTATGTGAACTCTATCCCTACATGCGCTGATAACTGCGGTAATAAGCTTGGTGAGTACTAATATTGCGCAAAGCTTTAAGCGCGCCAGAGAGACAACCTTACGGGGGGAGACTCTCGACTTAGAACTAATGAGGCTAATCGAATTTCTACCGTTATTCTGGACGTGGAAATATATAACGCCCCCGTAAGCCTTCTCGCTGGCGTCTGCAAACCCAACGACCGTTATGACGCTATTTCTATCTACGTTTATATGACGCGGTATTTTAATTTCTCTTAATAAAGAAAGTTCTTCTCTAAAACGCTGCCACAACCGAACAATGCTGTCAGGCGGCGAGTCATCCCAGTCGCATTCAAATAACCAAAGTTGTTTAATCAAAAGCTTAGCGTATAATACCACCGGAGCTACGAAACCCATGACGTCCCATAATCTAGCAACGCATGACTGTATTGTGCGCTTTGTGCATTTTTATACGGGCGGATTTACCTTAAGGCTAAACACGTCGGACTCTGGTGACCAACACAGACCGAGCACCTTGTGTGTATCAGAATCGTCGAATTCCTTTATCGCCGAAAGACGGTGTGATAGTGGGATTGTATCCAAAACCGGACGCGAATTACTAGTCCACTTCACAAGATCGAATTGACCCGATTTCATGAGCCTTATAACCTCGGCGGTGGTTAGGGTTGCCTCCTCCACGCTATCGACCGAGTACACAAAATCATCCATATATAATCCGCTCTCAATTGCCCTCTTAGCTTTAGGATAAGAGGGACCTTCATCGTGAGCGAGCTGTCTCACCGTGCGTAACGCATGAAACGGGCTCGACTTTAAACCAAAACAAACGCGGTTAAATTCAAACACCATTAGAGGTTCCTTTGGGTTGAAACGATATAAAATGCGTTGGAATCTACGGTCGCATTCACGGACCCCTATGCAAAGAAACATCTGGCGAATATCGGCGGATAGTGCTATACTAAACAAACGAAAATTGGCTATTATATTAAATAAACTGCCCTGTAAATTTTGCCCACTATAGAGGATATCGTTAAGCGACAGGTGAGTGCTAGTTTTAGCACTAGCTTCGAGCACTACATGTAACTTAGATGTAAGTTTGTCCTCTCTAATGACCCCGTTGTGTGGTATGAAATACGACGGTGTGTCTTCGTAGTTATCTAATTTCGAAGCCACAAGTGATATGTAACCTTCTCTTATATATTCGTTAATGACGCCGTCGTAAGCTTCCTTTAACTGGGGTGAAGCGAGCATCCTACGCTCCAAGCTGTAGAAACGTTTTTCCACCATTTGACGCGATTCGCTGAGAGATAAAACATCTCCTTTAAAGGGTAGCGCTACACTATATCCACCGTCGCGATCACGAACGGTCGTGCGGACGTAAATTTCCTCGCATAACCTGTCATCTGAGCTAGCTATGGGTGGGACGTTCACCTCCTCCATCTCCCAAAATTTGCGAACTAACGACTCGAGCGGTTCGACAGCCATACCACAATAAGAGGTTGCCGAAATACTATCTATGATGGGGGCGGAGCCAAGGATCACATAGCCCAATACGGTTTCCAGTGCGTAAGGCGCGGTATGCGAGGAGTTGCCCCTGACCTTATTGTTTAACAAAAGATGAGGGAAAAGCGATGCTCCAATGAACATGTCTACGTTTCCAGGAACGGCGTAAGTGTCGTCTGCTAGAGTCAAATTTTTAAATTCAATCAATGCCGAGGTGTCAACCGAAACGGTTGGCAACCGTTCAGTGACCCTATCTACTACTAGTGCATTTATATCAAAGTTAACATTACGATATATCCGAGAATAAAATTTTAAATTTATATATCCCTGTGTAGCTTTACTAGTACCTCCGATGCCTTTAACTACAGGACATGAAAGTGACCTATTTATTACTAAGCCTAAGCGCTGACAACATTGTCGCGTTATAAAGCTATTTTGGGCTCCGCTGTCCAGCAGTGCACGGACGCTTTGTTCGTTTCCACGCGAATCCCTAACCAAAATACGTGCCGTACCCAGTAACACGGTTGAAGGAGGTTGTGCTCCCATATTTGCCAATGAGCACAGAGCGACATCACCAGGTCGACCGCTAGAATCGTTGACCTTAGTAGGGGTGAATTCCTTGTCCGCTTTACTTGACGCCGCTATGTTGCTATTTTCAAAATGTAATAGCGTGTGATGTTTCCTGGCGCACTTGCTACATACGAAACTCGAATTGCATTTTGCAACTAAATGCTTATCGCTTAAGCAGTTCAAACATAGGTTGTTTGTCTTTACTAATTTATAACGTTCGCTTGGTGAATATTTACGAAAAGTCGCACAATTATATAAATTACCGTGTTTATCTTTACATACGATACAAGTATGCTGGGGTGATGTTGGCGTAGCGGTTACGTAAGTTAACGACCCTGCTATTTTAGATGGTTGATTCTGTCTACGGTCGATGCACCTTTTAATCTCCTGTTTAACGTTCGGAGAGCGCTGTACACCTTTATTTGATCTCGCACGAACGATGCTAATGAATGAAGGCATCTCCAAGCTATGATGCTCCATTTCAAACGCACGCACGGTGTCGGGGTCTAATTTCTTTAGTGCAATATGGAGAAACACCACGTCCATAAGGTAATTAAATTTCAAATTCTTAAGTGCAGCCACCGATGCCACAAATTTATCTAGAAACTGCTCTAAGCCGTTGATGTTCGCGGATGATATAGGTTTAAGATCGAATATCTGGTTCAAATATTCGGAAGCTAACATTCTCCTATCTTCATATTTAGTTTTAAGCGTTTCGAATAGTAATAAGTAATTGTTTGCTGTAGGTGTAAAACCAGAGCAGATCGACTGTGCCCTGCCACTAAGTTTACTAATTAAGTAATATAATTTTTCAGCGTCCGATAACGATGGGTTATTGTGTATATTGTTTTGAAAACTACTGAAGAAGAAGGGCCACGTCTTAATATCACCATTGAATACCGGAATATCTATTGGCGGCAACCTAATTGAGTCACGTGGACGTACCTGTGTTTCCGGCTTTGCTTCGTTTTGAGATTGTAGGGATTTCGCGGTTCTTTTCACGCGACACAACATATCTTCGAATGCCAGCAGCGGTTGGTAGTTCACTATGTATTTCGGGTCGATTTGTAATTCCAAATGATTAATTTGGTCTAATATTCTTTCGTAATCCGTTCGCAAAGAATCTACCGTTTCAATTTCATTTAAAAAGGTTTCCCGCACTGCTTCTATATTAATGTTCTTTATATGATCACTTATATTCTGCATACGCGAAAAGAGTATGTCCCTCTTGGCATAAAGCGTTTTAATTTTGATTTCACTTCCACTAACTGCCATTTTTAAACTATTATAATAAAGTGATATTAATCACAATTAATCTCACAACGCACAAACAATGAAGGATGGACACTCGGTATGCCGTATTACGTAATTAAATCGAACACCTGCGCAGCGAGTCGAGGTGACGCGTCATTTGCTAAACTCAATATTTTTATCAAGATTGTGGGTAAGCGTATCAAACGGTTCCTATTACACTGTTTCAATTATTTAAGAAGCTTTAAATTTAATCAAATACGAGCGCTATAAAACGAATAATTCTGTTTGCGAGAACCTAATCAAAATTTAAATTTAAACGAACACTATTTAAGTCTATTCCATAAATTAGAGTGCATTATCTAAATAATTAATTTAATAATTCGACCAGAAATATTTGGACGACCACTAAACCCAGTTCAAGTCCTACCGAAGTGACCATAAAATGGTGGAGCCACGTGTCTAAGGCTGCCGAAGTCTAATTCCCCGGTCGAACCTTAAACCTATTACGCGAGATATTAACTAAAGTGGACTGTATATGCGATTGCTTCTACGCTTACGTAAAAGCGACTACTATTGCATGCGGCACAATGCACTCGCTCTTCCCTAAAACTAGAAAAACATAATTGGAGCGGGTTAAAACAATTATATCAGGCAGGCAGTAATTAAAGGAATATTGACTCACCGGGGTTTCTTCTATTTGTTGAGCACTATAGCTGCGACTTCCGGAACTTCTTCTGGACAGACACTCTGGGGCCCCAGGGGTACGTCGGGAGAAAAGCGTTGTAGTTTCAACGACGAGCGCGGCGGGAAGAGCGGTGTGGTTCCAATGACTGGCGCGGCGGGAAGAGGCCCGCGTCGGTCGTGCCTTATATATCCTCGGTTCCGATGATTACGTGACATTCTAGAATCATCTTCTTTCCCCTCCCACCCCACCACCCCGATGTGTCGATAGGAGGGTATGAGTGATATCGTTTTGGGAAGGAATAAACGACTTGGCACCTACCGTCAAATATAATAATACGAATGGTTTTTCCGCGCAACCAATCAATATTATATTTAAGGACATAATACAATAGTGAGGTCTATGATACAAAAGCATTATTATAGAAGGTCTTTTTGATGCATAAGCACTATGATAGTAGAGGTGTGAACTGAAGTCCTTTGAAAACAGTTGGGATTCCGTCCCAACCTGGTGCACTCCCAGAGTCTAAGGACATCAAAGTATTTTCCACTTCTTTGCGAGATGCGTCTAGTAAAACGGAAGGGGACAAATGATGATGGTTGTTAGTGTTAGTAATTTCCGAAGATATGAAACTATTTGAGATATTCTTAGCTAATATGTGCCCAATGTTGACAAAGTATTAGTTTACATAGTTGATTGAGGTTTGAGGACAAGATTTTATATTAAGTAGGTCGTCATTTGGCCACTCGGGTGGCTTGTAGTGGGTTATTTCATTAATGATTCACGAAAGAGCTCGAAGGTTTTCTACAGATGCTTTAATTTTTTCTTTATTACATTTTACTTTTAGTTTTTTTATAAGGTTTCAACAGAAAGTACGATAACGTCTATATGTTATAATTAATTTGATTTGATTTTGGGGGTTTGATTTAAGTTTAAGGTAAATAGTATTCCTCAGTCTAATACACCGCAAAGCACCTGTGTTTATCACGGGTTTTACGATTCTTTTGCTGTTCGAGACTTTTACGTTTTTAGTGCTGGATAGGATAGCTGACCTGACCATTTCTATTAGGGCAAAAGCGTAAGTATAAGGGTCTTATATATACATTAAAGAAGGAAACATCGATATTTGTTAAACTCTTGTGGGCATTATTATAGTCAACTACAGTTACATATCTTTAAAGACTCGTTTGTTGATTCTGTTTTGCAATTGCTAAAAAAATAGTGCAATGGTCGGTTGTAGTTGAATTTAATGCAGCAGTGAAGGTTGTATTGTATTTTTTGTCAAGTCTCAATAAAACGTGGTCAAGACAGCCATCCCCCCGTAAGTAAATTATGAGACAAGAAAAGTCCATACAATGATATATTTAAATAATTTAATCTGTTTGATCTTTCTTGATTTGTTTCAGTTGGAGAAATAATTAAATCAATGTTATTGTTACCTAAAATCAAAACGTTTTTACAAGGGTTTAGATTTTAGATTTTTTAAACGATTATACTACAAACTTAGTCCAGAAATTATTTTGTACAACTTTTTGTCTTTTTTGTACAAAAACTGTTTCACATAATGATTTCTTAAATTTACGCGAACACTACACATTGAATAAAACTATTATTTACGGATTTTATCGCGTTTAATTACTTTTAATTTTTTTTTTTTTTTTTTATTATTATCCCGACGTTTCGGGTGCTTTACAGCGCCCATGGTCACGGGGGGGGACTGAGATGTTTGACGTCCCAATGTCATAGTTAGTCCGGCTACCTTCAGTTTTTTAATATTAATTTTTGGTCCGATTTACGCAAAACGAGCTTATAGTATCATGAAGTCTTGCAGTGGTATGCTTGGGTTTGGATTTAATTTTGTTAATTATAATTCCTATAGGATCCCAAGCAGATGGTAGCACCCAACCATCTTCTCTATTGAAATTGTGATGTTTTTTTATTTCAATAGCCTCGCGTATCATCCTTGGTAGGAATCGGTGTTCTTTTGCGAGAATTTGTGGTTTATCAAATCTAATATAATGGTGGGGACGATCTTGAACATGTTCGAACATGTTGAAGATCGTCCATCGTGAAACCCAAACCCAAGCATACCACTGCAAGACTTCATGATACTATAAGCTCGTTTTGCGTAAATCGGACCAAAAATTAATATTAAAAAACTGAAGGTAGCCGGACTAACTATGACATTGGGACGTCAAACATCTCAGTCCCCCCCGTGACCATGGGCGCTGTAAAGCACCCGAAACGTCGGGATAATAATAAAAATAAATTAAAAGTAATTAAACGCGATAAAATCCGTAAATAATAGTTTTATTCAAAAACTGTTTCCATCCAGGTTCAAAATAATTTTCCTAGAAAGTCCTAATAAAGTTCTACCTTTCAGATTTTTTTCATATTTTCTAAGCCTATGGTTCAAAAATTAGAGGGGGGGGGACACATTGTTTTTTACTTTTGGAGCGATTATTTCCGAAATTATTGACATTATCAAAAAATGATTTTAGTAAACCCCTATTCATTTTTAAATACCTTTCCAACAATATATCACACGTTAGGGTTGAAATTAAAAAAAAAAAATCACTTCCCACTTTACATATAGGGGGGCTACCCTAATAAAACATTTTTTCCAATTTTTATTTTACCACTTTGTCGGCGCGATTGATACACATATTGGTACCAAATTTCAGCTTTCTAGTGCTAACGGTCACAGAGATTAAGCGAGGACGGACAGACGGCAAGACAGACATGGCGAAACTATAAGGGTTCCTAGTTGACTACGGAACCCTAAAAAGATTCTAGGTCTTGTCACAACGTTTTGTCAAACTTGTTTAGTCGTTGAAAAAATGGAATTGACTCGAGAAAATTCAAGACCGATAATTTATTATGACTTTCGAAGTAGTAGAACACAAAAACAGTATGTTGACCGGATGATTTCCGAATTGGGTGATGAAGCCCCATCCAAAACCACAATTTATCGCTGGTTTGCTGAATTTGAACGTGGACGTGTCAAGCTCAGTGATGATCCCCGTCAAGGTCGTTCAAAAACTGCAGTCACCCAAGAAAACGTTGATGCTGTGCGTAAGCTGATTGAGGAAGATCGACATGTGTTATACCGCGAAATTCAGGCAACTTTAGACGTTGGCATGAATCAAATACAAATAATCTCGCTTGAACAATTAGGTGTAAAAAAAGTTGTTTTCCCGATCGATACCGCATTCGCTCTGTGAAGAGCAAAAAGCGACTCGCGTTACTTGGTGCGTCAGAACTGTCGAAAAATTCCACGCAGGATCCTCAAATGCTGTATACAATATTGTATTAGGTGACGAATCCTGGATATATGCGTACGAACCCGAAACAAAAAACCAGTCACGAGTTTGGGTGTTCGAAAAGCCAACAAATATTGTTCGTTCACGGAGTGTTGCAAAAAAAAATAATGGTGGCCACGTTTGTCTCCAAAACCGGCCATGTTACGACCATTCCTCTTGAGGGACAAAGAGCGTTTAATGCAGAATGGTATGCTAGCATTTGTTTGCCACAGGTCATTTCTGAACTCCGTAAAGAGAACTGCAACATCCGCATCATCCTCCATCACGACAATGCGAGTTCTCACACCGCACACAGAACAAAAGAGTTTTTAGAGCAAGAAAACATAGAATTATTAGACCATCCGCCGTACAGCCCCGACCTAAACGCTAATGATTTATACACTTTCCCTAAAATAAAGAATAAATTGCGTGGACAGAGATTTTCATCACCTGAAGAAGCTGTGGACGCCTACAAAACGGCATTTTGGAGACCCCAACTTCCGAATGGAATGGTTGCTTCAATGATTGGTTCCATCGTACGGAACAATGTGTCAAAATTCGCGGAGAATACTTCGAAAAGCAATAAATACATTTTTAAAATTTTCAGTGCCGCCCTCGTAATATAATGCAACTAATATACCGAATAAAGAAAATTAAAATACATGTATCATTGTCTGCCGTGTCTATTTCCATAAAATAGTGCATTGACATTGAAAAAATAGTACTACGTTCGTACCAGTAGGTGGCGCCTTGCAGATTTCTTACGCGATATATTGTAGCGAGCGTCGGCAGACCGAACGCTAAAGGTCGTTCGCTAGGGGTATGGCCTTAAGCTCTCTATTTAAATTTTAACATTGTATTTTTGTGTGGCAAATAAATACTTTTTACTTTTTATCTTATTTCTACTGCGTTTATTCTACTCTCATGCTTCTTCTGCCACACCCAACTTTTACTACCATACGTTAAAGTAAAGACCAACACAGCATTGTGAATTGCCATACTTGCCTTTTTTGAAACATTCTGACTTTCCACAATAGAGTGAAGGGCCCCATTTACTCTATTTCTTGCGTTCACTCTTCGTTCTATTTCCTTATCATATCTCCCATCCTTGCTATATACGCATCCAAAATATACAAATGCATCTACTTACTCAATCAACTCTGCTTCTATTTTTATTTGGTTCTGGACCTTGTGCTGGTCTACGAGCTTTTAAATTCACTGTCTCCATTTGTCTTCTCACCATACGCTCACTAACATTAACGCCTCTTGCGATTTGGAGCCGCTGGTGCAACATCGGTCAAGTAGCGGTTTCTCAGTCTCCAGACCAGTAAAACGATGGTTCCAGGCCGATGTGCACCTTACATCCCCACTCCCTGGTATGCAGGTGTAGCGGCCTATCTTTTGTTATCGTTTCAGTGCATACTGCATTGAGGACCGTGGTACGTTTAACACAATAGCAACTTCACGATGTATCAGCTTTTGGTCAATTAATGCTACTGCTTGTTCAACTTGTGCTTGTGTAAATGGCATTTTTATTAGTTTTAAAACACCATTAGTTATTAAAAAGATCACAATAATTGGATAACCTTACAGTAAACTTTTCACAACACACAAATTTAAAATGTCAACTTAGTCGCTCAAAATAGCCGATTCAACTAAAATTCGTTGAATTCTTCATGGTGCATTAAAAAATAATGAATTATCCTCTCGAACTTGAGGATAAACGTTTTATTAAAGGTTTATACATTCGTTGAAAGTTGTGCGATGGCATTAGTTCTTCGACTATTTTAGATTGTTGTAAAATTATATCTACCCATTATATACTCACGCTCCCCAAGTAAATATGACGTCATAAAATTTTATCGAGTTCGGTAAGCGAGCAGAAACATGAAATATTTTTATGACTTACAAATTTCCGTAAGAATGTTTCGTCCTGATTTTACCTTTTGGGTGGAATTCCGTTTTACTTAAACGTATTTTTTAAGCGCATTCAACACAATTTAACTTTTTAAAAAATATTTATTTTATATATTCATTTATTTATTAAGAGCTTATATACGTACTGCTGGGCACAAGACTCCTTTCACTTTATGAGAGGGTTTCAGTACAAGGATATGATCACCGCGCTGCACTGCCCCAATGCCTGTTGACGCGTTTCGAATGTCTTTGAAATATTTTTTTTGAATTTCTCAAACATGCAGGTTTTCTCATATTTCCACTCTTTCATTTATATACGCTGCTAAACTGCTTTCTTAATTTCGAGCATGCAAGAAATAGCATAAGCATCAATGTGTAGTAACGTGTTACCTCCACAACAATAGGTAACTATATTAGAGTATATTAATAATAAAGAGTAGTATAATTAAAAATCCAGAACAGGTAACACGTCTCCTTCATTTGTAAAGTAAGTAAAGTTACAGCCTATATACGTCCCACTGCTGGGCTCAGACCTCCCCTCATTTCTGAGAGGGTTTAGGGCAAGGAAGTGTCCGCCGCGCTGCCCAAATGCGTGTTGACGAACTTCATATGTCTTCGAAATATTTTTTTCTCTTATTCTTCAGACATGCAGGTTTCCTCACGATGTTTTCCTTCACCGCCAATCACGTGGTAAATCAGCACTTAAAATTGCAATTAACAATTTCATTGGTGTCAGTGGGATCGAACCCGGGTTACTCGCGTTCTGTTATATTTACAGCGAGCGTTAACCATTGAGCTACCACGGCTCTCCTTCATTTAACACCTTCTAATATTATATAGAGACCCTGCCAGGCGGTGCGCTACGAAAATTCAAAACTGATAAATTTAATAGGATTGCAAAATTGATAAATTTAATAGGAAAAAAAATCGACAGAGAAAAATTAAGAAAAAATTTCAATTACTGAATTGACAAACTACCGGATGTGACAAGAAAGGCACAAACTGAGATGTGAAAAGAGGCCAGAAGATTTTATTTCTTTAATGAGATAATGTTAATAAAGTCTGTGAGAAAAAAAGGAAAATGTGAAAAAAGTGAATATCAACTTTAAAAACACTTTCAAGGATAACACGAAGATTAAAGGAAAAATTAAAAAAAAAAGGTTGAGACCAATAATTTAAGAAAAATAGGAGAAACTTAATTCCTGCTAACCTTAGCTAATAAGAAGGTAGAAAAAATTGAGCCGTGAAGAAAAAAGAAGAAGTTATAAGGTAACTTCGCATCTGCGTGATTTTTAATTTAATTTAAAACTATAATAATTTTTAATGTTGATTTTGCTAACTAGCTTAAAAAAGTTATGTATAAAATATTTTGTGTTTAACTTAATATGATTGAGTTGAAATTATCGGATAATTCACGATAAAATTGATTTTTCAATATTTTTATTACTATTTTTTAATACAGTCGTAATACTAAAATTAATACTATTAAAATTATTACTAAAATTAGTACTAAAATTGAGTTACATTTTTGGCACTTATGTGGTATTTGTACTAAGGCAATAGACAATTTTATATTCACTTTCATTCAGTTATTGTTTATACTTTTATATTATTTTAATACTGTGTCCTGCAAAAATAAATGAAATAATATAGTGACTTACATTTTTACGTACTTAAATTTACCATAGTTTATCATAAATCAAGTTTTTCGTATTTTACAGTTAAAATAACCCTTTTTTAATTATTTCTAAAGACAAGAAACTAGTCTAGATAACTCAAATGTAACAAGAATAAATCTTTACACAGTGAATATAAAAGGTCTGCTAACCATTTCTTATGAATGATATTGATATGTATCTAAAAATATGATGTAATGTTATGCAATGAGCCTGTCTTATAATAAACATAGTAACATAAGTTGCAAATTCGACACACAAACAGGAGTAGGATAAACATCAACAACATTGTAATAACGACGTAAATAAAAAGTATTAGAAAATAAATAGTATTATTATATAAATAAAACTAATAAATAACAGTAAAAAAGGAATAAAATAATTAAGATGGGTTTTTATAACAATATTTTGTAAAAAAGTTAAACACGGTGAAAGAAAATTGACAGCTAAAACTTTTATTTCATTTGTACAAAAATAAAAAGTATAAAGTATCATTTGGTACGATGAATAAAAGAAAGGAATGTTTGAACGTGTGAATTCGAATAATTGAGTAGCTAAGTTTCGTCTTTAATGGACTGTTCACGCAAATATTGATGATACTTAAACTCTTGGTAAGGAATTAATTATGAAAGGGAATAATGCAAGTTAGTATATGGGAATCGAGCATGAATGAATATAGAAGTAACCGATAAATTCAAATAGATAATAATATGTTAGTCAAGAACACGGTGATGAATAAATAATTAAGGAAGTAAGATTTATTAAGAAAATAGATATGATAGAAAAGTTGAACTTAATAAATAAATAATGAAGATATACGGGAACGTCCATCACTGGTATAGCGTACTAGTATAGTCCTTGAGCAGGGTATGTTTCCATGCTTGGATAATAAAATCGGTAGTAATGGGTAATAGAGAACAATACCTTCAGTACAAGTGATGTGAACAATTTTACTTATATTAGTTCTATTGGGGACCAGAGGAGTCTTAAGCGTAGACCTCAAGATTGTGTGCACAACTCAAAGGTACACTATTACCATAAAAAAGTACGATTAAGAAAGTTTATGTACAAACAAAATGGAATGAATGTAATGAAAATGTAATATACTACCCTTGTATAAAGTACCCGCGTGATAAATATCATGAAAAAAATGAAAAATTAAAGCTCCCATTCCCGAAATCTTATTAGTAAAGTTAGCAAAGTTACGGTTTATACGTGGTATAATATCCGCGTGAGAGATCCGGAGAAGCTGTTTAACTGGAAAAGAAGCTTTCCAACTAAATCCTCAGGGATGAGAACGCATCTACGTTTTGATTCTTATTCAAGGATAAATGTAGATTTCTATGAGTCACAGCATCCAACAACCATAAGTACTTACCCTTATACTATGGAAAATGGCCAAAATATTATTAAAGAAAAGAAATTAAGTAGAAGAATTATGCAAAAAAGGCCTAACAATTGACAACAATATTTAGTTAGTTCAATAGTTAGCTATTGTGAATTTCTCTATCAGGGTGCTACCCATCATGCTACACATGCAGTAACTATAGACACACAACCACACGTACCCAAAAATGTATAACTAAATATGACAAAAAACATTTTCGCGTATATATTTCGTATAAATTTATAAGAGTTTTAATATTTAAATTAATACGTATGTACGGGTTACCGCACATATTTTATGTAATTGTAATTCAATGACTCGTTTGTTTAGGTCACGCAGAAACAATGCATTTGTCACTTGCGAAATCATGTAACTTCCGTACTTTTGCCTATACATCAATTTATAATTCTTTACAATAAATTCAGTGTTAGATCGACTTTCATTGGGTTTGTTTCGTACACTAACTTTCCCTTGCATCCCATCTGCACTCATTCATCTTATATACTGTATACACCTTACAGTGTTTTTGGTCCTTCGAAAAGACAAGATCACATCTGTGGATTTCCATCGACATTTGGAAAATACAGGTACAGTGGTTCCTACGCTTACGTCACTTTATTTTCTTTGTGGATTTTGTGCGACTGCGAATCGGTTGACTGGCTTCCCAGAAGCGGGTCCCACCATTTCAATTGAGAAGGCGCAAAAAAGGTCGTACTAGGTTCGCAAAGATATAGAGTGGCCTGGACTGCTGGACAAACATCTGCTACAGCTGCTATCAAAGTGGACAGTTGTCGTCGACATTCGACACAGTGAACAGTGCTAAGACTCAGTGAGCAATGAACTTGGAGTGTGCCTTTTTTCGTCCTCGGAGTGTCACACAGTGAACAAGCATAATGGAAAGTCTACTTCAGGGCCAACAGGAGATTGTTGAAGCGATCAAGAAGATAGAGAGAAACTTCAGCAAGGATTCGGCAACACGCAAGACTCGTAAGTACTTGAACGAGCGACTCGATGCCCTTGATAAACTGTGGGCCGAGTTCCAAGTAAACAACCATAAGTTATCCGACTATGAGAATGACACTGATCCTTACTTTACGGAAAATCAGTACCAACAAGCAAGAACGTACTTTGATACTGTGCGCATCAAGATATCACGTGCACGTGAACCTGTTTCTCCGGCACCAGAAGCGCTGCCTAAGATCGTAGCGACACCGGAGCCGAATCCATCTACGGCTCCACCTAAACTACAGCCGAGAGTCACTCTGCCATCGACGTCAAATGCAACAACGGTCTCGCCTACAGATCGTCGCCGGGCAGATGAATTGGTATCTCTGCAAAGAACCAACTTCAGAGCTTTCCATCGACAAGTGAATAGCTTGCGACTTGACGAGATATGCGACAAGTGGGAGCTGGAAGATGAATTGCGTAACATTTAGACGCGCTGGGCTGCAATCGACGCTTTGCATTTACAAATCGATCACATTCTCCAAGGTTCGGATACGCAGTATGACGATGAGTTTTATGCTTACGAAGACTCGTACAAGAGCATCAAGAAGGCTTTGAATCTCAAACTCGCGTCTACATTACATCTTCAGCAGTCTACACCACATATCGACATACCTACATTCACGGGCAAGTATACACAATGGCCTACATTCTATGATCTCTACGTAGAAAGCATCCATAACAAGCTCACGAAAATCCAGAAGATGCAGCTCCTGAAAGGTAAACTACGAGGAGATGCTGAGTGACTTATTCAGCATCTAAACATCTCGGCAGATAACTACGATACAGCGTGGGAATTGCTGACACACAGATATAACAACCCCCAGCTGTTATTTACAAAACAGATTGAGATTTTTCTCAATCAACCCGTCGCTCACAAGCAATCAGCGTACGAGATCAGACACCTCTACGACACGTCCATGGAATGTATCCACGCCATACAGAACCTCGGTATCGATACAAGTACCTGGGATCCGTTGCTAGTACACCTCATAGCGAAGAAGCTAGATACTGAAACATACAGCGACTACAAAGAGGCACGAAAATCGCCGCGAGATATACCATCGCTTTCTGAGCTAATGGACTTCCTAGAGAGCAAATTGGACGCCTTAGAGCCAATAGGTAAAAAGGAACGAGAGAGCTCAACATCATCCAATAGATCTTATCCTCCGAAAATCATCAACAACAAACCATATAAGCCTCCGTTTCAACATGCTAGTGGTCATCGCTACGGAAAATTCCCGAACAGAGAATTTCAAGCTGTTGCGACATGCTCGTTAATTTGTCCGATTTGTAACAATAATCACTACCTATACAAATGCAGCAAATTCATCAAGTTTACACCGGACGAGCGGCTAATGGCCGTCAAGAAACACAATATTTGCCCCAATTGTCTGTACGCACACACCGATGACATATGCACGTCGACGAAAAGATGCAGTCTGTCAAAAGGGTCATAACACTATGCTACATGACGTATACGCAAATATAAACCTTAATCAACAGACGGTAAACCGGGCGGCCGACGCGCCCGCCGGGTCGTCATCGCACATGCCTACAGCTCCAGTTACGCAAAGAACTCAAGTTTCAACGCGATCCGAAAACAAACAACATAGCGTGAATCACGTTGCTACAGATGACGAAGAGATCCTGTTGAAAACATTATCTGTCAGGGTCAAAGCTTCTGACGGGACTTACATCACTTTGAGATGTCTTTTAGACCAAGGCTCTCAGATTTCACTCATTTCTGAGAACGCCGCTCAGATGCTGGGCTTGCCTCGACAACGGTACCACGCTTCTATATCTGGCATTGGAAATGGATCAAAGTAAGGCAAGGGAGTCGTCACGCTCGAATGCCAGTCTATCTACCAAGACTATGAGTTTACAACTCAAGCATTAGTCATCAACCACGTCATCAACAATCTGCCAAACATGTCGTTCAGTAAGGAGTCCTGGCCACACTTGCAGCACATACAGTTAGCTGATCCCAACTACAACATCTCTAGGCCTATTGATCTGCTAATAGACGCAAGCATATACTCCGAGATCATCATGAGCGGCCTGATCAAAGGTCCTAACATGGCTCCAATAGCTCAACAGACGAGATTGGACTGGATCCTCTCGGGTAACGTGAAAACGTTTAAGTGTCACGTTGTGATAACCGACCTATCAGAAATTTCTCAATACTGGGAGCTCGAAGAAATCAGTGACTCAGCTACTGAATTGACACCTGATGAACAGTACTGTGAGCAATTCTATCAATCTACGACAAGACGCCTACCTGACGGAAGATATGAGGTTGCTCTTCCTATGAAGCCTGGATTCGAACAAGATCTGGGTGAATCAAAGTCAAAAGTGATCGCACAGTTCTATAATTTGGAAAATAAGATGTCCAAAAATGAATCTTTCGCAGAAAGTTACAAACATTTTATGCGAGAATATGAGCAACAAGGTCATATGTCCCTGGTTTCACAACACAGTGCATTAGTACATTATTTTCCACATCACGGTGTACTGAAAACTGACTCCACTACGACAACACTTCGAACAGTTTTCAACGGGTCATCAAAAACATCGAGTGGATTCAGTCTCAATGATTTAATGGAGCGTGGTCCAAACTTACCAAAAGATTCGCAGCATCTCATCTTAGCATGGCGTCAACACAAATACGTCGTAACTGCTGACATCGAAAGGATGTTTCGCCAAATAATGATTCGTGAACGTGATCAGCATTTACAAAGCATTATTTGGAGAAGCGCAACTCAAGAGCACCTGGAGAAGTACCAGCTCACAACAGTTACGTATGGTACTAAGGCGGCTCCGTACCTTGCAATGCGCACCTTGCGACAACTGGCTATGGACGACGTGCACAAGTTCCCCATGGCTGCTGCTGCATTGATGACGTCACTGTACATGGATGACCTTCTTGAAGGTCATGATGACCTCTCTCAGGCAAAACAGCTACAAAGAGAAATAATCGACATATTGAAGGGCGCCGGCATGAACATCCGAAAGTGGTCCAGTAATGTAAAGGAACTGATTGAAGACCTGTCAGCTGATCAACTGGACACACCACTCGACTTCAAAGGCCTAGAAACCAGAAAGACCTTGTGACCTTCGTCAGACATCTTTGTATTCAAGAACATATTTGAAGACGAGAGCAGTGATGACGACATAACAAAACGACAGTTGCTATCCAACATCTCAAAGGTCTATAATCCAATGGGCTTTCTGTGTCCACTATCCGTCAGAGCAAAGCTTTTGTTCTAACGTACATGGTCTGAAGAAGCTGCAGATTGGGATACGCGCTTAACTGAGAACATAACCCACGAGTGGAAAAAGTTGAAGTGTGATTATCAGAACATAGATCAGTTCAAGATCCCTAGATATATGGGCGATAAAAACCATTACATAATACATGGCTTTTGTGACGCGTCCGAAAAGGCGTATGCCTGCGCTATTTACGTTGTCACAAAGAGTCCTAAGGGCGAGTTCACATCGACACTTGTGACAGCTAAAACAAAATTAGCACCGTTGAAAAACAAGTTGACGTTGCCTAAGTTTGAGCTATGTGTTTTTTTTATAGAAGAGGGGGCAAACGAGGATGCGGCTCACCCGATGTTAAGTGACTACCGCCGCCCATGATCAACCGCAACACCAGGAGAATTGCGGGTGCGTTGCCGGCCCTTTAGAAAGGAGTAAGCTCTTTTCTTGAAGGTCCCCAGGTCGTATCGGTCCGGAAAAATCGCCGGTGGTAAACTATTCCACAGAGAGGTTGTACGTGGAAGAAAACTCCTTGTGAAACGTACAGTGGTGGACCGCCGTTACTACTATCTCAACTCATGAAAAAGGTCACGGAAGCTATGCCAAAAAACCAAATCAAAAAAGCAAATCTACGCTTGGGCCGATTCTATGGTGGTTCTTGGTTGGCTGTATGGAGACGTTAATAGATGGAAACAGTTCGTTGCCAACAGAGTTCGTACAATACTCAACATCATTCCATCATCATCTTGGCACCATGTTCGATCTGAAGATAATCCTGCGGATTGTGCTACAATAGGACTGTCGACACAGCAGTTATTAGAACATCAACTGTGGTGGCAGGGCCCGCAGTGGTTGTTGGCATTTGATCCCAACATGATCAAAAATGAAATATACCAACCACCAGAAGTAGAAACCAAGAAAACTAGTGTGAACGCAGCCTTATCTCACAAAAATGATTTTATTTTACAATTATTACATGAATGCAGCTCGACTCGGTGTATCGTAACAACAATCGGCTGGCTATCACGTTTCACATAATGGTTGCGAAACAAACAAATACCTCGGCAAAACTATCTATCGTCAACAGAAAAGCAACATGCTCTGAATTTAGTTATCAAAACTGTACAATCGATAGAATTTGAAGATGACATTCAACAACTTCAAAAACAAGAAAAGTTGAGAAGATCCAGTAAGCTGCTGAGCCTCAATCCATACATTGACCCTAGTGATGGATTGCTGAAAGTTGGTGGACGATTGAACAACTCATTGCTTAGTCAATCAGCAAAGCACCCCACTACCAACCAATACTACCAAGTCATGGCAAACTCACTGAGCTTATCATACAGAAGGCTCACTCCACCACACTACACGGTGGACCTAGCTTGACTTCGTCTCACACCCGAGAAAACTACTGGATTCTCAGTGGGCTTCGCACAGTGAAGAGAGAACTTCGCAAATGTGTGACAAGTCGACGCTTTAAAGAGGAGAAAAGAACACAGATTATGGCTGATTTACCAGAGCCTCGCGTCACACCTTCGCGCGCATTCACTCATTGTGGCGTTGACTTCACTGGAGCCTTTGACATCAAAGCAAACAAAGGTCGTGGAGTACGAACACATAAGGGCTATGTCGCGGTGTTTGTTTGTCTCTCGACAAAGGCTGTCCATCTTCAGTTGGTGTCCGACCTTAGTACACCTGGATTTCTGGCTGCATTTCGACGTTTCTGCGCCAGAAGATCTACCTCGAAACACATGTACAGCGATCAGGGTAGAAACTTCATCAGAGCATCCAAAGAACTTAAGAAGGAATACAAAGATATCCTCGCAACGATCAATGAAGAACTAATAAACAAGATCGACGACCTTGACATACAGTGGCATTTCAATGCGCCAGTCTACCCTTCTGCAGGTGGACTATGGGAGGCTGCCGTTAAGAGCTTGAAACACCACCTTCGTCATGGGATAGGAGAGCAAAATCTCACGTACGAAGAGTTCATCACACTGTTTTACCAGATCGAAGCGTGTCTAAACTCTAGGCCTCTACTAGCCTTGACTGAAAGCCCAGATGATGAATACCTAACACCGGGACATTTCTTAGTTGGAGGATCACTGATATCAAGACCACAAAAAGATCCTAATCACATGAACTTGACAACAAGATGGCAGATGATTCAAGCCATGAACAAACAGTTGTGGAAGACATGGTCATATGACTACCTACAACAGCTGCAAGTTCGTACCAAGTGGAGAACACAATCAAAAAACATCGAGATCAACGATATTGTCCTAATCAAGGATGAAAACTTCCCCCCTGGCAAATGGTTAATGGGTAGGGTCATTGATGTTCACCCTGGTAAGGATGGATACGTACGGGTGGTGTCAGTCAAAACCGAAAATGGAATCATGCAGAGGCCGATCTTAAAACTATCTATTCTACCGGTGAGAGAAGAACTCACGGAACAACATACAAGCAACGACCAAGGCGCACGACGAGAAGGCCTGTCAGAACATTCTTTACGATGGTGGTGATGCTGTTCCTGTCTGTTCACCCCTAGCCAATGTTCATACAACATATCAGCATTGGATAACAACCAAAACATTTATTTTGACAAAATGTATGACATAAATCTTATACGAGATGAATGGAAATTAATTGTGTACTATAATATGAGTACATAATGGTCAGCATTAAGTCACGTGAAAAGTTACGTCGGTCACTTGGAAGAGTACCTACACGGCATTACGCTTCCAGTACAATACAAGAGTATCATATATCAGCTGCAACATGAAATATCCGAAATTCAACATTACAACAAGATACTCAATATACTACTCTCTAAGATAATACTACTCAATATATGTGGCCCATTCTTTATTTGATGTCCTGGACGAGCGTTTCGCGAAGAAATATGAAAGGGACATAGAAAAAATTTCTATGAACGAAAATCACCTACAACTTCTGCTTCGAAACCAAACAAGTTTGAAATCAGTCATAGAAGCACAGTACAATATTCTTCAAAGAAACGAAGCCATCATGAACAAGCAGTTTGGATTAGTTCAGAAATACCTACAGAATATAACCTTCACTACCAACCGAATAGAGAAAATGAATAACGACGAGCTACATATCCTGCCAACATCCATGTCAGCCATGATTATTATCACTAATGTTCGGCACTTGCAGGAAAGTGTTATTAACACCCTAACAGACCTTGCAAATGGTCATATAGACGCTCACTTATTGCCTCGAGAACAATTGGAAGAGCAGCTCAATATTATATACAGACACATACCAAATGACCTGACATTGTCTGCCGATATGCACGACTTTAGGGAACTATACAAATTGATAAATATAAGTGGTGACCTGAGCAACTCTTATCTGATTATCGAAATTAAGATTCCTCTGGTCAACAAGGAAACCTTTGAGCTGAATAAGGCTATAAGTCTTCCGCAGCAGAACTACATTGTGGAATTTATAACACCCTATATCGCATTCAATCTGCAAAAAGACCTGCTCCTCACGCTATAAGAATCCGACATTCAAAATTGTGTCCATACACAGACAAACAGATTGTTATTCTCTATAGATATACGATTTATGAGTTACAAATAAAACAAACAATTTGTAACTTGAGCGTACATGATAAAATAATGTGTCATACAAAGGAGGCGCCGTGTCGCGAGGGATGGATTAAGTTACAATGCGATAACAGGTGGCTATTCTCTTGCTGTGGGAAATGCACGGTGCGCATATTTTGCATTGACACTGGAATGATAATGAAGTCACTGATCGGGAGTGGCTTACTACAAATCGGTCAAGGTTGTACCATCAAGAGTGACATCTCTATTTTTGGTCACAACAACTACTTGAGCCAAGTTCAAGTTCAAGAGGACATACCGATCCCATCAGACACTTCCATATTGAATTCCATCCTAAATACTACTTCAGGCTTCGAGCAATTTACATCCGAAGACCATGGAGACGAGTGGCGTCGCATGAAGGCTCAGATTACAAACCTCAAAGAATAAGAAAGCGCACCACTCAGCGTACATGACATACATCAATATTCAGTTATGAACACAATACTGGGATTGATCATACTAGCGGCATCCATTTACATCATTATACGATGTCGCAGAACCAAGAGAGCACTGAGCATGACGGCAAACACTCCCGTAATCTCCATTCCTACGGCGGCAGTCACGAGCGGAGACCAGGAACCTGCACCAAGGATGAGACCGCCATCCGTGCGACTGGACATTCCATCACAAGTGTAGTGCAGTGATGAAATATTTAAGGAATTCGTTTATATTATTTTACGATTTTATTTTTGTACTTTGAATTGTTATCATATTATTATTTTTACATTCTTAGTACCTTTGTGTTTATAGTTTTCCCTCTTTTGGGCCGGCAGAATGTACGGGTTACCGCACATATTTTATGTAATTTTAATTCAATGACTCGTTTGTTTAGGTCACGCAGAAACAATGCATTTGTCACTTGCGAAATCATGTAACTTCCGTACTTTTGCCTATACATCAATTTATAATTCTTTACGATAAATTCAGTGTTAGATCGACTTTCATTGGGTTTATTTCGTACACTAACTTTCCCTTGCATCCCATCTGCACTCATTCATCTTATATACTGTATACACCTTACAACGTATTTACAATAACTCTTATAACATAAAACTAATTAAATGTTGTATATACTAAAATCAAAACAAAATTATATAAATTATATAATAAGTTTCATTATGTAATCGTATTTATTTTCTTTATTATTGACAACGTAACCTAAACTTAGGTTACCTGCTGAAAAAAAATGTCACTATCGAAATATTTACTAATATTAGTAAATATTTCGTTAAAAAAAACTGTATTAGAATAAAAGTGTATTTTTTTTTAAATTTCAATTAAAACAATTTTTTTTTCTAAGAAGTCTTGAAATCTTAGAAAAAATGCAATGCGTTTTCAACTATTAAAATAACTTTAATAATAAATACTCGATAATGTAAGTATGTAAAAGTATTATAGCAATGAAATGTAAATATCTAAACGGTGTCGACTAAGAAAAAATGTTTGAAACAAATATTTAAAGGTAAATGATTAGGGAAGGTAAATTATTTCATGCACAGTATCATTTTATTTTATTGTTGAAACTAGGCACTATCGTACGGCGTAATCGAAAACGTTCCCAATTTATGAACTTTGAAATAAAAAAAAAAGTTATCCCAATTCGCTGATGCAGTTCGGATCGCTACCGGTACTTTGATATGTCTGTTATGTTGATGAAAATGATTACGTTGCTTTATAAAGCCTTGTTTGTTCCTGGATATCTTAATACGAAACGTTCATTCATAATGCGTGTAAAATGGCACTATGTTCACGTATTTCCAAAATGTTATGTATTACTTAATTATGTATAATATGTATGTATGCATAATACATAATATGTTGTGTGTGCCGGACAGGTACGTGTGGCGCCGGAAGCGGCCGCCGCTGTTCGCGGTACCGCGCGCACGCACCAACCTTCTAAAGGAGGCCCCACTGACCCGAGTGCTGCACACTCTAAATAAAGTAGCACAGGGTATAGATTTATTCTGCTGTTCCTTGGGTGAATTCACAAAAGTGACATTATATGTATTGTGTTATAATAGTTGATAAGTTGTGTTCTGTACTTATTAAATTAGATAGTTCACACATCGATCGATCGCTCGTTGCGACAACACCGTTTAGTCATTTCTCTTCATTTTTATTTTGCAATTGCAAACAAAAGTTTACCATTACTTTTAAATTTAGTACCATTTTAAAGCCAGTGAATCGACTGTTAACACAGTGAAAGCCGTTTTTAAATTTAATTACGCGGTCCGATACAGTGAAGCAAAACATTTTAAAATATTTATTTACTGGTCGCAACCTTGACCTACCTCACATAAGCGTGCTTAAAACGATCAACTCGTGCCCGTCGTAGCTGTTGTGTGTACGCAAAAAGGCGATACTTCCCGATTGTTTGCGATTTTTGCCGAGCTAGTTATCTACGACTTTAGACAGTGCTACGAGCTTCCAAAGTACGACACAAATAGTCCCGCCCACTTTGCTACGATACTTCTACGAACCACCGCTGCACTTACTGCGTCACTGACTCGCCGTAGCGAGCTATCAACAGGTTGTTGTTTTTTTTGTATTTATATACCATTTAAAATATATTAATATGCCGAAAATCTGCTTGGGTTGGAAGCTTGATATAAAAAAGCGATAATTTCTGCAAATGTGCTTACTGCAAACAAATATGTCATGAGCTTTGTGCTAATTTACCACCCAGGAAATCTTCTAGTGAGCCCTCTCCAGTTTGGATTTGTCCAAGCTGCATCAGCAAGAGACCCAAGGGCGACAATACGGAAACACCAGTAAGGCATAATCTTAAGAGCACTCAATCATCACCTAATTGGATATCGCAGCGATCACGAGGCAACAGGGTCGGTACTTCTCCAGTCACAAATGAATAAGAAGCCCCTTCTCTCTACCCCACTGTCGATGAAATTAGGGACATCATACAGTCAGAACTAAAAAATATTTTAACGAAGGAGTTGACCGTCTTGATTGAGAAAACGATTGCGTCTGAACTTCGAGAAACTGTTTCTGATATTGCATGTTTAAAAAGTGATTTGCTTTCGCTTAAAACTTCTATGGATTTTATAAACTGAAATCAAGGTTGATTTGAACAAAAAGTCTGAATTATGTCATCGGTTACAGAAGGAATGTACAGACTTGACCATCGTTAATAGGGAATTATTTGATCGTGTGGCACAAATAGAACAGCACTCTCGTGCCTCGAACTTAGAATTGCAATGTGTGCCTGAACATAAATCAGAAAATCTGATCCTACTGACTAAGCAGCTTGCAAAAGTGGTCTCCTTCGACCTTAAAGAAGAAGATATTCATTTGTGCACTAGAATTGCTAAGGCTAATCCTGCCACCACCAGACCTAGATCAATTATTGTCAAGTTACGCAGCCCTCTGATTCGTGATGGATTTTTAGCTTCCGTCATAAAATTCAACAAGAACCACAAATCGGACAAACTTAACTCTAGCCACTTGGGTATCGGAGGTGACAAGAAACCTGTATTCGTGACTGAGCATCTCTCTCCAAGTAACAAAGATCTGCATCGGGCTACCAGACTTAAGGCTAAAGAAAAGAACTACAAGTTCGTTTGGGTAAGAGGTGGTCGCATTTTTGTGAGAAAGTCGGAATCAGCTCCTGTTGTTGTAATTAAGAATTTATCCTCGTTACAATACTTAACCGATTAGATTTCTTCTCATTTATTCATATCTTGTTTTTTATGTGTACCTGCACAAAATCTGCTGCCTTAAATTGTTATTACCAAAACTGTAGAGGCCTAAATACAAAAATTTATGAATTTTATAGTAACATGTGTATGAATGAGTACGATATTGTTGTAATAACGGAAACTTGGCTACAAAATAACGTTAACGATTTAGAGTTATTTAACGATAATTATGCTGTATATAGACGAGACAGAGACTTGACTAAATCATTTTCAAAGAAAACTGGAGGTGGTGTAATGATTGCCGTCAATAGAAAATTTGATTCACATAGGATTAATAGAAATGAAGGCACTGGACTAATAGAAGATCTTTAGATTGTAGTTAATCTCAGAAATGGTAAAAACCTTATAAAGCTTTGCATATGCGCAGTCTATATACCACCTTCCGTTAATTCAAGGAACTATGAACAGTTTGTGGATAATGTTAATAATAATCTTTCCGATTTTGATTACTCATTGGTAATTGGTGATTTTAACCTTCCTAATTTGGAGTGGCTGAAAAATGATAATGACCTATTTACTATTTTAAACGATTCTCAATGCCAATACTTTTATATGATCTCTGAATTTATGGCCCTAAATAATCTTAAGCAGTTCAATTACATTAAAAACAAAAACTTGAAAATGCTTGATTTAATATTCTCATCAGAAAGTAACGTATGTGTTGATCAAGCCGACGAAGCATTAACCGCTATTGATCCTTTTCATCCACCTCTTGTATTTGAAATTATTTTCCACTCCATCAATCATTTACAACCATCCCTACAACCTAGACCTAATTTCCACAAAGCTAACTATGAGTCTATCAAAAATGAATTGGATAGTGTTGATTGGCTCAATATATTTGCATTATGTAGGAATGTTGATGAAATGGTTACTCGTTTTTATGATGTATTGCGTGCTACTATAAGTAAACATGTTCCACTCACCACACCTACAAGCATTAAATATCCAATTTGGTTTTCTAAAGGTCTTATTAGGAGTATTAAAGAAAAAAAGAAAATTAGACAACGCGTTAAGAAATATAAAAATCCGATGGATAAAATTGCCCTAGACTTGCTACAACAAAGAACAAAAAATTTAATGAAACAGTGCTATAATAGTTATTACAAACGCCTTGAACATAGTATAACCTCAAATCCTAAGTATTTTTGGACATTTATAAAGCATAAGCGTAAAAATAGTTGCAATATACCATCCCGTATGCAATTAGACCATGAAACTGGAGCGGATGAAACAAGCATAAGTGAACTCTTTGCGAAAAATTTTTCATCTTTTTATAGTAAAAGTCTAAATCCACAAGTTTCTTACCATAAACGCGATGGTGTCCATTCATTTTCATCCTCGCTTAGCTCTATTATGCTGTCGGATAATTTAATTCTCACTAGGCTAAAGAGACTTGACTTAAATAAAGGTCCTGGCCCAGATGGATTACCGCCGTTGTTTATATATCAATGTGCTAAGCAACTATCATTACCACTTACTTGTATCTTCAACGAATCTCTTAAAACTGGAATATTTCCTGCCTACTGGAAAATGGCTAAAATTGTTCCCATTTACAAAGATGGTACTAAGAATAACATTAGAAATTACAGACCAATATCCATTTTATCTATTTTTCCTAAAGTTTTTGAAGTTTTAATCTACCCTTATGTTTACAATTTACTAAAATTTCAAATTACTGATCGTCAACATGGTTTCCTTAGAAATAGGTCCACCGCTACTAATTTAATTGCCTTCACCAATTATGTTATCCAGTATGTCGATCAGGGTTCTCAAGTCGATGCTATCTACACTGATTTTAGCAAGGCATTTGATAAGGTTGACCATGAGATACTTTTGACGAAATTAAGTAGTTGTGGTATTGGTGGCCCTATTTTGGATTGGTTTAGATCTTACTTAACTCGTCGCGAGTGTTATGTAGTTGTTAATGGAAGCCAGTCTGAACCGTTCAAGGTAACCTCGGGTGTTCCTCAAGGGTCACATTTAGGGCCCCTTTTGTTTTTAATTTTGATCAACTCAGTGACAGAATGTTTTTTGAACACAGAAGTTTACCTGTTTGCTGACGATTTGAAATTCGTTAGACCTGTTAGTTCATCAACAGACTCCCAGCTTATTCAAGCCGATTTGGATAGATTGGTCGAGTGGTGTACTCAAAACAATATGATTCTGAATGCTAAAAAGTGTTATCATATGTCATTCACACGCAAACATACTCCTATCCAAACTACATACAAAATTGGCAACACAGTACTCAATCAAGTAGAGTGTATACGAGACCTGGGCGTTTTGTTGGATAGTAAACTGTCTTTTGTACCACATATAAACAGTATAATTACGAAGGCGTCCAAAATGTGCGGATTTTTAGGTAGAAACACCAAACAGTTCAGACATACTCGAACATTGCTACTACTCTTTCACAGCTTAGTTCGGAGCAACCTTGAATATTGTTCTCAAGTTTGGTCTCCTTTCTATGAGGTTCATAAGAGTGGAATTGAACGAGTACAGCGGAGGTTCCTTAGTATGCTAGCATTGAAATTTAACCGACACCGCTCCTTAACTTCATATGATGAACGGCTAAAGCATTTCCGTATATCTTCCTTATATAACAGGCGCAAACTTTTGGATTTGAGCTTCCTCCACAAACTATGTAATAATGGCATTGACTGTCCTCAATTACTTGAAATGGTTAACATTAATGCTCCAAGCAGATTACCACGATTTAATGTCTACAAGCTGTTTACGGTCCCACCTCACAGGACTAACCTCGGTCTTAATTCAGCATTGTGCAGAATGTTTAGACTGTATAATGATACATCTAGGCCATCTGATTTAGATATTTTCAATGACAATTTAAATAATTTCAGAAGAAAAATGTTACTTTATTTAGAATCTAAGTTTTAGATGAGAAATGTAAAACCCTTTTAATTTCTCACAAATACGCAATTTTACTACTGTACTATTAAATTTTAATTAACTTTTCGCAACATTACTCTGTGTTAGCTGTGGTTACCTATAACTGGGTGAGCACATTGCATGTTTCTCACAAAGCTTGGTTCTTGTTTTAGTATTTGTGTATCATCTGTCGGTGACCCTTATAAATAAATAAATAAATAAATAAATAGTTTTATGTGCCTACACTGTCGTATTAGGAATGCCTGTAAAGACAGAGGTAGAAATAAATAAATAAATAAATAAATAAATAAATAAATAAATAATAATAATTCTACTTATTTGGACTATAAATATTTATTTCGTTGAATACAATTTAAAAACTCATTATATTATGTTTATAATTAACGAATTTAAATTTTGTTGTGTCGATATTGTGACCCGCATTTCTTTAATGAAAATGATATACCTAAATATTATATGAGACTGTATGATATACATTCATAATGCGTGTAAAATGGCACTATGTTCACTTATTTCTAAAATGTTATGTATTACCTAATTATGTATAATAAGTATGTATGCATAATACCAACTCAGAGAGCACAGATATGCAAATTTGTTTTGGTATGTGTTTTATTATTGTGTAATGTTATTGTCACCCATAAGTCTTCAGCGGTAGAAAAATATGTTGGTTGTAATGTGCAGGTGAGCCATCTATGTATAGCTATTAATACACCGTCTCCTCGTGTTTGATTGGTCAAGCTATAATGGCGATCACGCTTCCAAGCAATATATCTATCATCGAATCATTCTGAGTCGAAAATTCCATCAAGTAGCCATGTTTCCGTGAGGATTATAATGTCATAAGTGCTCATGCATAAATTACGAAAAAATACCGTTGTTATCGAACGAAGCCCGCCGACATTTTGATAATAAATGCTTATAGTTCATAAAATATAGTTTGATCTCTGCGACAGCTGTCAGTAAAAATCACGCTTATGAAGTGCTGAATTTCTTAGTAGTACAGACAGTACCTGTCAATGTCATACTTTATGGGCATGCACTAATTAGGACGGCATGCCCATAAAGTATGACATTGACAGGTACTGTCTGTAATACTACGAAATTCAGGATTTCATAGGCGTCATTTTTACTGACAGCTGTCGCAGAGATCAAGCTATCTTTTACGAACTATAGACTATTTTTAGTTACGTTATCCATTTTTTTATTGAAGAATGAATCTTAATATAAATCACAAAGTTAGGACAGAGGCATAGAAATCTTATAGGCACAGAGCTCAACATAAATATACGTAAAAAAGATATAAAAATAATTAAGCAATGTTTAGTAAGCAAGAGAGTGCGAGCAAGCGAAAAAATAAAACAAATAAATAAGCAGATATAAAGTAAAGAATAAGCGGTCGACGGATTCGATGTTAAGCGGCACAAATAACCGGTTTGGCAAGTGCGATAGGGAAGGCACATAGGTCAGAGTTGCGTAGCAAATTTATGTCATAGCAAAATACTAATGCTAATAGAATATTAAGCTATATAAATTAAGGACTTAAAGTTTATTTGGCAATTTTGTTTAAATCACTTTCTTTTTGTACACTAAAAGTATGACTAGTATCGATTTTGCGCACATGAATTTTGCCGAACTTCACCCACACATAGCTGTAGTTTTTCTCTTTGGCGAGGGCCTTCACATTTGTCAGCAATGATTTAAAGTGTGGTGTTAGGTGGTCGTTTACAAAAATGTGGTTCTTGCTTCCTGTGAATCCTATGTCCTTAGCATATTATTCCTTCTTAGCGCGAGCTGTTGCAATGAAATCTTCTTTTGTGTATCGATTTATATATCGAACAATTATCAATTTATCTTTCGAATTATGCGGGGGAACTCGGGCGATATAATCTAAGTATTTGGGATTTGGGGACGTCGAAACCGATGGCTTTGCAGAGTGCTTCATGAATCTGAAATAGGTTGCCACTAGCTGGTAGTTAAAGACGACTGACGCAAATCACACACACACACACACCCACACACACACACGCACGCACGCACACGTGCACACACACACACACATACATACATACATACATACATACACACACACACACACACACACACACACACACACACACACACACACACACACACACACACATGTGCACTTGCACGTGCTCACACACAAACACACATGGCGCCCACGTAGGAATTAAGCAAAAGAGTGAATTTCCATATAATTTGAACTTTAATATACTAGTAAACTTCGTTTTTGACTCATTTAACTTTCAAAATATTATTTTTAATCTAAATTGAATAAAAAGTTGCTAACTCTGTAACCCGCCAATCGAAATGAGGTGTTGGATCATTAAAAGGAAATTAAAAAATCGTTCACAATTCTCTACACAATAACTTATTATATAAAATCGTCGTATCAATAGGGATCAAGCAAATGTTGAAGCTTTTATTAGTGACTAAAGAAAGGGAGATATTGAAAAAGGATGCTCGTCATCGCTTTTCAATATCATTGTGTATTTGTTAAAACGCGTCGTCTGTTCTCACAGTTTCGTTACGAGTTTAATTCAGCTCGTAAATTATTATGTAAATACATGAACGTCGAGAATTTTCGTACGTTTTTTTAAATATTTATTATAAAACGTGGCTATATGTAATGTGAGATGGTAAAGTAGCAGTAGCATTTAAAAAAAACGACTAGTTGAAAAGTTTTCTGAAAAAAGTATATCTCAAATAGCATACCCAAGGTCAAACAACAACAACAAACCTAACGACGCCCCCTATATATACAGTCGAACTGGTTAAGCTACAGAGCGTGCTAATGAAATGTAAGACAAAAAAATACATTAATATCCTATAAACTGAATTTCAGCCGAGGTGGCCAGTCTCAGTCAGACTATCTATCTGCGCAGGACAGAATTATAGACCATTTCTTCGAATCTCAAAATTGTACACAAACAACTAAATTGAATGGACTATAATTAATAATTTTACACTTATTGCACAATGTACAATCAATAATGCCTCACAATAGCTGCTAAAGAAGAAGATGACAACGAAACGAAGAAACGAATACTTAATTATCTACTTTAAAACTCTCTATCCGTGTACTGCAGCTGAACTTCAGCAGCAGCATAACACTTCAAATTAAAACTTGAAGCCATTCTTCAGTGTGCTTCCATGTATACAATCAAAACTTCTGCTATAGTCGCAACTCATTGTTTTAGCTGAATACGCAGTAAATTTTATAATTTTGGTTTACAATTTAATTAGCCAATAGCGTACGCGCGCGTGTGTGTGTGTGTGTGTGTGTGTGTGTGTGTGTGTGATGAGTGTCTGAATGGGTGGCGAAAAGGAAATCACAGTTATTGTAGTCGGGTGGCGACCAAAAGTCTCATTCGGCAAAATTAAAATCATTTTTAATCCCCTAATAAATAGATTTATTACATATTTATTACATATATATTAGCATATAACACTTTTTAGGGCGTTACTCACCGGCTACGGTCATCGGAGAGTTAGGAGACTCGAGTATCAAATTAAAAGTATCCCAGGGCGCCTGTGGTTGGATGATTAGTAAATGAAAATTCAAAGATACATATACAGACAAAAGGTAGTTTATTTCCTTCTAAAGTTGTCACTTTAAAATACCCTGGGAACTGAGGTTTTGACTAACCTGGTGGATTACACAATATTACACTGTTTATGGTCAATCCCGAGAAGTAGTGAGGTACCAGATGTCCTCCAGGTGTATTCCGGTCGCGGTCTCCAGGCCGCCCAGCCCCAATATAGCCACCAGTTGAAGCTGCCTCGCCTCGTTCACATAGTTAAACTTGATAATGGACCATACTCAAAGTAAGGATTAAGGACCCCTATGACAAGACAAAAGAATCTATGAAATACCATGTACCGTTAATTAGAGCAAGACAAAAACATTAAGTACTTACAATTTATGGGATGATGTGTTTCAACACATTAAACTGCCTGTAGACATTGTGTTTAAGGGGCCGTACGTCCAAGTACTCGTCACTTAAATTCATGTTCCGGCGTTTCGATTCAAAAATTATATATGTGCGTGTCCGATCATTACAACGGCTCGCTCCAAAAAGGACTCGGCCTCCCTCGGGCTACGCGCCACCGTCGATCCGTGGTAGGATTTCCAACTAACACGAAAGGTCAATTGCATGCAATTAGCTTGCTCGATTCGTCAATATACGTTTCTAGTTACTTCGGACTAATGACGTTAGATGGCGCACTGATGTCCGTTCATCGAATGTAATAGCATAAATATGCTAAAATAAAGTACACGAAAATTTTCGTGTTACAAGCATACACATTTTTCCCGTTCCCCAGCTCCAGCTCGCTCACTAGGCGTGACTTCTATTGTAAATATGAGGTTGATTATGGCTGAGGGTATGACTGATTTTGACAGTGTAATAGTAAAATAAATTGTTATTATAGTACTTTGATAAAAGTTAAAATCATAACGGAGAACAACTTTTGGGGAACCATTTCAAAAGCTTAGCAAAAGCAATTTTTAAGAGAAATATTTTACATTCTGTGAACGCTTAATTACTTTTAAATAGGATTTTCACAGGAAGGGACAAGCATTATTTAACGTTGTAAAACACATGTAGTGTAAAAATAAAACTAGTTTTTACGATTTCTTCATGTATATAATTTTTTTTTATATTCCTGTCGTGTCGAGTAGTTTGCATACTAATGATCATGGGGACTGAGGTATTCGACGTCCCGATGTCATAGTTAACCGCGTCTACTCATAGATTAAATTTATTATTTTTTTTCCAATCTATACAAAATGAACTTATAGTATCCTGAAGTCTTGCAGTTGTATGCTTTGGTTGGGACTTAATTTTATTAATTATAGCATCCCAATCAGATTCAGATGGTAGCAACCAGCCATCTTCTCTATTGATATTAGGATTTTTTTGAATTTCTAAAAGCCTAGTCTCTCGCACTAAAGAAACACATAGCTTAATGTGAAGAATTGACGCTCCGGGAAGTTCGTAGTCTGTCAACATGTACAGAATTGTCCCCGTCACTATATCAGATTTAATAGACCATTAGCAAGGATTTTTTCCAAGGATAATTCGCGAGGCTTATAAAATGAAAACCATCCTCCATTCATTGGAGAAGATGGCTGGGCGCCAGCATCTGCTTGGGATCCTATAATTAATAAAATTGAATCCTAACCCAAGCGTGCAACCGCAAAACGTTTTTTAATAGAATAAGAATGACAAACGAGCACACAGACCTCCTGATAGTAAGTGGATGCTGTGGCCCATAGAAATTTAAATTTATCGTCGATTAAGTATCAAAACGCAGATGCGTTGTCACCCCTGAGGAATGGAATGCCTAATTTCTAGTAAATAAAGGTCTCCGGATCTTTACACTCACTATGCAAAACACAGCAGTATCAAGCTGCTGTTTTACGCTGCTAATCTGTGTGAGCATGGTCCTTCCCTGATCAAGCCGACCCATTCATGCTACAAACATAATATAGCTGCACCATGGTTCTACTACATATGATATTGAATAAACTTTAAGTTTATAGTGTCTAGATCAGAACAAAAATTATTAATCTGATTTAACCTGCGGGTAGCCTTGGTTAAACATGACATTAGGACGTCGAACACCTCAGTCTTCCCCGTGATTATGGGTGCTGTAAAGTGCTCGAAGTGATCTTAATTTTTTTAAAATATGTATTGTTAACGTAAATATAAGAAATCATCATTTAATGTATTCATAAAATCATGTAAATAAGCTTTTAATTGTTTATAAAGTATAAATTTAAGTTTGTTTTGGCACGTACGAAAAATATTTCTTTTCATTTACAACTGAAACATTTTCGTTTTTTTAAAACGTTCCACTATTGTTTTTTTTTTGAAATTACATAAAAGTTAACATTGATTTAAAAGGAAAAGCCCACTTCAATCAACTAAACATTAAAATAATATTTATTGCTTATATTATAACCTATGTATCTCGTAATTTACACACCATTTTTATAGAAGAAAGGGCAAACGAGCATGCGGCTCACCTGATGGTAAGTGACTACCACCACCCGTAAACATCTGGAACACGGATACGTTGCCGGCTTTGTAGAAAGGAGTATGCTCTTTTCGTAAAGGTCCCTAAGTCGTATCAGTCCCGAAAAATCACCGGTGGTAAACAATTCCACAGAGAGGTTGTACGAGGAAGAAAACTCCCAGTGAAATGCACAGTGGGCCAAGCATCCAGATAGTGAGGATGGTATCGTGAATTATGACTCGATGTGCTTTCGTGAAATTTGGCGGCTGGAACTAATCCGGGTAATTCTTCAGAACCCTCCCCGTGGTAGATACGATAAAAAATGCAAAGGAATCATCACCATCCCTACGCATCACCAGTGAATCGAGCCAATCAGTAAGAACTCGGTCTTTGACGATTCGAATCGCTCTACTTTGGATGCGTTCAAGTGGAAAGAGCTGGCACTGGGGTGCCCCGGCCCAGAGATGTATATAAACAATGTAGTCAAAAAGAGAACCTTCTCCTTTTTTTGAAGTTCTCTTAAAATACGTATAAGGACAAATAACCAAACACAAAACAATTTTTGCTTGGCGCAAGTCTGATAAATTGTCTGCCAACATGCACTGGTGCAGCATGGCAGAAATTTGCTGGTTCAGAACTTACTGCAACGCGAATAGTTTTACTATTCTATTGATTCCAATCTCAACGCAATAATAAACACAACACGAGTACTTAGCTGTCAAGCAACCATCAAAACTACGTCAAGAGTGTCTCAATTAGTTCACACACTAACCGCACAATATTGAACTAATATAACACTAAAGTCGCTTTTAAAAATGTAAAACTTTATAATTTCAACCTCGGTCGATTGGAATTGTTTTCAAGTGTATGCAGAGAGGTCGCTCCATAGTTTTAAGGCTACTCTTTTGTATATTGCCAGCATTAAATATATATCAGCACACTGCTGCTTTTTTCTGTATAGTTCGTAACTTTTGTTATCTATGCAGAATGAGTTTATCGATCGGAACATCAACAATATTTAAAAAACTGAAGATACTCCGGGTTAACATTGACATCGTGACTTTAGTCACCTCAGTCCCCCGTGACCATGGGTGCTAGGGAGCACCCGAAACGACCGGAATTAAAAACATTTAAAATTAAACGCGATAAAATCCGTGAAAGTAGTTTTAATCAATGTGTAGTGTTCGCGAAAATATAAGAAATCATTATAAAAAAATAGACAATCAAGTAATCTCATACTCTGTCTGTAACAGTTCAATTCAGAGAACAAATATTGGTACTTTTTAGAGTTGTAGAGCCACGCTGCTGTTATATTACGGTTATAGCATGGATGGGTCGGCTGAACAGGGGAAGGACCGCGCTCTCAGAGTATCAGCTTAAGAAACAAAGCATAAGGACGTATAAAGTCAGTAACTTATATTTTACTTAACACTGTACTTGATAAAGTTTTACTCATTATAATAAATTTAATACACTTTTCTTTTAAGGAACCATTGCGTGTAGATTTCTTAGCAGCTCTTATTGGACGAAATAATCTACAAGATATTTACAAAATAATCAAGTAGATATTATTCTTAAGAATATGAATGACATACGAGCAAATAGTCCAACTGTTAATAAGTGAATGCTATGGTGGATGAATGAATGGAATGGTGTGAAAATCCTCAACTCAGAATCAAAATGCAGATGCGGTGTCACCAATGACGACTTAGATGGAATGACTCGTTTTTAGTAAAATGGGTCTCCGGATATCAACACTCATCATACATCACAGGAGCATTAAACTGGTATTCTACGCTGGTATTCTTTGAGAGCGTTGTCCTTCCACTATCGAAATTACCCATTCGTATCACTATTATATTATATCTGCAGCGTGACTCTACCATATAAAGACCTTTCTAAACCTATCAAGTTCGATCTCGTCACAGAGGCTTGTATCTGAAAATAATAACATAATTTTTACGTATGAATGACTTCTATCAACGTCAATTAGTGGATATAGACAGATAAAATCGCTCGTTTCAAATTTCATTAAACCGATGTAATTTTTGACAAAGTATGTCCTTGATATAAATTTATTCAGAGGCGTTTTGTGAAATATCAGTGGAACGGTTTGGTTTATTAAATTTTATAAATTTCTTATTTCTTAATATACATTTATTACAGCGCATCCATGGATGAACATATACCTCCCCCATAGTTTGTCATATCATAGTCAAAGAATCAAAATGTCATAGTCTATCGTCCGTTTCAGTTTCCCTCTGACACCCATTATAAAATCCACGGGATGATAGTGGAGATTCTCTTAAAGTACTCTTAGAGACGACGGACACCATACAGCTACAACAAATACACACATGAATAAAAAAATGGCACATTCTCTTCTGATTTTCTGAATATGTTATTTCGTCTAATTAAGTACAAAAACTACGCATACATAAAAATGCATGTCCTTTATTTTCTTCTTTCGCAATCCACTTCTAAGATGTGGCACAATCGTGCCGAATGGGAGAGATTTTTGAGTATGTATGATGTGACTTTCAATAAAAATTACAATTAAACTTTATTTAAAAATATATAGGGGATGAGTCGCTCGCGTCCGTAGGCTTCGACCACCTAACCTTAGGCCCACCCTACACGTGTCCCCCGGGTGGTGCTAAACGAGCGACAAAGCCGATAAAATGGACTCGGCTCCTCGCCGTATGGTAGCGGCGTAAAATCTACCACCAACCCTTGTTCGCACCATGACTCAAGAAATAAAAGAAATGGCCCCGAGTTCCCGGCGCCCCTTAAATGGCGCAGGGGTGCGAAGAATCTCCGGGAGAAAAACCGGCGACGAGGTTCGCCACCCGTCACGTTCTGTCTCCCGGAGGGGCGAAAAGTGGATTGCGGAAACCCGTCTGGCTACGCTGAATGTATGTGGAGGAATGAATGATAAGATGGATGAAGTATGCGAAATGATGAATGACAGAGGAATAGATGTGTTATGTGTGAATGAGACGAAACGAAAGGGAAAGGATGCCACTGCACATGGCACGTATACCTCGAATTGGTCTGGTGTGGGCGAGACCGAACGGGCATGCCAGGGAGTCGGTTTCATCCTTTCAGAAAGAATGGGACGATGTGTGAAAGAGTATGAATGTGTAATCCCGAGACTGCTATGGATACGAATGAAAGTGGGCTTAAAGAAGCTGTTCCTACTAGGGGTATACGCCCCAGACATGTCTAAGCCCACTTACATCCGAGAGCAGTTTTGGGATATGGTAAGGATGGTGTTGACAAAATGTAAGGAAAATGAAAATATTATTATGTTAGGAGACTTTAATGGAAGGGTTGGGGTGAAGAGGTCTGGTTATGAAAGGATATTGGGAACGTTTGGTGATGAAAGTATAAATGAGAATTGTGAAGACCTCCTCACCGTATGTGCGGAAAAGAATCTTTTTGTGACGAATACTTTTTTTCGTCATAAGAAGATTCACATGTATACATGGGAAAGAGGTGATGATAGAAGCATGATAGATTTCGTAATTGTGGATGAAAGAATGAGGAGCGCAGTCGTAGATACAAGGGTTTACCGGGGGTCCAACGTAGGGACGGATCATTACTTGGTCTTATGTCGAATTAATGGTCTTTTCAAGCGTTGGCGGCATCGGACATCTGTATCTACCACTGCGTTACAGCGTATAAGAATAGAGAATTTACAAGATGAAGATGTGATAGAGAAGTATAAATGTAGACTGAGAGAAAATATTAGATGTTTGAATGAGTTGTGTATGAATGATTTAGACTTGAATACTGTGTGGGATAATATTAAGAAAGGTTTGGTGGATACCGCCACCGAAGTATGTGGTGTAAGTAAGAGAACAAATGAAAGGAAAACTAATACGTTATGGTGGGATGATGAGGTACGGGTGGAAGTTGAATCAAAGAAGAAAGCATGGTTAGATTTACTAGCAACCAAAGCTGGTAATTCTTCTGGTATGAATGATGAGATTGAAAGAAAAAAAGCAGAATTTGGACGTCTAAATAAGAGAGTAAAAGAAGTTGTTGAAAGGAAAAAGAAAGAAAGAACGGATAAGAATGATAGAAGGATATCTGATAATTTCCAGGCTAACATAAAAATGTTCTGGAAACTCGTAAGAACTGCCAGGGGAAATACAAAACAGCCTATAATAAATGCTATAAGAGACGAGAATGGATGTATTCTGAATGATGAAGTTTCGAATTTAAACAGATGGAAGGAATACTTTGAAAGCGTGTTTATGAGTGAAGAGTCGTATGAATTAAATGAACTAGAAATTCCGAAAGAAGTGGAAAGGGGTATGGAGATAAGTGTAGATGAAATAATGAAAGCAATGAAAAGCATGAAAGCAGGTAAGGCAGCTGGATATGATAGAGTATCACTCGAGATGCTAAGGGCTGGAGAGGGAGTGGTGGCAGGCCTGCTGTACACCTTGTTTAATTTATGTTGGGAATTAAAACGGGTACCGGATGACTGGTGTAAAGCAGTTATAGTACCAATATATAAAGGAAAAGGGTCACAGCAGGACTGCAAAAACTACCGCGGTATCAGCTTGCTTAGTATTGTGGGTAAACTGTATGCTAAGGTGTTAATTGAAAGAGTTATGAAAGAAACTGATGGAAAAATTTGGGATGTGCAAGCGGGTTTTAGAAAGGGAATGGGGTGTACAGATCAAGTCTTTTCCATGCGCATGATTGCGGAGAAGTTTTTGGCCAAAAACCAGAAAGTTTTTTGTGCGTTCATGGACTTGGAAAAGGCTTATGACAGAGTGGACAGGAATGTGTTATGGCAAACACTGAACTCATATGGGTTGAGCGCTGGTTTGATACAGGCATTAAGGTCTCTTTATAGGGACTCTAGTGCTTGTGTCAGGATCAATGGGGTCTACTCGGACTGGTTTGGCATCCAAAAAGGTGTCAGACAGGGCTGTGTAGCTTCCCCTTGGCTGTTCAACCTATTTATGGACCGGTGTTTGCAAACTTTGAAAGATGAAGAATGTGGGTTAAGAATGGGCGAGTTAACCGTCAAATGCCTTTTGTATGCCGATGATCAAGTCATACTTGCGTCATCGGCGGCAGAGTTGCAAATGATGGTTACATTAATGAACTGGGAATAGAAAGAAAGGGGAATGAAAGTGAACGCAAGTAAGACGAAAGTGATGGTTTTTGAAAGAGAAGAAAGCAAAACGGTATGTGAAATAAGAATAGAAGGAGAGTTAATTGAGCAAGTGGATGAGTTTGTGTATTTGGGATGTGTATTTAGCAGGGATGGTAGATATGATAGGGAAATAGAACGACGAGTAAATGCAGGGAATAGAGTGAATGGGGCACTACACTCTATTATGAAGAACCAGAATGTGTCAAAACAGGCACGTATGGTAATTCATAATGCTGTGTTAGTCCCTACTTTAATGTATGGTAGTGAAAGCTGGGTGTGGCAGAAGAAGCACGAAAGTAGAATAAATGCTGTAGAAATGCGGTCTTTAAGGAATATGCTAGGGTTTAATCTGAATGACAGGGTGAGAAATTGCGTGATAAGAGATAAATGTGGTATGTAAGATGATGTTGTGACCAGGATTAAGAAAGGAATGCTTCGGTGGTTTGGTCACGTAGAAAGAATGAATGAGGAAAGAGTGACAAAGCAAATTTATATGGCAGATGTGAATGGCCGAGTCGGAAAGGGACGCCCTAGAAAAAAGTTTATCGACCAAATTGGCGATATTTTGAAAATGGGCCACGTTAGAAGTACCCTTAACCGACGAGCATGTATGCGTAGATATATGGATGTAAAGGAGGCGAAAGAGGTATGTCAGAATCGTGCCAAATGGAAGTCCGTAGTCTCTGCCTACCCCTCTGGGTGACAGGCGTGAGTGTTTTATGTTTATGTTTATGTTAAAAATATATATTTTATTCGATTCTATGTCCTAATATGTTCGTATTACTTACGCGCAGTTGGTAAAAATTTGAAAGTCTAAAGTTAAAATTTCAGGTAAACAATACATATTTGTTTAACAAAGCCAACTTAAGTATAAAGAACACGAACGAATGTCAAGAGGATAGAAGTTGCCATCTTACAAGACAAATTGTTCTGTTTACAACAACAACATTACGTTAATTTTTATAATATTTACATCTTAAAATCCGTTTTGTTAACAACCGACTTTGTGGCCTTTGATTACCTAATTTTGTTATTTATTTTGTAAATTAATTAATTATTTAGTAAAACAGGAATAGCAGAAACGGCAAAATCCCATGCCTTTAAACGAGCAATATATATATATATACACACACATATGTACACACATATATATATATATATATATATATATATATATATATATATATATATATATATATATATATATGTACAAGAATTGCTCGTTTAAAGTTTTTTTTATATATATATATAAACATAAGGACGTATAAAGTCAACATTAATTATATAAAATTTAGTGTCCAGGGAGTTTCGGGGGCAATAAATTGATCTAGCAATAAATAGATCTAGGGTTTATTTTAAAAAAAATGTCTTTTTGTCCGTGTTTTCAGGCAATGAGAAACTGCCACATTATAAGAAGGTAAATTTTGACACATTGTTAATGATCGTAATAGCACGGTAATTTTATATAGATACTATTACCGTGGTAATAGCTCAAGTGGATATCGAGCGGTCGTGAAGTCAAAAATGCCTTGGTTCGCGTCCCGTCTTTGGTCCGAATTTTTTTTTCAAGTTCCCTTCTTTTGTGAGAAAATCTATTATTTTGAGCACTTTTTTTTAGTATTTTTTAAAAATATGAAAATTTTAATTAAACCAAATGAGTTTATCATTGCACTCACGATTTTTAATTCAAATAACCAGTGCAGTTTTTTCTATTATGTCAATAACATCAAAAAATATTATTTATATTTCATCAGTATGTAATTTGTATCTTAATGTAATTAAAAAAAAAAACCGAGCAAACCTCAGTCATCCAGGCACTTAGAAATTATATCAGAGCGATTTTTAATTTATAATGCTTTACATTATTTATTACTTCTGTTGGCTATTTTTCCTTTATATTTTATTACATTTTTTATTACATTATGTATTATTGTATGTATGTACATATTTTCATATTCATTAAATATATTCTTAAAATTAAAATAATATTGATGTGAATCTTGAAATGAAATATATATTTATTTATTATTATTTATTTATTTATTCCATTTTGTACACCACAATACAGAAACATCAAGTTCAGTTAAAACTAATTAAAGTATGTACAATAGGCGGTCTTATCACTCTGAAAGTGATTTCTTCCAGACAACCTTTGCGTAGAGGAGTGATGCAAACAAAAGTTAAAATAGAGGGGGGCATACAAAATAATAATAATAATTATAATTTAAAAAAATACATACAAATAAAAATAAGTGAAAGTTATATATAAAATATCATATAATAGATTAAATAAATAGAGTACGAGAAAGGTAAAGTAATTTATCTAATAGCATTCTAAATAACACGACTTAACAAGACTTTTGAAAGAGTGAAGAGATTTAGCACGACGAATATGGAGAGGTAAGGAGTTTCACAATCGCACAGCGGTTACGGTGAAGGATTTCTTGAAAAAGGAAGAAGAGTGCATCGGTGTAGAGAGAGAAAGATTGACGGAGGAACGAAGGAACCGATTATGGGTAAGAGAAAGATACTGGAAACGATTTTTTAAATAAAGAGGAGTAGAAGGATTAAACAGCACACTATACAACGCGGAGAGAATGTGAGTATTCCTGCGAAGGCGGATCGGGAGCCATTTGTGCTGTTTGCGAAATTCAGAGATATGATCATATTTGCGAAGCCCAAATATAAATCTAATGCATAAATTTTGAATACGCTCAAGCTTATTAAGCTGCTCCTCGGTAATGTCAAGATAACAAATATCAGCATAGTCAAGGATAGGCAGAAGTAGAGACTGGGCGAGCGTAACTTTAGTTGCTGTGGGAAGGAAATTACGTAATCTACGTAAAGAGCTTAACGCAGCAAACATTTTTCTACCGATCTCATTAACCTGTGAGGTCCAAGACATACAGGAGTCAAGATACAACCCCAGGTTTTTAACCTTGTTACTGTAAGGGATTAGAGTGCAGTCTAGTATAATAGGGAGTAGGGAAGACCAGTAAATTTTACCAATTAATCTAGAACTACCGATGACAATGACCTGAGTTTCCTTAGGATTAATCGTTAAACTATAACATTTACTCCAATTCGAAATACAAGTCAGATCAGCGTTAATAGTGTCAACTGCTTTAGATAGATCTTCAAGAGAGGACTGAGTATAGATTAGGAGATCATCAGCATACAAGAGGTAGGAAGAGGACAAATTATGACTTATAGAGTTAATGAAAATTGCAAAAAGGAGAGGAAACAACACGCCACCTTGTGGCGTGTTGTCTCCTCTCCTTTTTGCACCTGAATTCGCTGTCGGCGACCAAATAAGTAACTTCGAAACCAGTCAACTACAGTTGGAGATATGTTGAGAGAGCGTAGGATGCTTAACAAGATATCAAAATCTACAGTATTAAATGCGTTACTAAAATCAAGCAACGTGAGAATAGTAAGCTTTTGTTTCTCCATACCATACCGAATATCATCAGTGATTTGTAAAAGTGCAGTAGTCGTTTTATGGCCAGGACGGAAACCGGATTGCAAGGGATTTAAGAGATTGTGTTTTAAAAGATAGGTGCTTAATTGATTGTGCACAAGACGTTCTAGAACTTTGGAAAAGAAAGGCAAAATAGAAATAGGTCTATAATCAGAAAAACTAGAGGGATTAGACTTTTTCGGAAGAGGAACTACAAAAGCGTCTTTCCAAGCTGAAGGGAAAAATGCAGAATTCAGTGAATTATTCAGGATAGACGTGATTAAAGGTAAAAGGAGATCAATGAGAGGGATGACCATTTTCCGACTAATGCAGTCACTACCAATCGAATTTGAATGGATGGACATTATGGGTCTCTTAACATCACAACTGTTAAATTGGCCAAAATTAAAAGCAGAGGTGTCCGGAGTGGGAGCTGTTGAAAGAGAGTCTAAAGTTTTATGTTTTGCTTTATCGTTAATGCAAGACGAAGATGAGAAATGCAAATTAAGTTGGTTGAGATGAAAGTTATGGTGTGTGAGATTTTGTCGTAATTTCCCAACTCCTAAGGACTTAAGAAATTTCCAGACCCTAGCAGGGTCAGGATCTTGTACTGATTCATGGATATGGCGTCGTTGTGCTTTTCTACACAGATTGTTGCAACGATTCCGTACTAATCTATACTTCTCTCTATTCAAATCGCTGGGAACTGACTTGTATTTAGCTTTGGCACAATTTTTAATATGGATGATTTTTTTTTATATCATCGTTTAGGCAAGGAGAGGGAGGATGCTTATAATTATATTATATAAGCTTCCTCCCTATCCTATATATTGCTATATTTAAAGTAATAAAAGTAAATAATATATAAAAAACAGATTTTTATGATCAGTGAACGTTGAATATTTTCTTTAACATGTGGTATAACGAATAACGGGTAATTTTAAATATAATACCTGGATGATAGCTTTGCTCTGTATTTTTTTTTGGAAATCGTGTTTTTTGTAAATTATATTAAGATACAAATTACAAACTGATGAAATATGAATAAAATTTGTTTGACCTTCTCGATCATTATTTATCGTGTTTTAAAAAAGTATACTAAAAAAATAAGTCTCCAAATAATATATTTCTTCACAAAAGAAGGAAAAAAGGAAAAAGAGTCATCACCACCCATTTTCCAATTTGTGCTGTTATAACGTTTTAGACACCGGCAAAATTTACTTTCGTATTCTAATGCTATTGTAGCAGTTTTTCATTGCCTAAAACATGGATAAAATGACATTTTATAAAATGAGTCCTAGCTAGATCGAATTATCCTTATTACGTATATAGACGAGCAATACTATATATATATATATATATATATATATATATATATATATATATATATTATATATATATATATATATATATATATATATATATATATATATATATATATATATATATATATATTTATAGTATTGCTCGTTTAAAGTTATTTAATTTGTGATAGTTTTCAAAAGTCAAACAACAACGTAAGTTGTTTCTTTTGAATCGACGAATTTTCAATAATTAATAACAAGGTCCTTTATAATGTTTTGGAACAAAAAACGTATTCATTCACAAGTCTACTGTTGAAGTGTAACCTCAACCGACGGCAATATTTGCGTGGGAACATTGTAAAGGAGGTTAGAGATGTGTATCAGGATTGTGCTGAATGAAAGTACGTAGTCTCTGTCTGCTCATCTGGGTAACAGGCGTGAGTGTTTATGTTATGTTTATTATATAATATTGTGAACGGGCGTTGCTTTCAGGTCCTGGTCTGATCGCGTTTACTAAGCTGTAATAATCCAAAATATTTACTCTACTTAGTCGATCATAGAATGCCTCGGTAATCAATGAGTCTATTACTTTTTATTTCTTATAAACTAAGCTATAGTAATATTAATCGTTAACAAATGACAAAAGGATCTTTTCTCCTTCGCCTTTTTTCCCTAGTCAGAGGAAACCTATTCATAAAGTAAGTATATTAGTAGTTAATACGGAAAAAAAGTTTGACAAAAGACATTTAATTTTCATAAGTCGAAAAACTAAGTACATTTTATTCCCACGTAAAAGTATGAAATTACAATTAATAATTTCATTGGTGCAGGCGGGATCTAAACCGGGTTGCTCGTATACTTGAGAGCAAACGCTTCTACGAAGTTCGGGTTTAAAAATCGTTACGAAGTACACAATATATTGTGTTACATAATTATTCATCATTGCAGCCCTTCACAAGTCCACTGCTGAACATAGGCCTCCCCGAAGGAATGCCATAAAGCACGGTTCTGAGCCACTTGCATTCATCAACATCCTGCATGTCTTACCAGGTCGTCACTTCATCTAGTAAGGTATCGCACTATACTAGTCTACCAGTACGAGGCTGCCACTCGAGGCTGCTAACTTTTTTCCCATCGGTTTTCGGTCTATCGAGTGTTACATGAAACTTAATTATAATATATCATTCAGTAAGAAAAGCGCTTATTAGTTTTTCTTTGTAATTGTGTGTTTAAATACAATTGCAAAAACAAATTATCAGCGTATTTCCTTCGCGGGTATCATAAGAGACGACTGTGAGAAAAACCTACGATAAAATAATGTGGTATAGATCGATATGAGAGATCTTATTACCACATCACCGCAGATTTTTAATAAATGCAAATACAATTAAAAACTTAAATTAAAAACAAAATTAAAAACTTTTTAATATCCGAGTTTTCTGAAAAAAGTTATTCCTCTGTGTTTGAATACTAATTCTAATGACGCACTTAACGGGTACCACAGGGTTTTATTTAGTACTTGGTGTATAAAATGAATGTTTGTATGTTTGTTCGTATTAACTACCATTTTGTTCATCAGATTGTAGTAAGACTTTAACTTATTGCTTGCACGAAGGTTACATGGGGCACACTGAAAGTTTTGCACTTCTGGTTTTTCAGAACTGTTTGAATTTCGAATGACTTATTTTTTTTACAAACGAGTCCTTGATAAATTAAAAAAATAGGCGGAAAATCATTTGTAATTTTTTCTATCGCACTTTAAATTTCGTCATCGGCAGTGAAAATGTAATTAACGCGAAAATATTTTAAAGCGATGATTATTTATAATATTAAAAGTGTTCTTTCTCCGCAAGATTGTGCCGTTCGTCTTCAAAGGGCTTAACACTGTAGTATGGTCGTTAACGCTAACTACTTTAAAATGTAAATTTGTAATTTACGATAGATGCATAAGTGTAATCTAACAAATAGAGAGTCAAATAAATTATTACAATGTTATGTTATTGTTTTGAGAAAACAAAAATCTAGTGAATGGGTGTTTGAAAGCGAGAACAGACCGACAAATCTGAAGCAGCGAGGAACGTCCGAAAAAAATGGTTGAATTTTATTTCTCGTGCACGGATCCCATTAATACAGTCCCAACTGAAAATAAAAGAAATGTTAATGCCAAGTGGTACAACATCATTTGTTTAACCGCTGTTCTTGAAAAAGTACTAAAAAGAAGACCGAGAAACTGCATCTTCTTGCACCAGGACAATGCTTCTTCGCACACCGCCAATAAAACGAAAACATTTTTGGCCTCTTAAAGAGTAGAGCTCGTGACCAGCATACAGTCCAGTCCTTGCACCCTGTGATTTCCATTTTTTTCTAAAATTAAGGATTTGATGAGAGATGAGATGAGCTTCACTTTTAAAAGCTCAGAAGAGGCAGTGACGGCGTTCAATCAGCACGTTGAAAACATGCAATCAGACCAACGGTCGTACTGTTTTGAAAAATGGTTCGAATGGACGAAAAATGTTTTAAATGTAAAGGAGAGTACTTCGAAAAATAATGGGTATATTTATATACGTATAACTTATTTAATTAATAAGTTACGCAAAACTTTCAGTGCGGCCTACGTACAGGCAGTACGTATAGTATAATTAACTTACAGGACGAGGCGCTCGTGTCTTAGCGATAAATTTGTGTAAATGTTATATATCATTCAATTTCAATGAATGTTTTATAATTCCTCATTTTAAACTTCAATATATTGCAGTATATTATCATTAAATAAATACAACATATTATATTCAAATTTAAACCGATATATCCACAATCTTTTCTCATATAGCAGCAACGTGCCGGGTACAAGCTAGTTACATATGCCTACCGAGACCTTGCAAGCAATCAGGAAGTCACTTACCATACAGCACCTCCTGTTAATCAAATAACAGCACGGGAATTAAAAATATTCAACACACTGCCATCAGGAAATCACTTACCGCCTGCTGCTGCCGCACGACTTTAAAGACATGACTCAATTTAATTACGTGACTTAAGAATATTCAATAGTATAAAACACAATGTCTAGTTGTTAAGAGAGCCCAGTAGTAATTAAATTAGTTTGAAAATTAACTAGTCTAGTATTCCTGTGTACTCACATTGTTCCAGTAGTTAAGTTAACTTGTAAATTAAAAAATAAAAGAAATGTAGGAAAAAGTCTTTCTCTCATTCCACTTGAACCCTCCCTAAGCTGCAGCAAACGTAAGTAGCTAGTGTTAAATAAAAAACACACGGCACCGATTTGTAAGAAATACCTATAGGTACATATGGATATATTTCTTAAGCGAGTTCAATGGAAGAAATTGCGAAGGTAATAGAGCGTGATCCGTAAGGCTTTATTTGCCTAAACACCTCATCGTACCCGCCGTAAGGGACTGTGACGCTTATGTTTGCTTCGCGAGAAATCTGCAGGTAAACGACGTGGAAACTCACCCGTATAGCTTTTATTATCTAAATTTTAAGAAAAACTCGCTTCCTCAGTAACGTTTCGTTGTATGAATTCATAATAAATAACACTTTTGCTCCACCTTATAGATAAATTTAGCCCGACCTCGAAATAAGGGGGGTTTAAATTAAGATTGTATTCTTTTTTATATATGTTACGCGATGCGTGTGATAATTGTTAATCGATTTTAATGATTCTTTCTTTACTAAAAAGGTAGAACAGGGAAACAACAGGGAAACAACAGAACACAAAAGGGTAGACCCATAAAAATTTTGTAGAAAAAATTTTTCGTGGTAGAGTCACGCTATAGCTATCTTATAGTTGTAGCACGAATGGGTCGGCTTGAACGGGGAAGAACCATGCTCTCGCAGAATACCAGCGTATATTTTTTTTAAAAAGAGGGCGCAAGCGAGCGTACGGTTCACCTGATGTTACGTGACTAGCGCCACGCATGAACAAACGCAACACCAGAGGAATTTTGGGTGCTTTTCCGGCCTTTTTAAAAGGTGTAACCTTTTTTCTTGAAGGTCCCTAAGTCGTATAGGTCCCGAAAAACCACCGGTTGTAAACTATTCCACAGAGAGGTCGTACGTGGAAGAAAACTCCTAGTGAAAAGAACAGTGGTGGACCACCAAGCATCCAGATGGTGCGGATGGTACCGGGAGGTTTGCCACGTTGTGTGTACATGAAATTTGGCGGCTGGGATTAATCTGAACAACTCCTCAGAGCAATCCCTGTGGTAGATGCGAAAGAAAATGCAAAGAGATGCAACATCTCTTCGCAGCATCAATGAATCGAGCCAATCGGAAAGCACTTGGTTGTCGACGATTCGAGACGCTCTGTGCTGGATGCGGTCAAGTGGAAGGAGCTGGCACTGGGGAGCCCGAGCCTAGAGATGGGAACAGTATTCCATGTGAGGCCGAACTTGTGCTTTGTAAAGTTGCAGGTGGTATGCCAGCATGAAGTACTGTCCCGCTCTGCTGAGCACGCTCAGCTTTTTAGATGTCAATTTAGCCTTCTCTTCAAAATGACACGAAACTGCACGTCACTCGATACGTCGACGCCGAGGATTCCAATATTGGCTGAGGCAAAAAAAGGAGTGTCTTGAAACTAAAAATATACGACAAAGGGGTTCTTTTTAGCGGTTAACGCTCAAACTTGTGTCTTCTGAGGGTTAAACTGGACTACATTTAGTCGCCTCCAATCCGATATTTCATCAAAAAGACTCGACTTCAGACACAAGTTTGTCCCAGTCCTCGGAAACGTTTTTCTGAGAAATATTGGCACGGCCTGGATGTACAGAGCATCACCGGTGCTGTCATCCACATAGAAATGAATGTTACCGTACGCAGCCTTGTGGAACGCCAGCATTAATAGGCTTGTTGTCGGAGCATGCACCGTCTACAATGACCTAGATGCTCCGAAAGAGTAGCGTAATGCTACTGAGTTTCGTATCGCGATTGTTAAGAACCGGATACCTTTTTTACTGGAATCGAGCCATTTCATCTTAGTCCTTGTGAGTGACAACGCATTTGCATTTTGATTCTTAATTGAGGATTAATGTGGATTTAAATGGGCCACAGCATCCACTTACCATCAGATGGACTGTGTATTCGTTTGTTACCCAATACTACAAAAATCCCTTGGGGCGGTAGAATAGGGGATGGAATTTACTATGTAAATATTTAGACGACATTCTAGTTGTTACTTTAAATTGTGATATTCTTTAGTATTATCAAAAGGGCCAAAACATTAAAATTTTAATGTAAAGGAAAAGCCGATATACTAGCATCTGAATACGGGGTCTCAGTTCTTCTAGACACGTTGTTTCCGCAGCGAATTCCGAAAATTTTATGCGTGAAAACGACGTCCCAAGAATGAGTTACTGACTCGGTGGAGTCAAATGACTGGTACTACTAGCTTGTGTCTGTTCTTAGTATTCACAGAAGGAATACCACTTATTTTTGTAAAACTACTTTTTTAATAAATGGATTGAGATGCCAATGTTAACATAATAAGTTCTTTAGTTTTTCAGTCATAGATTACTCTAATGGATGGCCATGTGAAACATAATAATTTCATTGTCAGTTGCGTGTCCCTATAGCAAAATTATATACGAGATTATGCTATGGAAATAGATAAAGTAAACTAGTCTAGCTGTTTTGGCACTTGTAAAACTTTTAATATTTTTAAAGTATATGCTGAAAAATCAAGTTTGCTTTCTAGGGCCCCGCTGAAGCTTTGCGCCTAGTGTAATTCCAAGAAAAATTATTGTGCTAACGGGACTCAGCTCCTCCCCTTCCAAAATTACATTATTACTACCACGTATGACAGGCGGAGTTATGAATTTCATACATCTAGTTTTAGTGTCATTTAAATGTGCCATAAAATTATTAACATTAAACCCATTAACTAATTTAGATGTAGCATTATTTACTTCGTCATAATTTAGTAACTCACGTTTTAATTTGAATATAAATGAATTGCCATCATCAAATAAAACTATATCATGGTTATCCCCTATTATGTAAGGAAAGTCATTAATATTGTTACGAGCTTAGGGTTCGTGACAGTAAAAAGTGCCGATTGAATTACCAAAATTAACACTTTAATTAACTTAAAAACACTAATAATTAACCACACTGATTCACTTTATTTCGCTCCGAAGCTTCGCTTGTCTCGCCAAATTCAAAACTGCCCCCATCGCGTCGCGCAGCGCCTTTAAATACAGCTATTACATCGAAACATCCAGAATATTCCGGTAGATACGGGCGCCGACCGACCAGACGCAGAAAGTTCGAGTGTGGGGCTTCTAGAAAGCTTAATTCTTCTGTTCGATACTAGATGGAACTGTTGGTCAAAAGTCAAGATTGATATTTTCTAGTAAGCCCTCCTCGCTCTGGTCCCCGACACTAGATGGCGCTAGTGCCAGATACCTGACGTCAACTTAGGCGCGCAATAATATATACAAGAAACAATAAGGTGCCGAAAATTATGCCCTGAGACACGCCCCTTTGTACTATCGACCTTGAAGAACTCATACTATTAACGACAACTTTTTCCTCCTCAAGAATATTGGCCGAATTTGAGAATTGAGTTCTCATCTAACTTAAAAATTAAATATTTTATTTCATACAGTTTTCCATTATTTTTATTATAGTTGGATGACCGGTAGTTATACCGGTAAGTGATGTGTAAGGCGGCTCTTTAATAGATGAAGTGAAGACCAGAAAGACAGATATAACATATGGACAGTGGATACCCACGGCTCTGGACTTTATTCTTTGACATTTTTAAGTGATGGTATAGGCCATATTCAACAATGAACTTGCGATAGTCTATGATGACGATGATGGAAAAGATACTTTGGTAAAAAATATCAAACATAAAATATACCTATTTTACCGTGTATATTGTTGTGTATTCGTGTCAAACAAATGAGAAAATGATCGGGGAGCGGATTTGTCACGTAATGATACTAAGACTTCCGCTGATTCAATTTCAGGAAATATTTCAGCGGATTTAATCTAGGCTGTATCTTTACATTACTTTTTATGAATCATTTTATTTATAAAAAAATATGACATGATAAAAATAATTGTTTGACCTTGTTCTTCTACAAAGAATTACGAGGATTATGAGAATAAAAGGCATAAATACTTTTGATATTATTATCTATTCTGTTCCCAAATGCTCGGTTCAAAGAATGGCAACAAATACATCAATAAAGCAGTAACAAAAAGATGTTGCACAAAGTATAAAGTGTCAGACCCAGCACCTAACAACACTTAACGCTGCTTACAGGGGTTTACTGAAAAATTTAATTGTACTGCTGAGTTTATTGAGAAGTTCCTTAGAAATACTCAGTGGAAACTATTTTACACCTTTCAAAAGTATTTAATTATAAGTAGAAAGTTGGACGATGTGTCTGTCTGTGATATTGAATTAACTTTATTATACTCTGGAGGTTATTACCATGCTAGTGAAACAAACAACTATTTTATAAATTATTGTCTGTATGCCTGTCCGAGCTAAACTTCGAAATGGCTGAGACAATTGTAATGAAATTTTACAAAATGATAGAAAACATTGCCAGGAGGAATATTTTTTTGTCCGAAACTTGAAGACTATTCTGAAAAAGAGAATAAAGAAATTTCTTATAGATCTTCTAAATAATGCCACATTATAAGATTCCGTCCACATGAAGCCGGTGCGGTCGCTAGTACAAAAGTAAACCGATACTCATTTAAAAATTACTATGATGTAGTAAAATTACTAATATACAACCAAAATTACTGATAATCATCACAAGTAAGCTCAAAATCTTAGAGAGAAGAGTGCTTAACGACAAACTGTTTACGGGATGCTAGTGGACTGTGTTGGTATTTTATAACTCCGATTTTTTTTTTATAGGATAGGGTGACAAACGAGCACACAGTCCACCTGATGGTAAGTGGTTGCTGTGGCCCATAGACATCTACATGTATCCTCAATTACGAATCAAAATGCAGATGCGTTGTCACCCGTGAGGACTAAGATGGAATGCCTCGTTTCCAGTAAGAAGGGTCTCCGGTTCTCTACACTCACCATACGAAATACAGCAGCATTAAGCTACTATTTCACGCTGGTATTCTGTGAGAGCGTGGTCCTTCCCCGGTCGAGCCGACCCATTCGTGCTACAACTATACTACTAATATAACTGCAGCATGGCTCTACCACGTATAATCCGATGAGAATCGTTTGTCTAAATTACGCCGCAGCTACGTAATGTTTTTTTAATTGTGATAAAATTGAGTACGATACCTAAAAATATCTTTAATGTTGGAAAAGTGACTATAAAAGACCTGTTAATCTGCCCAGAGCTTTAATAAGACTACGCCTTATTCTAAACTTAACTTTAAATAATTATGATGGGTGAGCTACAACACTACTTTATAGATCAATAGTCCAAAAGCTGGCGGTGTCTTATTGCTGTGCCGTTCAAAATGCACGTAAAGCTGTTGGTCCACGTAAAATTTGCACTTAAAGTAGTGGTAATATTATACGTGTTTCAAATCGTAAAACTAGATTTTTTAAATGTGTAGTTTTCGTGTAAATATAAGAAATCATTCAAATAAATAATGTCAATTTTAAAGGCTATTCTAGGGACTTCATGGAGAAAGAGGGACGCAAAAGAGGAGTGTATTGGAAGAGGCAATTTTGTAAACGCACAGCATGCCTCTCGAAATTTGACCGCGACTACCCCGCATGCCCCTAAGCAAGCGACCTATTTGAAAGCTAGCCGGGACCTTTGCGAAACGGACTCAATTCTTTTTGGCGCCACGGTAGCAGTTTGCTGTATTATTGGTGCCAAACTTCCCGTGACTGGACGCACTACTAGACAAACTAGTGCCATTCCAGCCTGGAGAAAAAGAATCGAGAACCGTATCGCAAAGGCTAAGGCCGTTATCAGTAGAATGACAAGCTTCATATCGGGTAATAATAGACCGATGGTTGTGCGCACTGTTAGAATGGCGTTTGCGGGGACAAATATCAGTTTAATATAAAACGAAAAATAATAGTAACAGAAAAAAGCGTAACCGTATGTACAACATAAAAATAAACAACAACGTACAATAAAAATTTGTAATCCTCACTTTCGTATAGTTACGTTATTCGTTACTTCTGATACCTCATAATATTTTATGTTATGTAAGAGCATTGAATCAAGTTGTATTTTGTATGACGTCACGGCATCGCAACATTCCTAATTGGTAGAAAACATACGTCTGCTGACCTCTCACTCGGACGGATATCAGATTTCCATCGACGCCCCTTTAGGCTCCTCGGACCATTGTCTTGTCCGGAGTGTGGCACCACTCACGCTGAAATCGCTGTTTAATTCTGCAGGCTGCCGCCGTGTTTGGCATTATAGGTCAGCCGATTGGGATGGGATGCGGTTTTTCTTTGCATCTTACCCTTGGGGGTGGGTTTGCATCTCGCCGGGCGATCCCAACGTTGTTGCGGATTCTGTCGCTGATGTGGTACTTCAGGGTATGGAACTTTTTATTCCTTCCTCTGTGGTGCCCATTGGAGGCAAATCTCAGCCATGGTTTGGTCGCTCCTGTAAAATAGCATCATGCTATAAGCAGGAGTGCTACCAAGCCTGGGCTGACGCATCAGCGTCCCGGTATTTAAATCGATGAATCGAGTATCGATGACGGGGGGAGTACGTCGCCGACCATCCCGCGGTGTGAGTGCTCTATATCGGAAGTGCAGTTCACACAGCGCTCGGTTCGCAAAGCACTCCTCTCCCTGGATATCCACAAGTTGAGTGGGCCTGACGGAATCCCCCCAATTATGCTAAGGATCTGTGCTCCAGAGTTGGCACCGATTTTAACGCGTATTTTCCGGTACTCCTAATCTATAGGCGTAGTTCCAAAATCATGGAAGACGGCTTTCGTCCACCCGATCCCTAAAATGAGCGACCGCTCGGACCCGTCCAACTACCAGCCTATCGCCATCACCTCCTTGTTTTCCAAAACAATGAAGTCCATTGTAAACTGCCAGCTCATGAGGTACATTGAGGATCACCAGCTGATTAGTGACCGCCAATACAGTTTTCGCCGTGGTCGGTCAGCTGGTGATCTACTGGTCTACCTAACTCACAAATGGGTGGAGGTAGTAGAGTCCAAGGGGGAGCAATTGGCCGTTAGTTTGGACATTGTGAAGGCCTTCGATCGGGTTTGGCACAAAGCGCTTCTTTTGAAGCTCCCTTCCTATGGGCTTCCCGAGAAATTATGCGATTGGATCGCTAGTTTTCTTGCAGATCGGAGCATGAAGGTCGTCATAGACGGTGCAAGCTCCGATTGCAAGCCTATTAATGCTGTTGTTCCACAAGGCTGCGTGCTATCGCCAGCGCTGTTTCTTCTGCATATCAATGATACGTTGCAAACGCGTAACATTCATTGCTATGCAGATGACGGCACTGGTGATGCTCTTTACACCGGCCGAGCCAATATTTCTCGGGAAAACGTCTCCGAGTGCCGGGACAAACTTGTGTCTGAAGTAGAGTCTTTGCTGAACAGAGTCTCGGATTGGCGGCTAACTACCTTTGGAAACTTCAAGCTTGATCATCGTCATAGAATACCCCATCCATTCGCTCAAAAGCAGATATCGTCTGCAGTCTTCATATCCTGCAAGCCATCTAGCTTCATAAGGTTCATCGCAGCACTGGAATAATAATGCTTCCTGTTCCTTAAAGCTACTCTCTGCGCTATAAAGTGTTCCACACGGCTCTGAGCCTTACTGCTCGCCTCTGCTTAACGGCACTCTCGCAGATTACTTGCCTTCTTCTCGACTCACCGCAGACTGCAAGGCAATCTCCTGGCACTTGCACATTCGTCAGCAACGAGGCTGCATTATCGACCTACGGTCTGAGCAGGAGGGTGATGTGGCGGCGCTGTCGTCGCGCCCAAGTGAAACACACCGAAGCCTAAATCACGCTATCAAAATTTTGAATCATAAACAGCATATATAGACCATCCCCGAACTATCACACGGAGCGTTGGCTATTCCCCAGGCAGAACACCTTGCCCGGCGGGAGATCTCCTCTTTTCCTTCCACGGCGACAGAATCCTCGGCGTTAACATATCGAGTGACGTGCAGTTTCGTGGTCACTTGGAAGAGAAGGCCAAATTGGCCTCTAAAATGCTTGGCGTGCTCAGCAGAGCGGGACAGTATTTCATGCCGGCACAACGCCTGCAACTTTACAAGGCGCGTGTTCGGCCGCACGTGGAATACTGTTCCCATCTCTGGGATGGGGCTCCCCAGCATCAGCTCCTTCCACTTGACCGCATCCAGTGCAGAGCGGCTCAAATCGTCGACGACCGAGTGCTTTCCAATCGGCTCGATTCTCTGACACTGCGAAGAGATGTTGCATCTCTTTGCATTTTTTTTCGCATATACCATGGATAGTGCTCTGAGGAATTGTTCGGATTAATCCCAGCCGCCAAATTTCGTGAACTCACTACGCGGTAAACGTCCCGATACCATCCACACCATCTGAATGCTTGGCGGTCCACCACTGTACGTTTCAAAAGGAGTTTTCTTCCGCGTACAACCTCTCTGAGGAATGGTTTACCACCGGCGATTTTTCGGGACCGATACGACCTGGGGACCTTCAAGAAAAGAGCTTACTCCTTTCTAAAGGACCGGCAACGCACCTGCAATTCCCCTGGTGTTGCGGTTGATCATGGGCAGCGGTTGTCACTTAATATCAGGTGAGCCGCATGCTCGTTTGCCCCTCTTCTATAAAAAAAGTCTGTCTTTAAAAGATTGGTACATAAGAAATTTAGGAAGATATCACATGCTAGTTAGTATTGTTTACTTGGTTCACCTTTGTTGTTATCTTATTTATAGGTTTAAGTTATATATCTATTTGTATTTAAAATGTGTATATATTTATGTATGTATGTGTATGTTAAAAATATTATTTATTTAGTATATGTATTAAATTTTATTCTATATAAGTTTATTGTATTTATGTATATATTATAACATTAGTCTATTTTTAAGATTAACGATAGATTTTCCTGATTTACTATATTGTTCGTTTTATTTTTGTTACCAACACATTATTTTCCACATGTCCCGGGTTGACTGAGAGAGAATGCCAAAAGGCATTAAGTCTTTCCTTTGTAATCCTTTTATTAAGGTGCAATGAAGTGAAAAATAAATAATTATATAGTGTTTCCTATTATGTATGGAGATTATGCATGTGATCTATGAACAGTACGGATTAAAGACAAAATTGTTTGATTAGAAAAAATTGAGTGTGTATAATGTGTACTGTAATATTTTATGTTGAATTAAATAGGTAGTAGTGTATGATAAGTAAATAAAAATTACAATTATTCTACTTCTGATACTCTGCCTCATATCTCATTCTCATAAAATTTAGTTTCCTCAAGGTTTCACTTTTACGGTGGGTGAACTGCACGCGTTTTTTTTTATATAATAAGGGAGAAAAATGAGCACACAGTCCTTGAAAAAGAATCTAAATGCAGATGCATTGTCACCACCTAACGACTAAAATGGAATAAGTCGTTACCAGTAAAAAGGGTCTTTGGATATCTACACTCACCATACGAAATACAACATGGTCGATGGTTTTCTGTGATAGCGTGGTACTTCCCTGGCAGACCCGCCCCATTCGTGCTACAACCATGATAAAGTTACGGCATGGCTCTACGCCTAGAATTGTTGAGCGAACATTTTGCTGGATTTGGCTCTAACACATATAAGTTATATGAAATTGGTTACAAATTTCGACGGACAGAAAGTCTCTTAGCATCGGATGGATTCTTTTCACGTTTGTTAGTTTAAAGTATTTTATTAAAAAAAAATTAATGAAGGACGGAATCGATTATATTATTTCATTTATTTCAATTATATATTTTATTAACTAAAAGGAACATAATATGTAGAAAAATAATTGTAAGAAAATATATCGGATACATATACTGGTACGTTGTAAATCAGAGCACATAAATTACAATTATTAATTGTCATTTTCAATTGACCGTCTGTTAAATACTAAAGTATTTTTTATACCTAAATAACATAATATCCGTTCGTTATCTAGGTTAGTGATCTGTTTTTGGTTCAACTATTGAAAAGGTAAAAACAGACTTTAAAGAACATTAAAGAATAATATCTCCGAAATCTGTTGACATCGTAAAAAATATTTGCTCACATGTCGTGCAAATGCATTTATAATTTTAATGATAAGTAAGTTTAAAGATTTTCTCATGGATATATTAATCGATGATCTTTATCAATATGACAAAGATCAAAAAATATTCCGTAGAATTGAGAAATGTCTCTCCATCCGGATCATCGAATGGTATTTATTTGATCTCGGATTGAATGTGCATTGGTAGTATTCCAAAAGTATTTTTACTGGCATACGTTTTCTTTATTCATCGGAGATGGAGTGCATAGCTCTTTGAGTAAATATGTACCAGAGGAAATACGCGTTCTTAATGTAAAAGGGTGTACTCGCGTATAGACGAACGGGCCTTTAATAACAGCTATTGTGACACTGAAAAGACTTCGGATCTCTTGAACATAAAAAATAGAGTACAAATAATTGTGAAATTTTACCCGACTGCGGCAAATATCAAAACAAGTGTTATATTTTTATTTGATACGTACGATCTATCTAGGTGTATTAAATTCGTAAATTAAAAATGTTATGTGACTAACCGCGTATTAGTGTATTAGTAAAGAACTTTAGGATTTATGATAATTTTTTAACCATTCTAAGCCTGATTAAAAGTGGTGATGCAGGCGTATGTTTTGCGATAGTGCGTTGTGTGTGTGTGTTATTATATCACACTGAAGTAATCCGTTACGCGTGGTGGCAGTATAAGAACTTCCTTTACCGTATCATCCCGTGGATGTCGTGAGAGATTACAGAGGGAAACAAAACAAGAGATGAACAGTAGCATCTTATTATAAATGTTTTCTGACAATTGAGAAATCAGCCCCTATTAATTAATTTATTTTTTATTTAATATAGGTGATAAACGAGCCCAGAGTGCACCTTATGGTATGTTGATACTGTAATCCATAGACATACGCTTTTACCCCAAATAATGTATCTAAATGCAGATGCGTTGTGGAGCCCTGAAGACACATGAGAACTAAGATGGAATGCCTCACATCCAGTAGTAAGGGTCTACGATTCTGTACACTCATCATATGAACCACAACAGCATTGAGCTGCTATTTTACACTGATGTACTGAGAGAGCGTGGTCCTTACCCGGTCGAGCCAACCTATTCGTGCTACTCGTACAACCGTAATATACTTGTAGCTGCAACATGGCTCCACTACATATAAATAGCTTAATAATGGGGTTTTCAACAAGAACTTTGTATTCTAAAACAAAATAAAACAAAGAGTTTAGATGAAGATGATTCAAATTTCTATTGTATTACGAAGAGAAAAGTTTGGCAATTATGAATGAAAAATTATATCTGGCAAATGTCCACCACGACCACGCTTACAGATGTCGATTCTCTCATCAAAGTTTTTAATCACTTTTTGGCAAAATGGCGGGTCTATTTCACTAATCACGTCACGGATTTTCAGTTTTAAGGCCGCGATCGATTCGATTATCTCCGTATAGAATCTGTCCTTAACATAGCCCCACAAAAAATAATCCAGTGGTGTTAAATCACACGATCTGGCTGGCCATTTAGCTGCTGAATTTCGTGAAATTATGCGATCGGGAAATTTGGATTGCAATAAATTGATCGTTTCGTTAGCTGTGTGACATGTGGCAACGTCCTGTTGAAACCACATGTGATATCGATTTCATCAATAATAGGCCAAAATTGAGATGTTAACATCTCGCGATAGCGTGATCCATTGACCGTTACCGCATTTCCAGCCTCATCTTCGAAAAAAAACGGTCCAATCACGCCTCCAGACCACATAGCGCACCATACAGTGACCCGTTGAGCATGCAAAGGCTTCTCAATAATCACTTTAGGATTTTTAGAAGCCCAAATGCGGTAATTTTGCTTGTTGACGTACCCTGACAAGTGAAAATGGGCTTCGTCTGAAAAAATTGTTTTTTCAGAAAAACCAGCGGGCTGTTCCTGAATGAATTGAGCGAATCTACGGCGATGTGAATGGTCGGTCAGCTTCAATTCCTGCACCAGTTGAACATTGTAAGGCTTCAAAGCCAAATTCTTACGCAAAATTCGCCATGTGGTGGTTTTGGATAACCCAAATTGTTGAGAACGTCGAGGAATTGACAAATTTGTATCTTTTTCAACAGTGTGGCTCACGGCTGCGATTTTTTCGGTTGAACGACCTGGTGAAACACGTGTTGGTGTTGGCACATTTTGTACCAAGCCTGTCGATTCAAATTTAGCGACCAAATTCTTAATAGCGGTCCCAGAAGGACGATTATGTTGTCTAAAAATATCACGAATTTTACGAAACGTAACTGTAACAGAACCACCATTTTCATAGTGGATTTTAATAACTTTAATACGATTTTCGAGCGGAATTGAATTCATTGTAGCAATTGCCAAAGCATCTAGGTACTACGAATAGGTCAAAAAACTAAATGTCAAAACTGTCATGTTGTTGGTGTTGCCCCAATTGAAAAACAAAGTTCTTGTTGAAAAACCCATTAGATACAAAAATGCGCTATATAGATAATTATGAATTGACTGTCTAGTCTAGTGTTCGTAAACGCGACTGCCGATCATGTGGTCCTGCATTTAAATCTCGGGTCTGGCAAAAAATCTTTTATTAACTTAACATTTTGAGTCGCCATCTCTCTCCAGTCGTGTCGGATTACCAATGAGAGTGAGTTAGTAGAGCGTTTACCCGTGCTTGCTCTGCTTTTCGAATCAGTGGTAAAGTAAAAAATTACTTTCAATAAGAACTAGAGCATGTAATAAAAATATTCTATTCTATTCTATGTCGCATACACTCGGGCACTATAATCTTGTCCAGCGCAGATTCTAGTCTCCGTTGAGACTGGCCTCCGAGACCAAAATACGGTCTGGATGACATTATTATTACAAAAATCTGTTTCATTGTTATTATTTAATTTATACGTCAAATTTTCAGAACAGATTATCAGAAGATGTTGCTGTTAGAACAATTAATGTAAACATACGTTAAATTTTTGGGGTTATCGTCATCTACATTAAACTTTACGACAAAGTTGGAGCCTGCGACATCCGGCAACGGTAATGCTATGCTAATGTATAATATCTATATGGTACAGGAAGCTAAGATAAACAATTTATGACGTTCTAATTCAGAGTTCATTTCAACAAATAAAAACAATTTACCCATGTATATTTTATTTTTAATCTTCATTGAATTTTCTATAACAAGTATACAAAGTGCGGACTATCTAAAGGCGTTTCCTACCGGTAAACTCAATGGTAAGTATTAAACGTAATGTACTATTTTAAAAAAATTAAAAAAGGTTTTAAAACTGAAGTAAATACGCGTATAACATTATGGGTACATACATTTATATTTATTAGGGTGGAGCGCCGTTGTATGAAAAAAAAAATCTTATTTTAAATCGTAATAGTGCAGGATTAGTGCATTTTGATTAGAGTCAACCTACCTTTGTTCAGCTCAATTGAATAACATCTTCTCCCTCCGCAAGGGCCTTAAAGTTTAATGTTTTATCGAAAAAGTTTAGTATGGGCTAAGATAAATAATAATTCTTAAAACCCCATTTGCGTGGTTTTTGAGGGTTGTACTGTTTCTTTTTTCCAGCTTTACGACCTTTGTACGGTATTGTCATTTCATCAATGCTGAATCTATTTTCTTCTTCTACTTTTAAGCAATTCTGTCTAATTTTTTCAATAAATGGTCGTATTTTAAAGTATGGGTCTGTATCAGGAACTGTATTACCCACAAAGTGCAAGTATCTGCGTGTTTGCTGATACCTTTTAAGAGTCATTAAATCTGCGATAAATCCACATCTGGTTTTTGACGCCCAATAATCTAGATAAGATGGAGCAGAAATGATCCTCATCATGAGTTTTATTGATAAAAAATCTCTCATATCATCCTTCGTCATTATAATAGATCGACCGGTTTGTTGCACAGAATATAAATTTGTATTTTGTACTATTTCATCGAGTATGTCCTCGGAAAAGAAATCATAAAAGTATTGAAGTGGAGATTTGTTCACAGGAATGTGAGCGTTAAAAGTGTCTTCTGAAATTTCAGCACGATGAAGGAATTTAGTATTTTTCCACTCATAAGTAGGTTGCACAATGTTATGTCTATATGTTGTTTTCTTTTTAGTAGGAACAGGCTGTTGTTGTTTTGTAATCTTTCGTTTTGACAATCTTTTTGCGGGAGATTTTTTTTTACTCACAGCTGATGTTGATGGCGTAGGAAACGGTTCAGAGGGAAGAGATGAAATATTAGACGGAATAGATGGTAAGTCTCCATTCCAGGATGAGCAAGAAGGCATTACTGCAATGGGTGACGACTCTTCTGGTAATATCACTTGAATTTCATCCCCAGCATAGTTGGTATTCGTTTTTGGCGAAATAGTGTTTTGTAGAATGTGTGGTGATGAATGCTCACATTCAGTATCAGATTCGGGTATAAAACATGGACGATGGATATGGGACGGTGCAGTTTCATCTTCTGAATTTGATTCTTCTGCAAAGAAATTTTGATCAGGGTCAAGAGTTGGTCCGAAATTGTCTTCAGATAACAAGTCCAGTCGCTCTAGGGATGAGTCAATTGAAGGATTTTCAGAAGATGTGTCTGAAAATACGCAATTTCGAAATAGATGAGATTCCTCACCCTCTTCCCAAGAAGATTCACCACTGGCATCAGATCTTCCATGTTCAGGTGGAACCAAAGCGAGAATGCCATGACTCCTTGTTGGGGGTTTACCCTATTAAAATAAAACACATGCTATAATCCGCAACCCAAGCAAGAAACAAACGCAAAACAACACACCTAGAATTATGCAGGCGCAATTGTATACTTCAACTCGTTACCTACCGAGAAATGAGACGCAGTGGTACAGTAAAAAATATTTTATCATTATTTGAAAAGGGATTTTTATCTTTTTAGTTATTTCATCTCCATCATTGCTTAACTGTACACTAAAAACTCAACATTACAAAGATAAAATATTTTAATAAATTAATAAAAAATGTTTAAAATTATATACACACATTAATTAGTTTTACTTTCTAGCTATAATGAAATGTGAAGCCCTCTTTACAAACAGTAAATTTGTTACTTTGTAAAATATAGCAAAATGTTTAGCCTATTATACCAATATTTATAACTCAACTTTGTTGTGAATAGCGATTTGTATAGCCCGTTATACTAAGGACTTTAATGTTGTCTAACACTCTCGTCAGTGTATAAAACTGCATTTTTTATTTTAATTATTATATCTGATTGCCTTTCAATAAAATTTTATGCGAAATCAACACAATTACTGAATAAAAAAAAATAAAAAAACATAACTTACCATAGCTGTCCGTTGACGATTCATTTTCAAAAACTTTTATGTGAGAAATATTATGTCACATTCAATGGACAGACAATAAAATACTTTTCTTCAACAGGTAAAATGTTGCCATAGAGTATGCTCGAAACGAAATTTAGTAGTTTTTAAATGCAAAAGCTGTAGATTTTTTTTCATCAAACGTATAATATATTAGACATTGTCAAATTAAGGGTTAAGAACACTGTCTAATATCTTTGCTATGATGGTTGCCAAGGATATTGGTCTATAATTATATTTATCTGACAAGTCACCCATTTTATTTTTTACCACCGGTACTACTATGGTCTTCATTAGATCAAGGAGCAGATATGCATGCAGTATACATGTAGTGTGGAACATAGCCAGTACCCGGTGTATATATGGGCCAGCACACGGTAGATGCTCGATACTGGAGACTTGCCTCTGGACATAGATTTTATGGCTTTTGCTACATCTTTCACACTTATTCTGTCCCCCACTCCATCAATGACTGTCCCAGCATCTTGCACCGATTCATAAGGATATGACCCTAGTGTCGACTTTACAGAGAAAAGCTCCCTAAAGAGGTTGGCAATATCTTTTGGGTTATTCAACCCGCCCACACTCACGGGAAGGCCAGGCCGAACTCTCATCTTATTAGTGCTTTTTCAAAAAGCTTCCCCGGTCGAGCCGACCCATTCGTGTTACAACTATACTATTAATATAACTGCAGCATGGCTCTACCACAAAGCACTGAAGCTGTCACAACAGCTGTCAAGGCACTTACAATTCCTCTTGTATTGCAAATGTTCGTGGGTGGTGGTGATCACTTGCTGGGTTGAATGCTCGATTGTTTACTTTTCCATAAAAAATGTGTGTATCAGCTCCAATACGTGACTGAATTTCACTCCCAAAAAACAACTGTCTTATTATATCGACTGATATAAATAAAAATCAAAACTTTTATTCTTTTAAAACTCCATAAATTGACGTTTAATAATATTGTACTTTTATACTGTATATCATAGTTATTTACCAATTGATAGAAAACAGTGTTCCCGCTGTTAAGCTATCTCTATCATGTTTTTCACATATTTAAAAATAGAGAGAGTAAATGTGTACTTGGCGCTGAGCAGCGGGAAGCGCTATGAAATATGCGAGTATATTGCGCAGAGGCAAACTGTAACGGCTGCAATTTTTGTTAACGCTTGATTTTACTACCCATCTATTTTTTATAACATCCACTATATATAAAACTATTCTTAAGAAGCAAACTTTAAATACCTAGTTATTTATATGTTTATACTAACTCACTTGAAGTGTTTTTTTTTCCGAGGAATAAATTTCTTAAACCATTTATTTTAATACATTCTTATGTACGTGTAAAATTCGGAGAGATTCACACATAACCATAAACATGTCTGTACCAGGGAGGTTTACTCGCATTCAATTTCATTACGAAATCTCCCTAGCCATGGATCTCATAAAGTCTAAATAGTTATTCTGCGTACATATAAATGAAAATTCTGACGCACTCACACATTAAAAATTTAGTTCCTAGGGTGACAAAATTGTACCGATGAAGTGCTTTTTAAAGTAAAAAAAATTGTTTTGCGCAGGTCCTATTTTTAAAGGATATATATTTATGATATTTATGTATACTGGAAGCCGGTGTATACAGTTGGCTCAAGACCCTGATTTTCGGCGTTTTTTGGAAGAGGCCTATGTACGCTGAAGGAACTCTTGTACCACCCAAACTTCGATAGACTCAAAGGCTCATTTTTCATAGTCCACATACGCCAGACCAAGCCGCGGATTGCGCGCGCCGCCCTTTGGTGTTCTGAACAATTTTCCGAAGGGTATATATGTGGTCTGTTTTTTTTTTTTTTTATAGAAGAGGGGGCAAACGAGCATGCGGCTCACCTGATGTTAAGTGACTACCGCCGCCCATGATCAACCGCAACACCAGGAGAATTGCGGGTGCGTTGCCGGCCCTTTAGAAAGGAGTAAGCTCTTTTCTTGAAGGTCCCCAGGTCGTATCGGTCCGGAAAAATCGCCGGTGATAAACTATTCCACAGAGAGGTTGTACGTGGAAGAAAACTCCTTGTGAAACGTACAGTGGTGGACCGCCAAGCATCCAGATGGTGTGGATGGTATCGGGACGTTTGTCGTGTCGTGCGTTCACGAAATTTGGCGGCTGGGATTAATCCGAACAATTCCTCAGAGCACTCCCCGTGATAGATGCGATAAAATACGCAAAGCGATGCAACATCTCTTCGCAACGCCAGTGAATCGAGCCGATCGGAAAGCACTCGGTCGTCGACGATTCGAGCCGCTCTGCGCTGGATGCGGTCAAGTGGAAGGAGCTGGTACTGGGGAGCCCCAGCCCAGAGATGGGAACAGTATTCCATGTGCGGCCGAACCTGCGCCTTGTAAAGTTGCAGGCGGTGTGCCGGCATGAAATACTGTCCCGCTCTGCTGAGCACGCCAAGCTTTTTAGAGGCCAATTTGGCCTTCCCTTCCAAGTGACCACGAAACTGCACGTCACTCGATATGTCGACGCCGAGGATTCCGATACTGGCTGAGGCAACAAGGGGAGTGCCTTGAAACTGAGGGGATACGACAAAGGGGTTCTTTTTAGCGGTTAACGCGCAAACTTGTGTCTTCTGGGGGTTAAACTGGACTAGATTTAGTCGTCCCCAATCCGAGACTCTGTTCAGCAAAGACTCGACTTCAGACACAAGTTTGTCCCGGCACTCGGAGACGTTTTCCCGAGAAATATTGGCTCGGCCGGTGTAAAGAGCATCACCAGTGCTGTCATCTGCATAGCAATGAATGTTACGGGTATGCAACATATCATTGATATGCAGAAGAAACAGCGTTGGCGATAGCACGCAGCCCTGTGGAACACCAGCATTAATAGGCTTGCAATCGGAGCTTGCACCGTCTACAACGACCTTGATGCTCCGATCTGCAAGAAAGCTGGTGATCCAATCGCACAATTTCTCGGGAAGCCCATAGGAAAGGAGCTTCGAAAGAAGCGCTTTGTGCCAAACCCGATCGAAGGCCTTCGCAATGTCCAAACTAACGGCCAATGCCTCCCCCTTGAACTCTACTGCCTCCGCCCATCTGTGAGTGAGGTAGACCAGAAGATCACCAGCTGACCGACCACGGCGAAAACCGTATTGGCGGTCACTAATCAGCTGGTGATCCTCAAGGTACCTCATGAGCTGGCAGTTTACAATGGACTCCATTGTTTTGGAGAACAAGGAGGTGATGGCGATTGGCCGGTAGTTGGACGGGTCTGAGCGGTCGCCTTTTTTAGGGATCGGGTGGACGAAAGCCGTCTTGCACGATTTTGGGACTACGCCTAGGGAGTAGGAGTACCGGAAAAGACGCGTTAAAACCGGTGCCAACTCTGGAGCACACGTCCTCAGCACAATTGGGGGGATTCCGTCAGGCCCACTCGACTTGTAGATGTCCAGGGAGAGGAGTGCTTTGCGAACCGAGCGCTGTGTGAACTGCACTTCCGGCATGGAGCACTCACACCGCGGGATGGTCGGCGGCGTACTCCCCCCGTCATCGAGAGTCGAGTTAGACGCAAAGAAGGAGCCTAGAAGATCGGCTTTCTCCTTTGCAGTATGGGCCAGTGAGTCGTCCTCCCTGTGCAGAGATGGAAGAGATGGCTGACAAAAATTCCCCTGGACAGCCTTGGCGAGAGACCAGAATGCACGGGTTCCAGAAGGAAGGCGAACTAGTCTCTCGCCAATTCTGCCTATGTGCTCTGACTTTGCCTTGGCAATGACTCTTTTGAAGGACCTAGAGGCGGAATTATACTTCTTTTTTAGAGTGCTGGTGTTTACATCCCGGGACGCTGATGCATCAACCCAGGCTTGGTAGCACTCCTGCTTATAGCATGATGCTATTTTACAGGAGCGACCAAACCATGGCTGAGATTTGCCTCCAATGGGCACCACAGAGGAAGGAATAAAAAGTTCCATACCCTGAAGTACCACATCAGTAACAGAATCCACAACAACGTTGGGATCATCCGGCGAGAAGCAAACCCGCCCCCAAGGGTAGGATGCAAAGAAAGACCGCATCCCATCCCAATCGGCTGACCTATAGTGCCAAACACGGCGGCAGCCTGCAGAATGCAACCGCGATTTCAGCGTGAGTGGCACAACACTCCGGATCAGACAATGGTCCGAGGAGCCTAAAGGGGCGTCGACGGAAATCTGATATCCGTCCGGGTGAGAGGTCAGCAGAAGGTCCAACAGGGAAGGTGCATGATCCTCCACATCTGGAATCCGCGTAGGCGAAGTAACCAGTTGTGTCAGACCATATGCCAAGGCAAAATCATGAACAGATCTCCCCGCATGATCGGTTAAACGTGAACCGAGCCATTCGGCGTGATGGGCGTTAAAGTCGCCGAGGATCACGATCTCTGCGGAGGGGATCTGCTGTAGCAACGAATCTGCAGCCATTTGGACGTGGTCGAAGAGTCGGTCTGTTTCGGCATTACCGCTGTGGGACTTATAGAGGCACCCGTAGACGCGCGGATGGTCGTCGCTGTCTACGCGTAGCCAAAGGATGGATAGGTCCGAACCTTCAAGTCTGCCGAGGCGTCGAGAACAGATGTCCTCTCTGACGTAAACGCAAACTCCAGCCCGAGGCACAAAGGAGTGTTCCAGTTTGTACCCCGGGTAGGAGAGATACGAAACATCAGCCGGAGAGGACACCTGCGTCTCGGTCAGAAAGAGCAAAGCCGGCCTCGCCGTCTCGAGATGGTAGTGGACGGCGTTTAGGTTAGAGTGAAGTCCCCTGATATTGCAGAAATTCACGGACAGCGTGCCAGGGGTCGCCTTGGTCTTGTTGCTCCGTTTGCCCCGAGCAGTTGTAGTCTTGAGCGGAATTTCGCCCCCCCCCAGAATACGCGGGGCAGCCTGAGCACCCACGCTCAGAAGTGGAGAAACATGGTCGTGGATGCTCAGCGAGGGATTCTCCAGGGGTGCTGGTACCCTCCTGGGGTAGTCTATCTTTATTTAATTCCGCTACCATGTTGATGGGGGGGGGGGGGGATTTGGGCCTCCGGCCACCTGCACTCACCAGACGAAACGCGGAAGCAAAACTTCCACTTCACGCCGGTATTCTGTGAGGTCGTGGTACCACCCCGGTTTGAGCCGGCCCATACGTGCAACAGCAAAGCTGCCGCGTGGCTCTGTGGTGCTAGATTCTTTTTGAAAACTGGCAGGTTCAGGAAGCTGGAAATCGTTGATGTCTGTGAGCGAGACGATACATAATGACGCTCAAAAATAGCACGTACACGTGGCTCAGAAGAAAAATTGGGTGGTTCTTCGAGAAAGTATTTCCACCTTTCGTGAAGAACAAGACCACCAAACTTCCGCTCCAAGCTTAGCCTAGCCTAAAGAAGTGTCACCATGAAGGACGAAATTAAAGAGCTTCTGAAGGACTTCAGGTACCGGTTTTCAACCCGTTTTCGAAAACTCCGCTATGATTTCATCTTTGCAAGGGGAATTGCCGTTTTTAAGATGCTGGAGAGCCTTTCTAATCTTATTCAGACTGACGTCCGGGATATCATCGGACGAGTGTCAGTTAAGATTTGCTCTTGGATCGTTACTCACACTTGCGTGTGGCTTCAACGATGACATGTATAGCTGCCCATAGAACCTCTCAATCTTACTCAAAATCTCGGGTGTCCCGGAAACGATGCTGCCACACTAGGTGTTCAGCTTCGACACTTAACTCTTTCCGGCAGAAGTCTTTTCCAGAGATCTCTCTGGAAAATACTTTAGAGCCCTGGTTTCGCTCAATCGCTTCTTCAATACGAGCTGTATTGAAGTTACGTAAGTCCCGCCGCATGTATTTGGAAATTTGTCTTCAGTTGCCATTATGCTGTCAAATTTACTGAATACTACAGCTGAAGCATTTTTGTCTAACAGCCATGAGATTACGAGTGTGATCGGGAAGCTTTTGTGTTCTCCTGCGGCGGGTCTTGCAGAACTTAGCTCCAACCGCATGGACAGTTTCCACGAGCATGTCATTTATATCGATAACTCTATTGCAGTCTTTTAGGCACTGAAAACGGTTTTATAATGCGAGCTGAAAGTTTTCGGGACCCTGGATTAGCGCACGAGGGAGACGGAACGTTAACTTCATTAGACGAGACCTCTCCAATTTAACGATTATATTCAGTGTGCCTCTAATCATTCGGTGATCGCTGCCAGTTTTATTAAAATATATACATATTACTAGCTTGCCAGTCAAACGGTGTTCTGTCCTTTTTAACAACCCTTTGTCATGTCTTATTAAAATCCTTAAATTCGAAAAAAATGTGTAGGCAAAAAACTATCCTATCTCTCAAGTTGGACCAAACTGCACACAGTGTGCAAATTTTATTAAAATCGGTTATGTGGTTTAGGATTCCATCGCAGACAAACAACGTGACACGTAATTTACACATATTATGATTGGGACATATTTATCTAGAAGTGACGCATGACACATATGTAACATCAATGTCACACGTATGGCGGCAGTGTTTGGGAACAATACGCATAAGGTTGTTCAGGTTTCCCTGGAATAGATATACAGACTGACTAGGTAAAAGCAAATTCGATTGAATGATCTAACGATGGATCTAACTCACCCAGCAGCTTTCGAGAGATTACCACACATCTGCTCGTCACGTTTACCTCAAAACTTGCCAACACAGAAATACGTAAACACTAAACGTATAGAAAATATGCAGAAACTGAACGAGTGCAATATATAATGTTTCTTTCAAGTATCAAAAATACAGTTATAATAAAAATTTAGGTTTAATGAGAAGAGCGCAAGATGAAAATTGCCGTTGATGAACATTTCGAGTTGGAACTATAACGAATATATATAAGGTTTTAAGGATTATAATATTTACAGTAGGTACATAAAATCTAGGAGGGTGATGTATTCGCCAACAAACTGCCCTGCAGTTTGGCGAAAGTTGTATAAGAAACAACCGACTGTATTTTTGTGTAATAAATAAATAAAAAATAAAAACGGGTGGTCCATTATAAAATTGGTGAAAATTTTTTTAAGCAAATATTTAGATGACATTCTATTTGTTATTTTAACTTGTAATGTTCTGTAGTGTAATCAGAAGAGCCAAAACATTAAACTTTTAATAGAAAGGAAAAGCCGACATCTAAAAACTTAAAGGAGTAACATAATTTTCACATACTAGCTTCTGAAGTTTGAGTCTCAATTCTTCTAGACACTTTGTTTTCGCAACGCTTTCTTTGAAGTCAGCCTTTTCTTTTTATATAAAGAAAAGTTTTAAAATAAGACATCTTTAAGTCCAAAGTCGGTTTAGTTCAGAAACTAAACGCTAAACCCTCCTCGTAAATTTCAAAGTATGTGAGCAATCGGTTACGATCCTATCTGCCATCAATGAAATTTTTAATTAAAATTTCAAATGATTTTCACCACGCGCCAGATGTAAAAATAAACAGGAAACCTACATGTCTGAGGAATATATTTTAAGTTTTATACTGTGAAACCAATTTACACGCACTGTGGCAGTATATTAGTCGCAAGAAACTCTTCATAGCAATACATTAGTAGCAAGAAGTCGTTACTTTTAATTAATACGCTTTATTTTAGAATTAAGAGGCGGCCTGTCACTTTTATTTTAGTTATGTATCCAAATTTGCATTTGCAAAGTTATATTCCAACTTAAAGCTAGCTTACTACTTCCTTAAACTTGTCGTTGTAATATACCTATTTCGTATGCCAGTAAGAACATCGACACTTGAAATTTATTTATGGTCGTTACGTAGCAAAAGCGCCAAGTTTCACGCTTCGACTTAGCCTTTTAAATCCCGTGTATCACATTAATGGGACGTTAGAATTCAAACAGTTCTTAAGTGTTTGCTTACTTACACATATTAATCATTTTAAACATTATTTCGAACATTACGGTTCAAGTCTCCAATGTCTACAGATTATCAAAAGTCCACCGCTGGGCGTAGATTAACATATAGGAGATTTATTGCCGTAGTTGCCTTATGCAAGAAGGAATGCTTACGGATTTGTGGCACTTAATCAAGATTTTTGCAAACTTATTGCAAACTCTGCAAAAAGCCTGTGCATACATTGTTTTAGTACTCACTTATCTTTGTTATTAACTTTTATTAAAAAAAATTGTAATTCATTATCATCATTACAGCCCATCACCACCTTCATACCTTTTTTTATAAAAGAAACTGTAAATATCTTTACAAATTTTAAATAAATTATTTTCTTTTTGGTTGTTTCGTTGTTAGGTTAGGTTCTTTAGTTTTTTAAAAATGTCGCTTTATGACATTTTGGCGCCCGACGTAAAAGTTCTCTCTTAATTTTTCTTTTTTCTCTTTTCTTCACCTTAACTACGCCTTATCCATTTCCTTTTGATTTAATTGCTTTCTCTTTCGTTCTTAACTCTTTATTTACTCATCCTTATCATATCTTCCAAATTCTAAAACAAAACTTCATCTAGTTCAACTTATCTGGATTATATTTAGACCTGCATATAACACTTCACTTACATTCATCCCTTTAATATTTTTATTCTAGATAACTTAAAGAGGTACAATTTTTAATTAAATTTTTATTTTTTAAACACTTAATTATAACAATGAAAAGGGTTATTAAGTACGAATTCCTTAACAAGACTGAACTCGAATACAAAGTGAAGATTAGATGTGAGGAACCAGCTAATACTGTTTTGCTTCTAAAAAAACAGATTTTGCGTTTAGTTGAGAATTCTCACCCTGAAGATATTCTGACCTCTGCAATTCCGATCGAGGATGACTTGTCTCAAATTGGTTCTACTTTGACCTACCTGGACTGTAAAATTGAAAAATTTTTACAAGGTGAAACCAAATACTAACGACTAATAGAAACTTTTATTAATCATGTTTATTACAGATTGGAGCGAATAGATACTGACTTATATCCAGACTTTAAAGCTATTTTCGATACTTTGAAGATGAAATTTGCCGCTATTACTAAACAATTCGAATCCTTGACTCCACCTCCAACTGAAAATGACTCTCCATCACTTGACCCTCCTGTGGACCCGACTATCATGGAACCTCCTCTTGTTTCTCAAACTTCTGTTAAGATCCATACCCCGTATCTTTCACCACCACCTCAATCTTTTTCTCCAACTAACGTCTTCAAAGATCTGAAAAGACACACCTTCAATGGTAAAAGCTGTCCAAGATCCTTTCTTCAAAAACTTGAAGAATACTGCTTAGCTCGTGGCTTATCCAAAGACTTGTTGATCTCTCAAGCGTTTGAAATTTTCACCGACAATGCTCTTCATTGGTTCAGATTTAAATATAATCAGAATCCAAACTTAACTTGGAACGAACTTTCCTCTTTATTAATCAAAGATTTTGGTGGTTTTGATTATGATTATAAACTTCTAGAAGCGATTAGGAATCGAACTCAAGGCCGTGATGAACCTATCGTCATCTATATTTCCATCATGTCTGGAATGTTCTCTCGTCTTTCGAAGAAACTTTCTGAAACAGAACAATTGGAGATTATTTTGAGGAATATTCGCCCATGTTATTCAGTCTTCGTAGCTCTAAAAAACATTGACTCTATCGACTCTCTTCTGGGTACTTGCCAAAACTATGAAAAGTTCCTTGACAGAAACAAACAATTTAAAGAACCAAATGTACAACAAAGTCCTCATATTTCTGAATTCAACTACAAGCATTCCACTTCAAGTTCAGTCGGCTCTCCAAATTCTTCTAATAACTCACAACCTTCTCCTCCCTTCATGAATAAATTCACTTCATCCTACAAATACCCTTCGAGACAAGTTAATAGTCTCTCTCAAACTAAAGAAAGCTCTTTTTGTGTTCGCTGTCGTAAACAAGGTCATACTTTAAACACTTGTACTCAACCACGATTCGTGATTTGTTTCAAATGTGGTCTTAAAGGTTTTAAAATTGCAGATTGCCCTACTTGGTCTCCCAAACCACATACTAGTTCAAAAACTAACTGCTGACTTGAAAAGTAACTTAAACTTTGATAATGACGATTGGACTAGTTGGATTAAAACAATTCAAAACTTCTTTTCTTGTAACAAAATCTCTTCTACACTCTACTCCAAAGAACAAGATCTTAATCGTCCATTCGTTAATGTCAAAATTTATGACTTAACTTTATCTGGTTTACTAGATTCCGGCAGCTCAGTAACTATTCTGTGTAATAACTCTCATTTGGAAATTCTTAAACTGGGCTGTAAACTTTTCAAGTCAGATCTTATTACCGTCTCTACTGCTAATAATCAAAAAGTTAATTCCTTGGGTTATTTTGACTTATCTGTTCATTTCAGTAATCAAACTCATTTAATTAAAGGTTATGTTTTTCCGGAAATATTTCCTTCGCTAATACTAGGTATTGACTTTTGTAGAAAATTTAATCTGTTACCTAGTGTTTTATCTTCTCTTAACTTTACAGAATCTAAATGCTCTGCTATCGAAACTAAAGATATTAAAGTTTTACCTTATGAGCATTTAACTCCCAACCAAAAGAACATCGCTAACGACATCATACAACGCTTCAAGACAATTTCTTTTGAAGAAAAAGGTATCCTGGGAGCACACACTTAATCACGCACAAGATTGATACTGGTGATTCTCTTCCAATCAAACAAAGATGTTACAGACTGTCTCCTGAAAAACAAAAGGTGTTAATTAATGAAGTTGACAAGATGCTGGAATGGAACGTCATTGAACAATGCGAAAGTCCTTGGTTATATTCAGTTCTCATCACACCGAAGAAGAATGGTGAATGGCGTTTCTGCGTAGACAGCAGGAAGCTTAACTCAGTTACACGTCGTGATGCTTATAGTCTGCCAATAATAAGCGAAATTTTGGACAACCTGAAGAATGCTAAATACTTATCAAGCATCGACATTGCGAAAGCATTTTGGGATAAAAAAGCTGATAAAGATAAAACTGCATTTTATGTACCTGGAAGAGGTATGTTTAGATTCAAGTAATGCCTTTTGGTCTCACTAACTCACCTGCAACTCTACAAAGATTAATGGATATGATTTTTACTCCTGAATTTGAGAACAAGGTATTTTGTTATCTGGATGACATCGTTATAATTAGCGAAACTTTTGATGAACACATATCGCTTCTCATGAAAGTTAATGAAAAACTTTCATGCTAATCTGACTATTAACTTTGAGAAGAGTCAATTATTTAAGAAAGAACTGAAATACCTTGGTTTTCTAGTGGACGAGTATGGTCTACGTGCTGATCCAGATAAAATAAAAGCTATTTTAGAATATCCTGTACCTACTTGCAGAAAAGAAGTACGAATATTCATAGGCACCTGCAGCTGGTTCAGAAGATTCATTCCAAACTTTAGCACTATTGCCTCTCCACTCAACCAACTAACCTGTTGCGGGAAGAACGCTCCTAAATTTTTATGGAATACACAAGCTGCAGCTGCTTTCCAGAAACTTAAAGAAGCTTTAGTAACTGCTCCTGTCCTTGCTTGCCCTAACTTCGAACTACCCTTCTCCGTACATTGTGATGCATCAAATTATGGCATAGGAGCAATGCTTACTCAACATCAAGATGACAAAGAAGTCGTGATTGCTTACATGAGTAAAGCATTAAACAAAAATCAACAGAACTACTCAACTACTGAAAGAGAAACATTGGCTGTAATAACTGCGTTAGAACATTGGCGATGTTACCTAGACAATGGTAAAGAATTTACAATATATACTGACCATGCTGCACTTAAATGGTTTCAGAACTTATCGAATCCATCAGGAAGACTTGCTCGCTGGACTTTACGCTTATCATGCTTTAACTTTGTCCTGAAACATAAAAAAGGAAAGGATAACGTTGTTCCAGATTTATTATCAAGGCATAAGAATCAAGAACGTCCTGATAAACGAGAAACTTCACCTCAAGGCGTACATCCTATTACGATTGAAGAACCACCTGATCGTGAACTTGAGCACTACAACAAGATTTTTCTCGGATGCTCCAACAACCCAGACGCATATCCCAACTACACTATCAAGGATAACAAACTTTACCGCTGCATCCATTCTCCCGATCATCTAAACGATGACTTTATTTGGAAAGAAGTTCCACTACCTCAAGATAGACATGCACTTATTGAAGTTAACCATGGTTCCCCTTCAGAACTCCATCTTGGTATCTTCAAGACATTCAAGAAAATATCTTTAAAATACTATTGGCCTGGTATGTTTAAGGACATTGCCATATTAATCTCGTCTTGTGAAACCTGCTTAACCTACAAACACCCTAATCATTCTCCCTATGGTCTTATGGATAAACCCAAACTTTGCTCCAGACCTTTTCAAACTATATCCTTAGATCTTATGGGTCCATTACCTATGACTCGTAGACGAAATCAGTATATTCTAGTAATTAACTGTAATTTTACTAAATATACTATGATTTTTCCCCTTAAACGTGCTACTTCAGCGAATATTATTAATCTTTTGGAAAATTCAGTTTTTCTAGTTCATGGCATTCCCCAAACTATTATAATGGACAACGCGGTTCAATTTCAGTCGCGAGAATTCCACTCATTTTTAAATTCTTATAACGTTCCTTGTATTTTTCACACAGCTTTATATTGTCCTCAGGTTAATCCTACGGAGAAGTTTAATAGTACAATTATTACAGCTCTAGCATCTCTAGTAGGAGACGATCATAGATCCTGGGACAACCATCTTGCTAAGATTCAGTACGCAATGAACAGCGCTACAAATGTAGCTACTGGCTTTACTCCAAACTTTTTAGTCTTTGGTAGGGAAACAATACCTTGTGGTTCCTTGTGGAACCTCGAGGAATTGATATTTATGCCTCGTGATATTTACGCGTCTAATGCTGGTCTCCTCTCATCTATTTTTCACAAAGTTCAAACTAAACTTCACATAGCTCACGCTAAAAATAGCGCTCGCTATGATCTTCGCCGGTCTTTTAAAGAATTTAATGTGGGAGACACTGTTTGGCGTAAAAACCATGTTTTAAGCAATGCCGGTGCATACTTTAATGCTAAACTTGCTCCTAAGTTCATCAAGTGAAAAGTGATAGCTAAACTGTCACCACTAGTCTATGTGCTTGAAGACCCTAATGGAGTTAGAGGCAAGTGGCACATCAAATATGTAAAATCATAAATTTTCTTAATTTTTATTAAGTGTTAATTTGTATATATGTATAAATATCACCATCATTATTTTTATTTCTTTGTTTGTTTGGTGATCCAGTGTTCTTCAACACATCTTGCTTTAGGACCTCGAATTTTCTTTGGTTAATCTTCACTTTTTATTTCAGACACATCTCGTTAGTGATGTTGCTGATCTCTGACTTTGAGCCCTACCGCTCTGGCCATTCTTAATCTTTACTTAAGTCATAGCGACTAAAGCTTGCTTAAGATTAATTTCTTTATCTTTATCTTCACTCAGGAGCGGATGACAACTCCTTAAATAAGCCTGAATGCCCTTTCAAAATGTTTTTTTTCCACGCAGGAGTGGATGACAACTCCTTAAATAAGCCTGAATGTCCTTTCGAAAACACACTTTTAGAGTGGTAGTCATTGAATGTGAACTCCACCCTTACCTGAATGCAGATGATGAATGTAAGAGATGGTATATCTGATTTTACCTGGTGATGTCTGTTACTGCAAAGCTGTGTTTTTATGGTTTATTTTAGAATGTACATGTCAAAATTTTTGCTGAGTCAAAAATTTTCCAGGGTCGGGGGGAAAATGTAGTGTTATGTTACTTACATATCATTTTACACTATTTTAAGTTCTGTTTTTGATTTTCTGCATTCACCTCAAAACTGGATATTTTGCATCACCTTTATTTCCATAGGATCCTGTAACGTTTTTAAACCATAAGAACACAATAACAAATCATTTTCACATCGTATTTTCACGTTATCAGCACTTTTTAAATCGGTGTCAATGGAGTATACCTTTTTCGGTCTTTTATTTAGTTCTCCGTAACTCTGCAATTTCGGGCTTCGTGCGCGCTGTTGCGCTACCTTTTTTCCTATATCAATAATATCTCATTTTTCACTTAAATCTTGCCGTTTCTCTATTACGAGCCTAAAACCAAAATTTGACATGTTTTGACATCGTTGTTTAGCTGGTTGTCATGGCAATTTTTATTCAAATATCGTTACCGGCCTGATGTTTTTACTTCAAAAATACTCTTTTCCTCTTGGCCATTTACAAAAATTTGCTTTTAATTTAAATAATTTCAAATTTAATTTAAATAATTTCCCGTTCTTATCCCAGATCCGTCAAAAAGTATAAAAGCCGAACAATCGGCCAATAAAGGGAAGTCTCACTTCAGCTTTCATACGAGAAGCACCTCCTAAAGACCTTATCCGCACTGCTTCGGGATCTTGCAAGCCTCTGCCTTCTCCTGAAGTCGTCGCCTAGCCACGCCTACGCCTCCACCTACTAGTGCCCGCGCTATCTTTTGCCGCTGTGCGTGCTTGCCTCAAGCGCTGCGTGTGCCTACTCCAGACGCTGCGTGTTCCTACTCCAGACGCTACGTGTCTACTCCGGGCGCTGTGTGTGTCTACTCCGGGCGTTGTGTGTGCTTTCTCCGGGCGCTGTGTGTGCCTACTTTAAGCGCTGCGTGTACCTGCTCAATACGCTGTGTGTACCTACTCCAGACGCTGCGTGGACCTACTCCAGACGCTGCGTGTCTACTCCGGGCGTTGTGTGTGCTCACTCCGGGCGCTGAGTGTGCCTACTTCAAGCGCTGCGTGTACCTAGATCAGGTGCTGTGCACCTACCATAGGCATAGCCTGGCCATACATTGTTTTAGTACTCACTTACCTTTGTTATTAACTTTTTAAAAAAAAATTGTAATTCACTATCATCATTACAGCCCATCATCACCTTCATACCTTTTTTTATAAAAGAAACTGTAAATATCTTTACAAATTTCAAATAAATTATTTTCTTTTTGGTTGTTTCGTTGTTAGGTTAGGTTCTTCAGTTTTTGATTGTCGCTTTACGACATTTTATAAAAGAAACTGTAAATATCTTTACAAATTTTAAATTATTTTCTTTTTGGTTGTTTCGTTGTTAGGTTAGGTTCTTTAGTTTTTTAAAAATGTCGCTTTACGACAATAACTTTCTCCTTTTTTGCATCTTTCCCCTTAGTTTTAGATGTATAGATTATTTTATACGCGATAGAGACATGCTGCAGTTATATTAGTAGTATAGTTGTAGCACGAATTGGTCGGCTCGACCGGGGAAGGACAATGCTCTCAAAGAACACCTTAATGTTACCGTGTTTCGTATGATAAGTATAGAGAACCGAAGACCCTTTTTACTGTAAAATTTTTGATTCGTAATCGAGGATATATAGATGCGAATATAGTTAGGTTCAAATCATCGTCACTGTTAAAAGAAATATCATCATCGCTCAAGTTGCAATCAGTAGGAATAATATTAATATGCTTGGATTTTTCATAAAATCGCAAATAATCGATTTTTGAAATAAGCGAACAGTAAGTAATACGTAAGGCATAGAAAGCCCAATATGGCAGATTGAAAAAAAGACAAATAAGAATACGAAAAAAGCTAGGCACCGAGATAAACTACCAAGCTTCTTGTTTTAGAGGTTATTCAGCATAAAATTTTATTTTTAGTACGTTTTACTTACCGTTTAGTATGTTATTTTGAATCCCAAAACTTGCACTTATTTTTCTAACACCCGCCGACCATACACATTAAAAATAACCTCAAATATAGTTGAAGAATGTCAATGAACATGAACAAATGATTTGTTCGTTGTCATTGGAACGTGTTGTTTTCCTCTTGTGGCGCTTTGCTTGAATTTCAGCTTCTGTTTTTCGCTTCTTTAAGGTTGGAACAATAATGAGTTTACAAATACAATATTGAAAATCAGCTGCACTTAACTTCTTATCTTCGAGATTTGTTGCCATTCGGACCATTTGTACAACCAAGAATTAGCTATCGTAAGGTCTAAAAAGTGATAAAATATACGAACCTGCCAACGTTTGCTTCTGAGATTTATTTTAAACCTGCCCATGATGCTATCAATAAGGTCCACGCCACGTATGTGGCGATTGTATTCTCTAACAATATTTGGACAATCAATATTGACATATCTTTTATTTTTGCTGTCATACCTTTGAACTTTATATTCGGAAATTTCACCTGCGAAACTTGAAGCTAAATTGATTACTTCATTATACTTCCAGGCCACTGTAGCCACATCTACATCATATTCTACAGAATAGCCTCTAACTTTTTTGAACATTTCTTTCTCCTTTGATAGCTTGCAGTCAGATATCCAGTTTCGGCATATAGTGCCACTCAGTATACCTTGCTAAGTATTGCATAAGGAATGGCAAGGAGATAAAGTAATTATCGTAGTATAGTCTGTAATTTGATGACATGGTATATCTCGTTCTCGTGCCATTCGCATGACAACATTTGACGATGCACCTGAATCAGGCTCTCCCGGCAGTAAAACATTTTCCTTTCCAGGGTCAGCTATGCTATCCTTGTTATTTTCGAATCCATCTTCACTGTCCTCACCAGTATTCAATATTCTGTTTATTTCGACATCATTAAGTGGATGCTGAGCCATCCTGAAATAATAAAAATACATCCCTCATAATCATATAAATCATCATTCGAAATTACCAATATCACGCGATGTAACAGATCTGGCACAAACATAAATATTTTGATTGATTACGTTAAAACAACAGATTTTCTAAAAGTTCATAATAATACTTACTAATTAGATACATACCTTTTACAAGAATATAAAACTACCACTTTTTAATGAAAAATAGAATTTTTATCGATTTTATTACATGTGACAAACACTGCTCTAAACTCACTGACAAATAGTACAATGTAAGGTAAGTTACACCATCTAGATTTTTTGTGCTGAACTTATTTCTAACAGTATGTAGCAGATATGTAACAGCAATCAGTAAAAGAAAACATCAATGATTTGAATTTTTCGGGAGATAAGTTGGATTTGTAACATTTCTGTCATATGGAGCTACAAAGGGTTAAATGGGAGGAAACGGCGTTTAATATAATAATATCTCACATCGCTAGGATAGTGCTTGGCTTCCTTAAACGGAGCGACATCAAACAGTTGTCAAAACCGGCCCCGACTTCAATTCTGTCGAGCACCATTGAGACTTTGCTAGCTAAGTATAATACGTAAGGCATAGACGATCCCTTCAATCTCAGTTCGCTGTCTAAAGTACGAGGATGTGCATAAGAATGAAATAATAGTCTCCAGTATCGTCTTAAGAACTTGGTTTACTTATAAAGTTAATAAAAATAAAATCTAGTAAGTACTAGTTTTGCATTTATTATAAATGTAACTATTAATAAAAATGGTCTCCGGTTCTTTATACTTACTATACTAAACACAGCAACATTCATCTATTATTTTACGTTGGTTTTCTGTCAGAGCGTGGTTTTTGCTCGTCGAGCCGACCCATTTGTACCGCAACCACAATCTAGTGTTCGTATTTGTATAATTTATTCGTAAGGAATACTCTCAAAAACTATTTATGACCAATATCTGTCGTACTAACACTGGTCTTCGTTCCCCTTTAAGACGCATCATCATCATTGCTGACCTTCACATGTTTATAATCAATATTTTTCAACAAAATCAAATTAAGTTATATATTGTGATCACTAAAATCCTTTAACAACGGCTAATAAAATCAGTATCATAAATTTCATGCTTATATAGACATTCTATATAGCTCTTTTTTCAATACTATTTGAGTCTTATATAATATATATAAGACTCAAATAGTAGTAGTCTTATATAAAATATATACAATCAAGTAACACTAAAGAATTAAAAATATTATTTTCCTTTCAACTTTAAAAAGCAATGAATCTTTTATAATATTTGCATTCAAAAACTACTTCAGTTTCCCAACTGCGAATGAAAGTTACGGCTGTTGCTAGCATAATGGAAAATGAAAAAGTTGTTACAAGTATTTTTGTCACGTTGTTAATTCCAACTGAAGTTGGCATCTCCACGTAAAAAGCAACTTAAACTTTTTCTCTAACTCACTTAACTTCATCGCAAATCTGCACAAAGAAAAAAGAGAAATATAAGCAGAAGGGGTAATGAAAGTTTGTTTTAAGTAAAATAAAAAGAAAAATGTGAAAAGAGTAAGGTTGTGTTCCACTTTACTGCGTATTTAAAATCAGATTCGGTGCTTCTTCCTTGTTCGAAATATGTAAATATCTTTATTTTGGAGATTTGGTTGATCAGCCCTTTTTTTATAATAATTTTTATTTTATTTGTTATGGTTGCATTATAAATATTATCATTAAGTCAATCGAAAATTCTATGCCTAACCCAAATATTGACTAATAAAAGGGTTATTTTTCCTATTACGCTTTTAGTTGCCACCATAGAATACTATTATACAACATGTAATAAAAACCCTGTGATTCCCGTTAAGTGCGTTATCAGAATCAGTATCCAAGCGTATAGACATAATTTTTTTTCAAAAAAACATATTTAAAAAATTAATTTTAATGAAAAAAAAAATTATTTTCAAATTGTATGCGGTTTTATTTCCTCTAACTAACACGAGTATCGGTAAAGCGGGGTCTTTGATATTCCTTTTACTCCTCGGCCAATGCAGAGATAATAAAAACCACTAACAATTTGCAAATTAATTTTTTTTCGTTAAAATATTTTTAATGTGTTTTTTTGAAAAAAAAAATATTTCTTTACGCTTGGATACCGATTCTGATAACGCACTTAACGGGAACCACAGGGTTTTTGTTACATGTTGTATATACATAATAGAACGGGGGAGTGGGCGGAGCCCGTGTAGACAACAACATGTCACTAACATGTCAATTCACACCTATAAATGTCAACAGTGGCAAATTGTGCAATAAATACGTGTCGAAAGAATAGCGGGAAATGGAATTTAAATAAAGGAGACATAACCTACAACCAGTAAGTGGAAATTATTTATATATTGTAAATATTAGAAACCAAAATAAAGGAATGTCTATGTATGAAAAAAATTTAATCAAAAGTCTATAAATTCGCTTAGTCTGTCAATGCTACGAATCGGGTTTGTAGTAGTGTTAATACAACGTAATTACTTGTATGTGTGCTCCCGGCGACACTTATTCTCGTACAAAATAGGGTTGATAGCTATTGTATTGTATATTATAGTTTTCTATGGTTGCCACGCTTAGAAAGCGGGTAAGAAAATAATATAATAGGATAGTTTTTATTCAATATAGATTACGAGTAATTCTTGTTATTTTTGCATGCTACGATAGCATCGTAAGCTAAGCAAAAAATCTTTTCACCCCTTCTATAACTACCATTGGAGTCAGGAACAGCTGATCGCAAGCGTGTCTGTTATTTTGTTTCTAATGCAGATATCGTCATTAACAATTATATCTATCATGCAAATCAAATCTATCATGCAAAGAACTCAGAACAAATCTCATAGCTCGCTGAGCGACCTTAGGATCCCGCAGGGTAGCAGTGAAAGACCACGTTTCTGATCCATTTACTTCAAGTTTTGACGAATACATAACGAAAAAATGTGTTTACTAAACTTTGTTGAGGGTTCTATCACATGGAACTATTTGCCGTAGTTGCCTCCCTTGAAGGCGGATGATCAACCACAGTTTTTCGTAGTATTTTTGTTTCTGCTCCATTTTTTTATTTTTTTTAAAACGTTACCCCTACACTAAAATTTTCTCCTGTATCGTCGGGGCAGTTTGCAAACATAAACTGTACAAGTACAAACATTCAGACCCGGCACAACTATTTGTAGGCCATATAAATACTTGTTCCGTGCGGGATTCGAAACTGCGACCCCCAGCGCAGCCATTCATTGCTAAGGCACTGCGCCACGGAGTCGTTTTAGTCTAGTTGCTTCTGATGCGCCGCTCATGGGATGATAAAATGTGGTAGTGATGTTATTACGCCGCAACTACACCCCAAACACAAATTGTTAGCCAAAAAGCTCTGCTCTCTATATTCACCACTCGAAATACAATACCATTAGTCCATTATGCTGCTAGTTTACTGTTATAATCTGGTATTCCCTGCGAACCTAATGCTTCCCTGTACGAACCTACACATACTCATATGTACACACAAATGTAAGATATTTGTTAATTTTATTATAGTCATATTCAACAATTGGAAAGGTATTTTACATGTAACATGGCATTTTTTGCAAATAAATACTATATTTTAGTTACAAGAGGTTATGAAAATGTATTTCAACTTCAGCTTTTCCTTAAGGAATGGCACCATATGAAAGTAAGGACTTAATAATATTTTTTATTGGATTTATATCTGTTCCTTACGTCTAAACCTTTTCAGAAAATGGCTTAGGAGAATAGCTGACGGTTCTTTATAGTGTTAGAGGAATCGTTGTAACTCAGCCAAATGGAACACATGTGGCTCCGTAGAGATTACATTTATTCGCAACAGACTAAGCATTTTCAGTCGTAGTCTAGTGGTGGTAAACACAATGTCTGATCAATTCGTTACGGGTTCGAATCCCGGGATATTTTTTTATTATTATTCTAAGCCAGCACTTAACTACAATCTCATCTCATGTTAAGCTGTGATGTGGCCTAAGATGGTGAAGCGCACTAATTTAACAAAAGCTTATTCATTCTTGCCTTGAAGATACCCACACTGTGATCGGATGAAAAAACAGATGCTGGCAACTTATTCCACTACTTTGCTGTACGCATGATATACGACGTAGCAAACCGTTTGGTTTTAATGCGCGGTAAGTAAACAATGAAAGGGTGGAGACTGACCGAACGTCTGATTGTCCGATGTTGGAAGGGCGAGGGAGAAATTAAATTATGTAATTTCTGCGCTTCTTTCGGTCGGTTTGAAAACCGTTTATTGGGTTTTTTTGTCAAGAAATTCGCAATAGAAGCCCAGAGTCACGAAGTTCCTGCGCCTCCTGTCGAGTCATATTACCGTCTTATCGGACTATGAGATTGAGGGAATAGAGACTACACATCAGCTTACGTGTAAACTAAGGCACTAAGGTACTGCCCCGATAGGTAATCTTCATTGATAATATTAAGTGAGGACGTTATTATTACTTTTACGCAAATCTTCCAAAAAGCATGCGTTATTCATACATTACAGTCCACTGCTGTCACAGCTTGGCCCTACGTGATATTTTGGCATACGTGGAAAGCGGTTGGGAAACACAGTTTTTTATTATTTTGACTTTTTGTCAGGTAAATGCTGCTACCCATTTCCCGTTTTAAGTTTCGCTCTGACGCCTCTTACCACACCCACCGTACTATATAAGTTAGTAGATATTCCTACACTGCCACTATATCGTGATATACTTACTTTTTCATATTCTTTGTACTTCATAAAGCAAGCAAAAATAAATATGAAGCGAATATGAAACGAATTTATGAAGTAGCCAAACAAGCTGAAGCCATTTTTTACTGATTACATATAACTACGCTAAAGTGTATTATGGCTTTAGCACGAATGGGTCGACTCGAACTGGGACAGACCACAGAACACAAGCGTAAAGTAGCAACACGATGCTGTTGTGTTTAATGTGGCTAATGAGAAAGGAAAACCATTACAGGTACTCATTAACACTTCAGTAGCTTTTGAAAGGGACAAAGTATCTGAATATTTTTTTTAAATTGAAGAGACAAATAAACTTACAGTCTACCTGATGGTTAGTTACCTTTGCTGATGAACTCCTGCAAACGAGTTGAAGGAAAAAGGGTACGGCGTTATCACATATGTTGACTAAGATGGGATGCCTCACAGCCTTCACATCAACACCTTTCAGACTAAAACACAGTAGTGCAGCTACCAAAGTTTCTCGTTAATAATAAGTAAGAGTATGGTACTACCCCATACGGACTCCCGGGCATAAATGTAATCTTAACACATGAAATTCTTAACATTGTATGGTTTATGGTATTTATTGTAAGCCATAATATTTACCCTTGGATAAACTGTGTACTATCACCCTAGTTTAAAATACAGTTCCGGTTAGAACCCATTATAGTAGGGTAGGGAAGAATGTCAGTGGTTTTAACAGTAATTTTATATTAATAATAAATATCAATTTTATACTAAATAATTTGAAATAGTTATTTAAATCTTATTAACATACGTGTATCACTCACTCATAAATTTGGCCCCGTGTTTTATACGTCTAAGAGATATATATGTCTATAAGTCACAGCATCGACTTACTATCAGGAAGACCATGTGCTCTCTTGTCACCTTTATCTTATATTGAAATAATATCTCCAGCCTACTTCAATTAAAAAGTCTACTAATACCTTGTAAGCTCACAGCCTCTTATGATTCTGGATCTCTATAAAATTCAGACCTGAACATGGCAGTGCAGGTATGCTGGTACCTAACCAATAATATACATATACTTACAACATATTAGATAAAGCCTTAGGCAAAAAAGTAGTCCAAGCGCCTAGTACATAAGTAATGCATCATTTAATAATATGTTAAAAATATATTTACAGCTTGTATACGTCCCACAGCTGGGCAAAGGCCTCCTTTTATTTCTGAGAGGGTTTGGTGTAAGGAAATGTACCCCGCGCTGTCCCTATGCCTGTTGGCAAACTTCACATATATTCAAAATATTTTTTTATATTTTTCTCATACGTTTCCTCACGATATTTTCTTCACCACCGAGCACGCTGTAAGCCCTGGTAGCTCAGGATTTACTCTCTGTAAATTTCATCGTGCGGTTTAGTGTTGATGTACCACGTGCTCGGCGGTAAATTAGATAATATAGAAACATTTTTATGAAATAAAAGTAACAAGAGATAAACGTTTCGAATAGCTCCGCATCAATTCAAAGAAAATCGGAGGATAATTTCAACTTCTTGCTCTACGGTAACGGAATTGTTGAATAACTTCTCCCTCGTAAATTTCATCGATGGGATACTTTCCACTTTTGAGCGCAAATGCTTTATCATAAAAAGGTACAAGTAAATTCATTTCAGATCTTGGAATGTCTTGTTTACATAATTTATTAGAATTTTTAGTGCTATATAATATATATCCCATTATTACAGATAATTTCAACATGAAATAGAAAAACTTGTTAAAAACTTTGGATACCCATTTAATATTATAGTGTTGCGACTCGCGGTTTTTGTGAATGATAAAGGAATGTCATTTCAGAGGCATTGCCCATTGGTGGTAAAACATGGCTTCATACATGGTTGTAGATTACACTGTTACACGATGACGACTAGACGGGGAGTAGGATTTTTTGCCCAGAAAGCCAGTTGCCGTAGCAGCGGCACTTTGACTCGAACGGTCGGAGAGAGTGGACCTGCTATGAACTGGGTATTAGCTTAAATAATTATTTACTAATTAAATTGTTAAATGTTATAAGAGATTTATGATACAGGATTCATTTTGATAGCATTTTTTTAAATTAGAATTTTACTTCTGGTCTAAAATATCAAATAGAAACTTCTAACCCTCCACTCTAGACGTAAGTAATTAGAGGCTATGACATTGTTTCATATAGTAAGATGCAAGTTTTACTGTATTGAGTTAAATAATGTGTTAAGTTATGTGGTTCCCAGAACTAACCATAGACAACGGGTGCGTGAGGGTAAACTCTTTGCCGTAAGTACCTGTCGATCCAATACCGGTATTCGTTCACCGATTCGGCGTATGGCTGCCACATAATATAATGAGACCTTCGAGCATATATACATTTTTACTTGCTTAAATGAAAAGTTCATGGTCTTTTATACAAGACCTTTTCAAATAATAATGTTGTTCCCATAGTCACATTATAATACCATTGTTGACCATACTTTGACATTTATATAATACCTTCTTTACGGCTGCAGGTCTCCTAGCGTCCTATTTATCTATCCCAAGAGGCAATCTAATGTGACTGTTAGATGTTCCACTTTGAGTAAAATATAATAAAAAATATGCAACAAATACGTATGTTGTTTTAGATAAATATAACATGTGTCTTTTTTTCTTTATGTATATAAGTTTATTGTATGGGTCCAGAAAAACCGCATGTGACAGTAAATCCCACAGTTTGTTCGTGCAGAGTAGAATATTCCGCGTAAATCACGCAGATTTGGCCCTTCAGCCATCGAGATAAGGAGGATGAAATTTCGAATTCTGATGCATTGTACGATGTACAATGGTGGAATTCAATAGCTGAAATTAATAAGCTGATACTGTAGTGTTCTGACCCAGATATTAGAACAGTATTCAATATGAGGCCGAATCTACTCTTTGTAGTATCAAGCTGTAGTTGTAGGGTAGTCCGGCATAAAATCCCGTCTCGATCTACTGAGCAGTCTAAGTTTTTTTCATAGTGCATACGAAACTGTACGTCTCTCGAACTATCGACGCCAAGCATTCAAATGCTGGCTGAGGTAACGAGTGAGAGCCCCGCAATCGAGGAGATACGACAAAGGAGCTATTTTATGCGGTAAACGCGCAAACCTAAGTCTTTTGTGGATTAAAATTTAGTCACCCTCAATCCGAGGCTTTGTTAAATAAAGACTCGACTTCAGACACAGGATTGTTCTAACAGTCAACGACGTATTCCCAAGAAATATTAGCAGGGCTGGTGCATAAAGCATCGTCGTCTTCTGAATAACAATGAATATGACTAGTATGCAACATATCATTGATTTGCAACAGGGTAGGAAGCACGCAGCCTTGTGGACCACCGGCATTTACAGGCTTGGATTCGGAGCATGCACCGTCGAATATAATAATAATAATAATAATAATAATAATAATAGTAATAATAATAATAATAATAATAATAATAATAATAATAATAATAATAATAATAATAATAATAATAATAATAATAATAATAATTCTTATTGTGTGTACAGTGTTAAACCGCACAGGATACGGTTTTGTTATCAAGGGAAGTAGTCGGAAGCAAATTAAACTAAACCATTTAGTATATATGGATGACATTAAGTTGTACGCGGCAAATTTTAGTGAACTTAAGGGACTGCTCCAATGCGTTGAACAGTTTTCTGAAGATATCTCGATGTGCTTTGGTCTAGACAAGTGCCGAACAATAAGTATTGGTCGAGGTAAGGTGGGACTTTCCGAAGGTTATTGTCTTCAAGATGGTGGAGTCATCAAATCAATGACAAAGGAAGAAACTTACAAATATCTGGGACTCCTACAATCATTACGAGTTGACCACAGAGAAATCAGGACTCGGGTAACTACTGAGTATCACCGTAGGCTCAAGTCAATACTCAAGAATGGTCTCAATGGTAAAAACACTTTCAAGGCAATTAATACTTTTGCTATACCAGTACTTATGTACACATTTGGGATTGTCAAGTGGTCGGACACTGAACTTGAGAGTGTCGAGCGAAGTACCCGTGTAATACTTACAAAATATCGAATCCACCATCCAAAATCGGCGGTCGAGAGGATTACTCTACCAAGAACTGAGGGAGGCAGAGGGCTTATAGATATTAAGAGACAGCATACCAGACAAATAGAAAATTTACAGCAGTACTTCTGGAATAACGAATCCTCTCCCTTGCATCGTATTGTCTGCCTGGCTGATGACAGGCTCACACCGTTGGATCTCCTCCATGCAAAAGACATTGAACCCCTAATAAGTGATATAAATCATGTTAGGAATAAATTTAGCCAGTGGGCATCGAAGCCTATTCACGGACGTTTTGCCCATGAGCTAAAAAAACCACACGTGGATGTTGTTGCCTCAACTAACTGGCTTTGTAGGGGGGGAATATTCGCCGAAACAGAGGGATTCATGATAGCTATCCAGGATCAGGTTATTCCAACAAGGAACTATCTGAAGTACATAGTTAAAGCTGAGATAGAGGATGAATTATGCAGATGCTGTAGACAAAGTCCCGAAACAATTCAGCACATCACCGGTGCCTGTCAGGCTCTTGCTGCGACATATTATACCCAAAGGCACAACGATGTCGCCAAAATAATTCACTTAGCGTTAATAAAAAAATACTCTCTGATAAATGAAGAAATTGCGTATTGGAAATACCAACCAAGTCCTGTATTAGAAAATGATAAAGTACAAGTTTACTGGGACAGATCAATTTTGACGGATCGATCAATTTCCCATAACCGGCCTGATATTGTGCTGATTGACAAAGAAGTGAAGCGGACTTATTTAATTGACATTGGTGTTCCCAACTCACACAACATTCAAGACTACCACACAGAAAAAATTTCAAAGTACCAACCACTTGCTGAAGAGGTAAAGCAGATGTGGCGGCAGAATGAGGTAATTATAATTCCGCTTATACTCTCAACTACGGGTATTATACCAAAACAGCTAAGTAGCAACCTTGACAAATTGGGCTTAGCAAGATCTGTGCTCGATAAAATTCAAAAGGCTGTCATCTTGAGGACAACTGCCATTGTGAGGAGACATTTATCCTTGTAACCAAATAATTTCCTTAACATCTTGCCGTTAAGGCCGATTTAGGGATATCACCCCATAAAGAGGAGTAACCGATAAATAAAACATAATAATTCTTATTATTATTACTGTCTGAGTCCAATCTGGTTCTGCCTCTCTTTGAACCCTCTCAGTACTTTACTGGAGGGCTCCGGGAGGGGATTTCAGCTTCGGAGAAGAGGTACAAAAGTGACCCACCTTTTCTATATGGATGACCTCAAATTATTCGCCTCCAGTCGCTCCCATCTTATGGAATTGCTAAACATCACGTGTGAATTTAGCAATTCTATTAGAATGGAGCTGGGGACGGATAAGTGTGCGGTCCTCCATGTTGAAAGGGGAAGGGTTGCTAACTCTGAGGGCATAGACTTATCTATGCCCGTCAACTTAAGAACCCTTTCCGAGGCTGAAACATACCGATACCTGGGTATGTCACAGAACATCGGTATCGATGAGGCTGGTATGAAACAGTCAGTTTGCGACGTGTTTTATGCATGCTTGAACAAAGTGCTTAACAGTCTTTTGTCCGGTGTGAATAAGACACATGCATATAACGGTTGGGTCATGCCTGTCCTAATGTATACCTTTGGCATACTCAGGTGGAGTCAGACTGAACTTAACGCCCTGGATAGAAAAGTCCGCACTACAATGACGTCCCATAGGATGCATCATCCGAGATCGTCGGTAATGAGGCTGTACTTGCCGCGAAAGCATGGTGGGCGTGGCTTCCTGAGCGCGCTCACCATGCATAATCGCGAAGTGTGCAGCCTCCGTCATTACTTCCTGGCGAGATCGGATGATCCATTCTATAATGACGTCATTTCTAGTGATAAAGGACTTACCCCTCTATCCTTAGCCAACGAGCAATGGGAAGACCCGGCAGTACAGAGCATTTCCGACCGGGAGACCGTATGGAAGGAGAAGGAGCTCCACGGGAGGTACTACAGGGCTCTACATGAGCCTCACGTAGATACAGCCGCATCCCTCAACTGGCTACGTTTCGGTGACCTCTTCGGGGAAACCGAGGGTTTTGTCTGTGCAATACAGGATCAGGTTATTAAGACCAACAACTATCGGAGATACATCCTAAAGGATGGCACTGTCGACGTCTGTCGAGCTTGTCGCCATCCCGGGGAGTCACTTAGGCATGTCATCTCCGGTTGTTCGGCGCTTTCTAACTCTGAGTACTTGCACAGGCACAACCTAGTAGCCAGAATTCTACACCAGGAGCTCGCTCTGAAATACGGTCTCGTGGACCGAAAATTGCCGTATTACAAGTACTTGCCGGAATCCGTGCTCGAAAATGACCGCGCCAGGCTCTACTGGGACCGGGCCATCATCACAGACAGGACTATTCTTGCGAATAAGCCTGATATTGTGCTGATGGACCGGGCACAGTCAAGGATATTTTTGATCGACATTACCATTCCGTATGACGAGAACCTCGTGAAAGCCGAAACGGATAAACGAACAAAATATCTGGACCTGGCTCACGAGGTGACCGACATGTGGGGTGGTATGCCGACCGAAATTATTCCTGTAGTCGTCTCTGCGAATGGGCTAATCCCAGTCAGCCTCTCGGGTCATCTGAGGCGACTGGGACTCCGTGACGGACCGCTCCGGGCTCAAATGCAGAAGGCGGTGCTTCTCGATACCGCCCGCATCGTCCGCCGGTTTCTTTCCCTCTCCCCCTAACCCTCGGCCGTTTGGTCTCCCCTGCCGAGGGCTCCCATCTGGTTGGATCTTATTTATTTATGTAGTTTTTGTATTTATTTTATTTTATTGATATTTATGTATATTTATCTTTTCATTTTAATTTATAATTATATATTTATAGCACCCAACCAGGTGAGAAAATTATATAGATACCCCTTAATAATAATAATAATAATAATAATAATAATAATAATAATAATAATAAGGCGTAGGGAATTGACGACCCCATCGCCCGCTGACGTAACAGTTAAGTGACAAAACTGCTACGTCAACGCAATCAGTCAGCACCTTGCGAGAGGTGTGAGCGCCGTGCCTCGGCAGAATTCAGGGTGCAAAGGCCCGTTTGTGCTTATGGCCGTCCACGATACGGTGCCGGGCCTGGGCGTCTCCCGTTAATGGACGCCCATATTATGGATGATGGAGAAAAAGATAGTGCGCAAAGGGCCGCTGCCTGGAGGTCGCCAGGGCGCGTCTGGAGCTGGCGCTGGACGCGACAGCATGCGGGCCGCCAGCCGAGCGCGGGGTGTTGCAAGACCACCTAGCAGCCCCCCGCATCCATCATCCCCACCAGAAGGCTTGGTGTTGGCTGGGTCTTCTCGGACTCAGCAAGCGGCACCCGCCGCTGGTGGAGCACGTCGCATGCGTTGGTCTAAATCGATGAATGAAAACGCACTGCGGGCGTATTTTAGGGCAAAAGGGGAAGAAACTGGATGTTTGGCGTATCGGGCTCGGATGCATCGCTTTTTTGCAGAGCTGGAGCCATCTCTATCCGTCACTGAGCAAAACCTGGCAGACCGAGTTGGGTACATCCTGCGCTCCAACATATTTGGTGACGCCGAACTCGAGCGACTACGACGTGAGGCTATTCCTTCATCGAATGGAAATGCTGCGGCTGGGAATGCGGCGCCACTAGATGCGCAACAAACTGCATATGTGGATGCTGCCGTCAACATTCCATTTGTGGCTAATTCAGACGATGATGGAATAGTCTCCCACGAACTAGAGAAAATGAGGAGCATACTGGAAGAGTCGATGCTGGAAACGCGCAGCATGCCTCTCGATAATCGACCGCGACTTCCCCGCATACCCCTTAGCAAGCGAAATCGGGCTGTCGTGCGGGCTCTTAACCCAATGCTGGTAACCTATTTGGAAGCCAGCCGGGACCTTTGCGAGACGGATTCAATTCTTTTTGGCGCCGCACTGGCAGTATGCCGTATTATTGGCGCCAAACTTCCCGTGGCTGGACGTGCTACTCAAAAAAGTAGCGCCATCCCAGCCTGGAGAAAAAGAATTGAGGACCGTATCGCAAAGGCAAGGGCCCTTATCGGCAGACTGACAAGCTTCAGGTCGGGTAATACTAGACCGAGGATTATGCGCACCGTTAGGATGGCGTTTGCTGGGACAAATATCAGTTTGTTCCAGCCGGATATCACGCAAAAACTAACGGAGCGCATAGATGACCTGAAGCAAAAAATCGCTGCTTGGGGGAAGCGGATTCGACGATTTAGCGAGAGGTCAAGGCGGTTCAACCAGAATCGTCTCTTCCAGAGTGATCAGAAGAGGCTCTATAAATCATTGGAGCGACCAGAGGTATGTGGAGCGGGCCCAGGACCGGATCAGGCTGCCACTGTCGCATTTTGGCGTGGCCTGTGGTCAGAGCCCGTAAACCACAGCGAGGGCCCTTGGATGGAAGTTGTGGCGAGCCAGAGTGCAAGTGTTACGCCTATGGACCCCGTCACCATAACGCCTGAAGACGTGGCTGAGGCGGTCCGTAGGGCCCCGAACTGGAAAAGTCCGGGGCTCGACGGGCTGCATCATTACTGGTTGAAGGGGTTCGTAGTATGTCACGCTGTGCTCGCCCGACAGTTTCAAGAGGCTCTTGATCAGAAGTCGCTCCCTAGCCTCTTCACTACTGGGATCACTCATTTGGTTCCTAAAGATCAGGATACCACAGACCCGAGCAAATACCGCCCCATCACGTGTCTACCCACCATATATAAGACACTGACATCCATTTTGAGCGCGAGAATCACTCGTCACCTGGAGCTAAATCAGGTGATGTCACGCGCTCAAAATGGATGCCGGGGCGGTGGTCGTGGAACCAAGGAACCACTCCTCATTGACGCGGTCATTGGCAAAGTGGTGAAACGCAACCGTCGGAATTTCTCCGCCGCCTGGATAGACTACAGAAAAGCATTCGACTCGGTGCCCCATACATGTTAGCCATGAGGGTCCTCGAGCTGTACAAGATTGACTGTACAGTTCGAGACTTCCTCGGGCAGTGTATGGGGCAGTGGAGTACGATCCTTTGCTATCTGGGCGAGCGGATGATGGCTGCGGAGAACCACATAAGGATAAGAAGGGGTATCTTCCAGGGCGATTGTCTGAGTCCAATCTGGTTTTGCCTCTCCCTGAACCCTCTCAGTACTTTACTGGAGGGCTCCGGGAGGGGATTTCAGCTTCGGAAAGGAGGTACAAAAGTGACCCACCTTTTCTATATGGATGACCTCAAATTATTCGCCTCCAGTCGCTCCTATCTTATGGAATTGCTAAACATCACGTGTGAATTTAGCAATTCTATTAGAATGGAGCTGGGGACGGATAAGTGTGCGGTCCTCCATGTTGAAGGGGGAAGGGTTGCTAACTCTGAGGGCATAGACTTATCTATGCCCGTCAACTTAAGAACCCTTTCCGAGGCTGAAACATACCGATACCTGGGTATGTCACAGAACATCGGTATCGATGAGGCTGGTATGAAACAGTCAGTTTGCGACGTGTTTTATGCACGCTTGACCAAAGTGCTTAACAGCCTTTTGTCCGGTGTGAATAGGACACACGCATATAACGGTTGGGTCATGCCTGTCCTCATGTATACCTTTGGCATACTCAGGTGGAGTCAGACTGAACTTAACGCCCTGGATAGAAAAGTCCGCACTACAATGACGTCCCATAGGATGCATCATCCGAGATCGTCGGTAATGAGGCTGTACTTGCCGCGAAAGCATGGTGGGCGTGGCTTCTTGAGCGCGCTCACCATGCATAATCGCGAAGTGTGCAGCCTCCGTGATTACATCCTGGTGAGATCGGATGATCCATTCTATAAAGACGTCATTTCTTGTGATAAAGGACTTACCCCTCTATCCTTAGCCAACGAGCAATGGCAAAACCCGGCAGTGCAGAGCATTTCCGACCGGGAGACCGTATGGAAGGAGAAGGAGCTCCACGGGAGGTTCTACAAGGCTCTACATGAGCCTTTCGTAGACACAGCAGCCTCCCTCCACTGGCTACGCTTTGGTGATCTCTTCGGGGAAACCGAGGGTTTTGTCTGTGCAATACAGGATCAGGTTATTAAGACCAACAACTATCGGAGATACATCCTAAAGGATGGCACCGTCGACATCTGTCGAGCTTGTCGCCATCCCGGTGAGTCACTTAGCTATGTCATCTCCGGTTGTTCGGCGCTTTCTAACTCTGAGTACTTGCACAGGCACAACCTAGTAGCCAGAATTCTTCACCAGGAGCTCGCTCTGAAATACGGTCTCGTGGATCGAAAATTGCCGTATTACAAGTACTTGCTGGAAGCCGTGCTCGAAAATGATCGCGCCAGGCTCTATTGGGACCGGGCCATCATCACGGACAGGACTATTCTTGCGAATAAGCCTGATATTGTGCTGATGGACCGGGCACAGTCAAGGATATTTTTGGTCGACATTACCATTCCGTATGACGAGAACCTCGTGAAAGCCGAAACAGACAAGCAAACAAAATATCTGGACCTGGCTCACGAGGTGACTGACATGTGGGGTGGTCTGCCGACCGAAATTATTCCTGTAGTCGTCTCTGCAAACGGGCTAATCCCAGTCAGCCTCTCGGGTCATCTGAGGCGGCTGGGACTACGTGGCGGACCGCTCCAGGTTCAAATGCAGAAGGCGGTGCTCCTCGATACCGCCCGCATCGTCCGCCGGTTTCTTTCCCTTTCCCCCTAACCCTCGGCCGTTTGGTCTCCCCTGCCGAGGGCCTCCATCTGGTTGGGCTTTTATTTATTTATGTACTTTTATATTTATTTTATGTTATTGATATTTATGTATATTTATCTTTTCATTTTCATTTATAATTATATATTTATAGCACCCAACCAGATGAGAAAACTATATAAATACCCCACAATAATAATAATAATAATAATAATAATAATAATAATAATAATAATAATAATAATAATAATAATAATAATAATAATAATAATAATAATAATAATAATAATAATAATAATAATAATAATAATAATAATAATAATAATAATAATAATAATAATAATAATAATAATAATAATAATAATAATAATAATAATAATAATAATAATAAAAAAATGGCGTAGGGAAGTGACGACCCCATCGCCCGCTGACGAAACAGTTAAGTGACAAAACTGCTACGTCGGTGCAGTCAGTCAGCGCCTTGCCAAGAGGTGTGAGCGCCGTGCCTCGGCAGTACTCAGGGTGCAAAGGCCCGTTTGTGCTTACGGCCGTACAATGATACAATGAAACGGTGCCGGGCCTGGGCGTCTCCCGTTAATTGACGCCCAATAATGGATGATGGATTTAAGTAGAAAGAGTATAGGGCCGCTGCCTGGGGGTCGCCGGGGCGCGTCTGGAGCTGGCGCTGGACGCGGCAGCATGCGGGCCGCCAGCCGAGCGCGAGGAGCTGCAATATCACCTAACAGCCCCCCGCATCCATCATCCCCACCAGACGGCTTGATGTCGGCAGGGTCCTCTCGGACTCGGCAAGCGGCATCCGCCGCTGGTGGAGTGCGCCGCATGCGTTGGACAAGGGATATGAACGCAAACGCATTGCGGGCGTACTATAGGGCGAAAGGGGAAGAAACTGCGGGGATAGCGTATCGGGCTCGGATGCACTGCTTTTTTGCTGAGCTGGAGCCGTCTATTCCCGTCACGGAACAAAACCTGGCAGACCGAGTTCGGTACATCATGCGCTCGAAAATATTTGATGATGCCGAGCTCGAACGACTACGACGTGAGGCTATTCCCTCATCGAATGAATTGGCTACGGCTGGGGATGCGGCTCCTCAGGCGACAGACCAGCTGCCACGCGTAGAAGCCGCCATGGATCTTCCAGTTGTGGTTGATTCAGACGATGATGAAATGGTCTCCCACGAACTAGAGCAAATGAGGAGTATATTGGAAGAGGCGATTTTGGAAACGCGCAGCATGCCTCTCGAAAATCGACCGCGACTTCCCCGCATACCCCTAAGCAAGCGAAATCGGGCTGTCGTGAGGGCTCTTAACCCAATGCTGGTAACCTATTTGGAAGCCAGCCGGGACCTTTGCGAGACGGACTCAGTTCTTTTTGGCGCCGCAGTGGCAGCTTGCCGTATTATTGGCGCCAAACTTCCCATGGCTGGACGCGCTACTAAACAAAGTAGCGCCATCCCAGCCTGGAGAAAAAGAATTGAGGACCGTATCGCAAAGGCAAGGGCCCTTATCGGCAGACTGATAAGCTTCAGGTCGGGTAATAATAGACCGAGGGTTGTGCGCACCGTTAGAATGGCGTTTGCTGGGACAAATATCAGTTTGTCCCAGCCGGACATCACGCAAAAACTAACGGAGCGCATAGACGACCTGAAGCAAAAGATTGCTGCTTGGGGGAAGCGGACTCGCCGATTCACCGAGAGGTCAAGGCGGTTCAACCAAAATCGTCTCTTCCAGAGTGATCAGAAGAGGCTCTACAAATCATTGGAGCGACCAGAGGTATGTGGAGCGGGCCCAGGACCGGATCAGGCTAACACTGTCGCATTTTGGCGTGGCCTGTGGTCAGAGCCCGTAAACCACAGCGAGGGCCCTTGGACGGAAGTTGTGGCGAGTCAGTGTGCGAGTATTACGCCCATGGACCCCGTCATCATAACGCCGGATGACGTAGCTGAGGCGGTCCGTAGAGCCCCGAACTGGAAAAGCCCGGGACTCGACGGACTGCATCACTACTGGCTGAAGGGGTTCATGGTGTGTCACGCTGTGCTCGCCCGTCAGTTTCAAGAGGCTCTCAACCAGAAGTCGCTCCCTAGCCTCTTCACTACTGGGATCACTCATTTGGTTCCTAAAGACCAGGTTACCACAGACCCGAGCAAATACCGCCCCATTACGTGTCTACCCACCATATATAAGACACTGACATCCATTTTGAGCGCGAGAATCACTCGTCACCTGGAGCTAAATCAGGTGATGTCACGCGCTCAAAATGGATGTCGGGGCGGTGGTCGTGGAACTAAGGAACCACTCCTCATTGACGCGGTCATTGGCAAAGTGGTGAAACGCAACCGTCGGAATTTCTCCGCCGCCTGGATAGACTACAGAAAGGCATTCGACTCGGTGCCCCATACATGGCTAAAGAGAGTCCTCGAGCTGTACAAGATAGACTGTACAGTGAGAGACTTCCTCGAGCAGTGTATGGGGCAGTGGAGTACGATCCTTTGTCATCTGGGTGAGCGGATGATGGCTGCGGAGAACCACATAAGGATAAGAAGGGGTATCTTCCAGGGCGATTGTCTGAGTCCTGCCTCTCCCTGAACCCTCTCAGTACTTTACTGGAGGGCTCCGGGAGGGGATTTCAGCTTCGGAAAGGAGGTACATAAGTGACCCACCTTTTCTATATGGGCGACCTGAAGTTATTCGCCTCCAGTCGCTCCCATCTTATGGAATTGCTAAACATCACTTGTGAATTTAGCAATTCTATTGGAATGGAGCTGGGAACGGATAAGTGTGCGGTCCTCCATGTTGAAAGGGGAAGGGTTGCTAACTCTGAGGGCATAGACTTATCTATGCCCTTCAACTTAAGGACCCTTTCCGAGGCTGAAACATACCGATACCTGGGTATGTCACAGAACATCGGTATCGATGAGGCTGGTATGAAACAGTCAGTTTGCGACGTGTTTTATGCACGCTTGACCAAAGTGCTTAACAGCCTTTTGTCCGGTGTGAATAAGACACACGCATATAACGGCTGGGTCATGCCTGTCCTCATGTATACCTTTGGCATACTCAGGTGGACTCAGACTGAACTTAACGCCCTGGATAGAAAAGTCCGCACTACCATGACGTCCCACAGGATGCATCATCCGAGATCGTCGGTAATGAGGCTGTACTTGCCGCGAAAGCATGGTGGGCGTGGCTTCTTGAGCGCGCTCACCATGCATAATCGCGAAGTATGCAGCCTCCGTAATTACTTCCTGGCGAGATCGGATGATCCATTCTATAAGGACGTCATTTCTTGTGATAAAGGACTTACCCCTCTATCCTTAGCCAACGAGCAATGGCAAGACCCGGCAGTGCAGACAATTTCCGACCGGGAGACCGTGTGGAAGGAGAAGGAGCTCCACGGGAGGTTCTACAAGGCTCTACATGAGCCTTTCGTAGACACAGTAGCTTCCCTCCACTGGCTACGCTTTGGTGATCTCTTCGGGGAAACCGAGGGTTTTGTCTGTGCAATACAGGATCAGGTTATTAAGACCAACAACTATCGGAGATACATCCTAAAGGATGGCACCGTGGACATCTGTCGAGCTTGTCGCCATCCCGGTGAGTCACTTAGGCATGTTATCTCCGGTTGTTCGGCGCTTTCTAACTCTGAGTACTTGCACAGGCACAACCTAGTAGCCAGAATTCTTCACCAGGAGCTCGCTCTGAAATACGGTCTCGTTGATCGGAAATTGCCGTATTACAAGTACTTGCCGGAAGCCGTGCTCGAAAATGATCGCGCCAGGCTCTATTGGGACCGAGCCATCATCACAGACAGGACTATTCTTGCGAATAAGCCTAATATTGTGCTGATGGACCGGGCACAGTCAAGGATATTTTTGGTCTACATTACCATTCCGTATGACGAGAACCTCGTGAAAGCCGAAACAGACAAGCAAACAAAATATCTGGACCTGGCTCACGAGGTGACCGACATGTGGGGTGGTCTGCCGACTGAAATTATTCCTGTAGTCGTCTCTGCAAACGGGCTAATCCCAGTCAGCCTCTCGGGTCATCTGAGGCGACTGGGACTACGTGGCGGACCGCTCCGGGCTCAAATGCAGAAGGCGGTGCTCATCGATACCGCCCGCATCGTCCGCCGGTTTCTTTCCCTTTCCCCCTAACCCTCGGCCGTTTGGTCTCCCCTGCCGAGGGCCTCCATCTGGTTGGGCTTTTATTTATTTATGTATTTTTATATTTATTTTATGTTATTGATATTTATGTATATTTATCTTTTCACTTTCATTTATAATTATATATTTATAGAACCCAACCAGATGAGAAAACTATATAGATACCCCATAATAATAATAATAATAATAATAATAATAAGGCGTAGGGAATTGACGACCCCATCGCCCGCTGACGTAACAGTTAAGTGACAAAACTGCTACGTCAACGCAGTCAGTCCGCGCCTTGCGAGAGGTGTGAGCGCCGTGCCTCGGCAGAATTTAGGGTGCAGAGGCCCGTTTTTGCTTATGGCTACACACGAAACGGTGCCGGGCCTGGGCGTCTCCCGTTAATGTACGCCCAAATAATGGATGATGGATAAGAAGATAGTGCGCAAAGGGCCGCTGCCTGGGGGTCGCCGGGGCGCGTCTGGAGCTGGCGCTGGACGCGGCAGCATGCGGGCCGCCAGCCGAGCGCGAGGAGCTGCACGGTCACCTAGCAGCCCTCCGCATCCATCATCCCCACCAGAAGGCTTGGTGTCGGCTGGGTCTTCTCGGACTCAGCAAGCGGCACCCGCCGCTAGTGGAGCACGTCACATGCGTTGGTCACAAGAAATGAATGCAAACGCACTGCGGGCGTACTTTAGGGCAAAAGGGGAAGAAACTGGATGTTTGGCGTATCGGGCTAGGATGCATCGTCTTTTTGCTGAGCTGGAGCCATCTTTAACCGTCACAGAGCAAAACCTGGCAGACCGAGTTCGGTATATCTTGCGCTCAAATATATTTGATGTCGCCGAACTCGAACGGCTACGACGTGAGGCTGTTCCCTCGTCGGATGAGAATGCTACGGCTGAGGATGCGGCGTCACAAATGGTAGAGCAATCCGCAAACGTGGATGCCGCCGTGAATACCCCAGTTGTGGTTGATTCAAACGATGATGGAACAGTCGCCCAGGAACTGGAATTAGAGCATATGAGGAGTATATTGGAAGAGGCGATTGTGGAAACGCGCAGTACGCCTCTCGAAAATCGACCGCGACTTCCCCGCATAGCCCTAAGCAAGCGGAATCGGGCTGTCGTGAGGGCTCTGAACCCAATGCTGGTTACCTATTTGGAAGCCAGCCGGGACCTTTGCGAGACGGACTCAATTCTTTTTGGCGCCGCGCTGGCAGTCTGCCGTATCATAGGCGCCAAGGTTTCCACGGCTGGACGCGCTACTGGCCATAGTAGCGCTATCCCAGCATGGAGAAGAAGAATTGAGGAACGTATCGCAAGGGCTAGAGCTCTCATCGGCAGACTGATATGCTTCAGATCAGGCAACAACAGGCCAAGAATTGTGCGCACCGTCAGGATGGCGTTTGCTGGGACAAATGTCAGTTTGTCCCAGCCGGATATAACGCAAAAACTGACGGAGCGCATAGATGATCTGAAGCAGAGAATCGCTGCTTGGGGAAAGCGGATTCGGCGATATACCGAGAGGTCGACACGGTTCAACCAGAATCGTCTCTTCCATAGTGATCAGAAGAGGCTCTATGAATCATTGGAGCGACCAATGGTAAGTGGAACGGGTCCAGCACCGAATCAGGCCGACACTGTAGCATTCTGGCGCGGCCTGTGGTCAGAGCCCGTAAACCACAGCGAGGGCCCTTGGACGGAAGTTGTGGCGAGTCAGTGTGCGGGTATTACGCCCATGGACCCCGTCATCATAACGCCGGATGACGTAGCTGAGGCGGTCCGTAGGGCCCCGAACTGGAAAAGTCCGGGGCTTGACGGGCTGCATCACTACTGGCTGAAGGGGTTCATGGTGTGTCACTCTGTGCTCGCCCGACAGTTTCAAGAGGCTCTCAACCAGAAGTCGCTCCCAAGCCTCTTCACTACTGGGATCACTCATTTGGTTCCTAAAGACCAGGGTACCACAGACCCGAGCAAATACCGCCCCATCACTTGTCTACCGACCATATACAAGACACTAACATCCATTTTGAGCGCGAGAATCACTTGTCACCTGGACTCAAATCAGGTGATGTCGCGCGCTCAAAATGGATGTCGGGGCGGTGGTCGTGGAACCAAGGAACCACTCCTCATTGACGCGGTCATTGGCAAAGTGGTGAAACGCAACCGTCGGAACTTCTCCGCCGCCTGGATAGACTACAGAAAGGCATTCGACTCGGTGCCCCATACATGGCTGAAGAGAGTCCTCGAGCTGTACAAGATAGACTGTACAGTTAGAGACTTCCTCGAGCAGTGTATGGGGCAGTGGAGTACGATCCTTTGTCATCTGGGTGAGCGGATGATGGCTGCGGAGAACCACATAAGGATAAGAAGGGGTATCTTCCAGGGCGATTGTCTGAGTCCAATCTGGTTCTGCCTCTCTCTGAACCCTCTCAGTACCTTACTGGAGGGCTCCGGGAGGGGATTTCAGCTACGGAAAGGAGGGACAAAAGTGACCCACCTTTTCTATATGGATGACCTCAAGTTATTCGCCTCCAGTCGCTCCCATCTTATGGAATTGCTAAACATCACTTGTGAATTTAGCAATTCCATTGGAATGGAGCTTGGGACGGATAAGTGTGCGGTCCTCCATGTTGAAAGGGGAAGGGTTGCTAACTCTGAGGGCGCAGACTTATCTATGCCCGTCAACTTAAGGACCCTTTCCGAGGCTGAAACATACCGATACCTGGGTATGTCACAAAACATCGGTATCGATGAGACTGGTATGAAACAGTCAGTTTGCGACGTGTTTTATGCACGCTTGACCAAAGTGCTTAACAGCCTTTTGTCCGGTGTGAATAAGGCACACGCATATAACGGCTGGGTCATGCCTGTCCTCATGTATACCTTTGGCATACTCAGGTGGACTCAGACTGAACTTAACGCCCTGGATAGAAAAGTCCGCACTACCATGACGTCCCATAGGATGCATCATCCGAGATCGTCGGTAATGAGGCTGTACTTGCCGCGGAAGCATGGTGGTCGTGGCTTCTTGAGCGCGCTCACCATGCACAATCGCGAAGTGTGCAGCCTCCGTGATTACTTCCTGGCGAGATCGGATGATCCATTCTATAAGGACGTCATTTCTTGTGATAAAGGACTTACCCCTCTATCCTTAGCCAACGAGCAATGGCAAGACCCGGCAATGCAGAGCATTTCCGACCGGGAGACCGTATGGAAGGAGAAGGAGCTCCACGGGAGGTTCTACAAGGCTCTACATGAGCCTTTCGTAGACACAGTAGCCTCCCTCCACTGGCTACGCTTTGGTGATCTCTTCGGGGAAACCGAGGGTTTTGTCTGTGCAATACAGGATCAGGTTATTAAGACCAACAACTATCGGAGATACATCCTAAAGGATGGCACCGTCGACATCTGTCGAGCTTGTCGCCATCCCGGTGAGTCACTTAGGCATGTTATCTCCGGTTGTTCGGCGCTTTCTAACTCTGAGTACTTGCACAGGCACAACCTAGTAGCCAGAATTCTACACCAGGAGCTCGCTCTGAAATACGGTCTCGTGGATCGGAAATTGCCGTATTACAAGTACTTGCCGGAAGCCGTGCTCGAAAATGATCGCGCCAAGCTCTATTGGGACCGGGCCATCATCACAGACAGGACTATTCTTGCGAGTAAGCCTGATATTGTGCTGATGGACCGGGCACAGTCAAGGATATTTTTGGTCGACATTACCATTCCGTATGACGAGAACCTCGTGAAAGCCGAAACAGACAAGCAAACAAAATATCTGGATCTGGCTCACGAGGTGACCGACATGTGGGGTGGTCTGCCGACCGAAATTATTCCTGTAGTCGTCTCTGCAAACGGGCTAATCCCAGTCAGCCTCTCGGGTCATCTGAGGCGGCTGGGACTACGTGGCGGACCGCTCCAGGTTCAAATGCAGAAGGCGGTGCTCCTCGATACCGCCCGCATCGTCCGCCGGTTTCTTTCCCTTTCCCCCTAACCCTCGGCCGTTTGGTCTCCCCTGCCGAGGGCCTCCATCTGGTTGGGCTTTTATTTATTTATGTACTTTTATATTTATTTTATGTTATTGATATTTATGTATATTTATCTTTTCATTTTCATTTATAATTATATATTTATAGCACCCAACCAGATGAGAAAACTATATAGATGCCCCACAATAATAATAATAATAATAATAATAATAATAATAAATTTATGCACGCTTGACCAAAGTGCTTAACAACCTTTTGTCCGGTGTGAATAAGACACATGCATATAACGGTTGGGCCATGCCTGTCCTCATGTATACCTTTGGCATACTCAGGTGGAGTCAGACTGAACTTAACGCCCTGGATAGAAAAGTCCGCACTACAATGACGTCCCATAGGGTGCATCATCCGAGATCGTCGGTAATGAGGCTGTACTTGCCGCGAAAGCATGGTGGGCGTGGCTTCCTGAGCGCGCTCACCATGATAATCGCGAAGTGTGCAGCCTCCGTCATTACTTCCTGGCGAGATCGGATGATCCATTCTATAATGACGTCATTTCTAGTGATAAAGGACTTACCCCTCTATCCTTAGCCAACGAGCAATGGGAAGACCCGGTAGTACAGAGCATTTCCGACCGGGAGACCGTATGGAAGGAGAAGGAGCTCCACGGGAGGTACTACAGGGTTCTACATGAGCCTCACGTAGATACAGCCGCCTCCCTCAACTGGCTACGTTTTGGTGACCTCTTCGGGGAAACCGAGGGTTTTGTCTGTGCAATACAGGATCAGGTTATTAAGACCAACAACTATCGGAGATACATCCTAAAGGATGGCACTGTCGACGTCTGTCGAGCTTGTCGCCATCCCGGGGAGTCACTTAGGCATGTCATCTCCGGTTGTTCGGCGCTTTCTAACTCTGAGTACTTGCACAGGCACAACCTAGTAGCCAGAATTCTACACCAGGAGCTCGCTCTGAAATACGGTCTCGTGGACCGAAAATTGCCGTATTACAAGTACTTGCCGGAAGCCGTGCTCGAAAATGATTGCGCCAGGCTCTATTGGGACCGGGCCATCATCACAGACAGGACTATTCTTGCGAATAAGCCTGATATTGTGTTGATGGACCGGGCACAGTCAAGGATATTTTTGGTCGACATTACCATTCCGTATGACGAGAACCTCGTGAAAGCCGAAACGGATAAACGAACAAAATATCTGGACCTGGCTCACGAGGTAACCGACATGTGGGGTGGTATGCCGACCGAAATTATTCCTGTAGTCGTCTCTGCGAATGGGCTAATCCCAGTCAGCCTCTCGGGTCATCTGAGGCGACTGGGACTCCGTGACGGACCGCTCCGTGCTCAAATGCAGAAGGTGGTGCTTCTCGATACCGCCCGCATCGTCCGCCGGTTTCTTTCCCTTTCCCCCTAACCCTCGGCCGTTTGGTCTCCCCGCCGAGGGATTTATGTAGTTTTTGTATTTATTTTATTTTATTGATATTTATGTATATTTATCTTTTCATTTTAATTTATAATTGTATATTTATAGCACCCAACCAGGTGAGAAAATTATATAGATACCCCATAATAATAATAATTTTTATTGACACCAAGTATGGATTACATTATTTATCTTTAAGACATTTGAACAGTTATAACTCATCTATACAATTTTATACACTAGCGTCTAAACTAGGCCGAGCCTGTATCTTAGACACTAGTCACTTCCAAAGGCACCATTATTTACAATTATATAAGCATACGGCATATTATGATTCACCTATTCTATGTTTTACGTTACAAATTCGTAAATACATTATCACTTTTTTGCGATTACCGTCATACTAACTTATTATGCGTATGAAAGGTTAGACTACTATTTATAGGAACATTTTTAATTTCTTAATTTGTAATGCAATAAATGATTATTGTTATCACAAGTCAGAGAACTATTTCTTTTGGTGATAGGTTACAATGAAGTATTGCAAAGATATATGATATATAATTTTAGTAATTCTAGAGGTATTTAACAAAAAGTTATGCAAAGTAAAGTGAACATTCAATACATATTATATAATTATTTAATTCATGGTTTTTGCAAAGGTTTTTTTTAATTACATTTAGACTTAATTAGATATAGTTATATAAACAGCTATATAAGTGAATAATTTTTAATTATTATAGATTAAGTACTTTTAGTAGAAAGTTAAATTATTCCAGTGTAATGTTATTTTAAAGTGACCAAGAAATTTTCAGTTTCTTCTGTATTTAGAGTTTTTAACCAAGATAATAGTAGTTTTTTACATTGATATTTGTTAAGTGAGTAGATTTGTAGTATTTTGTTTATTTTATTGTAAAGCATAGGACCTAAGTAGCATTGAAATTTAGTTATAAAATATGTTTTAAAATGGCAAGTAGGACAGACCTTATTTTTGCGGCGACTGGTTGTTAATTCGTGATCATATGTACGTTTTTCATGTTGGAATATAACAGTGTCTCTTATATACAATTGTCTAACTGTCAATACGTCACATTCTGAATATAGTTTATCTGTAGAATAGCTAAATGGTTTAAACGTCATTACTTTGAGTAATATACGCTGCGCTCTTTCTAATTTTATGAGATGAGTTTTACGGGCTCCACCCCATGAGGTAATACAGTACGACAAGATAGACTGTGCTAAAGATAAGTAAACAGTCTTAAGTAGAGAATGGTCTGCCACGTGTCTTAGTTTTTTAAATATATATACCAAGCTTCTTATATATGATCTTAATAATCTGATCTGTAAGAAAACTAGTGACCCAATTGCATAATGACTCGGGAAAAATATAGGAGGGATACTTTGAAGGAAGCGCTTTGTGCCAAACCCGATTGAAAGCTTTGCTATGTACAAACTAACCACCATGGCCTCCCACCTGGTCTCGACTGCCTCCGCCCATTGGTTATCAGTGAGTCGGGTGGAGAAAAGACCACCAATTGAGCGAATTTAAGGAAACCGTATTGACGGTCACTAACATATAATATGTACCAACTTTCATTGTAATCGCTCAAACGGTGTAGAAATCTATATATCTCAAATAATGATACTAACATCTCTATTTATGTAATATAGGTTATGGTATAGGTGCTTCTGTTAGTGTAATACACGGGAATATACCAATCGCGATGCAGCTATATTATGGTTACAGCATGAATAGCAGTTCGACCGGGGAAAGATCACGCACTCACAGAATAGCAACCATCGTAAAAATAGTAGCTTAATGCAGCTATGTTATATATAATGACGAGTATAAAGAACGGGAGACCCTTTTTAATGGAAACGCGGTATTCCATCACGTGATTCCAGATTGTGACAACACGTCTGCATTACATATCTTAATGTAGATGTCTATCAGCCACGGTATTATTTATCATCACGTGGCTTTCACTTTTATGCTATAGAAAAATATTTACTGTTTACTTTGTCTACTACAGGTGGTAATATTAAAAATATTCAGTATAAATAAAATTACAACATCACTAATGTATTCGAAATCAATTAATCACACAATATTAAGGATAAATAAAAACTACTACTCAGATCTTGATCAAATTAATAAGATATAAAATGAAAAACACCTGCTTTCAAATAATTATCAATATCGGTTCCTCTAAAAAAAGTTCTGAGGTAAAACACAAAAAATACAGTCGAATTGATTTGTTTGAGTTTTCTGAGGGTTGGTTGAAAATCTGCTAAGAAACCAAAACACAACGCACTAACATCAACCACTTACCATCAGGTGACTGTGTGCTCGTTTGTCACTGTTATTTATATTAAAATACATACTGATCGAATGACTCGACGAATGCAACATATTTGTGTTTTCGAGACTTTGGTTTATTGCTATTGTAACGGCCGAATATTATTATTAATAATTAAATTCAATATAAAGGGACATCAAAATAGTCTTAAAATATATATATATATATATATATATAATCGGAATCTCGGAAACGGCTCCAACGATTTTCATAAAATTTAATATCCAGAGAGTTTCGGGGGCAATAAATCGATCTAGCTAGGATTTATTTTTAGAAAATGTCCCTTTGTCCGTGTTTTCAGGCAATAAAAAAACTGCTAATATATAACAAGGTAAATTTTGACAGGTTGCTAACGATTGTAATAGCTCAGATGGGATGTTGTTCGGGCGTGATGGTTCGCGTCCCGTCTTGAGTCTGACTTATTTTCCTTTTTTTTTCAAGTTCCCTTCTTTTGTGAGAAAATCTATTATTTCGAGCCCTTTTTTTAGTATTTTTTAAAAATACGAAAATTTTAATTAATCTAGTTGCACTCATGATTTTTTATTCAAATAACCAGTTCAGTTTTTTCTATTAGGTCAATAAGATCAAAAACTATTATTCATGTAATTTGTATATAAATGTAACTTAAAAAAAACCGAGCAAAGCTCGGTCATCCGGGTACTATATATATATATATATATATATATAATAAGCATAAAGTTAGGATAAATACATTTCAGACAGTAGACAAATATTATATATAGTAAATTTAAGGCAAAGTATTGTCTTTCAGAATAAATTAATTTATTTAAAAATTTGTAAAAATATTTCAAATATGATAAATAATATGAATACAAGTCTAATATATACTAAAAATAAAGATAAATAACATTTATAAGATTTTTAGGAAATTTGTTAAAAATGTCTAAGTTATGGAGGGAGTTCGTATATAAAAGAAAATTTTCTTACGTTATGGAAAATGTTCGTGTTTAGATGGCTTGTATGGAGGAGCTGCCGGAGACGCATACCCAATGTTGTACATATATATGGGGTAGTCGAGTGCCCGACTGCTTGAAGTACCGTAGCACAAAATACTAGTCGTACTTTATGGAGGGACTTATGATAGTAAACTCCATTATACAAAAGCTATACTATAGAAGGTCTCTATGATGAATTTGCATTACAATAGTAGGGTCGTGGGTTCAAGTCCTATATATGAATGACTTATGAAAGTTATTTCTATAATACAAAAGCAATACTATAGAAGGTCTCTATGATGAATTTGCATTACAATAGTAGGGTCGTTGGTTCAAGTCCTATATATTAATGACTTATGAAAGTAAGGTATATGATACAAAAGCATTATTATAGAAGGTCTCCTTGATGCATAAGCATTATATGGGGTGGTCGGGTGACCGACTGCTCTTAGTACTGTAGCAAAATGACTAGTCCCTTATTAGGGGCTTAAAAAAGATTATTATGGTCGCGTGTACGCTGCTTCACGAGCAATTGGTCCGAGGTCAACTTGGACTCGCTAACCGATGTGTCCTAGACATATCATCTCAGTGCCGGTGGTAAGCGGGTTTGTTGTAGCAATACGGCTTTCCCGTGGGCATCGCACACGCATACCGATGCGTCGTCTATCTTTCGGATTGGATGAGTGTGTTTGGTAGCACTTTGAAGTGTAACAGGCTTACTCAAATTCATGTCTTAGTGCATTAGCGCTATGATACGTGGAGTTTTGATCATTGGCGTCTTAGTAGCGTGCTACTATGATAAGTTGGTGATATTTTTTAGTTAACAGCAATACAAACTTTGTTACCAAAGTCGATAGAGATCATGTGGGTGTGTTGTGAGGGGGCGCCATCCGTATGATAGTTGCATTGATGCTTACTGCTACTTGTGCTATTGCGTCTTGTGATGGATTTGGGGGTGTGCTGCGCCTGATTCGACACATTTTTGTGGTTCTGTTCAATAGAGGTATGCGGGTAGTGATGTCTGCTGAGATGTATGGAGGACCTTGGGATGGTGTAAGCCCGACGATAGTCGTATTGATGCTTGTTGTGTTCTGCAGCATTGCGTCTCTGCGATGGTTGTTTGGTGGGACGCTATTGTCAATGGCGCTCTCTGCGTCTTTGTTTGACTCACACCTAAGTAGCTTTGCCCAAGTCGGGTCCCTTCATTACGGGGCCGCAGACTGTCTGACCTCCATGATGTTCTATATAACAACATAATATATCTCTGTAACTTTTCCACCTTTGAATGATTGAAGGAAACTTGTTGGTGAGTGAGACAATCATGATCTAAAATGCATTTACTCAACATCAGTGACACAAACCAACTTGCTGATGGCAAATTATTACTAACATCTTATAACTGCCTTTTGGATATATCTGCCGTTGTATTGGTTGGTGGAGCATATGTGTCGACCTCATGCGGGTGGTAGCTGGCGGCAGAATCTGAGGAGACTCTCAAGGCTGCGGCCGAAAGCCGCACAACGTGGGACCCCATTCCCTTGAGGTGAGCGGTAGACTCATGACACGCTCTGCGGCTAGTAGCCATGCTGATCATGCAATTAGTGGTGATGCCTTACACTTACATACGTCTGCAGGAGCGGCGGTCTGGCAGGTGGTAACGTTCACGGAGGGTTATCGGTCAGTGTGTCTATTTGCCTAAACCGTGTGACGTACATTCACTGTGGCTGGATTCGTTCGTATTCTGTATGGCGTTTACACGCACTGACATGCGCGACTTCAGTCGATGTTTGTGCTTACGCACTAACAAGGGGCCAAGCCTCTTTTAATGGTTCACCAGTTATTTTGCTGTGGACTACGGTCCAGTTCCCGAATCAGCGTTCCCTTCGGGGGAGTGGCGCTCACTGCGCACGCCGTGTGCCTCCCCTACATTTTTTTTAAATAAATATAAGAGAGCGAAGCCCTTGTATCGGGTATTTTGTATAAATATATTGTGAGCCTTTTCCAAGCGGGTAGGGATAAATGATAATAAATTAATAATGTTAACCTGATACAAGTGGAATAGGGACATTTTATGTTCCTAACCTTTCTCGAGCCCTGTCTTCATGAACGGGGTTCACTTAGCTTATAAGGCACTATCAACAGCTTTCAATTGCTCTAGTGAATATTCATTCTTTCAAGAGACACCGTAAAGAACTAAGTTACTAAGCAAACACAAAGTAAATAGGTGTCCTAACTAAGACGATCACGCCAAAAATATTACAAACGGCCTATTATTAAACCTTTAGAAAGATCATGTAGAAAGATCAAAACATATTTAATTAATCCTGGTCACACACACATATATATATATATATATATATATATATATAATGCTTATTAAAAAAAGTGAAAATTACCTAATTAAACATATTATAATATAGTTATTAAGAAGGGGGGGAGCATCACACTATGTTAGCATTCGATAAGTGGCGTTGTAAGACGTTGACGGAATACTTCTGCACGTCGCTTGCTTTAAAATTCATACAGACTCTCTGTCTTATTTAGCGCCTAAGAAATTCCGGGAAACTTGTTCGGGGTTTTGCCCTTCTACAGTGGAAAGGGGCCGCCATTTATTAATACGGACCGGGTGTTGGGTAGATACTAGTACATGGTTGTTTTCTGCGTTGTATTCATTTACTTTTACTTTTGAAGTTTCTGTGAGAATTACAATGTTGTTATTTATCGTTACGGTTTTATATCATTTTAAACGAACAACTCCTCGTATATAATCGCGAAGTAAAATGGTATATAATATAGAATTACTCTGAACTATCACACGGAGCGTTAGTCGCTCCCCGGGCAGAACACCTTCCTCCAGCGGCGAGAGATCTCCCCTTTTCCTTCAACTGGCACAGTGGTGACTAACCAACGTGATCTGAACAGGCAACCAACAGCCCTCGGAAACTACAATTTCGAAGCTTCGTCATTATCTTCAGGAACCCCTACTATTCACTCATGAGAATCGTCTTCTGCAGACAGACTTCTTGCAGTCTTCTGTTACCGCAAGCCATTCTAACTTGTCTTTATCTTGACTTAATAACTTTTTTAAAATACTAAGCAACAATTTCAACAATATGAGTTTGTAAAATACTTTAACCAGAAAGTAATGTTATACGAGTACGTCAATTTTTTAGAGTATTGTAAATCACAAGTTTTCACTAATAATCTTGTTATTTTTGCTTTTAATTTCCCATATATTTATGCTAAACGTTAACAAAAAAAAGTTTCGAAAATACAGAAGTACACGACTCATAATATGATCGTGAAAAAATGTTGAAGAAAATTACAATCAAAAATAGATTTTTTTTTAATTTTACTATGATTAAATTTATAATCGATTCAAGAATATTAATTAATATTATATTATATTTATTATTATACAAGAATATTAAATATTAATTATTTTAAAACGACTACAAATTAACTTTACTATTGCTTTAATTTTTAGGCATTTGTACTCAGGCATGACGGCACCGTGATCCAGTAGCTTAGGAATGAGCTATAGCGCTGAGGGCCGTGGCCGTTAATTGTTCCGGGTGTGCATGTTTTCCTTGTGTACTTAAACAGCCTCCACGCTACAGGAGAAAATCTCAGTGTGAAAGTAACGTTTTTAAAAAATAAGAGGGCATTATCGTAAAAACTAATCTTTGTTTACCTGACTCGTTAATTTTTTAAGCTATTGCATAGCTTTTATCGCGTGTTTTGAGCGCGGTGACCGAATCAAGAAATTCCGTAACGAAAAACACCTAAGACCTGAAAACCTAACATCGTCTAACGTCGTTTAAGTTCGGCAGACTTCGGCACGGTGTTTGTATGCGTGCTACTAGACGTATGCGTGTAGACTAGTTGCATGTATTGTAAGATAATAAAAATATTTTAAACGTTAATATAGTTTATTGCAAGAAGCATATTCTTTGGACTTATATGAATCGTCGTCATGCTAGCAACTTTCGTGAATTTAGAGTATTTAATAAACACAGACTTTATAGAAAATTATCGATTGTCTGAAGAACTCGTTGATTACCATAAACCTAGTTTCAATGATAAAAATTCTTCTTAACTTCTCATTTATTCAATAAAAGAATAAAAATTGTTTTCTTATCGTTCAACACGCTCAAAAACTGTAACTTGAATTAATATCAAAGAAAAAACTTAAATAAATATCGAAGAAAAAACAAAGAAAAAATACTGCATAAATAAAATAAATAAATAATTATAATTGCATAAGTTGATAAAAATGCTATGCAATACTTTAACCGCGGCAGTCCCCGAGTGCCACACGTATTTTTGTCAACTTTATTTCGTTTTCATAAAGTTTATCATCAAGTAATATCTAACCAATATTTTAATTTAGCATTCACCCTGGTCACTTCATAAAGTCGAAAGCGTATAAGTATATTTATATACAAATCCTACGTACTTTTAGCGAAATAATATATTGCAATGAAAATATGTGATTACAAAAACAATAATAGTATCTTACCTTGATCAAGTATGTATCAAATATGGTTTTTGGAATATCTTGTATTTCTACATCGATCGATATTTTTCATCAGGAAAACAATACAGTAATGCACTCACGACGGCAGCCGAGCCCACAATGAGTCAAAATGGATATGTATTTAGTAAAATATTTTCATTAAATGCTGCTAGAACACCCAAAATTTCCGAATTTTTCAGCAGAAAAAAAATTAATTATAACTAACTAAAACAAAATATACAACCATTTACAATCCGTGGCTTCCCACATGATAGATGAAGTGATTAAAAAATAGATTAAATTGAACAATTGATATTTTGAAAAGTTATCCTGTTTACTCCGCCCTACGGACTTGACAAGTCACTAGGCCACTAAAATCACTTTTTAAATGTAAACATAGCAAATAATGTAAAAGAAATAATAATTTCAACAATCATTTATCTTTTTAGCAATGTGCTTTTTACATAATTTATATGTTCAAAATATTTGTTAGATACGATTTCATGCCACAAAACGTTGGATTCTTGATTTTTAGGCGCTAGTAGAACGTAGTAATTTTTTTTTTAGTAGCTAGTAAGCGAAGTAAAATCTACGTGCTTTGCGCTCAAGGCATGAAAAAGTAAACAAAACAGTAAAAAAGACAAAAAATCAACTGCTCGGCGCGGCCGCGGCACGTCGACAACAGTCGATGTACATAATTGATAACACAATCAAAGTAATATTTATAAAATGTTAAAATATATCTTAACTTAACTCGTACAAAAGGAAACCATAAAGAAATTATTGACCGGAATCTTTTGTAATTTCCTATTTGAAAACTACTTCAGTTTCTTAACTACCAAAGAAAGTTTCCGATATTACAAACACAAAGAAATGCGACGAAATTTTAGGCGGATTGTTGTCAGTAACTTTGACGGAAGTTGCCATCTGGGGAAAAACTTACTTAGGATTTTTCCCATTAGTCACTTAACGTTATGGGAAAATACACAAAGATAAATAAGAAAGATGCGAAAAGTTTTCTAAGTCGATTTGTATTAATAACTAAATCAAAGACGAGTTATGTGTTATATGTTTCCTTGGGGAATATAATAAGGCTTAGAGGAGATTTCTTATACTTACTTGAATAATAAGCTACGGATTAGAAAGTTGAAGTGGCAATAGGCCGGCCATACAACTCAAAGAACCGTCAACCGATGGGGAAGAATGGTTCTTGAATGCCAGCCATTAGGTAAAGCGGAGGGCGGACCTCATTAGATGGAGCGACGATCTGGTAAAACATGCAGGAAGTCGATGGTTGCAGATGGCTCAGGGCCGTGCTTTGTGGCGTTACTTGGTGAGCGGAGGGATCTATGTTTATCAGTGGACTTTTGAAGGGACGTAATGATGATTATGATGAATGATGATGATGATGAACTAAGTCAAATTCTCATAGCCACGGGGTATTGAGGTGTTTGATGTCCTGATGTAAAAGATAACCACTACATTTAACTTTTGGTTATTAATTTTTGTTTAATTCTTGAAGAGATGTAAAAATATCCACTTACCCATATTGTCCCATGGATACCGCAAAGGGTGATAGTGTGAATCTGAAATACAAAATTGGCAACATCATAGATAGATAGATAGATAGAAAATTCTTTATTGCACTCAAACAAAACAATTTGGTACAAAGGCGAACTTAGTGCCGAAAAGGCATTCTCTGCCAGCATCATATTTCTGATTAAAGCTGAAAATTATAATTTCCAAATTAAAATTTTATTTAATTTGGAAAAACCGATTGCCAAGCGTGGCAATTTTGTCAGAATACCACCTATGCCCACCTTGGCGATGGACTATGTTTAGCAGTGGACTTTTATAGTCCATAATGGTATGGTATACGCAAACCGAGTCGTGGTAGCTCAAGGGGTAAGCTTTTTCTGTGAATATCATACGCAAGCAATCCGGGTTGAGGCAGCGTGGCGGAGAACCCTCTCAGAAATGAGTGGAAGTAACTTTTTATACGCAGAACGAATTTATTGTATCTAGAAGTATTGCGTTGGTATGTTTGAGTTTTTAGATAATTTTTTTATCAATTTTATTCTTCGCGAATCATGTTGGTAGGAGTCAGTGTTTTGCACATGTTTGTGATCAATTAAATTTGATGGTTTCCCACAGTCGGGAGCGGTTCTGAATATGGTCGCAGAAAGATAAATATAATGAAATCCTTATAAAATGCATTTATAACTTAAAACTGTATTTAACATAAAGGTAAAAATTAAAAAAAAACCTATTTTAAATTGCCATAAATAATCAAAGGAAAATATTATTATTAAAATGTCTCATCGGGATGTTCCGGGGTTGGTGCGTGAACCATATCGTCTTTTTGATAGCTAGTTACTAATAAGATTTTAAATGAAGAAAAGTGAATACTACGGTTTCACTATAAAATTGAAGTAATGGGATGATAATTGGCTACTGCAGTCCATCTAACCAACTTATAATAAAGAAGAGCCCAGATGCATTGTCATCTCTGATAACCATGATATACAAAGGAATGCCTTACAGCCTGTTATTATACTAGCTGTTTATAACTTGCACAGGGGCGGAAATAAGCATGCAGGTGGTATTAAACCAAACGGACGTAATATGTTGTATCGTGCGTACGTTAATAATGCTTATGGTCGGAAAGTTATTTCATATTATATTTTTAAAATATTTTCCAGTAAACATATTGTTAAAACAAATCACGTGTATAAAATTTCCTAAATATAAACGCTTATAGCTCTCCTAAAGTTTCATTCGCTACCAACTTGAATATAAGAAACTGCGAAGGTAATAGAGTGTGATCGAAAATGCTTTATTTGTCTAAGCACCTCAACACACCCGCGGGAAACCATTCCGCTGCTTTATCTCTCATGCGATATTTGCTGTTTAACGACGTGGAAATTCGCTAGCATGATTTTTATTACTGAACTTCTAAAGCAAACACTTCATATAAATTTATTATAATTGAATTATATGATATAGAACATAACACGAGATTTAGGCCAAAACGTATAGCAACAAAAGGCAGACTTAATGTTAAAAGCATTATCTGCTATTCAACCTTGGGCGGTGACACAACATCGAAAGAAAACACAAGGAAATATAAATATAAAAATTATAATACAATTTATGATAATTGAAGTCCAATTTAAATTGAAAAAAAAATATGATAAATTAGGCCAAAGACGATCTCGAGTTAAAGCTCGAAAGTCCACAATCCAAATATTCATATAACATACTATTTATTCTTTATTGTGCATTCCTTAATATTAACAAATCCAAAGGGTCCACCCTTTATATTTGTTAATGCTTTCAGGCTTCTTCTACTAGTCAACCCATGGAGTCGTGAGAATTTCTCTTGGTGTAGCAATATAGAATAAAAACAAAATAAGAATGATAATTTACTACGTAATATATACATATTACTGGTATATAAAATTAAAATAAAAACTATATAAATATCTCCTATATATACATATATACAAACATATACATATATACACATACATGAAACATATCTCTTTACCTCTGAGAGGAAAGAGGTATGTAAGGATCGTGACACTTGGCGATCTGTTCTCTCTGGCTACCCCGTTAGGGATTGTGCGTGACGATAAGTAAGTAAGTAAGTAAAGTATGAAACATATCAATATACATAATATATAAATGGTACATATAAATAACTATGAATACATACGCCTGCTGACAATATAAATGAGACGGATGATTCATTTAAGCAGCGTTGCCTTTACTAGATGATTATGCACCATTTTTTTAAAAGCAAACGTATTGGGAGCTTTTATGATGTCATCGGACAAGGGGTTCCGAAGGCGTGTCGCCTGAACTGTAAAAGAGTTACAAAAGAACTCGGTGAAGTAAACAGGAATACATATTTTATTGTTAGAAGAAGAACGTAGAACTCTATCGTGTAAAGATAGTGAAATTTACTCATAAGATAAGAAAATGAGTCATTTAATATAGAAAAATACCTACGAAGCCCAAATGTTAATATTATACAGTTATTGAGAAGGGGTTTCAGCTTGTTCAGCTTGCTCAGTAACATGAGCAATGGACTAGCATGGTCTCAGATTTTGTGGCAAGAAAATATTTTTCACGATACAGAGAACGTAACGTGAAACATGAGTTCTCAAATTCAGCCTACTAGAACCGGAGACCATTTTTACTGGGAACGAGCCATTCCATCTTAGTTCTCAGGAGTGGCAACGCTTCTGTATTTTGTTTCTTAATCAAGGATATATATATATATATATATATATATATATATATATATATATATATATATATATATATATATATATATATAAATGTCTATGGGCTAAAACATCCACACACTATCAAGTGGACTGTCTGCTCATTTGTCACCCAAATTTTATAAAAGAATCATCCAATACCAGTAAAGAATAACAAAGAGTATGAACCATCGTCGCGATAAAACAAATACTATAAAAACTTTTGGAAAATCCAAGTTTGCATGTCTTAAGCACTTATATTATACAAAAAATTTTGAAATTATTTGAAATACACACAAGTTTTCATAAAAAACCTTGTAACTATCACTTCTAATTTTTGCGATAGTTTTATGTCAAACATCAAATAAAAAACAGTTTTTAAATCAAGTGCACGACTCATAATGCTTAAATGATCGTGAAACAATATAGATAATAATCCTCAATCAACAATACAAAATAATTAAAAAAATACTATGTTATTATTATTGTAATAATTGGAAATACTTTTAACAGAATTATCTTGAAACGATCAGAAATCAACTTTAATATTACTTTAAGTTTTAGGTATTTGTAGTCGGGCATTATCGTAAAAACTAGTCTCTTTTACCCGACTCGTTAATTTTTTTTCTCATCACCTTTATTTTTTTTAAAGTCTCTCATTTAGTCATAAACAGTATTTTAATTAAGCATTCACCACAGTATACCTTCAGGTCACTGAGCCCGGGACGTATAAGTATATTTACATATAAATCCTGCGTACTTTTAGCGAAACAATATATTGTAATGAAAATCTGTGATTATAAAATAATAATATTATCTTACCTTAGTCAAGTATGTATCAAATTTTGGTTTTGAAATATTTAGTATTTCTACAGCGATCGATATTTTTCATCACGAGCCGCTGTAAACTAACAATGCAGTAATCTACTCACGACGGCGGCTGAACCCGCACCCCGCAGTGAGTCAAAGTATATGTGTAGTTAATAAAATTATATTATTATCAGGCTGCGCAAGCATCGAAAACTTCGGATTTTCTCAGCCGAAAATAATTAATTATAACTGAACAAAATAAAATTAAACAGCCATTTACATTCCACGGCTTCCAACATGATAGATGAATAGATTAAAAAATAGATTGAATTGAACAATTTATATTTTCAAAAGTAATCGTGTTTATCCCTTTGTGAGGACGTGATAAATCTACACTATAACCCATTTAAATTATTATGTAGAAAAAGCAATTAATCGATTTAAAAAAGTGCAATAATCATCTATCTTCCTTATAATGTGATTTTTATATCATTTATATGTTCAATATGATTGTTAGATACGATTCCATGCAAAAAAAAAACGTTGAACTCTTGATTTTAAGGCGCTAGTAAAGCATACCTACATGCTTTGCGCTTAATGCATTCAATATTGTTTGAATAATAATAATGTCCTTCATACCCTGATCCGGTGACGGCGGCCAGTCACAGTACGAGCTGTCCAAAGCATGACAGTGAAACACCGCAACGTCCTGACTCCGGGCTGCTTCTACAATTCTTAACAGACAAACCTAATAACTGAATTTGGCCTGACCTTGGATTCGAACCCATGAACTTATGATAAACAACCGCGTGTGTGTTGTTGACACAACGACCATTAGTGTCAACGAGGCAGTCATTGTGTGAATATGAACTCAATTATTCAAGTCGTTTAAAAGTTACAAGATCAACCAACGAATAACTATTAAATAAAAAATTACATTTATTTATTCGTATTTTATGCACTGTCATCAGAAGTTAAGATATTAGAAGGTAATGGGTTTATAGGCAAAGTACAATTAACTCACAGTACGTGAAGCACGTATAGTATCGACAAATTTATTTGAAAGTTATAAATATATCATTCAACTATAGTGAACGTATTATCATTGCTAACTAAACAATATAACTCTTCCTTTTAGTTTGATCAGCTAGCAAATTGGTTGGCTAGGAATTAAGTTTAACCACAGAGTAATGTAATTGTTGCTACATAAATAAAGCGCCCTCATTTAATTAAAACTTTAATCTAAATAAAGCTTATCCAAATTGCGTGACGTAATCGTAAATCTTCTTTAAAGGCAATCATTACAATTTTCGAAGGAGTGACGTAGAAATAAGTAAATAGAGGTGGTAATGGTCCGGTCATAAATCTAGAGGAACCGACAACCGATCAGGAAGAAACCGTAACCGTAGTACTGTTAAGCTATGTTTAGGGCGCCCCCTCTAGATGGGGTGACATAAAAATGTTTCGTTATCATCATATATACAGCCCTTAACAAGTCCACTCCTGAAGATAAGCCTCCCCCAATAATTGCATCCCACGACTTACTGCATTTCTTACCAGGTCGTCACTTTATCTATAAGGGAGCCGAACCATACTTCAGTAAAATTATTTATACATAAATTATTAATGATTATTTTTTAAGTATTCATATTTTATATAAAACGTAAATTGGTAGAAAATATTTCCTAAAAGGTAACGAGAAAATTTTCATTATTACCTCCCCGCAAAAATATACACGCCAATTAACTAACAGAGAAAGAAAGAAAAAACAAAGAAAACTTCCCTAACATTTCAGATAAATTTACCTACAATGGGATATAAACCTTTTTTACGTTGAAACATTCGCGCGCAAAAATCAGAAGTTGGGAAGTTTCCTAGATGAAATTTACAACGAGGGAAAATTTGTTCATCAATTCAATTACCGAATGCCAAACTACGGATAAAAGGCTGAAACTGCCTTCGGGTTCTTATAAGAGATACAATAAAGGCGAGCTAACTGTGCTCTTATTAGGTACGTTCCTTAGTACTAAAAGCATAAAATTGTTTGTTGTTTTTCCTTGACTTTTCTTAAATATGACGGTTCGCGAGTGACGTTGGTATTTTTGTCGCGTGATAATTTTCGTGTGAAAAAAGATATATGAATTAGAAATAAATGGACTTTTTTTTAAAATTGAAGCGACAAACAAACTTACACTCCTTCTTTTTATGGAAGTTTATAAAGGAGCACACGGTCCGCCTGATGTTAAGTGGATGCTGTGGCCCATAGACATATCTACATTTATCCTTAATTGACATTCAAAATGCAGATGCGTTGTTAAACCTGAGGATTTAGATTTTTTTAAATTAATTGCAGGGGGTTTATACTCAGGGGGTGATGGAGCCATGGTGCAGCTACATTATGGTGGTACCACGAATGGGTTGGCTCGACCGGGATAGGACCACGCTCCCACAGAATACCTTCGTGAAATAGCAGCTTAATGTTTTTTTTATAGAAAAAAGGTGACAAACTAGCACACAGTCCACTTGATGGTAAATGGATGATATAGCCCATAGACGTCTATATTTATCTTCAATTAAGATCAAAATGCAGATGCGTTGTCTTTAGGAATAAGATGGAATGCCTCGTTTCCAGTAAAATAAGGTCTCCTGATTTCCACACTCACTATACGAAATACAGCAGCATTAAGCTGCTATTTTACGCTGGTATTCTGTGAAAGCGTGGTCCTTCCCCGGTCGAGCTAACACATTCGTGCTACAACCATAATATAGCTGCAGCCTGGCTCTACCACGTGTAAATTACCCACGTATAAATGCTGCTTTATTTCGTGTGATGAGTGTTAAAAATCAGACACAGTTTTACTGGGAACGAGGCATTCCATATTATTCCCCAGTCCCAGTTTACTGTAAAGATCTAACTGTTGTTATTGGAGCAGTCTTGTTGTTCGAAATATTTTGAGATTCATTACAATTAAACAAATGCCTTCTGCTGAATATAGACCATAGATTGCCTGATAAATGAGATATTTGCTATGGTTATTTTTATAATATTTTTAATATGTTTTTATAAATGTGATAAACAAGTACTGAGGGTAACTACGTAGATTACGTAGCCTATATATGTAGGAATGGAACGTAAGTTAATGGAGTGGAAACGGAACGTAAGTGTGTGAGAAGGAGGATGTGAGTTGAGAGAGGGAGAGGGAGGAAGGTGGTCTTTCTTTTTGGAACGAGGAAGGAAAGCGTGCGTGACTTAAACTAAAAAAGGTGTTAAAAGTGAAATTAAAACAATATATTGATTATTCTCGATTTTGTTAAGAGTTCTTCCAAAATCCCACACAATTTTGGTGTCAGAAGTGGGATTGTCTCAAAATAAGTGGGATTTCAAGTTACGACGGCACGTGGTCACGGCGTGCAGCGGTACCAGCGCAAGGCGGCGACGGTGCAGCACATTAAAATAAGAAGGTGGTTCTCCGATGGGAGAAAATAACGACGTTAACGAAGTTAAGAAGACTACAGCTCAAGACGCGCTGCAAGAAAAGGCTGTAAAAGATTCACAAGACGTAAAAATGGCGGCGGAAGGCTTTTCAAGCATGGTGGACAGCATTGTAAAGTTTAGCGGTGATGATAAGACTTATTCGTCAACAAAGTGGGCTCGGGACATCGAAGACAATAAGGAGGTTTTTAGCTGGACAAATCAGCAAACATTAATAGTAGCGAGAAGACCCTTGACAGGCACGGCTGAACTGTGGCTACGATCAGAAAAAGTTTATAAGACGTTCGAAGAGCTCAAAACAGCACTACAGAAAGAATTCCCTGACTCACTTAACGCAAAAGAGATGCACGAGTTAATGGCGTCGCGCAAGAAACAGCGGGACGAAACTTGTTATCAGTATATGCTGATTATGAAGGAACTGGGCAAAAGAGCTAAATTCCCAGACTACGTCTCGATCCAGTACATCGTGGACGGCATCGTAGATCAAGAAATATACAAGATGATGTTGTATGGAATTACATCATATTCAGTGTTAAAAGAAAAACTCGTTTGTTATGAAAAAATGAAGACGAAGATCGTTCCTGAAAAACAAAGAAAGTCATCCATATCATATCTATCGACTTCATCGTCGGGTTCAGTAAGTCGGCAGCAACCTAATAATAATAAAAGATGTTATAAGTGCGTCGATCCAAGTCATATTTCAACAGCGTGTTGAAATATGACTTGGATCGGTTGTTGTGTTCAAGAGCGTGGAACGAAATGCTTCCGGTGTAATAAGTTCGGCCATATTGGTACACAGTGCACGAACGAGCAGAGCAGCGGCGTTGCAAACATGGGCGAATCGTCAGCGCCAGAATCGAAAGCGGCCCGGTAGAGAAAGGGAGACAACAAATGTCGGTAAAGCAGAGTACGGCGGAAGCGCAACGACAATCGGCCATGTTCGGACTTTCGGCCAATAGAAGAGCGGGCACTGCGGGCCGCCATGACAGCTGCAATATGGCGAACGAGAACGACGACTGGCGAGATGTAAACAAACACGAAAAGCAACATAATACGCCGGTTAAATTAATTAAGTTGTGCGGAATGGACATGGACGCGTTAATCGATACGGGCAGTCAAATTAATCTGATGGCAAGTGACGTGTATAATGAACTGAACGTGAACAAGTGCGCAGATAACACGATTTTAGCGGGACTCGGACTGTCAAAAATAAAATCGTGTGGAAAGTTTTACGAAAGTGTTTCGATCGACGGAAGATATTACGACGGGGTTATTTTTCACATCGTACCTAAAGACTGTATGCCCTATAAAGTGATTTTAGGTCAGGAATTTCTAAAAAATGTTGTCATGGTTATGCGTGAGGGTTCCGTATTGTTGTTACCTAAAGGTGAGGAATGGTTGACGAGAGTGAATTGTTGTGTGAGTGAGGTTGATATTGCAGGTCACATCCACGACGATGGCATTAAGGCAGAGGTGGAGCAGCTCGTGACGCAGTACAACCCGGTCCAGACGAAAGAGGCGCCTATCGAACTCAAGATTATACTTAAGATGACATCCCAGTGGCGCAGCGCCCAAGAAGACTTGCCTTGATGGAACAGAAGATAGTGGAGGATCAGGTAGACGAGTGGTTACGCAAAGGAATTGTTCAGGTGAGTTTCTCTGAATATACTATCCCTGTAGTCCTTGTAAAGAAAAAAGATGGTTCAACTAGAGTATGCATTGACTATAGGCAGTTGAATAAGAAGATGGTTAAGGATGAATTTCCCTTACCATTGATCGAGGACTTAATTGATAAGTTGAAAGATGCTAAGGTGTTCAGTGTCCTAGATCTTAAAAATGGTTTCTTCCATTTAAGAATGAGCAAGGAGTCCATACCCTTCACATTGTTTATCACGCATCATGGGCAGTGGGAATTTCTTAGAGCACCACTTGGTCTCTCCGTATCGCCGAAGTACTTCATGAGGTTCATCACCATCATATTTAGGGACTTGATACAAGAAGGTGTTATAATGATATTCATAGACGATATTGTTATTCCAGCGCAGACGGAGGAAGATGCTGTACAGAAATTAAGACGAGTGCTGGAGGTGGCTGCTGAGTATGGACTTGAAATCAACTGGAAGAAGGCGAGGCTGATACACCACGAGATTAAATACTTGGGACATCTGGTCAAAGACGGGCAGGTACAACCCAGTCCAGATAAGATTGAAGCAGTCGCACAATACCCCGAGCCTGTGAATGTCAAACAGATCCAAAGTTTTGTCGGGCTGACTTCCTATTTTAGAAAGTACATAAGAGGCTATGCACAGATAGCAAGGCCGCTAACAGATTTGATGAGGAAAGATGTGAAGTTTGTTTTCGGGCCTGAAGAACGACAAGCGTTCAACATTTTGAAACAGAAGCTAACGAGTGAACCAGTACTGATGATTTTTGACCAGAAGCTGCACACAGAACTTCATTCAGATGCATCTAGCATAGCTCTAGCCTCTATTCTCATGCAGAAAAATGCAAAAGGAGAAATGCACCCTGTATATTACAGGAGTAGAAGGACGAATGACATTGAAAGTTGTTATTCTAGCTATGAGCTTGAAGCACTCGCAGTAATAGAAGGTGTGAAAAAGTTTCACCACTACCTCTTTGGCAGGTACTTTAAGATTGTCACAGACTGTGAGGCATTTGAGCTTACCTTGAAGAAGAAGGAGCTAACACCAAAGGTGGCCAGGTGGGTATTACTTCTCAGCGAGTATGGCTATGATATCGAACATCGAGCGGGATGCAGGATGCCACACGCAGATGTGCTCAGCAGAATCCCATATGTAGCTGCAGTGGTAACATTGCACGAGAAGATTAGCCAGGCGCAAGAAAGAGATGAAGACCTCAAGGCGATAAAACAGCTGATTTTGACAGATGGCCAGTATAATGACTATTATGTGGAACAAGGAGTGCTTTACAAAGGTGATCAGAGACAACTGGTGGTCCCCAAGCTAATGGAAAAAGAAGTAATCAAGCAAGTACATAGCAATGGTCACTTTGCTATGAATAAAATGAAAGAAGCAATAAGCAAAGACTATTTTATAAAGAATATGGACAGAAAAATCGAAGAAGTGATTACCAGTTGCATACCGTGTCTGCTAGCAACCCGGAAAGAAGGCAAACAGGAGGGATATTTAAACCCTATTGGAAAAGAAGGGACTCCACTGCATACTTTGCATCTGGACCACGTCGGACCGCTTACTGAGACACGAAAAATGTACAATCACATACTCACAGTAGTTGACGGATTTACTAAATTTGTGTGGCTGTACCCCACAAAAACAACAACTAGTGCAGAAGTAATAAGTAAGCTACAGTTGCACCAAGAGACGTTTGGAAACCCTGTACGTATCATAACAGACAGAGGCACAACTATTACCAGTGGAGCATTTAAGAAGTACTGCGAAGATGAAGGTATACAGCATGTCACCATTACAACCGGCATACCAAGAGGAAATGGCCAAGTAGAGCGGGTTCATCGGATAATAATACCCATGCTGACGAAACTGTGCTCGATGCACAGTTTCGTCAGCAGACCAGTCGCTATGGTATAAACATGTTGGACGTGTGTAAAGAGCAATCAACAGTACTTACCAGAGAAGCATAGACACCACACCGTTTCAACTGCTCATTGGAACCAAGATGAACTGCAAGGAGGATGTAGAGATATTAAATTTGCTAGTCCAGGAAACTATAGCGCAATACAGTGAAAGCAGAGAAAGTTTAAGGCTGAAGGCCAGAGACCAAATTCAAAAGATACAGGAAGAAAATAGAAATACCTACAATAAGAAAAGGAAGCAGAGCTCTCAGTATGAGGTGGGAGATCTCGTCGCAATTAAAAGGACACAGTTTGGGCCAGGGCTCAAGCTGAAAGCGAAATTCTTCGGACCCTATAAGGTAGTCAAGGTGAAACGCAACGACCGATACGATGTTGTGAAGTTGTATCAAGGCACAGAGGGGCCGAACAGTACAGCGACATCTGCAGATTTCATGAAGAGATGGCCTGAAGAAGATGACTGCGAGTAAAACAGGTATTGGGTAATAATATTTGTTCATATTTTTTTTGGTTGTTTCAAGGTGTGAAAGTTTGAGACTGAATTATTAATACTAGGTAAACTTGATACTTATTATTTTTAAGGTGGAACCCTCAGTGTAGTATTACGAGACCTCATAAAGCTGTAATAATGTAATATCTAAAGGTTCAGACTATTATGTAATTTCTTTTTGTATTGTCAAAGATAAACAGATCTCACAGAGCACTATAGTGTTATATTAAGTCTAAGATGTATAATTTCTTTTTGTTTTGGTAAAGATGCAAATTTTACTAAAACAAAGTTTTTGTAACTTTCAGCAAGTGTGCGAGCTTTTTATTTTATGCTGTTACTTATGTCATATTATCTCATACTTGTATAGGATGTGTTTAGTAAGTTGTAGAAATGCAAAGAGTCTATCTACATTGTTGACTAGTGTCAGTAATTGTTTAATTTTTTTTAAAGTGCCATGAAAGATGTAATGTTTACTTATTCTGATGTATAATGCAGGATATGCATAGTTTAACTGTTTACTCCAACAGAAAATAAACATGGCAATGGTTAAAGTTTATTTTGTAATGTTAAGATTCTAGACACTAGAGATGTTAATGTTAAATGTCTTACATCGTGTAAGATGAATGAATGATGAAAGAGGGAGAAGAGCATATCTGGGGCAGATATGAGATGCAGGATGACCGAAATGTAGGAATGGAACGTAAGTTAATGGAGTGGAAACGGAACGTAAGTGTGTGAGAAGGAGGACGTGAGGTGAGAGAGGGAGAGGGAGGAAGGTGGTCTTTCTTTTTGGAACGAGGAAGGAAAGCGTGCGTGACTTAAACTAAAAAAGGTGTTAAAAAGTGAAATTAAAACAATATATTGATTATTCTCGATTTTGTTAAGAGTTCTTCCAAAATCCCACATATATTTTCCCTCGATTAAGATTAAAAAAGATTCTCTGTCCAGATAAAGGAAATGCTACGGTAATAATGGACATGTCGGAATATAAATTTAAAATACAACAACTTTTATTGGACGAAAGTACATATTACAACTAACACACTTAAAACAACTAGCGATTTATTAAAGAAATACTCCGAAAAATCAAATCTCAACGTGAATTCGCTAATACCTTCATGTACCAAACCGCCGACGTTGTACTTGTATGGGTTACCGAAGATAAATAACCCAAACGCTCCACTACGTGTCATAGTGAGCCATATTGATTCACCAACTTATAAGCTGGCACAACACTTAGAAAAATACTATCACCACTGAGATGACATACCAGAGCACACACAAAGGATTCAAACCATTTTGTGAGTAAGACAAAAGACCTAAATCTCGCTGACAATGAAACTATGGTGTAGTAACAACATTTTTAGACCACCTTAACTCCATAAACTCTAAAATACAATTCACAATGGAGTAAGAGGCAAATAATGACGACTCCGTGGCGCAGTGGCTTAGCAATGAGTGGCTGCGCTGGGGGTCGCGGGTTCGAATCCCGCACGGAACAAGTATTTGTATGGCCTACAAATAGTTGTTCCGGGTCTGGATGTTTGTCTTTGTGCAATTTATGTTTGTAAACTGCCCCTACGATACAAGAGAAACACGCGCCTGCTGTACTACCGTATGTTAGAGGAGTCACAGATAAGATCGGCTACATCTTGAAGCCAGCTTCTATTAAAACATACTACAAGCCGCTAAAGAAGATTAGTCAATTTTTACCATTCATCAAATGTAATAATCCTCTACAAGATGCAGGTGTGTACAAGCTAGGTTGTGAATGTGGTCTCTCTTACACAGGTACCATTACATAGGTGCCATACCATAGGTGCAGAGAGGTGTAAGACAGGGTGACGTTATATCCCCGAAACTCTTCACCGCTGCATTGGAAGACGTTTTCAAGCTACTGGACTGGAAAGGATACGGTATTGACATCAATGGCGAGTACATCACTCACCTTCGATTTGCCGACGATATAGTCCTTATGGCAGAATCGCTGGAGGACTTAAGCACTATGCTCAATGACCTCAATAGTGCCTCCCAACGGATAGGTCTTAAGATGAACATGGACAAAACAAAGATCATGTTCAATGTCCATGTCACACCTATGCCGGTAGTTGTTGGGAGCACTATGCTCGAAGTTGTTGACGAGTACGTTTACCTGGGACAAATAGTCCGACTAGGTAAGTCCAACTTCGACCGAGAGGTCAATCGACGGATTCAACTCGGCTGGGCAGCGTTCGGGAAATTACGACATATCTTTTCGTCAGGTATACCTCAATCTCTAAAAACTAGATTGTACAACCAGTGCGTGTTGCCAGTGATGACTTATGGATCTGAGACGTGGTCCTTCACTGCTGGCCGTATGAGGACGCTTAAGGTCGCTCAGCGAGCTATGGAGAGGGCTATGCTCGGAGTTTCTCTGCGTGATAGACTCAGAAATGAGGATATCCGCAGTAAAACCAGAGTGACCGACATAGCCCAACGGATTAGTAAGCTGAAGTGGCAATGGGCCGGCCATATAGCTCGAAGAACCGATAACCGATGGGGAAGAAAGGTTCTCGAGTGGCAGCCTCGTACCGGTAGGCGTAGTGTAGGGCGACCCCCCACTAGATGGAGTGACGACCTGGTAAGACATGCAGGAAGTCGATGGATGCAGGTGGCTCAGGACCGTGCTTTGTGGCATTACTTGGGGGAGGCCTATGTTCAGCAGTGGACTTGTGAAAGGCTGTAATGATGATGATGATACCATAGGTGCTTAAAGCACTCGAAACGTCGGGATAATAAAAATAAGTTGAAGTAGTAATTAAACGCGATAAAATCCGTTGATAATAGTGTTATTCAATGTATAGTGTTCGCGTAAATTTAAGAAATCATTATAATATTCCTGTGTTTGAAATACGCGATAAAATTCGTAAAAATGGTGTTATTTAATACTAGCGATTCAACCTGGCTTCGCTCGGGTGATTTCTGGATCTCGACTACAGCGCCACCTACCGAGTCCAATTGTAAATCAAATCTATCCAAGGACCCACTCAAACACACAATTAAATCATCAAACCACCTCCAGCCGTTTTCCCGTTTTAGCTTGACTAACGGACAGTAAATGATTGTTATATATATAGAGATATGAATATATACCTAGTATGTAGTGTTCGCATAAATATGAGAAATCAATTATTATATAGACTGCGAAATGTGCCCTACAGTAATTTCTTTGAAAGCAAAACGGTGAAGCTATAGAAAAGCGATAATAGAGGAAAAATACAAAGAAGTTTAAGCCGAATCTTAATTATAAGAATAACAACTTTAAAAAATACATGCTGAAGATTGAAACAACAAAATTCACCGGTCACAGTAGCACTTATTTTTTAGTTTTTTACGTGGTAGAGCCATGCTGCAGTTATATTAGTAGTATAGTCGTAGCACGAATGGATCGGCTCGACCGGGGAAGGACCACGCTCTCACAGAATACCATCGTCAAACAGCTGCTGTGTTTCGTATGGTGAGTGTAGAGAACCGAAGACCCCTTTTTACTGGAAACAAGGCATTGTATCTTAGTTCCCACGGATGACAACGCATCTGCATTTTAATTCGTAATCGAGGATAGATGTAGATGTCTATGGGCCACAGCAACCACTTACCATCAGGTGGACTGTGAGCTCGTTTGTCATCCTATGCTATAAAAAAATAAGTTTGGTATACACCCAGGCATCACCCAGGTAACACCGGCAGCTGTATACGAGTGTTGCACTTAATATTTTTATATAGTATATAATTGTTCTGTGCATTTGTTTGTCACTGAACTAATCCTAAACGCCTTCACCGTTTTGATGAAAACCTTTGGATATGTTTAAGTGGGTATCTGGGTGGCTTAGATTCACATTGGAACCCGATGGATTATGTTGTTATTGCCGAAATACAGAAATCACTCATACGAAGCCGCTAGTGTACGATAATATAAAAAAATCAAAGATATTTAAAACAGAGAGAGAGAGAGAGTGGTGTTGTTGCGGTTAGACCTCGTACTGTGTATACTGTGTTAGTGCAGAATACTATCAAACCACATCACGTATGTATATCGAATAATAGAACAGTATTATTTTTCTTTATACAGTATTTATCTATAATATTTATGTATTTAGAAATATATAAGTATGTTTATCAGTTGTCTAGTACCCATAACACAAGCTCTGCTTAGCTTGGGACTAGATGGCGTTGTGTGATAGCTGTGGAATATTATTATTATTATTATTTTTATACATCTTTTTTTTTTCTCAAGATTTCGTAAAATCTTGGTTTATAAGAGATGTTCACGGGCATAAGCCAAGTGCGCATCCATTTAGGAATCAAAATCCGAGATGTCTTCTTGCAAAAATTTTCGGACTATACGGCACGTGTTGAGGATGGCTGCTTTTTGCATGGTAATATATCTATTTTCAGGAAGATCTAATCGTTTAAGGGAGAGAGACAAACATTTCGGGATCACACCAGTACTGGAGAGAACCAGCGGTACAATATATACTTTGTTCATTTTCCAGATTCTAGTTACTTCTTCTTTTAATTCTGTGTATTTATGATTTTTTTCAGTAATGGTTTTTTGTATATTATGGGTATTATTATTATTATTATGTGGGCTATCAATATAGTTTTCTCATCTGGTTGGGTTCTATAAATATATAATTATAAATGGAAATGAAAAGATAAATATACATAAATATCAATAACATAAACTAAATATAAAAATACATATATAAATAAAAGCCCAACCAGATGGAGGCCCTCGGCAGGGGAGACCAAACGGCCGAGGGTTAGGGGGAAAGGGAAAGAAACCGGCGGACGATGCGGGCGGTATCGAGGAGCACCGCCTTCTGCATCTGAGCCTGGAGCGGTCCGCCACGTAGACCCAGCCGCCTCAGATGACCCGAGAGGCTGACTGGGATTAGCCCGTTTGCAGAGACGACTACAGGAATAATTTCGGTCGGCAGACCACCCCACATGTCGGTCACCTCGTGAGCCAGGTCCAGATATTTTGTTTGCTTATCTGTTTCGGCTTTCACGAGGTTTTCGTCACACGGAATGGTAATGTCGACCAAAAATATCCTTGACTGTGCCCGGTCCATCAGCACAATATCAGGCTTATTCGCAAGAATAGTCCTGTCTGTGATGATGGCCCGGTCCCAATAGAGCCTGGCGCGATCATTTTCGAGCACGGCTTCCGGCAAGTACTTGTAATACGGCAATTTCCGATCCACGAGACCGTATTTCAGAGCGAGCTCCTGGTGTAGAATTCTGGCTACTAGGTTGTGCCTGTGCAAGTACTCAGAGTTAGAAAGTGCCGAACAACCGGAGATGACATGCCTAAGTGACTCAACGGGATGGCGACAAGCTAGACAGATGTCGATGGTGCCATCCTTTAGGATGTATCTCCGATAGTTGTTGGTCTTAATAACCTGATCCTGTATTGCACAGACAAAACCCTCGGTTTCCCCGAAGAGGTCACCAAAGCGTAGCCAGTGGAGGGAGGTTACTGTGTCTACGAAAGGCCCATGTAGAGACTTGTAGAACCTCCCGTGGAGCTCCTTCTCCTTCCATACGGTCTCCCGGTCGGAAATTGTCTGCACTGCCGGGTCTTGCCATTGCTCGTTGGCTAAGGATAGAGGGGTAAGTCCTTTATCACAAGAAATGACGTCCTTATAGAATGGATCATCCGATCTCGCCAGGAAGTAATTACGGAGGCTGCACACTTCGCGATTATGCATGGTGAGCGCGCTCAAGAAACCACGCCCACCATGCTTTCGCGGCAAGTACAGCCTCATTACCGACGATCTCGGATGATGCATCCTGTGGGACGTCATGGTAGTGCGGACTTTTCTATCCAGGGCGTTAAGTTCAGTCTGAGTCCACCTGAGTATGCCAAAGGTATACATGAGGACAGGCATGACCCAGCCGTTATATGCTTGTGTCTTATTCACACCGGACAAAAGGCTGTTAGGCACTTTGGTCAAGCGTGCATAAAACACGTCGCAAACTGACTGTTTCATACCAGCCTCATCGATACCGATGTTCTGTGACATACCCAGGTATCGGTATGTTTCAGCTTCGGAAAGGGTCCTTAAGTTGACGGGCATAGATAAGTCTATGCCCTCAGAGTTAGCAACCCTACCCCTCTCAACATGGAGTACCGCACACTTATCCGTCCCCAGCTCCATTCCAATGGAATTGCTAAATTCACAAGTGATGTTTAGCAATTCCACAAGATGGGAGCGACTGGAGGCGAATAACTTGAGGTCATCCATATAGAAAAGGTGGGTCACTTTTGTCCCTCCTTTCCGCAGCTGAAATCCCCTCCCGGAGCCCTCCAGTAAGGTACTGAGAGGGTTCAGAGAGAGGCAGAACCATATTGGACTCAGACAATCGCCCTGGAAGATACCCCTTCCTATCCTTATGTGGTTCTCCGCAGCCGTCATCCGCTCGCCCAGATGACAAAGGATCGTACTCCACTACCCCATACACTGCCCGAGGAAGTCTCTAAATGTACAGTCTATCTTGTACAGTTCGAGGACTCTCTTTAGCCATGTATGGGGCACCGAGTCGAATGCCTTTCTGTAGTCTATCCAGACGGCGGGGAAGTTCCGACGGTTGCGTTTCACCACTTTGCCAATGACCGCGTCAATGAGGAGTGGTTCCTTGGTTCCACGACCACCGCCCCGACATCCATTTTGAGCGCGCGACATCACCTGATTTGAGTCCAGGTGACGAGTGATTCTCGCGCTCAAAATGGATGTTAGTGTCTTGTATATGGTCGGCAGACACGTGATGGGGCGGTATTTGCTCGGGTCTGTGGTAACCTGGTCTTTAGGAACCAAATGAGTGATCCCAGTAGTGAAGAGGCTCGGGAGCGACTTCTGGTTGAGAGCCTCTTGGAACTGTCGGGCGAGCACAGTGTGACACACCACAAACCCCTTCAGCCAGTAGTGATGCAGCCCGTCGAGTCCCGGACTTTTCCAGTTCGGGGCCCTACGGACCGCCTCAGCTACGTCATCCGGCGTTATGGTGACGGGGTCCATGGGCGTAATACCCGCACACTGACTCGCCACAACTTCCGTCCAAGGGCCCTCGTTGTGGTTTACGGGCTCTGACCACAGGCCGCGCCAGAATGCGACCGTGTCGGCCTGATTCGGTACTGGGCCCGTTCCACTTACCATTGGTCGCTCCAATGATTTATAGAGCCTCTTCTGATCACTCTGGAAGAGACGATTCTGGTTGAACCGTGTCGACCTCTCGGTATATCGCCGAATTCGCTTACCCCAAGCAGCGATTCTCTGCTTCAGGTCGTCTATGCGCTCCGTCAGTTTTTGCATTATATCCGGCTGGGACAAACTAATATTTGTCCCAGCAAACGCCATCCTGACGGTGCGCACAATCCTTGGCCTGGTATTGCCTGACCTGAAGCATATCAGTCTGCCGATGAGAGCCCTAGCCTTTGCGATACGTTCTTCAATTCTTGTTCTCCAGGCTGGGATAGCACTACTTTGTCCAGTAGTGCGTCCAGCCGTGGAAAGTTTGGCACCTATAATACGGCAGACTGCCAGTGCGGCGCCGAAGAGAATTGAGTCCGTCTCGCAAAGGTCCCGGCTGGCTTCCAAATAGGTCACCAGCATTGGGTTCAGAGCCCTCACGACAGCCCGATTCCGCTTGCTTAGGGCTATGCGGGGAAGTCGCGGTCGATTTTCGAGAGGCGTACTGCGCGTTTCCATAATCGCCTCTTCCAAGGTACTCCTCATTTGCTCTATTTCTAGGTCCTGGGTGAATGTTCCATCATCATTTGAATCAGCAACCACTGGGGTATTCACGGCGGCATCCACGTGTGCGGGTTGTTCTGCAACTTGTGGCAACGCACCCTCAGTCGTAGCGTTTTCATTTGATGAGGGAACAGCCTCACGTCGTAGCCGTTCGAGTTCGGCGCCATCAAATATATTTGAGCGTAAGATATACCGAACTCGGTCTGCCAGGTTTCGCTCGGTGACAGTAATAGATGGCTCCAGCTCAGTAAAAAGACGATGCATCCTAGCCCGATACGCGAAACCTCCAATTTCTCCCCCTTTCGCCCTAAAATACGCCCGCAATGCGTTTGTATTCATATTGATGGTCCATCGCATGCGGCGTACTCCACCAGTGGCGGGTGCCGATTGCTGGGTCCGCGAAGACCCTGCCGACACCAAGCAAGCTGGTGGGGTTATTATTATTATTATTATTATCCCTATGTTTGCGGTTCCGACAATATCCGGAAATTTCAGCTCCGGTCTAAAACGAACAGAGGACTATCTTCAATGTTATTTTACATTTTTTTTCATGAGCTTCATTATAAGTCTTGCAACATTATATAATATCCAGTACGCCATATCGTCCCGTGGGTGTCGTAACAGGTGACAGAGGGAAAGCAAACCAGGAGATGGGTAGCAGCATCTTCCTAGAAAGATAGGTATATCTATAGTTGCTCCGTGCGGGATTCGAACCCGCGATCCTGGAGTATTAAGTAATGTTGTGAATATGACAAATTTTTATCTATACATAAATTAATTGTTAATCATCATCATCATCATCATTACAGCACTTCACAAGTCCACTACTGAACATAGGCTTCCATAGCCCACCGCATCCATCGACATTTTAAATTCGAACTATTCTGCATTCAGATACTTAATCATTAATAAATGTAGATGTTTGTAAGACGTAGCATACACTTACAATCAAGTGGACTGAGAGCTTTTTGCAGGTTACTATAATTCAGTTTTTATTGTATTTTAACTAGCTCCGAAATGGAAATACATGTCACAAAATACCACCGTGAAAAAGCAGATGAAGGTTGCTGTGTTTATATTGTGAGTGTGCAGAACCAAAGTACCGTTTTACAGATAACGAGGCACACCATTTGAGTGCTCAGGGCCGACAACGCATCTGCATTTTGATCCTTAATTGAGAATAGATGTACATGTCTATAGACCAGCATTCACTTACTATCATGTTGTATACTCGTTATAATATCTTAACCTTATCTGTGAATAATACATGTACAAGTTGTACATGTGCAGTGCGTATTTTTTGACAAGTTTTTCCGTAAATTCGTATGTTAGAGATTTTAATCTGTTATTTTTGATTTTATTCATGTTTGTTGATTTTACATATATTTAACAACTTATTAATCTTATTATATAAACGACAAGTCATAGATTTATACTGAAGTTCGGCAAAAACTGTTCTACACAAAGCTACGGGGCACACAAGGAAACTTATACAAAACTTTAGGATATAAGGGTGTGAAGGAAGTTGTGAATGTTTTCGTTGTGCATTGTGCGAAGAACAAATATCTACCTCACCAATAGAACAAGAGTACGGGGCATCCTATGTTTGTACATCATGAACTTGACCACAGCTCTTTGTACCTTTTCGATGTGTATAATTGCAGTTTTGTGAGTATCACCGCAAAATGGATTGGCATAGACACGTATAAACGATTTTCAAGGTAACCACATTCGCAGAGTGGCGGAGATTCTTGTAATTTATAAATTTACCTTCTAATGCAAATAATTACAAAGTACACAGTTCAGGTCCTTATCAATATAGATTCCTAGATATTTAGTTTTAAGCTTGGCAGAGAGTGTAGCACACGTGATTTCACGAGGGGTTATTTCGCCATAGTTGCCACGCTTGGCGAGCGGATTGGCAACCGCATTTTTTGTTGTAGGAAGATGCTACTGCCCATCTCTTGCCTGTTTCCCTCTGTCGCTATTACAACACCCACGGGAAGATATGGGGTAGTAGATAACCTTAACCGCTACACGGCCAATCATCAAGACACATCTTCTCGTCAGGTATACCTCAAAGTCTGAAAACTAGATTGTGCAACCAGTGCGTATTTACAGTGATGACTTACGTATTTGAGACGTGTTACTTCACTGCTGGCCTTATGAGGACGCTCAAGGTCGCTCAGCGAGCTATGGAGAGTGCTATGCTCGGAGTTTCTCTGCGCGATAGACTCAGAAATGAGGATATCCGCAGTATAACCAGAGTGACCGACATAGCCCAACGGATTAGTAAGCTGAAGTGGCAATAGTCCGGCTATATAGCTCAAAGAACCGATAAGCGATGGGGAATAAAGGTTCTCGAGTAGCAGCCTCGTACTGGTAATCGTAGTGTAGGGTGACCCCCACTAGATGGAGTGCCGACCTGGTAAGACATGCAGGAAGTCGATGGATGCGGGCGGCTCAGGTCCATGCTCTGTGGCATTATTTAAGGAAGGCCTTTGTTCAGCAGTGGACTTGTGAAGGGCTGTAACGATGATGATAATGATTGGCAGGGAGTGAGACACAGCTACAGTTAGCGTACTGCAATAAGCACCGATAGGCCTCGATAGAAAAGGAATTTTCAGAAATTTGGGCCATAATAGATATATCTAAGCATATAAATCGTGTCTTTGCAATATTGAGGGTCAGTAAGTTTGATAATAACCAAAGCATAACTTCTACTGGAGCCTTTTCTGCATAATGTTTAGCATGAATCTAATATAAGGACATGTCGTAAGCAAAAGTATATGTACGTGATAGAGACATGCTGCAGTTATATTAGTAGTATAGTTGTAGCACGAATGGATCAGCTCGATCGGGGTAGGACCACACTCTCACAGGATACCAGCGTAAAAGAAAAGTTCAAAGCTGCTGCGTTTCGTATGGTGGGTGTAGGTAACCGAAGATCCAATTTAATGGAAACGAGGCATTCCATATTAGTCGTCACAGGTGACAACGCATCTGCATTTTGATTCGTAGTCTAGGATAGATGTAGATGTCTATGGGCCACAGCCACCACTTACCATCAGGTGGACTGTGGTCAGTTGAATTGGACAAGTAAAGATTGGAGGGTGAATGATTTACTAATATAGTTTTTGCAAGGGCTATATAGTGGTAAAAAATCTTGTTCAATTGCTTCGCATAAAGTAACTCGGATTTTATGGAGGGGACCTGTAACGACTCGACTTGTGCCTGCAACTCGTCGAACTCTTTGAATAAATTCTCAGATGCAGATAATCTCATCTCAATTTTTCGTATATCTAAGTCAGATAAACTATATTTTTAGACTCCATGGATGAAAGTATCTATTCTAATAGATTAAAAATAGTTAAATAAAGGAATGAACAATTAGTAAAAAAAAATATCAATACGGTACGCTCCTCGTTTATCTTGCTATTTAACTCGCGCGGTCGATGAAACGGTTCGTGGCCAGCCGAATAGGCGCACGAGCAACAGCCGCCACGCCCGTGGAACTCAGGTAGCCGCGGAGATAAAGGGTGACGTCAAAAAGGGTCGCCTCGAGCACGCGTCGCTACACTGGAATTGAGTTGTAATAATGCTAAATATCTAATACACAACAGTTAATAATTAACAGCCAGAGGCGATTAGCGTACAGAAAAGTTGAGAGCAATTTATAGTTAAGGAACAGAAATAAGCATGAATGCGTTAAATGCAAATTTAATGTTTAAAAATAATTAATTTACTCTTTAATTATGTGTAGTAATTTTTATTACCTAAGGACGCACAGTAGCTATCTAGTGAACTATAGCGTAATGAAAGTTACGTAGTATAAAGCATGACTTGCAAAATTGGATGCAACCTTTATGTACTCAAACTGTAAGTACACTTAACTTTAGCGCTTGAAAAGGCTTTAAGGTATAATTAACAAAAAAATAAGCGGAAATAAGCCCTTTAGAAATGAATTTAGGTGACAGTTTACACAACTTCAGAAAGAAAATAGCGACACTATTTGCATAAATTGAGTGGAATAAATAGGATATAATAGAAACGGGCTCAAAGTTAGGTAGGCAGGCAGGCTTTGCTGAGCCGAAGAAGTATCAGTAGGGTGCTGTCTGCTTGTAGGCTTCGCGTCGTTGAATTAGCATCGGCGTGGCTCGGCGAAAGACGATCTAGCTGCACGGTGAGCAGTGTAGTCCTAACTTGCTGCTAGTAGTAGCCCAGGCAATCTAGGTACTGCGATGCACACCGTCGCGTTGACCTTCTAGTGTCCTTCGTCCGTTGACCCACGTGCTTGCAAAAATACGTTTTAGTAGCAGGGTCCTGTTACGGGCACCAATTTTGTTCGCGATGTACCAAAGAAAGAAATCGTAGATCTTCTCAAAGATTTGTTGGTCTGAATTTACAGTTTTATAATTATATTATTCTTGGTGTTGTGCTTGTGTCTTGTTTGGTCGGAAGTTAAAATGGGAATGTGAGAACGAATGTTAGTGTCGGGTGTGGTGAATGATGTGGTGAGTATTTGTGTAGTGTGATTGGTTGAACGTGCGGTTGGTGTGTGACTCTATACAATAACATAATATTAAGCGTTTTATAAGAAATGAAATAGGGTCGACTGTCGACTATCTGGCGTCAACGCTATCTTTATCTTTTTAAAGTTCATTGCGTTGTATTTTGGATCCATCACTGTCTTGATATTTGTTTTTACATTTTAAACTTAACAATTAGAACACAAGTAAGGCTTAATTAGGTTAGGTCTAGGCTAATTTTGTGTTAATTGTTTGTTTATTTTGTGTTCACTATCAGGTTATATTTAAAATTTATTAAAATGGACCACTGTTTGAAGTACTTGAAAAAGACGAAACGGGCCAAACTGAGCGGTGATTGTGAATTTGCCATGCCAAATACTGAGTGCGACCGCTTTTCGTCACATCCTGGAATGTCTAATACTTGTTTTATTAATAACGTTCAAGTTGAGAAACTATTATGTACTATATGGCGTTATACTTATGAGGCGGATTTGAATATTTTTTTACGTGTAATAACTTTTTACGTGGTAGAGCCATGCTGCAGTTATATTAGTAGTATAGTTGTAGCACGAATGGATCAGCTAGACCGGGGAATGACCACGCTCTCATAGGATACCAGCGTCAAATAGTAGCTTAATGCAGCTGGGTTTCGTATGTTAAGTGTAGATTTTTTTTTTTTTTTTTTTTTTGCGCCCGAAGCAAATATGGGCAACCCTCCGGAAAGCGGGGGAGGGAGGTGGTGAATGCTCATAGCATACCACGCAGCCGGCTGCGTGGTTATGTGGCGACTTTTACCCACTAAACACCACCTTTTAGGAAATGGCTTAACGATCTGACTGGAGATCTCTAAGCCGTATACGAACGCGACCCTCCTTGGCAGAAAGGAGGGCGCAAGCGGCGAAAAGCCGCTTAGAAGAATGCCTAACTAAGGCAGATTAATGGATGTGTTATGTAGGCTCGGCCCGAGCCGCCAGGAGGCAGTTCAGGTCAGCCGAAAGCTTGTTGGGGGGGTCCGAGAGAGAGTTTCTCGGTCTGCGCACACTATAGCGAGTGTGGATAGGGGCTGCATAGGCAGCTGTCTCACGAATGAGATGATTTGGGTGGGACTCTGAGGCTTTGAAAAATCTCTCAGAGAGTGATTTGAGGAACTGCTGGATTGTTGGGAGCTCTAGGTCTCGATGGAGGTCGGCATTACGGACATAATAGGGCGAGTTAGTGGCCCTACGACAGAATAGATTTTGAACTATTTGTAGTTCATTGATGGCTTTGGGTTTAGCATGTGCGAAAATGGGGGCCGCGTAGGTCATGACAGGTCGTATGCAGACCTTATATAGGGTTCGCTTGTTGCGGAGGGACATTTTACTGTGTCTGCCCAACATGCTGTTGAGCCTACCCATGTAAAAACGTGCGGTGCGAGTAACCTTCTTGATATGGGGCTCGAAAGTGAGCCTTGCATCAAGGGTGACGCCTAGGTATTTGGCTTTAGTTTGCCATGGGACAGGGGTTCCTAACATCCTGATTGGCGGAGTGGTGGTGAGACGACGTCGTTTATATTCGAAGCAAACGGCGGAGCTTTTCTCCGGGTTTACGTCGATACGCCATTTTTGGAACCAAGCTCCTAGGTCGCTTACTGACTTTTGGATCTTGTTCCGAATCTGTGGTAATGAGTTGCCTTTGGAGTAAAGGGCTGTGTCATCTGCAAAGAGGGCTAGTTTGACACCATTCGACGGGGTAGGGATGTCGTTGGTGAATAGTATGTATAGGAGGGGAGCAAGCACAGAGCCTTGAGGGACACCGGCTTTTATTTGACGGGTAGAGGATAGCGTGCCTTCGTGTCTAAAACGAAAGGTACGATCCTTCAGATAGGAGGCTACAAGGCGAACGAGACGATCTGGGAGGCCTAAGTCGTACAGTTTGTAGATAAGGCCCTCGTGCCAGACTCTGTCGAATGCCTTGGCAATGTCAAAGAAGACCGCGATGGTTTTTTGACGGCGAGGGTAAAAACCGCTGAGGATGTATTCCACTATGCGGTGAACTTGTTGGGGGCACGAGTGTTTGGCTCGAAACCCGAATTGTTGTGGGATGACAAGAGGGTCGCCGTCTGTGGGAAACAAATGGCGCCTCAAGCGCACGAGAATGACTCGTTCGAAAAGTTTGCCCATGGCCTTGAGGAGGCTGATGGGACGGTGATTGGAGGGGAGGTGGAGAGGTTTGCCTGGCTTGGGAATGCCAATGACAGTTGCCTCTTTCCAAGAGGTGGGAAAATAACTGAATTCGAAGCAGGCGTTAAAGATAATGGCCAGTAAGGCGATTACCTGCTCCGGGAAGTGTTTGAGGGCTTGGTTGGAGATACCATCCGCGCCCGGTGCTTTTTTGGGCTTAAGTCCTTTGATGGTAGATGAAATCTCATCTTTGGACACAGTGATAGGGTCAGAGGCGGTAGGGGGCGAGTTCCTGCGTCGGACCTCGTCCTCCACTTGTTGAATGTGTAAGGGGTCAGTGGGTTGTGAGCTAGGAGAGCATTGAGCGGCAACGCTGTCCGCGAAGCACTCAGCCTTTTCTTCGTCTTCGAAGGCAATGGAGCCGTCGGGACGAGACAGAGGGGGAGTATGGGTTATAGCGTCTATCCGGAGGGCTCTCGCCATCCGGTAGTACGCTGTGTGAGAGGGAGAGATTTTCTCCATGAGATTGCCCTTTTCGTGGTCTCTGTAGTCTTGGAGGCGGTAACGCAGTTTGCGTTGAAGGCGGTGGGCCGCGAGTCTATATTCGGGAGTGGGATAGCGTGCAGCTCTACGGAGGGCAGCTTTTTTGGCTTTTAACAGGTTGCTAATATCTAGGGGAAGACTAGTTTTAGCAACCGGGACAACTTTTTCATTCTCTTTAAGAGAGGATGTTATAAGTGAGGTGAGATTTTCGACCGCTGTGTCTATTTTCCCCGCACTGTCGAGGGCGTCAGAGGAAAGGGTTATGGGAGGGTCCGGAGAGTCTATAGCCGAGGCTAGAGACTTTTTGAAGCCCTTCCAGTTGGTGTAGGTTTTGGAAGTGGGAGTTGGAGATGGCTGATGGCCAAGAAGGAGGGATACAGGACGGTGGTCGGATCCTAGATCGTCGAGAGGCTCGATTGCTCTAAGGTTAAGGGAAACTCCTTTAACTAGAGCAAAATCTAGCACGTCAGGAGCGTAGGTAACAATGTCGGGATAGTGTGTGGCAGTGAGGGGGCTATAGACAGTCAGGTCGAGAGACTGAGTGATATTAAGCAGCACCCTGCCACTACTGGTAGTAGTGCGGCAGGCCCATTCAGTATGCTTGGAGTTAAAGTCTCCAAACATAATGACTGAGTCGCCTAATGCAAGGATGGCTTCAAAGTCACTCTTGACGGGGAGGGTTCCGCTAGGGATATAGCAGGAGGCTATAACGATTGACTGGTGTCCAGTCATGGCTAGTCTAGTGATAGTGGCTTCCATACTGGTAAGCGACGGAGTAGATATGTGGGAGCAATGAAGGGACTTTTTGTGATAGATGGCAGTACCGCCGCCTTTGCGGTCGGGTCTATCGTTACGTATGAGTGAATAATTTTTAATAGTAAGGCCTTTAGAGACCTTGGGGCTGAGATGGGTCTCCTGTAGGAGTAAGAGATCGGCTTCGCGATCTCGTAAAAAAAGCCTAAGCTCTGGGAGGTTATTTCGCAGACCGCGGATATTGAATGAAACAAGCGATAAACCCTTTGGTTTGATACGACCGTGAGATATTGCGGGAGCAGAGGGCTCCGGCATAGTTAACTTACAAGGACCTTAGAAGGTTGATGTGCTCGGTAAGAGCAAGGAGGCGGGCCTGAGGTGACTGAGCTGTGCTCAGTTTATCCGCAAGGATGAGGATTTCGTCCAAATTGATTCTATTGAGTGTGTTATACACTAGGTTTAGGGACTCTACAACGGAGTCTGTCTGTTTTTTGGGGTCGGCGGAGGGCCGCGGGATATTTGATTCCTTTTGGAACCAGGGGTTTATTGGGAGCGGCGCTGGCTGAGAGAGCGGGAGGCTCATAAGGGGCCGAGGAGGGCCCTGAGGTGGCCGATAGGGGCCCTGTGGGGCCCGATAGATGCCCTGTGTGGGCTGAGATGAGCCCTGAGGGGGCTGAGGTAGGGGCTGGCCCTGGCTGGGCTTGCGGCTTACAAGAGCCGGGAAGGTTCGGTCATTGACCTGTGGTGGAGCTTTGCGGCTCGGAGGTGGGCGAGGGGCGCGAGGGCAACCTCTATAATTGGCCGGATGGCCTGTTTGTCCGCAGAGGACACATGAGGGTGGGGATTCGGCGTTTTTGGGCCGTGGGCACTCTTTCGAGTGATGGGGTTCTAGGCACTTAATGCACCTGGGTGGAGCTGAGCAGTTGGCTGCCGCGTGTCCATAAAGTTGGCAGCGGTGGCACTGCGCTGGGTAACCGCGCCGGTGAGGGGCTTCGACCTTAACACGCGACAGGCCGCACACAGTGCGTACCTCGCGGAAAATGGCCTTCGCCTCCGGCACATTGGTGAGAACGAGGAGGGCGAGGTTAAACCTTTCGCCCCTGCTGCTGTGCATTTTATGCACACCTTCAATGGGGAAGCCTTGGGATTTGAGGTCTTCCAGAATGTCTTCGTTTGCGAGTTCATAGGGAACTCCGCGGAGGACTGCCTTGACTTTCCTTTCTTCGGCAAGGGCGTATGTGTGGTAGGACACACGCTCGGCCGTGAATAGGCGGGTTATGTTTCGGAAGTCTTCTATAGACGCCGGTATAATTTTGATGGCCTCGCCGACATTAGTGGCTTGGTCATATTTGAAACCCTTATCGTAGAGGGTTTTGGACAGTTGAGTAAATTTCGCCTTGTCTCTGAGAAAGACAGGGGGCGGGACTTGGTTTTTGGCCAGTTCGGGAGCGCAGCGGGTTGCTGGCTTGGCGGTATTGTCTTTCGACTGTGAGGTGGCAGCGTTTGGGGCTGCGGAAGTAGGGGCGACGGTGGGAGCTGCGGAGGTAGAGGCAGCGGCGGAGGGAGTGTGGGCGGCGGCGGCCGCTGAGGCGGGGGGAGTGCGAGAAGTGGCAGCGCGTTTCGGGCCGCGCTTTGATTTCACTAACGTGAATTCGGCTTGGGAGTCGGTTATGGTTCCTTCAGAATCGGAAGAATCCGAGGAGCCGGTGGAGCTGAGGGCGGTCCTCTTCCGGGAGGATGAGGTAACGGACGTGGTGTCCGAGTGCTCCATTTCGGAGTCGGGGGACGCGGGCGAGTCGGACTGCGGGGCAGCCGCTTGGGTCGCGAGGAAAGCAGCGACGGCGGGCGGGGGTACACATGCCTTAGGGGCACGGGGGGTGAGATTGATCGAAAAGCTATCAAGGTCTACGCCTTGGGTTTTTAAGAATTGGTGGAAAAGTGCCAAAATTTGGCTAGCATCCATGGACGACATGTTGATCGGGACGGGGGGTGACGTTTTATTCTAAGAAAACTGGAGGTCCCTGTTCTGAGAAGAACAGGGCCTTGGGGGCAGATTGGGAGGACTGACGATCTATTCCAGAAACTGGGGTCCCTATGTTCTGAAAAGAACAAGGGCTTGCTCTGAGAAGAGCAAGAGACGATCTTCTAAGGATAGTATACACAACAAATAACAGTATAACAAAAACAATAACAATAACAGAAAAATTAACAAATAAAACAAAACAAGCAAAGCGCGCTCAAGCCTCCCCGCCGGAGCAAGGGGGCAGGAACGATGCGAAAACAAAGTGACTCACCAACGGCGTCTGCTCGGCCGGTGTTAGCCGGGGAGAGCGGGGCGCGCGGGCAAGCGGTTGCGCTACCGAAAGGTCGGAGGCGCGAAAGAACTGTGTGCACGACCGCTCGGGGGCGGCGCGCAAACGGAACTTTAAGTGTAGAGAACCGGAGACCCTTTTAAGTGAAAACGAGGCATTCCATCTGAGTCCTCACGGATGACAACGCATCTGCATTTTGATTTTTAATCGAGGGTAGATGAAGATGTCTATGGGCCACAGCAACCACTTACCATCAGGTGGACTGTGAGCTCGTTTGTCATCCAAACCTATATAAAAAATATTTTCTTTCTTTCTATCTTTTATAATCCTTAGGCAATGATATTTGTATTTCGAATCGCTTTTAAATGTTGACAAAATTATTTAGTTTGAGCCTTGTTCGAACCGCTACTAGAGGCAAATTGTTTAATATTATTATTAGAATTAGAAAGTTTATCTTGCTTACTACGGCTTACAGTTTCTAAAACGTCCACTCGATTTTTTTAAAATATTAAAACTCGTTAAGAGTAGGAATCTCTGACAACGTATTCCTATGCTCTTCCCATTTGTAAATAGTGCTCTTGTCTAATTTTGCTGTGACCACATAAATTATTAAGACATCCCACTTGTCAGTAGGTAATCCAAGCGAATCCAGAGCGCGTAAGTTTTTAGTGACGTGTTCTAATATATACCGCAATGACTTATCTTATCTCTCGTACGCTTACAAAATTAAATAAAGCTATTGGTAGTTATTAATTAATTGACGCTTATTATCATAGCGTTCGCACAAGAGTTTCTAAGCTTGAGTATAGTTTTTATCTGTAAATTTTAAGTTACTAATAACGCGAGCAGCTTCTCCCTTCAGATAAGAATTAAGATAATGAATTTTGTAAATATTTTTTATTTTATTATTGCTGTGAATTAGCGAATTAAATGTTTCTTTAAACTCAAGCTATTTGAAGTAGGTACAACTAAAATTTGAAATTTTAATAACAGGTAACTTGATCCCCATAAAACCCAGATCATCACCGCAACAAGAAATGTGGTCAGTTTAATTAGACTAGTTAAGATTGGATGGGGAATGATTTCCTAGTTTTTGCAAGGGCTAAATATTGGTAAAAATCTTGTTCCATAGCTTCGCATAAAGCTAACTCGGATTTTATGGAGGGGACCTGTAACGACGCGACTTGTGCCTGCAACTCGTCGAACTCTTTGAATAAATTCTCAGATCTAGATAATCTCATCTCAATTTTTCGTTTATCTAAGTCAGATAAACTATTTTTTTAGACTCCATTGGATGAAAGTATCTATTCTAATAGATTTAAAATAGTTAAATAAATGAATGAGCAATTATTAAAAAAATATCAATACGGTACGCTCCTCGTTTATCTTGCTATTTAACTCGCGCGGTCGATGAAACGGTTCGTGGCCAGCCGAATAGGCGCAAGAGCAACAGCCGCCACGCCCGTGGAACTCAGGTAGCCGCGGAGATAAAGGGTGACGTCAAAAAGGGTCGCCTCGGGCACGCGTCGCTACACTGGAATTGAGTTGTAGTAATGCTTAATATCTAATACACAACAGTTAATAATTAACAGCCAGAGGCGATTAGCGTACAGAAAAGTTGAGAGCAATTTATAGTTAAGGAACAGAAATAAGCATGAATGCGTTAAATGCAAATTTAATGTTTAAAAATAATTAATTTACTTTTTAATTATGTGTAGTAATTTTTATTACCTAAGGACGCACAGTAGCTATTTTGTGAACTTTAGCGTAATGAAAGTTACGTAGTATAAAGCATGACTTGCAAAATTGGATGCAACCTTTATATACTCAAGCTGTAAGTACACTTAACTTTAGCGCTTAAAAAGGCTTTAAGGTATAATTTACAAAAAAATAAGCGGAAATAAGCTCTTTAGAAACTAATTTAGGTGACAGTTTACACAACTTCAGAAAGAAAATAGCGACACTATTTGCATAAATTGAGTAGAATAAATAGGATATAATAGAAACGGGCTCAAAGTTAGGTAGGCAGGCAGGCTTTGCTGGGCCGAAGAAGTATCAGTAGGGTGCTGTCTGCTTGTAGGCTTCGCGTCGTTGAATTAGCATCGGCGTGGCTCGGCAAAAGACGATCTAGCTGCACTGTGAGGAGTGTAGTCCTAACTTGCTGCTAGTAGTAGCCCAGGCAATCTAGGTACTGCGATGCACGCCGTCGCGTTGACCTTCTAGTGTCCTTCGTCCGTTGACCAACGTGCTTGCAAAAACACGTTTTAGTAGCAGGGTCCTGTTACGGGCACCAATTTTGTACGCGATGTACCAAAGAAAGAAATCGTAGATCTTCTCAAAGATCTGTTGGTCTGAATTTAAAGTTTTATAATTATATTATTCTTGGTGTTAAGCTTGTGTCTTGTTTGGTCTAAAGTTAAAATGGGAATGTGAGAACGAATGTTAGTGTCGGGTGTGGTGAATGATGTGGTGAGTATTTGTGTAGTGTGATTGGTTGTACGTGCGGTTGGAATGTGACTCTATACAATAACATAATATTAAGCGTTTTATAAGAAATGAAATAGGGTCGACTGTCGACTATCTGGCGTCAACGCTATCTTTATCTTTTTAAAGTTCATTGCGTTGTATTTTGGATCCATCGCTGTATTGATATTTGTTTTTACATTTTGACTTAACAATTAGAACACAAGTAAGGCTCAATTAGGTTAGGTCTAGGCTAATCCTGTGTTAATTGTTTGTTTATTTTGTGTTCACTATCAGGTTATATTTAAAATTTATTAAAATGGACCACCGTTTGAACTACTTGAAAAAGACGAAACGGACCAAACTGAGCGGTGATTGTGAATTTGCCACGCCAAATACTGAGTGCGACCGCTTTTTGTCACATCCTGGAATGTCTAATACTTGTTTTATTAATAACGTTCAAGTTGAGAAACTATTATGTACTATATGGCGTTATACTTATGAGGCGGATTTGAATATTTATTTACGTGTAATAACTTTTTACGTGGTAGAGCCATGCTGCAGTTATATTAGTAGTATAGTTGTAGCACGAATGGATCAGCTAGACCGGGGAATGACCACGCTCTCATAGGATACCAGCGTCAAATAGTAGCTTAATGCAGCTGGGTTTTGTATGTTAAGTGTAGAGAACCGGAGACCCTTTTAAGTGAAAACGAGGCATTCCATCTAAGTCCTCACGGATGACAACGCATCTGCATTTTGATTTTTAATCGAGGGTAGATGAAGATGTCTATGGGCCACAGCAACCACTTACCATCAGGTGGACTGTGAGCTCGTTTGTCATCCAAACCTATATAAAAAATATTTTCTTTCTTTCTATCTTTTATAATCCTTAGGCAATGATATTTGTATTTCGAATCGCTTTTAAATGTTGACAAAATTATTTAGTTTGAGCCTTGTTCGAACCGCTACTAGAGGCAAATTGTTTAATATTATTATTAGAATTAGAAAGTTTATCTTGCTTACTACGGCTTACAGTTTCTAAAACGTCCACTCGATTTTTTTAAAATATTAAAACTCGTTAAGAGTAGGAATTTCTGACAACGTATTCCTATGCTCTTCCCATTTGTAAATAGTGCTCTTGTCTAATTTTGCTGTGACCACATAAATTATTAAGACATCCCACTTGTCAGTAGGTAATCCAAGCGAATCCAGAGCGCGTAAGTTTTTAGTGACGTGATCTAATATATACCGCAATGACTTATCTTATCTCACGTACGCTTACAAAATTAAATAAAGCTATTGGTAGTTATTAATTAATTGACGCTTATTATTATAGCGTTCGCACAAGAGTTTCTAAGCTTGAGTATAGTTTTTATCTGTAAATTTTAAGTTACTAATAACGCGAGCAGCTTCTCCCTTCAGATAAGAATTAAGATAATGAATTTTGTAAATATTTTTTTATTTTATTATTGCTGTGAATTAGCGAATTAAATGTTTCTTTAAACTCAAGCTATTTATAGTAGGTACAACTAAAATTTGAAATTTTAATAACAGGTAACTTGATCCCCATAAAACCCTGATCATCACCGCAAAAAAAAATGTGGTCAGTTTAATTAGACTAGTTAAGATTGGATGGGGAATGATTTCCTAGTTTTTGCAAGGGCTAAATATTGGTAAAAATCTTGTTCCATAGCTTCGCATAAAGCTAACTCGGATTTTATGGAGGGGACCTGTAACGACGCGACTTGTGCCTGCAACTCGTCGAACTCTTTGAATAAATTCTCAGATCTAGATAATCTCATCTCAATTTTTCGTTTATCTAAGTCAGATAAACTATTTTTTTAGACTCCATTGGATGAAAGTATCTATTCTAATAGATTTAAAATAGTTAAATAAACGAATGAGCAGTTATTAAAAAAATATCAATACGGTACGCTCCTCGCTTATCTTGCTATTTAACTGGCGTGGTCGATGAAACGGTTCGTGGCCAGCCGAATCAACGCAAGAGCAACAGCCGCCGCGCCTGTGGAGCCCAAGTAGCCGCGGAGACAAAGGGTGACATCAAAAAGGGTCGCCTCGGGCACGCGCCCCTACACTGGAATTGAGTTGTAATAATGTTAAATATCTAATACACAACAGTTAATAATTAACAGCGAGAGGCGATTAGCGTACAGAAAAGTTGAGAGCAATTTGTAGTTAAAGAATAGAAACAGGCATGAATGCGTAAAATGCAAATTTTTTATTTAAAAATAATTAATTAACGCTTTAATTATGTGTAGTAATTTTAATTACCTAAGGATGCACAGCAGCTATTTAGTGAACTTTAGCGTAATGAAAGTTACGTAGTATAAAGCATGACTTGCAAAATTGGATGCAACCTTTATATACTCAAGCTGTAAGTAGACTTAATTTTAGCGCTTAAAAAGGCTTTAGGGAATAATTTACAAAAGAATAAGCGGAAATAAGCTCTTTAGAAATGAATTTATGTGACAGTTTGCACAACTTCAGAAAGAAACTAGCGACACTATTTGCATAAATTGAGTAGAATAAATAGGATACAATAGAAACGGGCTCAAAGTTAGGTAGGCAGGCAGGCGTTGGTGAGCTGAAGAAGTAGCAGTAGGGTGCTGTCTGCTTGCAGGATTCGGGTGGTAGAATTAGCATCGGCGTGGCTTGGCGAAACACGATATAGCTGCAAGGTGAGCAGTGTAGTCCCAACTTGCGGCTAGTAGTAGCCCAGGCTATCTAGGTACAGCGATGCACGACGTGGCATTGACCTTCTAGTGTCCTTCGTCCGTTGACCCACGTGCTTGCGAAACGCCGTTTTAGTAGCAGGGTCCTGTTACGGTCACCAATTTTTGTACCCGATGAATAAAAGAAAGAAATCGTAGATCTTCTCAAAGATTTGTGTTGTGTGTGTAGTGCTGTGAGTAAGTGTTGTGATTGTATCTCTGTTAGTTCCGTTTGCGCACCGCCACCGAGTGGTCGTGCATACAGTTCGTTCGCGCTCCGTCCTAGTGCGGAGTGCAACCTCTCGCCCGCGCGCCCCACTCTCCCTGGCTTACACCGGCCGAGCAGACGCTGTTGGTGAGTTCTTTTGTTTTGCATCGTTCTTGCCCCCTCACTCCGGCGGGGAGGTTTTTTTTTTTTATAGGAGAGGGGGCAAACGAGCATGCGGCTCACTTGATGTTAAGTGACTACCGCCGCCCATGATCAACCGCAAAACCAGGAGAATTGCGGGTGCGTTGCCGGCCCTATAGAAAGGAGTAAGCTCTTTTCTTGAAGGTCCCCGGGTCGTATCGGTCCGGAAAAATCGCCAGTGGTAAACTATTCCACAGAGAGGTTGTACGTGGAAGAAAACTCCTTGTGAAACGTACAGTGGTGGACCGCCAAGCATCCAGATGGTGTGGATGGTATCGGGACGTTTGCCGTGTAGTGCGTTCACGAAATTTGGCGGCTGGGATGAATCCGAACAATTCCTCAGAGCACTCCCCGTGATGGATGCGATAAAATACGCAAAGAGATGCAACATCTCTTCGCAGCGCCAGTGAATCGAGCCGATCGGAAAGCACTCGGTCGTCGACGATTCGAGCCGCTCTTCGCTGGATGCGGTCAAGTGGAAGGCGCTGGTACTGGGGAGCCCCAGCCCAGAGATGGGAACAGTATTCCATGTGCGGCCGAACCTGCGCCTTGTAAAGTTGCAGGCGGTGTGCCGGCATGAAACACTGTCCCGCTCTGCTGAGCACGCCAAGCTTTTTAGAGGCCAATTTGGCCTTCCCTTCCAAGTGACCACGAAACTGCACGTCACTCGATATGTCGACGCCGAGGATTCCGATACTGGCTGAGGCAACAAGGGGAGTGCCTTGAAACTGAGGGGTACGACAAAGGAGATCGTTTTAGCGGTTAACGCGCAAACTTGTGTCTTCTGGGTGTTAAACTGGACTAGATTTAGTCGTCCCCAATCCGAGACTCTGTTCAGCAAAGACTCGACTTCAGACACAAGTTTGTCCCGGCACTCGGAGACGTTTTCCCGAGAAATATTGGCTCGGCCGGTGTAAAGAGCATCACCAGTGCTGTCATCCGCATAGCAATGAATGTTACGGGTATGCAACATATCATTGATATGCAGAAGAAACAGCGTTGGCGATAGCACGCAGCCCTGTGGAACACCAGCATTAATAGGCTTGCAATCGGAGCTTGCACCGTCTACAACGACCTTGATACTCCGATCTGCAAGAAAGCTGGTGATCCAATCGCACAATTTCTCGGGAAGCCCATAGGAAGGGAGCTTCGAAAGAAGCGCTTTGTGCCAAACCCGATCGAAGGCCTTCGCAATGTCCAACCTAACGGCCAATGCCTCCCCCTTGAACTCTACTGCCTCCACCCATCTGTGAGTGAGGTAGACCAGAAGATCACCAGCTGACCGACCACGGCGAAAACCGTATTGGCGGTCACTAATCAGCTGGTGATCCTCAAGGTACCTCATGAGCTGGCAGTTTACAATGGACTACATTGTTTTGGAGAACAAGGAGGTGATGGCGATTGGTCGGTAGTTGGACGGGTCTGAGCGGTCGCCTTTTTTAGGGATCGGGAGGACGAAAGCCGTCTTCCACGATTTTGGGACTACGCCTAGGGAGTAGGAGTACCGAAAAAGACGCGTTAAAACCGGTGCCAACTCTGGAGCACACGTCCTCAGCACAATTGGGGGGATTCCGTCAGGTTCGAGCACGCTTTGCTTTTATTATTTTGTTTGTTGTTTTACTTTTAATTGTTCTGTTATTGTTTATTGTTATACTGTTACTTTGCTGTTTGTTACTGTTCTTGGAAGATCGTTTTTGCTCTTCTCAGAGCGAGCCCTTGTTCTTCTCAGAGCAGGGACCTCTAGATTCTAGACTAAAATCATCACCCACCCTGTCCAAATCATGTCTAGCATCATATCTGCTATAGACATGAGCAATTTCGAGAGCCAACTTATGGCCATTGTCACTCAATTCGTAAAAGCCACAGGCTTACCCATCCAAATTAACGAGATCGCTCTCGTCAACGCTTTTTCTCCCATTGCACCTAAGGCATGTGACCCCCCGTCCGACGTCGCGGCTTTCCCCGCGACACAAGCGGCTGCACCGCAGACCGACTCGTCCGCGTCCCCCGACTCCGATATGTAGCACTCGAACACCACGTCCGTTACCTCCTCCTCCCGAAAGAGGACCGCCCTCAGCTCCACCGACTCCTCGGAGTCATCCGACACCGAAGGAACGATCACAGACTAAGCCTAATTCACGCTAGTGAAATCCAAGCGTAGCCCGAAGTGCACCGCAACCTCCCGCTCTCCCCCCGCCCCTGCAGCCGCCGTCGCCGCCCGCACACCCTCCACCGCTGCCTCAACCTCCACAGCCCCTATCGTTGCCCCTACTTCCGCAACCCCAAAGGCTGCCGCCACTCAGTCGAAAGACACCACAGCCAAGCCAGCAACCCGCTGCGCTCCCAAATTGGCTAAAAGACAAACCCCGCCCCCTGTTTTTCTCAGAGACAAGGCGAAATTCGCACAGTTGTCCAAAACCCTCTACGATAAGGGTTTCATATATGGCCAAGCCACCAATGTCGGCGAGGCCATCAAAATCATGCCGTCGTCTATAGAAGACTTCCGGAATATAACCTGTCTCTTCACGGCCGAGCGAGTGTCCTATCACACATACGCTCTCGCCGAAGAAAGGAAGGTTAAGGCGGTCCTCTGCGAAGTTCCTTATGAACTCCAAACGAGGACATTCTGGAAGACCTTAAGTCCCAAGGCTTCCCCATAGAGGCTGTGCACAAAATGCACAGCAGCAGGGGCGAGAGATTTAACCTCGCCCTCCTCGTTCTCACCAACGTGCCGGATGCGAAGGCCATCTTCCGCGAGTTACGCACTGTGTGCGTCCTGTCGCGTGTAAAAGTCGAAGCTCCATACTGGCGCGGTTACCCAGCGCAGTGCCACCGCTGCCAACTCTACGGGCACGCAGCAGCCAACTGCTCAGCCCCACACAGGTGCGTTAAGTGCCTAGAACCTCATCACTCGAAAGAGTCCTCTCGGCCCAAAAACTCCCAATCCCCACCCGAATGTATCCTATGCGGACAAACAGGCCACCCGGCCAACTTTAGAGGCTGCCCTCGCGCTTCTCGCCCACTTCTGAGCCGCAAAGCTCCAACACAGGTCAATGACCAAACTTTCCCGGCTTTTGGAAGCCGCATGCCCCGCCAGGGCCAGCCCCTAGCACAGCTCCCTCAGGGTTCATCTAAGCCCACACAGTGCATCTATCGGCCCCCTCAGGGTCATTATCGGCCACCTCAGGGCCCTCCTCGGCCCCTTATGAGCCTTCCGCTCTCCCAGAGCCTTCTGCTCTCCCAGCCTGCGCCGCTCCCAATAAACCCTTGGTTCCCAAAGGCAACCAACTTCCCGCAGCCCTCCGCCGCCCCGCAAAACAGGCAGACCCTGTAGCAGACGATCTAAGCCTAGTGTATAACACTATGTATAAGATCTAAGCGTCTACGTGCTGTTTTCGAGAGTCATTACGAATCGTCTCGCACGCATACTCGACGACTTCCATCCTCCCGAACAAGCCGGTTTCCGAAAAGGCTTTAGTATCACATACCACCATACATACCCTGCGGCAGATTGTACAGAAGACCGAAGAGTACAATCTGCCACTTTGCCTGGCGTATGTGGACTATGAGAAAGACTTTTATTCCGTCGAAAATTGGGCGGTGCTACAGTCCCTTTAGCGGTGCCAAGTTGACTGTCGGTATATCGAATTGCTGAAGTGTTTTTACAGTAGGGCTACGATGGCTATCCGAGTACAGAATCAGAGCTCGAAACCTATCAAACTGCAGAGAGGTGTAAGACAGGGTGACGTTATTTCCCCGAAACTCTTCACCGCTGCATTGGAAGACGTTTTCAAGCTACTGGACTGGAAAGGATACGGTATTAACATCAATGGCGAGTACATCACTCACCTTCGATTTGACGACGATATAGTCCTTATGGCAGAATCTCTGGAGGACCTTAGAACTATGTTCAATGACCTCATGGTGTCTCCCAACGGATAGGTCTTAAGCTGAACATGGACAAAACAAATATCATGTTTAATGTCCATGTCTCACCTATGCCGGTAGTTGTTGGGAGCACTATGCTCGAAGTTGTTGACGAGTACGTTTACTTGGGACAAATAGTCCGACTAGGTAAGTCCAACTTCGACCGAGAGGTCAAGCGACGGATTCAACTCAGCTGGGCAGCGTTCGGGAAATTACGACACATCTTCTCATCAGGTGTACCTCAATCTCTGAAAACTAAAGTGTACAACCAGTGCGTGTTTCCAGTGATGACTTACGGATCAGAGACGTGGTCCTTCACTGCTGGCCATATGAGGACGCTCAAGGTCGCTCAGGGAGCTATGGTGAGGGTTATGCTCGGAGTTTTTCTGCGTGATAGACTCAAAAATGAGGATATCCGTAGTAAAACTAGAGTGATCGACATAGCCCAACGGATTAGTAAGCTGAAGTGGCAATGGGCCAGCCATATAGCTCGAAGAACTGATAAGCGATGGGGTAGAAAGGTTCTCGAGTGGCAGCCTTGTACCGGTAGGCATAGTGTAGGGCGACCCCCCACTAGATGGAGTGACGACCCGGTAAGACATGCAGGAAGTCGATGGATGCAGGTGACCGTGCTTTGTGGTATTACTTGGGGGAGGCCTATGTTCAGCGGTGGACTTGTGAAGGGCTGTAATGATGATGATACTGAATGGACCTGCCGCACTACAGCAGCACCCTACCACTACTCGTAGTAGTGGCAATGTGCTGCTCAATATCACTCAGTCTCTCGACCTGACTGTCTACAGCCCCCTTGCTGTCACCCACTATCCGGACAATGTTAAATACGCTCCTGACGTGCTAGACTTTGCTCTAGTTAGCCCTTAACCTTAGAGCAATCGAGTCTTTCGATGATCTGGGATCAGACCACCGTCTTGCATCCCTCCTTCTTGGCCATCAGCCATCTCTAATTCCCACTTCCAAAACCTACACCAACTGGAAGGGCTTCAAGAAGTCTATAGCCTCGGCTAAAGACTCTCCGGACCCTCCCGCAATCCTTTCTTCCGACGTCCTCGACAGTACAGAGAAAATAGACACCGCGGTCGAAAATCTCACCTCAATTATAAAATTCTCTCTTAAAGAGAATGAAAAGGTCGTCCCGGTTGCTAAAACTAGTCTTTCCCTAGATACTAGCAACCTGCTAAAAGCCAAAAAAGCTGCCCTCCGTAGAGCTGCACGCTATCCCACTCCCGAATATAGACTCGCGGCCCACCCCCTTCAACGCAAACTCCGTTACCGCCTCCAAGATTACAGAGACCTCGAAAGAGGCAATCTCATGGAGAAAATCTCTCCCTCCCACACAGCATACTCCCAGATGAGCCCTCCGGATAGACGCTATAACGCATACTCCCCCTCTATCTCGTCCCGACGGCTCTATTGCCTTCTATGACGAAGAAAAGGCTGAGTGCTTCGCCGACAGCGTCGCCGCTCAATGCTCTCCCAGCTCACAACCCACTGACCCCATACACATCCAACTAGTGGAGGACGAGGTCCATCGCCGGAACTCACCCCTCACCGCCTCTGACCCTATCACTGTGTCCAAAGATGAGATTTCATCTACCATCAAAGGACTTAAGCCCAAAAAAGCACCGGGTGCGGATGGTATCTCCAACCAAGCCCTCAAACACTTTTTGGAGCAGGTGATCGCCTTACTGGCCATAATCTTCAACGCCTGCTTCGAATTCAGCTTCTTTCCCACCTCTTGGAAAGAGGCAACTGTCATTGGTATTCCCAAGCCAGGCAAACCTCACCACCTCCTCTCCAATCACCGTCCCATCAGCCTCATCAAAGCCATGGGCAAACTTTTCGAACGAGTCATTCTCGTGCGCATGAGGCGCCATTTGTTTCCCACAGACGGCAACCCTCTTGTCATCCCAAAACAATTCGGGTTTCGAGCCAAACACTCGTGCCCCCAGCAAGTTCACCGCATAGTGGAATATATCCTCAGCGGTTTTTTTCCTCGTCGGCAAAAAACCATAGCGGTCTTTTTCGACATTGCCAATGCATTCGACAGAGTCTGGCACGATAGTTTTATCTAATAATTGTACGACTTGGGCCTCCCTGACCGTCTCGTTCGCCTTGTAGCCTCCTATCTGAAGGATTGTACCTTTCGCTTTAGACACGAAGGCACGCTATCCTCTACTCGTCAAATCAAAGCCGGTATCCCTCAAGGCTCTGTACTTGCCCCCCTCCTATATATACTATTCACCAACAACATCCCTATCCCGTCGAATGGTGTTAAACTAGCCCTCTTCGCAGATGACACGGCCCTTTACTCTAAAGGCAACTCACTGCCACAGATTCGGAACAAGATCCAAAAGTCAGTAAGCGACTTAGGAGCTTGATTCCAAAAATGGTGTATCGACGTAAACCCGGAGAAGAGCTCCGCCGTTTGCTTCGAATATAAATGACGCCTTCTCATCACCACTCCGCCAATCAGGATGTTAGGAACCCCTGTCCCATGGCAAACTACAGCCAAATATTTAGGCGTCACCCTTGATGCAAGGCTCACTTTCGAACCCCATATCAAGAAGGTTACTCGCACCGCACGATTTTACATGGGTAGGCTCAACAGCATGTTGGGCAGACACAGTGAAATGTCCCTACGCAACAAGCGAACCCCATATAAGGTCTGCATAAGACCTGTCATGACCTACGCGGCCCCCATTTTCGCACATGCTAAGTCCAAAGCTATAAATGAACTTCAAATAGTTCAAAATCTATTCTGTCATAGGGCCACTAACTCGCCCTATTATGTCCGTAATGCCGACCTACACCGGGACTTAGAGCTGTCAACAATCCAGCAGTTCCTTAAATCACTCTCTGAGAGATTTTTCTAAACCTCAGAGTCCCACCCAAATCATCTCATTCGTGAGACAGCTGCCTATGCAGCCCCTATCCACACTCGCTTTAGTGTGCGCAGACCGAGAAACTCTCTCTCGGACCCCCCCAACAAGCTTTCGGCTGACTTGAACTGCCTCCTCGCAGCTCAGGCCGAGCCGACATAACACATCCCTTAATCTGCCTTAGTTAGGCACACTTCTAACCGGCTTTTCGCCGCTTGCGCCCTCCTTTCTGCCAAGGAGGGTCGCGTTCGTATACGGCTTAGAGATCTCTAGTTAGACCGTTCAGCCAGTCCCTAAAAGGCAGTGTTTAGCGGGTAAAAGTCTCTACATAACCACGCAGCCCGCTGCGTGGTATTCTATGAGCATTCACCGCCTCCCTCCCCCGCTTTCCGGAGGGTTGCCCATATTTGCTGCGGCCGCAAAAAAAAATGCTTGTGTCTTGTTTTGTCGGAAGTTTAAATGGGAATGTGAGAACGAATGTGAGTTTCAGGTGTGGGGAACGATGTGGTGAGTATTTGTGTAGTGTGATTGGTTGAATGCGCGGTTGGTGTATGACTCTATACAATAACATAATATTAATCGTTTTATAAGGAATTCAGTAGGGTGGGCTGCCGACTATCTGGCGTCGCCGCTATCCCTATCTTTTTTAAGTTCATTGCATTGTATTTTGGATCCATCGCTGTATTTATATTTGTTTTTACGTTTTAAAATTAACAATTAGAACACAAGTAAGGCTCAGGTAGGTTAGGTTTAGGCTAGTCTCGTGTTAATTGTTTGTTTATTTTGTGTTCACTATCAGGTTATATTTAAAATTTATTAAAATGGACCACCGTTTGAAGTACTTGAAAAAGACGAAACGGGCCAAACTGAGCGGTGACTGTGGATTTGCCACGCCAAATACTGAGTGCGACCGCTTTTCATCACATATGGGAATATCTAATACTTGCTTTATTAATAACGTTCAAATTGGGAAACTATTATGTACTATATGGCGTTATACTTATGAGGTGGATTTGAATATTTTTTACGTGTATTAATTCTTTACGTGGTAGAGCCATGCTACAGTTATATTAGTAGTATAGTTGTAGCACGAATGGGTCGGCTCGACCGGGGAAGGACCGCGATCTCTCCGAATACCAGCGTCAAATAGTAGCTTAATGCTGTTGTGTTTCGTATGGTGAGTGTAGAGAACCTGAAACCCTTTTTAATAGAAACGAGACATTCCATCTTAGTCCTCAAGGCTGACAATGCATCATCATTTTGATTCGCAAACGAGGATAGATATAGATGTCTATGGGCCACAGCAACCACTTACCACCAGGTTGACTGCGTGCTCGTTTCTTTCGAATCCTATAAAAAAATATTTTCTTTTTTTCTATTTTTTATTCTTTCTTTCCTTATCCCGGCGAGGGGGTTATGCATGGGCATTGCGCCGATATATAAAGATATATATAAAGATATTACGCACCTTTGAAACCGCTGCCGTCATTGCCGATCTGCATATTTTACGTATGGAGTAATCAGCATATTCAGTCATCCGTCGCAAGCCATGAGGTCTTTCTGGCATTTCGCATAGCCTTCGCTTACGACAGATATGATATTTACCGTGAGCGCTTGACTCTTGAGCTACAACGACTATCACTATCAGTATAATCATTGCAGCCAGAGTCCGTTTCAATGTCCATTTTTAACATAAAATAATTAAATCTACGCAGAAAAAATAACCTCACATAACATCACATAAAGGAAATGTATAATTTTATATAATGCTAGTAATAAATTAACAAATGTATCAATGACAAGGAAATTACAACCCTACTTCACCTTTGGTAACGCCAGTTAACAATCTACTTTATCAACATTACATTACATATCGCATTGAGTTCGTCCTAAGTTATATCTAGTTTATCAACATGACTAGTGCATATTTTTTGTTTCCTTCCTTCCTTCCCTTTCCTACCGCACGCGCTGCCGCCGAGGTGGAAAAGAGGATCTCGGCGCGCGTCATTATACTAAGTGATATTACGCCATCCGCAACGCACGGCCACCCGTCGCGTCTTATGTACATTAACCGCAAACCGCGCAGGACGAACATTGAGTTCTCCTGTTTATGTTTAATATTCACCGCATCAGACATTGTGTCTTTGTAACTCATAAAAGTGTGAGACGCCCCCGTAAGGGCAAAGGTGGAGAGTGTGGGACTTCACGAGACTGTTCCGAGAGTGCGTGCGCGCCGAACCACGTGGCGAGCTCGCTGTATAGCAGACACTCCAGGAGGAAGGCGCGGCAGTCCTCATCAGGTCAGTGCGTGCTATCCCACCTATTTATTTTCCCCTTTGCCATATGCACCAAAATTACAGTCCACTAAATCTTTATCGAAGATACCTTAAGTTACTGGCGTCTCCATTTTTAATGGTCACTTCTCGCTGGATTGACCTTGACTTTCCGCCCTTATTAGATCGTTATCGTAATAAGCGTTTATATAATTAATTATTTATATTTTAATCCCACTTCGGATTAACCCCGCCCTTATTAGAACACTAGAATAGGTCCTAATAGGTGACATTCATAGTAATTTTAAAACTATATTCATAGAATGAATAAGCATATAATTATCTATATAAATTATTTGTTGTATGTTCACATCACGTCATCAACTTTTAACTACATCTATAGATTATACTGTTAAATTACATTTATTATTTGCACATATATTTAAGCATTATATTCGTTATAAATAACTTCATAATTATTATAAAAGTTGACAATTAAAGTTCATCGTTAACGAAACTAATATTTAATAATTCAACCGCGTAGCGAGGTCGCTTACTGACTACCCGCTTATAATTATATTATTTTTGCCGCATAACTTAAGTTGCAATGCCGCCTAAAAAACAAATAGCATCGAATAATAGCGATTCCTCGGATAATGAGGGCACACCTGATGCTGAGTTGGTTTTATTGTTAGCTAAACGAGATGCTTTATTTGAAATAGTGCAAAAAATATATGATATGTCCTCGGACATCCTCACAAACACTTCCACGATGGAGCGTTTTCTTGATGTAAGTTCTAATATTAATGCTTTACGTATTGAGTTTAAACAGGTCTTAGATAATTATAATTCACATTTATTAAAAATAAACCCTATTGCTAAACCTGATTATAACAGCCTCATTGCGTTTGAGTCTCTTTGCGGTAGAATAAATAGGCTTTATTTACAATATTCGCAATCTAATTCACAAAGTACTAGTACACCATCTAAAGCCAGATTCTCACTTCCGCCTATCGAACTTATGCCATTTTCGGGTGACATTCGCTCATGGCCTTTATTTTATGCTAGCTTTAAATCAACCGTCCATGACAACACATCGCTTACCGACGCTGAAAAGTTATACTATTTGCTAGGTAAACTAACGCGCAAAGCCCTATCTGTATGCTCAGGTATAACTCCTTGCGCTGAAAATTATAAAATTTTATTGCAAGCACTCGTTGACAAATATGAAGACCGGCGTATGCTAGCATCTACATATATTAATCAGATGTTCGAATTTAAGCCATTGCAATCGGCCACCGCAAATAATTTTGATTTATTTACTGATAACTTTATAAGTGCAGTGCGCGCTTTACAAAACTTAAAGTTAGATAATCTCGCGGACTTAATTGTTCTTCATATCGCGCTTAAGAAGCTGGACCCGGATACCATTCGCTCTTTCGAATATAGTCATAACTCGATGGTACCTACCTTTGATGATTTAGTAAATTTTATTAAGACCCGCTCCAAAGTTTTGCAACGCACCGATTCTAGTACAAATTCTAATAGCGCACCAAACAATCGACGAGGTAACGGTAATAATCGTCGCTGTAATAATAATTCGTCGCCAAAGTATCAGGCGTACGTAAGCACGACGACTAGTTGCTCAAAGTGTCTGTGCGATAATATTGTGCATCAACACCTATTTAAGTGTGCAGACTTTAATAAAATGACGCCGCAGGAACGATTTAAATGCGTAAAGAGTAACAATGCATGTGTGAATTGTCTCAGTTTAAGTCATCGAGTGTCTAGTTGCTCTTCAAATTATAGTTGTCGAGTTTGTAAATTTAAACATCACACATTGTTGCACTTCCACCGCAGAAGCGATAATGCTTCTCCTGCGCTGGCGCGTTCTCCACCGCTTCAGCCAGTTACACTGAAGTCTACAACCCCCGCGCCCGCACACACGCCACCCCTCACCGCAGGTGCGCGTTCAGACGTCGCGCTGTGTACTTCGTTCAAGAATGTTTCTCAACGTTCACCGCCTCCCGCGCGCGCAAGTCGTTCGCAGAGAACTGTTTTATTATCAACCGCTCAAGTATTTGCTTACGATGCTAAGGGAGAGAAACAAATTATTCGTATATTATTAGACTCCGCGGCTCAAAGCCATTTTATGACTAAAGAGTGCTGTCATCGTTTAGGCGTTCAACAACACGATACCGAATGTACTGTAGTAAAGGGATTCGGTGGAGTTGAAAAAATTGTAAAATCGAAATCGATTGATATTAAAATTTTCTCACGATTCGACTCGAATATTAACTTCAATATTTCAACGCTAGTTGTTGATCAAATCACCGACCTTTTGCCCACCGCTGTGGTAGACACATCTGTCTTATCACACTTCCATGGCGTAAGACTCGCTGATGAATGCTATAGCATGCCTAATAAAATTGATGTTTTGATAGGCGCATCTCTTTTCCCGCACTTACTGTGTCCAGACGTAATTTATTCGTCTAACGACTTGTCCGGGCCCTCAGCTTTGAGTACGGTATTTGGTTACGTTATTATGGGCTCAGTGCCGACACTTCAGGTAAATCATTCTTTAACGTGCTGCTCAGTTCTAGAGTCTCCTATCGTTGACAAATTAGTGCAACGATTTTGGGAGCTTGAACAGCCACCCTCCGCACCGCCCATTCAGTGTCCTTCAGACATTGAATGTGAAGAGTTTTATAAATCTACGACAGCCCGCGATCCTTTTTTTTTTTTTTTTTTTTTTTTTATAGAAGAGGGGGCAAACGAGCATGCGGCTCACCTGATGTTAAGTGACTACCGCCGCCCATGATCAACCGCAACACCAGGAGAATTGCGGGTGCGTTGCCGGCCCTTTAGAAAGGAGTAAGCTCTTTTCTTGAAGGTCCCCAGGTCGTATCGGTCCGGAAAAATCGCCGATGATAAACTATTCCACAGAGAGGTTGTACGTGGAAGAAAACTCCTTGTGAAACGTACAGTGGTGGACCGCCAAGCATCCAGATGGTGTGGATGGTATCGGGACGTTTGCCGTGTCGTGCGTTCACGAAATTTGGCGGCTGGGATTAATCCGAACAATTCCTCAGAGCACTCCCCGTGATAGATGCGATAAAATACGCAAAGAGATGCAACATCTCTTCGCAACGCCAGTGAATCGAGCCGATCGGAAAGCACTCGGTCGTCGACGATTCGAGCCGCTCTGCGCTGGATGCGGTCAAGTGAAAGGAGCTGGTACTGGGGAGCCCCAGCCCAGAGATGGGAACAGTATTCCATGTGCGGCCGAACCTGCGCCTTGTAAAGTTGCAGGCGGTGTGCCGGCATGAAATACTGTCCCGCTCTGCTGAGCACGCCAAGCTTTTTAGAGGCCAATTTGGCCTTCCCTTCGAAGTGACCACGAAACTGCACGTCACTCGATATGTCGACGCCGAGGATTCCGATACTGGCTGAGGCAACAAGGGGAGTGTCTTGAAATTGAGGGGATACGACAAAGGGGTTCTTTTTAGCGGTTAACGCGCAAACTTGTGTCTTCTGGGGGTTAAACTGGACTAGATTTAGTCGTCCCCAATCCGAGACTCTGTTCAGCAAAGACTCGACTTCAGACACAAGTTTGTCCCGGCACTCGGAGACGTTTTCCCGAGAAATATTGGCTCGGCCGGTGTAAAGAGCATCACCAGTGCTGTCATCTGCATAGCAATGAATGTTACGGGTATGCAACATATCATTGATATGCAGAAGAAACAGCGTTGGCGATAGCACGCAGCCCTGTGGAACACCAGCATTAATAGGCTTGCAATCGGAGCTTGCACCGTCTACAACGACCTTGATGCTCCGATCTGCAAGAAAGCTGGTGATCCAATTGCACAATTTCTCGGGAAGCCCATAGGAAGGGAGCTTCGAAAGAAGCGCTTTGTGCCAAACCCGATCGAAGGCCTTCGCAATGTCCAAACTAACGGCCAATGCCTCCCCCTTGAACTCTACTGCCTCCGCCCATCTGTGAGTGAGGTAGACCAGAAGATCACCAGCTGACCGACCACGGCGAAAACCGTATTGGCGGTCACTAATCAGCTGGTGATCCTCAAGGTACCTCATGAGCTGGCAGTTTACAATGGACTCCATTGTTTTGGAGAACAAGGAGGTGATGGCGATTGGCCGGTAGTTGGACGGGTCTGAGCGGTCGCCTTTTTTAGGGATCGGGTGGACGAAAGCCGTCTTCCACGATTTTGGGACTACGCCTAGGGAGTAGGAGTACCGGAAAAGACGCGTTAAAACCGGTGCCAACTCTGGAGCACACGTCCTCAGCACAATTGGGGGGATTCCGTCAGGCCCACTCGACTTGTGGATGTCCAGGGAGAGGAGTGCTTTGCGAACCGAGCGCTGTGTGAACTGCACTTGCGGCATGGAGCACTCACACCGCGGGATGGTCGGCGGCGTACTCCCCCCGTCATCGAGAGTCGAGTTAGACGCAAAGAAGGAGCCTAGAAGATCGGCTTTCTCCTTTGCAGTATGGGCCAGTGAGTCGTCCTCCCTGTGCAGAGATGGAAGAGATGGCTGACAGAAATTCCCCTGGACAGCCTTGGCGAGAGACCAGAATGCACGGGTTCCAGAAGGAAGGCGAACTAGTTTCTCGCCAATTCTGCCTATGTGCTCTGACTTTGCCTTGGCAATGACTCTTTTGAAGGACCTAGAGGCGGAATTATACTTCTTCTTTAGAGCGCTGGTGTTTACATCCCGGGACGCTGATGCATCAACCCAGGCTTGGTAGCACTACTGCTTATAGCATGATGCTATTTTACAGGAGCGACCAAACCATGGCTGAGATTTGCCTCCAATGGGCACCACAGAGGAAGGAATAAAAAGTTCCATACCCTGAAGTACCACATCAGTAACAGAATCCGCAACAACGTTGGGATCATCCGGCGAGAAGCAAACCCGCCCCCAAGGGTAGGATGCAAAGAAAGACCGCATCCCATCCCAATCGGCTGACCTATAGTGCCAAACACGGCGGCAGCCTGCAGAATGCAACCGCGATTTCAGCGTGAGTGGCACAACACTCCGGATCAGACAATGGTCCGAGGAGCCTAAAGGGGCGTCGACGGAAATCTGATATCCGTCCGGGTGAGAGGTCAGCAGAAGGTCCAACAGGGAAGGTGCATGATCCTCCACATCTGGAATCCGCGTAGGCGAAGTAACCAGTTGTGTCAGACCATATGCCAAGGCAAAATCATGAACAGATCTCCCCGCATGATCGGTTAAACGTGAACCGAGCCATTCGGCGTAATGGGCGTTAAAGTCGCCGAGGATCACGATCTCTGCGGAGGGGATCTGCTGTAGCAACGAATCTGCAGCCATTTGGACGTGGTCGAAGGGTCGGTCTGTTTCGGCATTACCGCTGTGGGACCTATAGAGGCACCCGTAGACGCGCGGATGGTCGTCGCTGTCTACGCGTAGCCAAAGGATGGACAGGTCCGAACCTTCAAGTCTGCCGAGGCGTCGAGAACAGATGTCCTCTCTGACGTAAACGCAAACTCCAGCCCGAGGCACAAAGGAGTGTTCCAGTTTGTACCCCGGGTAGGAGAGATACGAAACATCAGCCGGAGAGGACACCTGCGTCTCGGTCAGAAAGAGCAGAGCCGGCCTCGCCGTCTCGAGATGGTAGTGGACGGCGTTTAGGTTGGAGTGAAGTCCCCTGATATTGCAGAAATTCACGGACAGCGTGGCAGGGGTCGCCTTGGTCTTGTTGCTCCGTTTGCCCCGAGCAGTTGTGGTCTTGAGCGGAATTTCGCCCCCCCCAGAATACGCGGGGCAGCCTGAGCACCCACGCTCAGAAGTGGAGAAACATGGTCGTGGATGCTCAGCGAGGGATTCTCCAGGGGTGCTGGTACCCTCCTGGGGTAGTCTATCTTTATTTAATTCCGCTACCATGTTGATGGGGGGGGGGGGGGATTTGGGCCTCCGGCCACCTGCACTCACCAGACGAAACGCGGAAGCAGAACTTCCACTTCACGCCGGTATTCTGTGAGGTCGTGGTACCACCCCGGTTTGAGCCGGCCCATACGTGCAACAGCAAAGCTGCCGCATGGCTCTACCACTGTTAAAACCTTTTACTGGTAGATATATTTTTGGCCTGCCATTTAAAGATGACGTTTACTCTCTCGGAGATTCTTATGAAACCTCTCGACGACGATTCATGTGCTTGGAGAGGAAACTTCAAGCCTCGCCTACATTAATGTTAGCATATGATGACGTCATAAAGGAATACTTAGCTAAAAATTATATATCCCCCGCCCCGCCGTATGACTCTCATGAACCCGCTCCAATATATGTCATACCGCATCATGGAGTCTTACGCGAAGATAAGAAGTCAACGCGTCTGCGCATCGTCCTGGATGCTAGCAGTAAGACTAGCACTGGGCGATCATTAAATGATATTCTGCATTCAGGACCAAATTTGCAAGGCGACTTGTTCAATATAATTTTAACTTTCCGCTTACATCCAATCGCTATGACAGCCGACTGTCGCCAACAATTTCTGCAAATAGTTGTTCGCGATTCTGATCGTCGTTACCAATGCTTCCTATACCGCTTCCGTCCACAAGACCCACTTGTGTTATACCACTTCAATCGCGTGTGCTTCGGTTTAACTTCGAGTCCATACCATGCATTGCGCACGGTAAGACAGCTCATTGATGACGACGGCGCAAAGTATCCGCTTGCGAGTCGTATCGCATTTACTTCGCTATATATGGACGACATCGCGTTCTCTATGCCCAGTGAATCCGAGGCCAGTGAGACCTCTCGGCAGCTGATAGACTTATTCAAGGGTGCCCAATGGGACCTGATAAAATGGCATATCAACCGTCGATCTGTTTTAGATGACCTCCCTACTTCCCACAAAATTACAGGAGAAGTAGAGTTCGATAAATCAATGCCACATAAAATACTAGGCTTGCATTGGTCTACCGATAGTGACGCCTTTTATTTTAAGATATCTGTTCCCGCTGATGTGACGTGCACTAAGCGCGCCATCTTATCTACTGTCGCTCGCCTGTGGGACATAATGGGTTTCGTTGCTCCCACAGTCGCGTACGCCAAATTGTTAATAAAGCAGCTTTGGCAACTTAATTTAGATTGGGACGACATACCACCACCGCCAATTATTAAGATGTGGAGGCAATTCTGTGCTGAATTACCAGCTCTTAATGATTTACGTATCCCGCGACATGTTGGTGTATCCAAAAACTGTACTGCGTCACTCCTGGGGTTTTCCGACGCCAGCGAGCGCGCATACGGTGTCGTAGTCTACATACATGTAAAGAGCGTCAATGGTAACACCGTCCAGTTGATTTGTGCAAAGACTAAAGTCGCACCGACGAAACCACTATCTATTGCACGCCTTGAGCTTTGTGGAGCGGTTTTACTCTCAAAATTGCTTCGCAGAGTACTCGACAATTATTCTCTTGACCTTGCAATATCAGTCTATGCCTTTGTAGATTCAAAAGTAGCTCTGTACTGGATAAAGAGTTCGCCACACAAGTGGCAGACCTTTGTTGCAAACCGCGTTGTTCAGATTACCGACAATATTCGCGCTGATAACTTTTATCATGTCGCAGGTACTGAGAATCCCGCTGACATACTTTCACGTGGCGTTACGCCAAATAAATTAGTTTCAAACCCCCTGTGGCTCCATGGGCCCCAGTGGACTTCGTTAGATCCATCTCAATGGCCTCTTCGTACTTTAGATAATGAGGTTATTGCAAATATGCCTGAGAAGAAGATTTTGTCGCACACTGTGTGCACATCCGTCTGTAATTCTGCGATTTATGAGCTCGCACTCCGCATCTCTTCTTGGAGTAAACTTCTACGTATAATTGCGTACGTGTGTAAGTTTGCTAAATTATTGCCCCGCCGCAGCACTACTGTAGTGACTGCTGATGATCTCAGTTTCTCTGAGGTTATAATCCTCCGCGCCCTGCAAAAACAGCATTTTGCAGTGGAATATTTAAATATTGAAGGTATCAAACCTTGCTCGCCCACTTTCAATCGTTTAAGGCCTTTTATTGAGAATGGTTTAATCCGCATTGGTGGTCGTCTTTCGAACTCCGCATTAGATTACACGCAAAAACATCCAATTATACTCCCGCGCAGTGATCATGTAGTGAACATGATCATTGACTATTATCATATTAAAAATTTACACGCTGGGCCTGAATTGTTATTGTCATTGCTCCGTCAAAAATTTTGGATACTTTCCGCACGCCGCACTGTGAGAAGCAGAGTCTACAAGTGTAATATATGTTTCCGGCTTAGACCCCGTCCAACTTACCCTTTGATGGCTGATCTTCCCCATAGTCGTGTAAGACAAGCTATTAAGGCATTTACACACACGGGCTGCGATTATGCCGGTCCTATCGCATACACTCCTGTACGTCGTCGTGGTGTACGCAGCGAGAAGGCGTACTTATGTGTTTTCACATGCCTCACGACTCGAGCTGTACATATAGAAATCGCTACAGATCTTAGTAGTTCTAGTTTCCTCGCTGCGCTTAAACGTTTCCCCTCTAGACGAGGGCCGATTCGGTTTTTATATTCGGATAATGGAACGAATTTTAAAGGTGCCGCTTCGTATCTTCGCGATCTCTATAAATTTCTAAACGTTGAATACCGCCCAAAGCTTGAGCAAGAGTGTGCTGAGAATCGTATAACATGGAAGTTCATCTGTCCCAACTCTCCTTATTTTGGAGGCGCCTGGGAGAGTATGATCAAAGTCGTAAAAACGCATCTGTTCCGAGTTATCGGACATCAGTTACTTTCATACGAAGAGCTTAATACTGTTCTTGCGCAAATTGAGTGCTTGCTAAACTCGCGGCCCTTGACAGTATTGAGTTCTGATCCTGCAGAGCCTTCAGCTCTTACTCCGTGTCATTTTTTGAATACCGCACCTTTATTGTCATTACCCGCACCCAAAGTCAAATCTGACTCTACCAGTCTGTTACACAGGCATTCTTTACTGGATAAATTAGTTCAGTCGTTTTGGGACCGGTGGAGGACGGAATACCTTCACGGATTACAAGTTCGTCAGAAGTGGAACACCCCGTCTACGGCTATCGTACCAGGCATGGTTGTAATTGTGATAAATGATAATGAACCGCCCCTTGCTTGGCCATTAGCGATTGTCGAGTCTGTTCATCCTTCGAAGGATGGCGTAGTTCGAGTAGTGACCGTGAGAACTACTAAGGGAACATATCTCCGTCCTGTTGCTCGTATTTGCCCTCTCCCAAGACAATAAATCACGATTATTTTGATTATAATTATTTATCTAAATTAGGAATTAAGTTTATATTTATATATATTAAAAAAGTATTAAACCGCAATATTATATTTATGTATACATTTTCTCGCTTACCAAGTAAGGTTAGTAGATGAGACATGCGCATTGAGCGCATCCTCTCACTTTATATACCGCTTATTTATTTGTTTTCCTTTTACTTTTTATATTACGGTTGTCTTTTAAAGGTGACCCTTTAAGGGCGGGATGAAATGGTAACGCAAGTTAACAATCTACTTTATCAACATTACATTACATATCGCATGGAGTTCGTCCTAAGTTATATCTACTTTATCAACATGACTAGTGCATATTTTTTGTTTCCTTCCTTCCTTCCCTTTCCTACCGCACGCGCTGCCGCCGAGGTGGAAAAGAAGATCTCGGCGCGCGTCATTATAATAAGTGATATTACGCCATCCGCAACGCACGGCCACCCGTCTCGTCTTATGTACATTAACCGCAAACCGCGCAGGACGAACATTGAGTTCTCCTGTTTATGTTTAATATTCACCGCATCAGACATTGTGTCTTTGTAACTCATAAAAGTGTGAGACGCCCCCGTAAGGGCAAAGGTGGAGAGTGTGGGACTTCACGAGACTGTTCCGAGAGTGCGTGCGCGCCGAACCACGTGGCGAGCTCGCTGTATAGCAGACACTCCAGGAGGAAGGCGCGGTAGCCCTCATCAGGTCAGTGCGTGCTATCCCACCTATTTATTTTCCCCTTTGCCGTATGCACCAAAATTACAGTCCACTAAATCTTTATCGGAGATACCTTAAGTTACTGGCGTCTCCAACCTTTAAACACTTAAATTTCTAAAACTAAAATTCTATCATTTGGAAAATGTACTACGCAAAATGAAGGTCGGAACTGCGGTTGGTTCAACATACTCCTGCGTGAGAAGTCTTTTTTGTATAGAAGAGGGGTCAAACGAGCATGCGGCTGACCTAATGGTAAGAAACTACCGCCGCCCATGAACAACCGCAACACCAGGGGAATTGCAGATGCGTTGCCAGCATTTTAGAAAGGAGTAAGCTGTTTTCTTGAAGGTCACTAAGTCGTATCGATACGGAAAAATCACCGGTGGTAAACTTTTCCACAGAGAGGTCGTACGCGGAAGAAAACTCCTTGTGAAACATACAGTGGTAGACTCTAGTTTGGATAGTATCGAGAGTTTTGCCGAGATGTGCGTTCATGAAATTTGGCGGCTGGGATTATTACGAACAATTTCTCAGAGCCCTCCCCGTGGTAGATGTGAAAGAAAATGCAAAAGGGATGCAACATATCTTCGCAGCGCCAGTGAATTGAGTCGATTGGAAAGCACTAGGTCGTCGAAGATTCGAATCGCTCCGCGCTGGATGCGATCAAGTTGAAGGTGCTGGCACTGGGGTGCCCGTGCCCAGAGATGAGTACAGTATTCCATTTGAGACCGAATTTGCGCTTTGTAAAATTGTAAGCGATGTGCTGGCCTGAAATACTGTCTCGCTTTGCTGAGCACGCCAAGCTTTTTAGAGGCCAATTTGGCCTTCTCCTACAAGTAACCACAAAACTGCACACTATTCGACATGTTGACGCTGAGGATTCTGATGCTAGCTGAGACAGCAAAGGAAGTGCCTTCAAACTGAGGAGATAGAACAAAGGGGTTCTTTTTAGCAGTTAACGTGCAAACTTGTGTCTTTTGGTGTTTTAATTGGAGTAGATTTAGTCGCCTCTAATTCGAGACTTTGTTAAGCAAGAACTCAACTTCAGACACAAGTTTGTCCCTGTACTCGGCGACGTTTGTTTTTATCGTAGAACCAGTAACAATACTCCCCAAATTATCGTATAAAATCATAATAGCCTTATATATTGCACCTTATTACCAATATTTTAGAAAAAATATCATAGCAAGTTTTGAATATCAATCAATTCACGAATCCAAATCTTGAGTTTTGTGATGAAGAAGTCGTTCTTATTTTTAAATTATAATAACACAGTCTCATACGAATAATGAATATGTAACTAAGTAAAATATTATACCTTTATTCGATATACAGAACCTTTAATCCGAAATACATTTGTCTAACTCTTTTGACCCTATCCCCTTCGATTAATTCAAAAAAATCACATTGGATGGGTATAAATACAGGGTTACCTGAAGTTTGATTTTACCTCAAATATTTCAAAACCATTGACTTATATATTACTAGCGTAAGGACCGGGCCGATCGAACGACTAAAACGGACCAGTGCGCTGGCCCTAAAATTACAGTTTAGGGCCAACGCAAATCGGTCAACAGTGGTGCGCGCGCATGACAGATTTGCCTGTCATAAATATATCTAGTTGCGTGGTAAAGGGATGCAAAAATTACGATACAAAGATTAAATAGGAACATGGGATATCGTATAATAAAACACTCTCCGATTACTGCTCACACTTTTATTCTGCCCTGAGGCTTAGGTTTAAACTCTAATTTACACTTATTTTGTCTTATCCTATGCTTAGTAATCGACACAACCGTCTTTCTCCGATCCTCCTTGCTTAATGCCCTCTTTGCTTCGTGCAACTGACCACATCCCCTCCCTTACTAAAGTGTTGCCATTCTAATAAAATGAATTTACCAATAAAAAGTCAATGCTTAAATAAACTATATTAAATGAACTTTATTGTTATTAAATTAACTAAGTGAAAACCTAACATTCGTCCATCCTGACTTCGTGCATGTCCTCATGCACGGTTAAAAAGAAATCTAACATTCGGTCAGTTGCACGGGGCTTAGATACAAATAATTTCACGGTAATAAATAAAATTACAAAAAAAACTAAAGGAAAACTTACATTAGGTACATATTATTATTTCTTACAAATCAAAAGATATAAAAAGGAATTAGAAAAAGTCGAAAATAGCTAAATACTAAGGGTACATCTTAAAATAAAAGTTTAACAACAGCTTTAGGTATGTACTTTATATATTTGCTTTTTGGACCCATCCATTCCCAGTAAGCAAGTAAAACATACTTCGAAGTTAACACAAATTTTGATAACCCATTACGTTTTCCAAATGAGTCCCATTAGTAAATCCATCCATTCTTACGAACAGGACACATTTAACAAACGAACACAGTGTAGAACACTTCACTGGCCCGGTTACAAACCCATCCATTCTCATAACCGGCACAAGTAAAACGATAAACTGTGAACCCATCCATTCTCACAGATATCCATGCTCAACACCTATGTCGTTCTAGATCTTAATCATATAAATCTTAGTTTTCTATTCATCTATCCATCCATATTAGGGTGTACTGATTTAACTATATACATCATTAGTTTCTCAAATGAGTCCCATTAGTAAATCCATCCATTTTTACGAACGGGACACATTTAACAAACGAACACAGTGCAGAACACTTCACTGGCCCGGTTACGAACCCATCCATTCTCATAACCGGCACAAGTAAAACGATAAACTGTGAACCCATCCATTCTCACAGATATCCATGCTCAACACCTATGTCGTTCTAGATCTTAATCATATAAATCTTAGTTTTCTATTATCTATCCATATATATTAGGTTGTACTGATTTAACGATATACTTAGAAACTATACGTGAAACTTAGAAGGAACTAGGTAAAAACTGTTAATAGATAACATGGTTCAAAACTGTGCATTTATGGATTGCTTAGATGTAATTTTACAAACTGAGATAACAATTTAAAATAAGTAATTAACAGAATTTCTTGGTTTTATTAGTTATCACTATTACTATCCTCATCACCATCATCATTGGACGTATCTGATATATTAACATCTAAAGCAGTAACATTGACCCTATGCGACATTCGGTCAGCGGCTACAGTAGTTGGTCGTTTGTTCTTAGTACCCGTTAGTCCCGGAATCGCTGCTACCTTATATCTATCATTTCCCAATACTGATATAACCCGATATGGACCTGTGTATGAAGGAAGAAGTTTCCTACTTTTACCGTCATTTGTAAAAGCTGTTTTCGTTATTTTAACTAACTCTCCTTCAGCATAAACCTTGGCGGGACGTCGTCCCCTATCAAATCTCAGTTTTTGTTTTTCCTGTTGAGTGTCAATAGTGTCTTTAACTGTTTTACGAATAGTGGCTAGATCGTTTATTTCTCGAGTTTCTTGACGAACTTCATTGAACTTAGGATTAACTTCGGAATTTATAGCTGTACCAAGCATAATTTCGGCCGGTGTTCTACCAGTAGTTTTTTGGTATGTATTATTTAATCCCCACTGTACTCTTCCAATTGTGTTATCCCACTCTTTTTCGTCACAATTTAAATTCTGTGCGGTTAATGAGTCAAGGATAGTACGGTTGTATCTTTCAACCTGACCGTTTGATCGGGGACAAGCTACAGCGTTGAGGATGTGTCTTATACCTTTGTCTTGACAAAACCGTTTAAAAGTGTGTGATGTGAAGCATGTTCCTCTATCACTTATAATGCGATCGGGAATGCGGAAAGTATAAAAAATATCCTCAAGAGCCCTAATTGCATTTTGAGTCTTTGTGTTACGTACCGGCCTAGCAAACACGAATTTAGTGAATCCATCGACAATAACCAAAAGATGAGTATTGCCGCGCTTGGACCTAACAAAAGGTCCCAGGTGATCTATGTGCAGTGTATGAAAAGGGACTTCGATCTTTTCAATGGGGTATAAGTATCCTTCTTTTGTAGATTTGTTTTTCTTAGCATAGGCACATTCTACGCATGCTTTCACGTACTGTTTAAAGAACCTTGACATTTTTGAAAACCAATATGATTTTTTTATACGTTCCAATGTCTTTTCAACGCCAAAATGCCCTATATCGTCATGATTCATGCGTAAAAGTTGCCACCTTGCGCCCTTTGGAACCACCCAACGAATATTGTTAACGTTCCCATCTAGATATCGGTATAATTTGTTGTCTTTTATCAAGTAGTTATCTTTAATATATTTAAGTCCCTCCACATCCATATCTGAAGAAAGAACATTTCGAATCCTGCATAACTCTGTGTCGCCCATTTGTAATGTGTGTAACCAATCTTCGGTGCTTATAGTCATGACCGATGGGTATTGTTCTAAAACCTCTGAACTTTCGTCATCTGATATTGGGTTGCGAGACAGGGCGTCCACATGAGTCATCCTTGCACCAGGGCGATATTCAACTGTGCACTGAAACTCTTGCATTAGAAGCCACCATCGTGCAACCCTAGGAAGAATATCTCGCTTTGAGAAAGTAGAGCGGAGAGCATTGCAATCTGATATTATTTTGAATCTTTGGCCTAATAGATATACTCGAAACTTCTTTAATGAGCAGACAACGGCCAGTGCTTCTAGTTCGTAAGCATGGAAATGTTTTTCTTCAGGAGAAGTCTTTCGGCTATAATAAGCCACTGGCCTAAAACTATGACTACTGCATGATCTTTGAAATAACACACCTCCAACACCGAACTTACTAGCGTCAGTGTGTAACTCAGTTTCTGCTGTTGGGTCATAAATAGCTAGGATAGGTCTATCCACTAATTTGTCTTTTAAACTTTTGAAAGCTTCCTCCTGCTCATGGTTCCAGGTCCATCGTGCATTTTTAGTCAATAACTTTGTTAATGGGTTAGCTAGGATAGCGAAGTTCCTGATGAATTTCCGGAAGTACCCCACAAGACCAAGAAACTGCCGCACAGTATGTTGATCTATAGGGCAGGGAAAATCGAGCACGCACTGAATCTTTTTACTGCCCGGCCGTACTCCAGCAGCACTTATTTCGTAACCCAAGTAATCTATTTTGTCCATTAGAAATTCACATTTTGCCAGATTAAGGGTCAAGTTTGCCCCTTCTAATAATTGTAAAACATTTTCTAATCGCATCAGACATTCTTCTACATCTCTACCATATATCAACACATCATCCATATACGCTGTTGCTCCTTCTGCTCGCGTTGAACCAAGGATTCGATTCATCATTCGTTGAAACACAGCCGGGGCATTGGCCAACCCGAATGGCATACGGTTGAACTCATACTGACCATCTGGTGTAACAAATGAAGTTAGTGGCCGGGATTCTTTTGATATAGGGACCTGATAATATCCTGATGTTAAATCAAGTGTTACAAAGTAGGCTTGTCCGGACAATCTCGCGATTTCATCCTCAATATAAGGCATAGGATAACGCTCCTTTACTGTCACTGAGTTTAACATCCTGTAATCTATGCACATTCTCATTTTTCCATCTTTCTTACGGACTAAAATTATAGGACTTGAATACTCTGATATTGATTCACTTATTATTCCGGCATCTAGCATTTCACCAATCATCTCTCTCACATCTTCTCGCTCTTTGTGCGATAATCTGTAGGGTCGATAACAAATCGGTTTCTTACTATTCAGTTCAATGGTCATTTCGGTAACATTAGTGCACCCTAGTTCTTTTAAAGAAGAGGCAAAGCAATGTTGGTACTTGTCCAGCAAAGCTAAAAGTTTTTGTCGATGGATTTGTCCAATATTATCTCCTATTCGTATTTTCTCCTTATAAATATTAGTTTGTCGTGTTATTTTTTGGCAAAGAGGCAATAAGATTAATGATCTTGACTTCTAAACTACGACTGATGGTCATTCTTTCTTTGATGTAACTGTGAACTAATAAAGGGGAGATGATGACGTTTAAAACCCTATTCTTGACAGAATATACCCCTCCCGTTATGACGAATTGTTCCGTAGGCCTGCCAACAATCTTACTGTTTATCAGAATATTGCTATCGACACTTAAATCTGCAAATGCCTTAATGCTTGCTGCTCCATAAATGTGGACATTGGCAGAAGCTACTACCTTAACGGTGGTTTTGTTTTGTATATCGATTTCCGAAAAGGGCATTTCTCGATTAACATCAAAGAAGCTAAGCTTATCTGTAGTTTTATAAACAGCGACATGCGACTGCTCAGTGAATGACTGTCGTAATAGCAATGGTAACTCCAAATATTGATCGTCAACAACGTGACACGCGACGTTAGCGTGGACGCCATCTACAGACAAGTTAACAGTGATACTACCAAGAGTGCGCACTACATCGTTTCCAAAACCTCTCAGTAATGTGGATTCACTATCAGGAACCAGTCCCAAACAGGATGCATTCGATTTCCTTATTAACGATACCTCGCTTCCAAAATCCACAAATCCCTTTTCCGGAGAGTTATTTACAAAAACGTCTTTATAAAACTTAGAGCTTGGGTTTGAGTTTGATATACGCAAGGTTTTGTGAACAGTGTTGCTTTTATCGTCGTTAACAATTGCGAAACAATTTTCTGTTTTATGACCCATTTTATTGCATTTACCGCACTTAATAATAGGCTTGGGGCATTTCAGGAATGGATGGCCCTTTTCCTTGCAGTTATAACAATATATATTATTATGTTGGGCAAAGTTGCTCTTATTTGCTATTTTATTATTATTATTAACACTACTAACATTTGTATTAATACCGGACCTAAATTTGTTGTAAGATCGTTCAAAAGGTTGATTGACTTCATTATTACTCATTAAAAATCGGAGCAGCTGTTCCGGATGTGAACAACGTAGTGTGGTAGCACTTGATTTCATCGTTTTGTCGGTTAAGCCGTGTATGATGCAATCAAGAGCACGCTTTCCTTCAATGTCGCATTGGTTCAAAAGTGTCAGTTTCTCATAATAATACACTTCAATAGGTTCGTTAAACTTGCTCTTTCGTTTCAACATATCTTCCAGAGCTTGACCATAGTTATATTCATGTGGAAAAGCATTTATTAACCTCTCCTGCCACTCATTCCAATTAAAAAGAATTGAGGGTAAACTCTCGTACCAGGTCTTGGCCAAACCCTGGAGCTTTTGCATGGCGTAATGGATTGTTGTTTTGTCGTCCCAGCCGTAGACCGTCGCGCACTCGTTTACTTTATTTAACCACATATCTATTCGTTGATTTTTCGACGATGGATCAAAATCAGGTAAAATATTTTTAAAGCTACTTGAATGAATAGGTGCAACCGTGGCCGATGTCGACGGCTGTGACTGTAAGTCTTTAAGTGATTTAAGAATATTAGCTACGTCTTTAGTCGAGAACGAAGGACTAGAAGATCGTTGACCATTTTCTTGAATTCGCCTTCTCTTGGGGCGGTCATCCATCCCACGGTCGAGAGTTCTACTTCTAGAAGGAACACTACGCCCAGTGGTTGCATCACGCCCAGAAATATAGGAACCTTGACGCGTGAAATCGTGATGTTTACTTACGCTGCGTAGCCTTTTACTACGCTCCATAATCAGGTTGTTCTGGAGATTTTGTAGCCGCTCCCGTTCGCGAGCTAGCTCTCGTTCTACTGCTCGGCGTCGCTCGCGTTCGTGAAGACTCCCAATGCTGTCGCATCGCGTGCGACTACGGCTGCTTCTGGCCCTATCATCAGCCCTGCGTCGTCTGGACTCCCCACGACCCGGAGTCTCCAGGCGTCGAGGTTGCGATTTGTCTTCCCTCTGCATTTTTCTGTAACTTGGAAACAAAATCAAAAATGAATACATTCAATAACTTGTAACATTTATTAAGTGGGTATCTCGAAAACGGCTTATGCTATCTTAAAAATAACGAAATTTTTGCGTCCCCTTGTACGCCAGCACTACAGTGATATCTAGTAATGGATAATCTTACTTGGTGCTTGAGATATCACATTAGGTAGCGCCATTCTCACATTTAACCTATGATTAATATTTTATTGTTAAGTTACGATAAGAAAGAGTACAAACATGTTCCCTTTATTTTATTTACGTGCAATATTGTAACCTTTGCATATCTGAGTAGAAATTAGAATACGAAAATATAAGAAGTACTCTATTACCCTATAGTAAGTAAGTAATTACTTAAACAAGAGCGCAAATAACTAGTACCTTGATAACTTAATACCCACTATAAATTTATAAAATTTTGTGTCCACCCGGAGTCCAAAACCTCTTTTACTTATAATACGAACCCTCTGTAGTTACAAACGTGAAGCATTAAAAACTCTTTAACTTCAACCAAGAGTAAGTAAAAACCTCGAATAATTCAAATTATTTAACGTTTCCCTTGGTCTTTATCTTATCCAGGATTTATCGTATATAATTTACAACTATTATTATATATATAATTTTCCAAGAGATTTTAGCAATTTTAAAGCCTAAGGAAATTTCTTTTTTTTTAACTTAGAAACAGTTTAGTATAAGTAACAAAGGTAGGTATAACAAAAGAAACGGGTACTTACCACTTCTGAAATATAATAAAACACTCTCCGATTACTGCTCACACTTTTATTCTGCCCTGAGGCTTAGGTTTAAACTCTAATTTACACTTATTTTGTCTTATCCTATGCTTAGTAACCGACACAACCGTCTTTCTCCGCTCCTCCTTGCTTAATGCCCTCTTTGCTTCGTGCAACTGACCACATCCCCTCCCTTACTAAAGTGTTGCCATTCTAATAAAATGAATTTACCAATAAAAAGTCAATGCTTAAATAAACTATATTAAATGAACTTTATTGTTATTAAATTAACTAAGTGAAAACCTAACAATCGTATCATCGGTTAATAACCTTATAATAATTTTGTTACAATTAAATTATTATATAAACGCATTTTAAAGTTTTATTTTATATTTAGTTTTGTTACGTTACCAACATTAGGCCAGGGTTGGATTCAGACCCTCAAAAATATTGAATATGGAAAACAAAATTATACTATTTTAAAAAAATATCACGTTTAACGTTTCATGTTTCTTTTTTCCCATGTCCCGGGATTTTGGCGTCATGCGTCAAGTTTATCTATATGTTTCGTTTTTTGACGGTTTTATTTTTATTTCCGTTTTACTTTTGTCTAAAAAACTTAGTGTAAGTTAAATTTTCAATATTGGTACCTAATATATTTTATATCAAGCACTGATTGACGAGAAGGGGAACTAATTCTAATTTTATTAAAAAACGCGGTACTCATGTACAATACAGAAATTCTCGATATCGTAGGGTTAATACTAAAAAGTAAATAATAATATAATAATAATACAAGCCGACTTTTAGGTAAAATTATGGTATTTTCGCTTAGTATTATTACGATACTATATACTACAAACTATTAAATAATGGTACAATTAGGATAATTTTACCACGAAATCCGGCCCTGGTACGTCGTACATCGTGTTATGATATGATGTTTTTATTATGACATATGCGCTACTTTTTCTTGTATGAAAAAGTTATGAGGAAAATGTTTAGATGGGCCTATCCTTCCTTTTGAAATCATTGTTCAAAACCCTGTCAATGTGAATAAACCCCTGAAGCCCTACATTTTACCCTAAACAGATTACCGTAAAATATAAATGTATAGTAAATGTACTCTAAAATATTGTAAAATATCCAAAAGTGAACCACTGCACGCAGAGAACACACACTTATTACCGTAGTTACACACACAGAGTAACTACGATAATAAGTTACACGACGATTGAGGTAACTTTGTAAGAACGGTTATTATTGGAGGTAGCTAATTTTGTTTGGACCTTACTACTTTGACAAATTATTTTAGTTTAGAGATTTGTGTACATCCAAAATGGTACTATTCTAAAGTGTTTAGAAAGGTAACATTTTAGATTTATATTACTCGTTTTAAATAAATACTTATTATTTTACTTTCCTTTATATCCCTGAAGTAAATAAGTATATTTGTTGGAGTTTTGAAGAATGTATTATAATTTAAAACACGTTGTATTATAGGAAACCATTAATTAAGAAAATAAAAATCAAGGAATTTATGTGAAAAAGAATTTATTGAATTATTAACAATAATTAGTGTAACAAAAGTGTAACTGAACAATTTCTAATGTTGGGTAGGAGGTCGAAGAACCGATAGAACCGATTGACAAAAAGGTTTTGAGTGGCAGCAGAGTTTTATGGCATTCTTTGGGGGAGGCCTATAAACAGCAGTGGACTTGTGAAGGGCTGTAATGATGATGTCTGACATTTTGCTATGGAGTAAGTAGGTACCAGAAGTTTATTGACCAAGTTTACTGACAATATCGAAGTAATTATTGGTGGATTACGACTAATACGTGACATCAAGTTGGGTGTTCTATCATCGTGTTACGTGTCTTCACATCTGCACCTGGAGGTTATTTTGTGTATAAGTGCTGTGAGTGAGTAAATAAGTGGACAAACCGTGAGTACATTCGAGATATCGTAATAATTGGACTTTAATATATTGGGACTTTAAGTGTAAATCGTATATAAAACTTGCTAATTGCTATTACAAAATAAATTGATTTACTTTGATGAACAAACTTCTTAAACTTCTGTGGTTTGGTAATTTTTCCTGTATTTCCCACGTTTGATTCGTGGTGCATTCTCAAGTCAATATATTTTTCAATTATGGCTCTAATCAAATGCAGTTTATTGTTAAACGTTGCGGGCTGATCAAAGGAGTGCATTTCTATTACTGAAATTGTATTCCTGGCTATGAAACTTTTTAAAGTCATTATAGTCAGACGTTTTTTTAATAATATCTACCTTTAGATAAGGGGTTGCAGTTGTATTCAGTATTCGGAACCCTGATTTAGTTAGAGTAAAATCATTATCATAGAAGTGTACTGAACAAACTCTGTGTGAGTTGTTTGCTTTAAAATATGAATCATCCGGTTGTTTTTAGCAAACAGCACCATATTTCTCTTCTCTTTGACCCTGCGGGCAATCCGAGAGTTAAATATTATATTCTTATTAAGTTGTATAACGTTCATTTTAATAGTTAGACGGTTCCCTTGAACTTGTTTGCTTGATATTACGTTATTTTTTCCCATGACTTCTTCTATACCGAATTAAACCCTGCAATTTTCAAAACTCCTGAATTGAATTATTTTCAACCGAATACCTAAGTTCCAATTGCCTTTATTTATTTATCAGATATATATTTATGTTTTCTGTTGCAATATTAATAAATAAAATTCGATAACCAATGCCTATAAAATTTATTCTCATGAAACCAAATCAAAATCCTTGTATGCCGACAATACAACGTTACCTCCTGCGCTCGCATATAATGCGGCCAAATTAAAACAACGTGACTTATCAAAACTACTAATTGAACATTGCCGGTTAATAAACTGTAAGCGGTACTTAAAATATTTATAAAAAAATTGAAAAATATACGTCATTCATAATTTTTGTAATACTTCCCAAAAAACATATTCCATCCTTTTTTAGTCACCTTTTTGTTGTAACACCACTGGGTCGGCCTGACCACGACATGACCACGCTCTCACAGAATATCAGCCAGAAATATCATCGTTAAATAGCAGCTTAATAATGATTTGTTTACCACGGTGAGTGTAGAGAACCAAAAATTATTTTTACTGGAAACGAGGCATTACTAATTGGCCAAAACAATTAGGTGCATGGTAGGAATGGGGCTTTAGCGCCTACCGTTCGGTATTCCCTCCCTATTTCTAATGACGTCGTAGCTATCATGCGCCTAAATTATTTTTGGTACGTAGTATATATTAGTTTTCAGAGGTAGCAACACATCCGCATTTTGAATCTTAATCGTGGATAGATGTAGATGTCTATGGGCCACGGTATTCATAATTAGATTTCGTGGCCTATAGAAAGCTCAACGGTAAGCCTTTAGGCTGACTGTGTGCTCGTCTGTCACCCATATTCTATAAAATAAAATAAATGGTATTATAAAGGCAACTTTGTTATTTTCTTTTATATTTACAAGTAACTTAAAGATGTTGAAAAAAGTGCATGTTATGATAATCTAATGAGTCCTACTACCTAATGGTAGTAGGACTCCTTTACTGCTTAGACGTCTGGGTAGAGCCCGAACAGGGACTTGTTATTTTCACAGTTTCTTATCGGGTACACTACTATTGTTTTATGTGATTAATAATCTTTTATGCAAATCTGAAAGTTTGACCTGTTCCATAATCTTTCAACCGGAGTTTGTTCTCTTTTCAAACTGAATTTACATTGCCAAAGAAACTAACTCTAATGCCTTTCGAGGATTCACTGCATTTTGCGCTGACTTTAGTCTTCTAAAAATTGAACAGTAACATAAGTTAGAAAATGGTTTTATCCAATATTTTACGTAAACTAGCCGCCGACAAACTCTACAATACAATTCAATTTCAAACCAAAACTCTGTAAACGACGTAAAGATTAAACATTTGTTTGAGTGCAATGACTGGTATTTCGTATTTATTTTCATTTTTTTTCATTAATTTTTGTTTTCACATACAGATAGAAGCATAACAATTAATAAGGTGTAAACATAAACTCTTTTGAGTTTTACCGTGTACCCTAAGTAACCCATTTACAATTGTATATCAGTTTTTGATTCTTTTTGTTAATAGAACTGAAGTGACAAACGAAGTTAGAGTCCACCTGATGGTAAGAAAGCTATCCATGGTCTTTTGCAGCTCATGGACATCTGCACCATTTCCAAACAACAAGGCTATAGACGCTCGGGATGCGTCGTCACCTCTGAGGACTAAAATGGCCTCACAATCTGTAGTTATACTAGTTCTCTATAGCCTCCAGACCAGAACAGGAGTACTAATATGGCATCAAAAATAAGTGACAGGTGAACCTATCCAGATGGACTCCCAAGCAAAAAGTTCGTAAAATTACTTTTATTCTTTTGTCTAATCTATAATACCACCTCAAATCATATAATATTACAAAAGTTGTAAATAACAATTAAAGTTTAATTTCTTAACTAAAATCATAAATTATACCGGGTTTTTCCAAGATTTTCTTTCACTTCCGAAGGACCCATTTGGTGATAAGGAATAATAATTGTTTATTTATCTTCCGTTTGTGATCGAAAATCAAAAGCCTGTGGCGGCGCTATTTTCGCGCCAAAAGCGAAACACATCGAAGCTTAAATCATGCCATCAAAGTTCCGAAGTAAAAACAGTACATATAGAATAGCTGCGAACTACCACACGGAGCGTTGGTCGTTCTTCGGGCAGAACACCTTACCCGGCGCGAGATCTCCCCTTTTCCTTCCACGGCCACAAGCCTAATCACCCCTTTATGTATATTTTTAAAGTTTACACACTAGCTGATACTATTGAACGTCACTATTACTAAATAATAAAAAACGTAATCACTTACTACTACCTCACGTTTGTGCATAAAAACCTCCAGTTCAAACTTAATAGTATCTCAAATGAAACTAATTTTACAGATTTTATCGCGTTTTATTAAACGATTTTGTTCCCTGGTGGTAAATATAAGAAATCATCATTATTTTATGTATTTTAAACATGTCTCTCCTTAGTAATGCTCAAAGGTCCCGTGATGTTTTAATTTTTTCGATGTTTCTCATCATCGCCGAGGGCGCGGTAAGCCCGCACTTAAAATTTAAAATAGTCGAGGATTGAACCTCGGTTGCTCGCGTATTGTGAAATTTACGAGCGTTTAATCCCCTGTACTCTCACGGCTATGCAATTTGTAGGTTATTTTGAAATCCTATTACTTATAAAATAATTCCGTTTCGTTTGTCCTTACCTCAGAATTTCATGCTTCGTTGAATCACGTTCCACACTGCGGCTGAAGTGATTCTGGTAAGAGCTAGGACTGTTTTGAGTGTAAGTGTGCTCGAGCTTGTAATGGTCAGTCTCGAGGATCGTAATTTCCAGCTGAACACACTACGTTCTTTGAAGTCCTGTTCCGATGACTGCCAGGAAATTATTTCTGCTATCTGTTGAGACATTTTTATTTTATTGTAGTGAGAACTTCTTTAGAATCGTTGTTATATGAAATTTAATTAAAACAAAAAAGCGACAATAAAAAGAGATAAACATATATGTCTATGGGATTTAGTCTGCGAGAGAATGAGATAAAATATTACATTACATTAGTCGTGTTTAGAACATTTAGCGTCTATTTTATGTACCACCTTGAGAGCCAATCAAGTAGATGACACTATTATAAAGCAATATCACTCAAAATCTTGATTTATTACACTACATTTTAGGTTTTAAATGTCTACACATAAGGATTGTCACATTTATTTGTAATTAAATAAGTCATATTTTATGCCACACTTGTGGTTGAAAGTTATCATATTAAATAAATCATTAGCAGTTAAATATTTTTATTTTATAATATTTCATTTCGTAAGAATATTTCATCTGTACCGAGTATGAACTCCACAAATACTTTTTTAATTAATTAATTTATTTATACAAAAACATCTTAAAATTTTACAGAAGTATCCATCCAAAACGCTTATAATATTCAATTAATTACATACGTAACAATTTCTCAATAAAATTATTAAATTTCACACCAAATATTTATAACTATAATAACCAAGTTAAATTTATATACTACATTATTAATGTCAACAATTTGAATCAAATAAGAAGATATCTAATAAATATCATTAAAATTAATGTCAAATCTAGATATAATAAATACTTTTTACATAAAAATACGAATGACACCAAAGTCAAGAGAGTCAATTACAAAATCTGCGTGACAATTACGAGACAATTGCAAAACGAAATTAAAATAATTAAACATATTTAAAGTTAATATAGGAACATATACACGCCAATTAAAATACTTCGGACTTATTACTACTACTACTAATATTTTTAGTTAATGTTAACATTTTATATGACTTCAACTGTCTCATTGGTATAGTGTTCCTAAACGTGGTTACTGATCATCAATTACAAATATTCGATTCCAATACTGGGTCGTGCCACAACCAATTATTGGGTTTTTCTGTCAAGAAATTTTTAAGTAGCAGCCCGGAGTCAAAAAGGTGGCAGTTATTTACCCCCAGGTCGGCTAGGAAGTATAGCCATTAGTCCTGCATATGGTCTCTCCGGTCGTGTTGGATATCCGCTCACTCGGGCTATGAAAGTGAGGGTAAAGAGAGTACACTAGTGCTTGCGCATACACTCGGGCACTATAATTCTGTCCTGCGTAAACTGCTAGTCTTCGCTGAGACCAGCTGCCGTGACTAAAATTTGGCCTAGAGGACATTTTATATTACTTAAATTTACATAACCGTTCCCCATGGATGTGCATGACTTTGGTAAAATGCTAGAATTTTTTTATGAAACCCCTTTAAAGGAAGACCTGCGACAGGCAGCACCATCAAAGATACGATACATCTTGTATCCACGCATCAAAGGTTATAACAGTCTTCTCCTGAACATAGCTCCCCTATTTAGAAAGTAATCGGTGGCTAGACCATCATATGTATAATCACAAAACCAATATCCTATTAGTCGTTTTTCACATCATGTAGTTAAGAAACACAATCGGCACACTCTTTTTGTTATAAATCCCACATAAAAAGGACAGTTCCAAATCGACATAGGGCAAATTCGTAAGTTAAATGGCTTTGGAAGCTTAAAAGCAATCATATCATTTCTATTCCCAAAAAGTCTTTAAGGCAAGGCAATTGTTAAGTGTAATACAGAAAAATATCTTCAAGGAGCTTCTCTATCGAAAAAATAAACTATTATTTCGAGGACGTGTCAAGTCTAACAACAGGCATTAGGGTGGTGCGGCGGTCTCTTTCCACTCCAATGCCCCTCAATAACGAGACGAGATATTGTGTACTGTACTCGGGCGTGTTACTTATACTTTACTGTACTTTGACTGTCTCGTTAGTCTGGAAGTCGTAAACTGCTGACTAAAAATGGCTGAACCTATTGTGATGAAATTTCATTAATAGATAGAGAGCTATGCCATGAGTGATTCGCGATACATTTGACCAGAAAATCTTGGGGTATTTGATTGCGTCCAGGCAAAGCCAGGGCAAGTCGATAGTACGAAATAAAAAAATTGTTCGTAGGGATTTTTTTTTCTATTCCTGTGAATACAATATTACAATAATGAATTGGACTCTAAAAATAAATTAAAATAAGGTACCTTTTTAAATTATATTGCCGAAGGAAAACTATTACAGCGATAATGAAATGAAATTTGGGAATATGTCTTTATTCTATATTTTTATTAATATTAAACGTAACATAATTATCTATTTTAATCCATTCTATTCCATCACTACGACTAATATTTAAGTATAATCCATCCACTACAGCCTATTAAATGTACTTTGCTGAAGACAGGCCTCTCCCTTAGCTTGTCTTGGTTATTTATCATGTTTGCTACACTTGGCAAGGAGGTTGTTAACCGCTGTTGTAAAAAAATTGGGGAAATGCTGCTGCACGTCCCAGGTTTCTTTATAAGGGTTCTTTATAAGAATATGACTACCATAACCGTCACGTGGGTGTCGTAAGAGACTACAGAGCGAAACGGAAAATGAATGCTGTTCAGCAGCATCTTTGTAATAATAAATCAAAATAATAAAAAAATACGTTTGTCTAGCCTGCCAAGTGTCGCAACTATGGCAAAATCCCCTTTATTAGGTAATCTATGGGGGAGGCCTTTGTTTAGCAGTGTACTTTTATTGGTTGTAATGGATGGATAAATGGATTAATATCATATTTTAATGTACAAAATTCATATTATCATAGTGGCGTTTTAGCATAACGCAGTTTTTCCACACACAATCGTTTTCCACCACATTAACACACCCAGTTAAAATTATCACAAGTTTTCAAAAACATATTATCACGATAAAAAAAACAATTGCGGGGTTTTGCGCCGGTAAATAAATTCCCGCCAAAGTTAAAAATCCTTCTAAGTATCTAGTTTCATAACATAAAATATATATTGAATGCAATAGTTATTAAATAAAACTACTTTCACAGATTTTTTCACGTTTAATTTACTTAATTTTTATTCCCGACGTTTCGTGCACTCATGGTCACGGAGGGCTGTAGTGATTGACGTCGCAATGTCAGTGTTACTTCGGAGTACCTTCAGTTTATTAATTATTACGTATGGTCCGATCTACGCAGAAATAATTAACTATGGTTTGAAGAAGTGGTATGCTTGGGGTTAGTTTTAATTTTATTAATATCAAGATCCCAAGCAGGTGGTAGTACCCAGCCTTCTTGTACGAGTATGTTGTAATAAGGATTTTTTTTTCAAATTTCAATAGTCTAACGTATCATCCTTGGCAGAAATCGATTTTCTTTCACGAGATTTGTGGTCTATCAAATCTGATGTAATCGCGGAGGCCGTTTAGGATATAATAATTATAATTTTTTTACAAGAAACTGTATAATTAATTCAAATAATATTTTAATTTAAAATAGTCTACTAGCTGTAAAAAGAGATAGACAAATTGCGCTGGAACACCATAGAATTATTTGCGGTCCGAGGAGAGGGGAAGGACAATTTTTTCTATCACCGGGAGGGCGACCATCTGTACCAAGGAGGTGTTGGATTTATCGTCCACAAGTCACTTGTTTACAGCGTTGTAAAGATTGGGAGTGTGTCGACCAGAGTTGCGTACCGTATACTCGTACTTAGAATCTCTAAACGGCATTCGCTGAAAGTCATACAGGTTTACGCACCAACATCGGCACATCCCAATGCGGAGGTAGATGAAATGTATGAGGATATTTATAAAGCTATGCATTCTCTAAAACCAATTATACGGTGTTAATGAGAGACTTCAACGCAAAGCATATACACAAGATGGAACTTTGGGCTGAAGTATGAGAATTTGGGATAGGGCAACGGAACCCAAGGGCTAACAGCTGGCCGATTTTATGGAGAAAAAGAGACTCTTTGTGATAAACTCTTTCTTGCGGAAGCGGACTCAGAATGTGGACCTGGTCGAGCCTCGACAGTTCGACTAAAAATGGGGATGACTTCATTATGATGACCAGACGGCAAATGTTCAGTGATGTCGGGTGATCTCAACGATGAAAACTGGGAGCAATCGCCGAATGGGTAGAGGCACACTGAACCTAAACGTTAAGTTGAAGAGGTCTAGTCTAATGAAATCAACGCTTCGTCTCCCTCGTGCTCTAATCCAAAATCCTGAAACATTTCAGCTCGAGTTACAAAACCGTTTTAAGTGCCTAGAAGATTGCTATACAGTGGGCAATATGAATGACAAGCTCTTGAAAAATGTCCATAAGTTCTGCAAGATCCGTTGCAAAAGAACAAAAAAACTCTCCGATCATACTCTTAATCTCATGGCTGTTAGAAGGTTAATGAAACTGCAGTCTTCAACAAATTTGACACCATACAGGCAACTAAACAGATATATCTCCAAATAAATACCGAAGAACTCACGAAACTTCAATACTGGGTGTATAGGTATGCATGGAAGAAGGGATCGAGTGGAATCAGGGCTGCAAATTACTTGCCAGAGATCAGTCTGCTAGAAAGAGCTAATTGACGAAGCTGGATTGTGGCAGCATTGTTTAGGGGGCCAGAAATTTTGAGTGAGATTAAGAGGTTTTCTAGGCAGCTGTACACATCACCGTTAGAGCCACACGCAAGTGTGAGTAACGATCCAAGAGCAAGTCTTATCCGACAGTATTTAGATGATATTTCGGATGTTAGTCCAAAACGACATTAGAATGTTTTCCCAGCACCAAGCTTTTGTACAACAAATTGGAAGACGTTTACAAGCTAATGGACTGGAAAAGATACAGTATTAATACAAATGGCGAGTAATTAAGTCACCTTTGATTCGCTGACGATACAGTCAGGCAGATTCGCTGGCAGAATCATTGGAGGACTTAAGCACAATGATCAATGATCTCAATAGTGTCTCCCAACGGAAATTCTTAAGATGAAAATGGACTAAACAAAGATCATGTTTAATGTCCATGTCAAACCTATGCCGGTAGTTGTTGGAAGCACAAAGCTCTAAGTTGTTGATGAGTACGTTTACCTGGGACAAATAGTCTAATTAATCTAAATAGTCTAAATAGTAGTAAATCCAACTTTGAACGAGAGGTAAATTGACAGATTCAACTCAGCAGCGTTCAGGAAATTAAGACACATCTTCTAGTCAGGTATCCCTCAAAAGCTTAAAACTAGATTGTTCAACCAGTGCGTGTTTCTATTGATGACTTAGGGTTGTGAGACATGGTCCTTTACTGCTGGCCGTATGAGGACGCTCAAGGTCACTCAAAGAGTTATCGAGAGGGCTATGCTCAGGGTTTCCCTGCACGATATTCATACAAATGAGGATATCCGCCATAAAACCAGAGTGACCGACATAGCCCAACAGATTAGTGAACTGAAGTGGCAATGGGCCCGCCATATAGCTTGAAGAACCGACAACCGATGGGGAAAATGTTCTCGAGTGGCAGCCTTGTACCGGTAGTCGTAGTGTAGTGTGACCCTCCACTGGATGGAGTGACGACCTGGTGGCGTGCTTTGTGACAGGTTTTCTTGGGGGAGGCATGTGTTCAGCAGTGAACTTGTAAAGGGCTGTAATGAATGATGATGAATATTATCACTAACTTACTTATGATGTTAATATACTTCAAACGATTAGCAACTTCTCCGTGTCATCTTATGCCAAATTTTGTAACCATGTTTGAATTACATTTTCACAGTCTGCCATTTTTGATGGATATATGTTTAAATTGCACTGACTTGATTATACAGAAAAGAATAAAGGAATGTAAAAAAAATTATGTATGGATATATGATCACATATTGCACACTTACAACAAAAACATCCATAAAAGTAGGTAGTTTTATTTAATTTTTAGTGTTCACGTAAATATAAGAAATCATAAAGATTAAAAACTATAATAATTACCTTATGTCTATCAATAGTCCATGTAATGTTCGGAGCTGGGTAGGCCACGTCGACGAAGAAGCAGTTTGAATGAAGGACATAGTTCCGCGCGTAAATATGGCGGGATGTTTGCAGATGGGGTGCTCGAAACGATAGATCTACAATAAATAGGGATATTTTAAAACTTTACGAGTTTTGAAGAAGAAGAAGGAGTTTTTAATGTTATTTTAGTACCAATCGTTGCAAAAAGATTTAAAAAAATTGCGTCAGAAAATCCAATAACAGACTCTCATGTCCAATGTACATAGTCTTTAAGAGGCATAAAAATGATGATCAGTTAATATTAAGTAATAATTAATATAAAGCTCAAATGCAGAAGGCCGTGCTACGTGATACCCCTCACATCATCCGCCAGTTTCTTGGCCTTTCCCCCTAGACCTCTGGTGGAGCCACGTGTTTAAAGCTGCCGAAGTCTAGTTCCCCGGTCGAACCTAAACCTATTACGCGAGATATTAACTAAAGTGGACTGTATATGCGGATGCTTCTACGCTTACGTAAAAGCGACTCCTATAGCATGCGGTATAATGCACTCGCTCTTCCCTAAAACTAAACTATTATTGTGCCAAATCGTTGAAAAGGAATCCTGCCTTATTAGGAGAACAAAAAAATTGGAGCGGGTTAAAACTATGTAAGGCAGGAGCTAAATTAAGGAATGTTGACTCACCGGGGTTTCTTCTATCCTGTTGAGCACTATAGCTGCAACTTCTGGAACTTCTTCTGGAACACTCCGGTGAGAGGCGGTGCGCGACTATATCTCACACGAGGTGAGGCGGTTCTCCTGGAGCTCGACTGCTTCCAGGCTAAAGCGGTTTCTACTAGTGGTGTGGTTTCAACGACGACTGTGACGGAAAGAGGCCGCGCAACGGTCGCGCGTGCCTTATATGTCCTCGGCCCCGATGATTACGTGACATTCTAGAATCATTTTCTTGCCCCTCCCACCCCACCACCCCGATGTGTCGATGGAGGATCGAGGAGGGTATGAATGATATCGTTTTTCGGAAAGGAACAAGCGGCTTGGCACCTCTACCGTCAAATATAGTAATACGAATGGTTTTCCGCGCAACCATCTCCCCCGCCCTTGAAGGATTTCCTTCAAATTAACTAATACAACTAGAGCTAAGATCAACTAACAAAATAACTAACTAACGCTAAGATTACTTAAATTCAACTACAATTTAATCTAGAAAGCTAATTTAAATTATGGAAGAGGCAGGGGGCACAAACGGACAACCGGACGCAAGTAAGACCCAACCGTGGTCTTAACGCGAGCTATCCTAACTACTCCGTCGGAACCGGGAAAGACCTCTTCGACAATTCCTAACGGCCAGTGGAGAGGCGGCGTATTCTCTTTGGTGAGCACAACTACAGTTCCTACAGCTAAAGGCTCAGTTGCTGTGTTCCATTTTTGCCGAGACTGCAAAGTATGCAAGTATTCCATCCTCCATCGTTTCCAAAACGATTGCACTAACCGATCTAATAATTTGTGGCGTGCGGAAATGCTAAGTCTGTTCTCATCCATACCTGCGGCTGGCAAATACTTTAAAGGCGTTAAATTCAAAAAATGTGCTGGAGTTAGAGCCAGCGGTTCCGAGGGGTCACTAGACAACGTACGACAAAGTGGGCGACTATTCATTACGCATTCAATTTGAGCGAGCACCGTACTTAGCTCTTCGAAGGACAAAATTTGATCTCCTATTACTCGGTATAAATGACTCTTTAGACTCTTGATATTAGTCTCCCAATTGCCCCCAAAATGGCTCGCGGCTGGGACGTTCAGAGACCACTCAATGCGGTTCTCGGCTAGAATGTGAGCGAACTCCGAATTATAATACTTGCTAGCTAAGAGCTCATGTAGTTCCGATAAAATACGTTTTGCACCGACGTAGTTCGTACCGTTATCCGAATACAATTTACTTACAGGGCCTCTGCGGGATAGAAATCTTTAAATGCACCCATAAAGCCTGCTGTGCTTAGATCACCAACGAGTTCTATATGCACCGCTCGAGTAGTTAGACACACGAAAATGCATACGTAAGCCTTTGTGGATCTTACACCACGCCCGCGAGTGAGCGTGACCTTAAACGGACCAGCGAAATCAGACCCGGTGTGCGTGAAGGGCTTTACTGATTGTATTACTCTACAAGATCTAAGTTCCGCCATTTCCGGAAATGATGGCTTGGGGCGTGCCCGAAAGCAAGCTATACATCGGTGCACCCGGTTGCCCATTAAACTACGTGCAGAAAGAATCCAATAATTCTGACGCAAAATCGACATCAACAAGTCGGGGCCAGCGTGCGAGTTCAATTTATGATGGTAATCGACTAATAAGTTCATGATATGGTCTTTACGCGGTAAAACAATAGGGTGCCGTTGGTCGAAACTCAATTGCGAGTTGGACAAGCGTCCACCCACCCTTACAATCCCATCCTGTAAAAATGACTTAAGGCGTTGAAAGGCACGACTACAAGCTCTATTCGATTGTAATCTTCTAATTTCTTCAGAGAAGTGCGCACGTTGAAGTTCACGCAATACTAGCGACTCGGCATAGTTGTAATCGGATGCTAAGACATACGAACGTCGCGGTAACAGCTTCGCGAATCGACAAACGTAAATTACGCTACGCAATAATTTCGACCAAGAGGACAAGCGGTTCGCCAAAGCAATGATTGGAGAAACCTCACTCGAAACGTTCGGCACTAGAGCGTGTCTCTTCTCTTCCGGCGGTTGTGACACTGACGAAGGTTCGAAATTGGTTATTGGCCATTGCGAGGGATCCAAGTGAACCCAAGCAGGTCCGTGGAACCAAAGCGGGTGGTCCATTATTTGCATCGGGGTGAGTCCACGGGATAGACAATCGGCGGGGTTTTCCGTACCGGACACGTGATAAAAGTTCCGCGTTTCTAACTCGTCTTGTATCTTGGCCACTCGGTTCGCAACAAACGTATCCCAATGGTGGGGTGAAGAATGAACCCAGCATAAGGCGACGGTGGAGTCGGAAAAGGCCAATATCCTTTCTATGTGAACTCTATCCCTACATGCGCTGATAACTGCGGTAATAAGCTTGGTGAGTACTAATATTGCGCAAAGCTCTAAGCGCGCCAGAGAGACAACCTTACGGGGGGAGACTCTCGACTTAGAACTAATGAGGTTAATCGAATTTCTACCATTATTCTGGACGTGGAAATATACAACGCCCCCGTAAGCCTTCTCGCTGGCGTCTGCAAACCCAACGACTGTTATGGCGCTACTTCTATCTACGTTGATATGACGCGGTATTTTAATTTCTCTTAATAAAGGAAGTTCCTCTCTAAAGCGCTGCCACAACCGAACAATGCTGTCAGGCGGCGAGTCATCCCAGTCGCATTCCAATAACCAAAGTTGTTTAATTAAAAGCTTAGCGTATAATACCACCGGAGCTACGAAACACATGACGTCCCATAATCTAGCAACGCATGACAGTATTGTGCGCTTTGTGCATTTCTCTACGGGCGGATTTACCTTAAGGCTAAACACGTCGGACTCTGGTGACCAACATAGACCGAGCACCTTGTGTGTATCAGAATCGTCGAATTCCTTTATCGCCGAAAGACGGTGTGATAGTGGGATTGTATCCAAAACCGGACGCAAATTACTAGTCCACTTCACAAGATCGAATTGACCCGATTTCATGAGCCTTATAACCTCGGCGGTGGTTAGGGTTGCCTCCTCCACGCTATCGACCAAGTACACAAAATCATCCATATATAATCCGCTCTCAATTGCCCTCTTAGCTTTAGGATAAGAGGGACCTTCATCGTGAGCGAGCTGTCTCACCGTGCGTAACGCATGAAATGGGTTCGACTTTAAACCAAAACAAACGCGATTAAATTCAAACACCATTAGAGGTTCCTTTGGGTTGAAACGATATAAAATGCGTTGGAATCTACGGTCGCATTCACGGACCCCTATGCAAAGAAACATTTGACGAATATCGGCGGATAGTGCTATACTAAACAAACGAAAATTGACTATTATATTAAATAAACTGCCCTGTAAATTTTGCCCACTATAGAGGATATCGTTAAGCGACAGGTGAGTGCTAGTTTTAGCACTAGCGTCGAGCACTACACGTAACTTAGATGTAAGTTTGTCCTCTCTAATGACTCCGTGGTGTGGTATGAAATACGACGGTGTGTCTTCGTAGTTATCTAATTTCGAAGCCACAAGTGATATGTAACCTTCTCTTATATATTCGTTAATGACGCCGTCGTAAGCTTCCTTTAACTGGGGTGAAGCGAGCATCCTACGCTCCAAGCTGTAGAAACGTTTTTCCGCCATTTGACGCGAATCGCCGAGAGATAAAACATCTCCTTTAAAGGGTAGCGCTACACTATATCTACCGTCGCGATCACGAATGGTCGTGCGGACGTAAATTTCCTCGCATAACCTATCATCTGAGCTAGCTATGGGTAGAACGTTCACCTCCTCCATCTCCCAAAATTTGCGGACCAACGACTCGAGCGGTTCGACAGCCATACCACAATAAGAGGTTGACGAAATACTATCTATGATGGGGGCGGAGCCAAGGATCACATAGCCCAATACGGTTTCCAGTGCGTAAGGCGCGGTATGCGAAGAGTTGCCCCTGACCTTATTGTTTAACAAAAGATAAGGGAAAAGCGATGCTCCAATGAGCATGTCTATGTTTCCAGGAACGGCGTAAGTGTCGTCAGCCAGAGTCAAATTCTTAAATTCAATCATTGCCGAGGTGTCAACCGAAACGGTTGGCAACCGTTCAGTGACCCTATCTACTACTAGTGCATTTATATCAAAGTTAACATTACAATCTATCCGAGAATAAATTTTTAAATTTATATATCCATGTGTCAATTTACTAGTGCCTCCGATGCCTTTAATTACAGGACATGAAAGTGACCTATTTATTACTAAGCCTAAGCGCTGACAACATTGTCGCATTATAAAGCTATTTTGGGCTCCGCTGTCCAGCAGTGCACGGACGCTTTGTTCGTTTCCACGCGAATCCCTAACCAAAATACGTGCCGTACCCAGTAACACGGTTGAAGGAGGTTGTGCTCCCATATTTGCCAATGAGCACAGAGCGACATCACCAGGTCGACTGCTAGAATCGTTGACCTTAGTAGGGGCGAATTCCTTCTCCGCTTTACTTGACGCCGCTATGTTGCTATTTTCAAAATGTAATAGCGTGTGATGTTTCCTGGCGCACTTGCTACATACGGAACTCGAATTGCATTTTGCAACTAAATGCTTATCGCTTAAGCAGTTCAAACATAGGTTGTTTGTCTTTACTAATTTATAACGCTCGCTTGGTGAATATTTACGAAAAGTCGCACAATTATATAAATTACCGTGTCTATCTTTACATACTAAACAAGTATGCTGGAGTGATGTTGGCGTAGCGGTTACGTAAGTTAACGACCCTGCTATTTTAGATGGTTGAGTCTGTCTACGGTCGACGCACCTTTTAATCTCCTGTTTAACGTTCGGAGAGCGCTGCATCACCTTTATTTGATCTCGCACGAACGATGCTAATGAATGAAAGGAAGGCATCTCCGAGCTACGATGCTCCATTTCAAACGCACGCACGGTGTCGGGGTCCAACTTCTTCAGTGCAATATGGAGAAACACCACGTCCATAAGATCATTAAATTTCAAATTCTTAAGTGCAGCCACCGATGCCACAAATTTATCTAGAAATTGCTCTAAGCCGTTGATGTTCGCGGATGATATAGATTTAAGATCGAATATCTGGTTCAAATATTCGGAAGCTAACATTCTCCTATCTTCATATTTAGTTTTAAGCGTTTCGAATATTAATAAGTAATTGTTTGCTGTAGGTGTAAAACCAGAGCAGATCGACTGTGCCCTGCCACTAAGTTTACTGATTAAGTAATATAATTTTTCGGCGTCCGATAACGATGGGTTATTGTGTATATTGTTTTGAAAACTACTGAAGAAGAAGGGCCACGTCTTAATATCACCATTAAATACCGGAATATCTATTGGCGGCAACCTAATAGAGTCGCTTGGACGTACCTGTTTTTCCGGATTTGCTTCGTTTTGAGATAGGGATCTCGCAATTCTTTTCACGCGACACAACATATCTTCGAATGCCAGCAGCGGTTGGTAGTTCACTATGTATTTCGGGTCGATTTGTAATTCCAAATGATTAATTTGGTCTAATATTTTTTCGTAATCTATTCGTAAAGAATCTATCGTTTCGATTTCGGTCAAAAAAGTTTCCCGCACTGCTTCTATATGGATGTTCTTTATATAATCACTTATATTCTGCATACGCGAAAAGAGTATGTCCCTCTTAGCATAAAGCGTTTTAATTTTGATTTCACTTCCACTAACTGCCATTTTAAACTATTATAATAAAGTTATATCAATCACAATTAATCTCACAACGCACAAACAATAAAGGATGGACACTTGGTATGCCGTATTACGTAATTAAATCGAACACCTGCGCAGCGAGTCGAGGTGACGCGTCATTTGCTAGACTCAATAATTTTATCAAGATTGTGGGTAAGCGTATCAAACGGTTCCTATTACACTGTTTTAATTATTTAATAGGCTTTAAATTTAATCAAATACGAGCGCTATAAAACGAATAATTCTGTTTGCGAGTACCTAATCAAATTTTAAATTTAAACGAACACTATTTAAGTCTATTCTATAAATTGGAGTGCATTATCTAATTAATTAATTCAACAATTCGACCAAAATCCTGCTCGAAGTGACCATAAAATGGTGGAGCCACGTGTTTAAGGCTGCCGAAGTCTAGTTCCCCGGTCGAACCTTAAACCTATTACGCGAGATATTAACTAAAGTGGACTGTATATGCGGATGCTTCTACGCTTACGTAAAAGCGACTACTATAGCATGCGGTATAATGCACTCGCTCTTCCCTAAAACTAAACTATTATTGTGCCAAATCGCTGAAAAGGAATCCTGCCTTATTAGGAGAACAAAAAAATTGGAGCGGGTTAAAACTATGTAAGGCAGGAGCTAAATTAAGGAATGTTGACTCACCGGGGTTTCTTCTATCCTGTTGAGCACTATAGCTGCAACTTCTGGAACTTCTTCTGGAACACTCCGGAGAGAGGCGGTGCGCGACTATATCTCACACGAGGTGAGGCGGTTCTCCTGGAGCTCGACTGCTTCCAGGCTAAAGCGGTTTCTACTAGCGGTGTGGTTTCAACGACGACTGTGACGGAAAGAGGCCGCGCAACGGTCGCGCGTGCCTTATATGTCCTCGGCCCCAATGATTACGTGACATTCTAGAATCATCTTCTTGCCCCTCTCACCCCACCACCCCGATGTGTCGATGGAGGATCGAGGAGGGTATGAATGATATCGTTTTTCGGAAAGGAACAAGCGGCTTGGCACCTCTACCGTCAAATATAGTAATACGAATGGTTTTCCGCGCAACCAACCTCAACCGTATGTTCTCTGCCAACCGCTTCCGTTTAATAGGTTTTTATTTTTTAGTTTACTATTATGTAAGGTTAAGTGATTAATTTTTAAAAACAAGTGAAGTTCGCCAACAAGCACTGGAGCAGCGTGGTGGACACTTCCTTGCCCCAAATCCCTCTCAGAATTTAGAGGAAGCCTGTGCCCAGCAGTTTTCTCTTATACATTTTTTATAGTATAAGGGTGGCAAACGAGCACACAGTCCAACTGATGATAAGTGGTTACTGTGACCCATAGACATCTTAAGCTATCCTCGGTAACGTATCAAAACGCTGATGCGTATTTACCCATGAGGACTAAGATGGAATGCCCCGTTTCCAGCAAAAAGGGTCTCCGGTTCTCTACAATCACCAAACGAAACACAGCATCGTGAAGCTGCTATTTGGCGCTGGTATTCTGTGAGAGTGTGGTACTTCCCCGGTCAATCCGACCCACGTTAGAACTATACTAGTAATATAGCTGCAGGATGGCTCTACCACGTAAAAATTATATAGTTTTCTCATATAAACCCTATATGCTTACATCAACGGAAGCATCAGGCAAAGGAAATACCATGGTTGGTGCGCTTCCCTTGGCTTATAACGGTAGAATTCAATTTCCGCTCTGAATCAGCGTATGGAGTACAGAGTCGAACCTTCTAGGTCATACGAACATCTCAGTAATACTGACTGTCCTTCTCCAGAGAGCACAGCGCGTGGAACGGTGATGGAAGGGTTACGGAGTGACCAAACACCTCCTGAAAACAAAACCACATTTAAATAAATTACCCTAACCTTATTTAAGAAAAAAATAAAGGTTTATTTTTTTCTTAAATAAGGGCAACATCCCGCTCACATTCCGCCGCATCATCCTTTGTGCATCTTCTATTGACAAGCTTAATGGGTAAAACAGTTGTTACAAAACTGGACTGCGTTAAAAATTTTAATTAAAAAAATCCCTTTTTTGCTTTTGTATTTGGACATGCAATATGTAAAATATTATATACATAAACAATTATGACGAAACTAATGACATCTCGTAATATGTTGAAATCCATCAAGCCGTTTCGGTTACAGAGCGTGCCAAAGAAATATACACACAAATTCATGTATATACATACATAATAGTTCTTTCGAAAAACGTAACTCTCCTTTTGCAATAAAAAGCGAACTTGACCCTGGCCGGGATTTAAATTCAGTCATCATTATTACAGACTTTCCCAAGTCCATTGCTAAACTAAGACCCATTCAAGGAATGCAGCACACACGGTCCTGATCCACCTGCATCTAATGACCTCCTGCAAGTTTTACTAGGTCGTCATATATATATATATATATATATATATATATATATATATATATATATATATATAAATAAATCGAACTAGCTAGGATTTATTTTTAGAAAATGTCCTTTCGTACGTGTTTTCAGGCAATAAAAAACTGCTACAATATAAGAAGGTAAATTTCGACAGGTTACTAACGATCGTAATATCTCAGATCGGATGTTGTTCGGGCGTGATATCGGAGTTCCGTGATTCACGTCTCGTCTTGGGTCCGACTTTTTTTCCTTTTTTTTTCAAGTTTCCTTCTTTTGTGAGAATTTCGAGCCCTTTTTTAGTATTTTTTAAAAAATACTTGAATACTCATGATTTTTTATTCAAATAACCAGTTCAGTTTTTTCTATTATGTCAATAAGATCAAAAACTATTATTCATGTAATTTGTTTATAAATGTAACTTTATGTATATATATATATATATATATATATATATATATATATATATATATATATATATATATATATATATATATATATATGTGAAACACTTTCAGTGCTGTGGCCCATAGACATCTACATTCATGCTAGATTACTTATCAAAATGCAGACGTGTCCCTAAGGGTTAAGACGGAAAGCCTTCCTAACATAAATAAGTATAAAATAGCAATATATCGAGGATGAACTAATTTAATTAAATATCTGTAAGCAACAGCATCCACTTACAATCAGATGCACTGTGTGTTTTGTTTGTTATAATTATTCTATAAAAAAAGGTGACACGCGTTACTAAAGTTGCTGCCCGTTTCAATTTTAAATTTTAACTTATTTTAAGCTTATTTAAAAATGGCTTGTTCTTGCTATTGCCACGTCAATATCAAGTAAAACTTCCAGGTTTTTTATTCGTTTCCATTCTCCAAGAATCGTAAAACATAAAGGCACCTTGTCGTGTTTTACCGTTTTACAATTTATTCATAAAAGACACTGATGTTGTCTACTTCTGAAAATAATATCAAAGTACGTAACAGTAAAAGAAAAATGTATTTTCCTGCACGGCTGTTTTACGTAACTCTATAAGGTATATTATGTTGGATTTTATTTGCAGTTTCCAATTTTAAGTGCAATACAAACGTCACATGTTTTGTAATGAGAGTGTGTCCATAGTCCGCCGTGTAAATAATAATAATAAGCTCATCCACATGATAAAACTAATTAAATACCTCTATGATAATATGAAGAGCAAATTTCTGTCACGGGTGGCAGACTCAAAGTAGACGAGTCATTTGCGCAGGATAGGATTATAGCGTCCGAGTGTATGCGTAAACACAGGTGTACCCTTTATTCCCTAAATCTTATTGTCCGATGATACAGTAATCCGACACGACTGGTGATAGGTCAGGTGGAGGACCAATGGCTTTACGTGCTTTTTGAGTAATATATAAGTAGATATAATTTACACGTTAATGTTGATTAGGTTTAAGAGTTCGAGAGTGAAATGCTACTGAATTTAGATGTAATCATTTTACAAATAGTAGTACCACTAGTAGAAAAAAAGGTCAGCCTTATCTCAGTTCTTAATAAATGCATTATATTAAATGAGTTAAATGCTCTTAAGAAGAACGAGTTTCGCCTGTAATTCACGTAAAGATAACTGTAAGGGATTGTAATAATGCAGTAAACGAGAGGGAACTGAGGCATGTAATCTTTTTTATAAGTCAGAGCAGTCTAAACGATCTTGAGCAATTTTACTTAGTAAGACTAGGTCAGCTGTATAGCGCCTAATTTGCAGGGAGAGGAGATGAAGATGAGAACACTGCAATTCGTAGTCACCGTTGGGTATATGAAATCTAGAACTCACATATCGAATTATTTTTAATCGCTTCGATTTTCCCTCAAGATCGCAAGGTCAACGGAATTTTGATATTTCTGAGATCACGAAAAAATGGCGAAATTGCAATGCAATTTTGCTATATTTTGACTTTGAGACAATATTTATAGATAAAACTTACAGGGATTCTTTTTGAATATATAACTATAGAATTAAATAGTTTTTATAAGTTATAAATTAGAAAACATTTATAAATTACCCTCTCAAATTATAGTAGTAATAGATACTTTACTTTTATCACGAAAATACTAATAAAATAATTTCTATACGTTTGTTTTTTGAGAAGTCTATATGAAAACGTTTGCAAATTATATGTATATTTTTATGTTTTATGTGTTTTTATTCCTTACTCATAACAAAAAATTAAAAAATATATAATTTAAATAAAAATTAAAATAATTTTTTTGTATGTATTTTGAAACAATATTTCAAAAAAAATTGTATGAATTTCAAACAAATTCAACGTTAAGTTATTTGAAATATATTATAAAATCATATTTTACTTACATTTTCCACCAAACAATAAATGAGAATGGGAAAATAAGACATTTTTGACCCAACCGCTAAAACAGAACTTATCGATTTCAAAGTATTTCATTTTTGCGCTTTCTTCTCACATTTTGTACCACAAATTATATATCTACGTGTTTGATATATTGCTAAGAATACAAAAAAGTATAAAACTTACCATTTTATTTCAAAAACAAACAGAAAAACGGAGAAATTACTAAGCTCTAGTTCGCGCAATACTGGTGTGAAAAGCCGTTATTCAGAATGAATTTTTATTTTTAGTTTTTACTTGACATTTACAGATTATGTTACCAAATTAAAGAGTATGTATTTGTCTATAAAAAACCAAATTAAAGAGTATGCCATTTATTGCGTTAGAGTATCTATTGTACGTCTGTATTATACATTTCAGTATATCTTTGTTATATTTTATAATGATAATCCTTTTTTTATGGTAGGAACTTGAAACCACCTGAGGCACACATGTGTGTCTCTCCCGAGCGAGCCGCCAAAAGTATTTGTTGATTCCTCCAGAAAAATATATAGGGTAATAGCTGAATAAAAAGTTAAAAATAAGATTCCAGCAAAAATAAAAATTGTATAATGTACACATAATGAAAGCACCACAAGTACACAGTAATAATTAACTATTTTAGTTCTATACCATATAATATGAAAATAATATGAAATAAGAACATTTGTTTTAAAAACCAAATTTGATGCTATAAGTGGCAACACACTGAATTAAAAGCGGTTGGAATAAATTGAATAGCTAAGTTTCGTAATACGAGTAATTAACAATGTAATATAATTACAGCCACTAGATACTATTATTTTATTAAATTCACAAAATATATAATATACTACTATATAATAAGATGGTAGTAAACAAGTGACATCGCTATAAGTAATGTTTACCGCGCTGAGAAGGAAAAGGCGACCCGATATATAAGAAAATATAACCAAAAGCAATAAATGACAATAGCGTAAGTAGTTTTTAGAAAATAAATTTATATAGAAACGAACGTATTAACTTATAGCTGCAGGGTGAGGAGGGATCCCTGGTATAAAGATAAAAAGAAAACAAATTACATTTAAACAACATTTTAAAGAGGTGGGTATTAAACGTAACTGCGGACAAAATAGTGTGATAAGGCGAAGATTAACACCGGTTATCAAACTATGTTTGACTGTTGTCATGCTTTTGAACCGCCACCACGATACAATGAAAAATCCCCAGTTTAGGGATAACTTTTTTTAGAAAGCGGGGTAAGCAGAGACTACGGAAATCGTCTTCTGTTCGGCTCGATCCTGACATACTTTTTTCATTTCTTTCACATCCATACACATACGCACACATTTTCGTTGATTAAGAGTATACATAATTGGCAGTGTCAAGTTCTTTTTACATTAAAACTCGAATTTCAGGTAACAATTTTTTTTTGCATTCGTTTATACCGTTAAAAATTTCGCAAAATATCTCTTTAACGTCATTGAGCAAATTTTTAATTACGATGGCGTCTCCTCTGTGGATCCTTAATTAAGTTCTTGCAAAGTAAACGTTCGCCTTCAGAAATTCTCAAATAAACATTCTATTCAGCCAAAGATACTTTTCCATTAAGTTAGGAAAGTATATTACGAAAACTTTAAACTAGTTTGTCATTGTTTCTGTGACGTTGTGACTATACAATGTCTGTTTGTGAACGAAACAGCAAACGAAGCGTAAATTGCGCTATGAAAGTTTCTTAACAAATTATGCTTATATATGCGTATATACAGCAGATTCAATTACGCCATTTTTTTAAATGACATGACGTATTCACTAATAAATATTTCCATGCGTTTTATAGCATTAATAAAAAGATTGATACCTGGATCAGAGCACTACCTATCAAATCCAAATTTTCAGCACTGTTAATCATCATCATGATTAAAGCCCTTCGCAAGCTTACTGCTAAACATAGGCCTCCCTCAAGGAATGCTACAAAGCACGGTCCTGAACCACCTGCATCCATCAAGTTCCAATGTGTCTTATTAGCGCCTCACTCCATCTAGTGCTAGGAAACCCTGTAATTCGCCTGCCGGTACGAGGCTGCAACTCGAGAACCTTTTTTCTACATCGTGAAATTGTACTTGGATTAAATAACTTGACTAAAATGATTTTAAAGTGGTAGAGCCTTATTGCAGATCTATTATGGTTGTAGCATGAATGTGTCAGTTCAATCGGATGAGGCCACGCTTTCGTAAAATATCAGCGTAAAATAATTAATGTTTCTGTGTTTCGGATGGTGAGTGTAGAGAACCAGAATCTCTTTTTTACCTGGAGCGAGGCATTCCATCTTAGTCCTCAGGAGAGGGAACGCTTCTGAATTTTGATTCTTAATCGAGGATAGATATAAATGCCAATGAGTCCTAACACCGCATCCCATCAGGTGGACTATGTGCTCGTTTGTCACCCAACTTTTGTGAAAAAAACCTATCGATACTAGTGAAGCTATGAACAATCGTGACGACGGCCAGTCACAGTATGTGCAGTCCGAAGCATGGGAGTGAAGTACCGTAATTTCCTGACTCCAGGCTGCTACAGAAAATTCTTGATAGAAATACCTGATCACTGATTTTGACCCAACCTGAGATTCAAACCCAGGTTCTTATGATCAACATCTGCATGTGGTCGTAACGCTAGACCAAAGAGGCAGTCATTATGTGAATATGACCTCAATTCATTGAGTTGTTTAAAAGTAATACTGCCAACTCATGAGGTACCTTGAAAATCACCAGCTGATAAGTGACCGCCAGCCAACGATCTTCTGGTCTAACTTACTTATAGATGGTTGGAGGCAATAAAGTCCAAAGGGGAGGCTTTGGCCGTTATTTTAGACATAGATATATGTATATGTATATATATATATATATATATATATATATATATATATATATATATATATACCAAACCAAAATTATGCAATTCCGACCAGTTCAAAAACATACATACATAATACATACATAAACACTCACGCCTGTCACCCAGAGGGGTAGGCAGAGACTACGGACTTCCATTTGGCACGATCCTGACATACCTCTTTCGCCTCCTTTACATCCATATATCTACGCATACATGCTCGTCGGTTAAGGGTACTTCTAACGTGGCCCATTTTCAAAATATCGCCAATTTGGTCGATAAACTTTTTTCTAGGGCGTCCCTTCCCGACTCGGCCGTTCACATCTGCCATATAAATTTGCTTTGTCACTCTTTCCTCATTCATTCTTTCTACGTGACCAAAAACAGTTCAAAAACCACCACTAAATATCGCTTTTACTTATAATAATATACCTATAGGAACTGCTGACAACTTCAACTTTTTAGGCCTGGAAATCGACTGCCATATAAACTGGAAAGCCCATATAAATAAAGTAAAAAATAGGCTATCAAAATTCACTTACGTATTACGAGAAATAAAGAAAACTACAGATGTCCCCAGCGCTCTGTCAGCATATTACGCATACACATCTTCGTGGCTGTCATACGGTGTCATGTTGTGGGGAAATAGTAAAGATGCATAGCAATTATTTATAATGCAAAAAAAATTATAAGAATCTTGGCAAACATAAAAATTCCAGAAAGTTGTAAGCCATACTTCAAAAAGTTTAAAATTTTGACTTTGACGTCTATTTATATTTGGGAAACATGCAAATTTGTAAAAAACCACCCAGAACTATTTACCAAATTTAGTGAAACAAATTACAAATACTCAATTAGACCAAATAAGAATAGGCTACTATTGTCGAAATCTACCCTTGCTATGAATAGCTCTAGTCCCTACGGTATGACAGTTAAAATTTTTAATAACCTTCCAAATGACATAAAAAATTTAACCAATACTACACTATTTTTATCCAAATTAAAGTTATATTTAATTGAAAAATGTTTCTATAATTTAAATGAATATTTTGATACAAATATTATTTAATTTATATGGACAACTTCGGCCTGTGCCTATCTAATTTAATTTAATTTTGTTATTCAATTGTTATTTTTTACTTAACTTTATTTTTACTTATAATAATAATAATAATTACTTTTTACTTGACATTGTGATTATGAATTAAATTAAATTTACAGAATTTTAAAATAATATAATCTAATAATGTAATGTATTAATGAAATCTAATATTGTAGTTCAAAAATAATAATTTAATATTTTTATAATTGCTCCGCCCAAACTGGGTTCAAATGCGGACATTTTTTTAAACATAACATCTATTGTAACTTTTTTTTCTTTTGATTGCAATAAAGACTACGACTATGACTATGACTATATACATATATAACATATTGGGTCTGGCACAAAACTCTCCTTTCGAAGCTCCCTTCCTATGGGTTTCCCGAGAAATTGTGCAGTTGGATCTCTAGTTTTCTTGCTAGTAGGCGCATCGAGGTCGTAGTAGAAGGTGCATGCTCTGATTACAAGTACAGTGTACATTACAGTACAATTAACGCTGGTGCTATCACCAACGCTGTTTCTTTTTCATATCAATTATATGTTGCAAACTGATATCATTCAGTGTTGTGCAGACGACAGCACTGGTGATACACAGGCCGTGTTAATATTTCTCAGGAAATAGCCGCCGAGTACCGAGACAAACTTATGTCTGAAGTAGAGTCTTTTCTCAACAAAGTCTCGGATTAAAGGTGAATAAATCTAGTCTAATTCAATTCCCAGAAGAGGAAGAAGGCGTCGACATATTGAATAGTGTGTAGTTTCGTTGTCACTTGGAGGGGAATGCCAAATCAGCCTCTAAAAACTTGGAGTGCTCAGAAAAGCAAGACAATATTTCATAGCGGCACATCGCTTAAAACTTTACAAAGCGCATGTTCGGTCTCACATGGAATACTATTCTCATCTCTGGGCCTGGGCACCCCAGTGCCAGCTCTTTCAACTTGACCGCATCCAGCGCATAGTGATTAGAACCGTCGACCACCGAGTGCTTTCTGATCGGCTCGAATCACTGGCGTTGCGAAGGGATGTTGCACCCCTTTGCGTTTTTTATCGTATCCACCACGAGGAGTATTCTGAGGAATTGTTAGCATTAGTTCCAGCTGCCAAATCGTGAAATACGAACACACATCGTGTCAAAACTCCCGATGCCATACTCACCGTCTGGATGCTTAACGGTCCACTACTATGCATTTTACTAGGAGATTTCTTCGTCGTACAGCTTCTCTGTGGAATTGTTTACCACCGGCAAATTTTCCGAAGCGATACGACTAAGGGATTTTCAAGAAAAGAGCTTCCTCATTTCTAAAAGGCCGGCAACACATCTGCAATTCTCTCGGTGTTGCGGTTGTTCATGGATAGCAGTAGTCATTTATCACCAGGTGAGTCGTATGCTCCTTTGCCCTCTCTTCTATAAAAAAGTTACACGATCGCTAGCAGACGAACCAACGAATATTATATGAAATAAAAACTAGTATTAGATTTTTCGTATTTTATGCGCTGTTGTCAGCTTGCGTTAAAACTTTGTCAAGATATTAAAAGGTTATACGAGTAGGTTAGGCAAATTACAATTAACTCACAGTAAGTGATGCGCGTATAGTACCGACAAATTTATTTGAAAGTTATAAATATATCATTCAACTATAATGAATCATCATATACATATAAATAGTAAGTAACTGATAATTGAATTTATACAGAGTAAATAATGTAAATAAATCTTATTTAAAACTATTTTGCAATGTTTCATAAGAACATGAATAAACTCAGACGACTGTCACCCAGAGGCAGCTTGAAAGAGAGTTTTGGCATTGAGTTATGACACTGAGGACCGTGGGTTTGAATCCCGCATGGAACTGGTATTTGTATGGCTTACAAATAATCAGGTTTGGATGTTCGTCCTTGTGATAGTCCAGTCAAGAGCTGAAGATAGGCCTCTCCCAAGGAATGCCACAAAATACGGTTCTGAGCCACCTGCGTCCCTCGACTTCATGCTTATCTCATAAGCATGAAGTCGAGGGACGCACTTTATCTACGACCAGGTCGTCACTTTATCTATAGGAAGCAGCCGCACACTTCAGGAAAATTATAAACGTTTAAATTATTATATATTAATCCTCAGTTATACATATTCTCAGTCAAACACAAATGTGCTCGGTAGAAAATTTTTCCTATAACGATCCTGAAAAAATTTCATTATTACCATCCAGCAAAAATATACATACCAATTAACTTACAGAGAAAAGAAAAAAAAACAAATAAAACTTCCCCAAGATTTTGGATAAATTTACTTTTACTGAAACATAAACCTTTTTTTACGATAAAACATTCACGCGCAAAAGTCAGAAGTTGGGATGTTTCTACACGAAATTTACAACGAGGGAAAAGTTGTTCAACCATTCAGTTAGTGAGTGCCGTACCACGGACAAAAGGCAAACACGGCCATAGGGTTCTTATAAGAGATACAATGAAGCGAACTAACTGTGCTCTTAAATGGTATGTTCCCTAGTTCAAAAAGCTTAATTTTGTGTTACTTTTCTTTTACTTTTCACAAATATGACTGTTACCGACTGACGTATTTTAGTTGCGTGATAAATTTCGTGAGAAAGCAGATATATAAAGTAGGGATGAACGGATATTTTTTTTAAATTGAAGCGAAAAACAAACTTATATTTCTTTTTTATATAAGGTGACAAAGGAGCACGCATTAGACCTGATGTTAAGAGGTTTATGTGGCCCATAGACATCTACATTTAACCTTCATTAACATTCAATGCAGATACGTTGCAGTACGCTTCAGAGATGATAACTGTGTCTATTTAAAAACTTATTGCATTTGTTCAAAAACTGTCGCAGACACTTCTCCTCTGGGGGTTTATGCATGATTAAATCATGGTACAGCTATATTATGGTTTCAACACGAATGGGTAGACAAGACCGGGATAGGACCATGCTCTCACAGAATACCTTCGTGAAATAGCTGTACGAACGAAGGCATTCCATATTAGTCCATATTCCATATTAGTAGTGTAAAGGTCTTTCTGTTGATACTGGTGAAGTCTTGCTGTTGAATATATTTTGAGATTCATTACATTCCGAAAAATGCCTTCTGCTGAATATAGGACATAGATTGCCTGATATATGAAATATTTGTAAGGTCTTTAATGTGGAATAAAGGTGATAAACCATATATTTATCCTCGATTAAGATTTAAAATGCAGATGTCCTGTTATCCCTGAGGACTAATATGAAATGCCTCGTGTCCAAATTTAGAAATAATTTCAAACAATGAACCTTACTGTAATTTATTTGAAAGCAAATGTGTGTAGTTATCTAAAGGGCTAATACATCTAGGAAGTTAATTAAAATTTTACGACATGTGTACTCGTACGAGTGTTATTTTAGGATGACACGTGTGCTTTGGGATCTATTATTTCCGAGTCACGAAGCCCTTGTATTTTAGCACAAATAGGCACCCGAGTAATGGTTCAATATTAACTTTCTTGATTAATTATTTTCAAAATTATGTGTCAACGTTACAGCCTATTAAAATGCACTGCCTATTATGCTCCGACTTATAATTTCTGTTAAAATAGATATTTTCTATATTTGCCTTGCTTGCGGTGCGATTAACAACCACAGTGCTTTATTTTTAATCGTTAATAGAAAGATGCTGCTGCCTAACTCCTGATGCGTTTCCCTCTGTCGCCTCTTACGACCCTCACGGGCTGATATGGGGTAGTGGATATTCCTTATACCGCCACTACACGGTAATTACATGGTGTGCCAATTGAAGTAATATATACTACGTACTAGAACAGATGCCGCAAATAAAATCTATAGGGCAGTGCGTTGCCCGTAGAAGCAAGCACAGAGTATCTTTTAATGGCACAGACTAAGTAAGTTTTCGCGTGTTCCCGGCGTCTCTTCCAATACCTATAGTTCATAAAATAAAGCTTGATCTCTGCGACAGCTGTCAGTAAAAATCACGCCTACGAAGTCCCGAATTTCTTAGTAGTACAGACAGTACCTGTCAATGTCAAACTTTATGGGCATGCCGACCCAATTATTGTGTGCAAATAAAGTATGACATTGACAGGTACTGTCTGTACTTCTAAGAAATTCGGGACTTCGTAGGCGTGATTTTTAATGACAGCTGTCACAGAGATCAAGCTATCTTTTAGGAACTATAGGTACATATTACTTCAGCAAGTTTTACCTGTTTACACTTCTTAATGTATATACATTAAATTTGTAGATCCGTTGTATCTCAGAATAAAGCCCTTGCCATAACTTCCACAATACGTATGCTGGCAATCCAGGTTTTAAAATTTTAATTGCAAATTTAAGTGCTGGTATATCTCGCCTTCGGCGGTATGGGCAATCATCGTACGAAAACCTACGCATCTGAGGAATAAAGTTATTTTGAAAATATGTGCGTACTAGAGCAGCGCGTCAAATAAATCGCTCCATAATCCTCTCACAAATGACGGGATTCCTGTGCCCAGCTTTGGGACTTAAATAGGTTGTAACTTTCATCTTTATACTGTAATAAGGCCTTACCTAGGCCAAGAAGAAGAGTGCACGCCTTGCAATACATAACGCAGTTTTGGTACCGACTTTGTTATATGGCAGCGAAACCTGGGTATGCCAGAAGAAGCATAAAAGCAAGTTGAATGCAGTGGAGATGCGATCTCTTCGTAAAATATGTGGCGTTACCATAGCCGACCGAAAGCGAAACGAAGAGATTCGCAATATGGCAGGATTGAAAGATGACCTTATCACAAAAATTGATAGGGGCGTATTCCAATGGTTTGGGCACGTTGAACGAATGAGTGAAGACCGAATGGTGAAGAAAATATACAGAGCGAAAGTAAATATTAAAAGGTGTCGAGGTAGACCGAGACTAACTTTCGAAGACCATGTGAGCAAATTGCTCGAAGAGGGGAGGGTCAAGAGTACTCGGATACCTAGACGTGCATGTATGAAGAAGTTAATGAACCTGAAAGAAGCGAAAGAGGTATGTAAGGATCGTGACACTTGGCGATCTGTTCTCTCTGGCTACCCCGTTAGGGATTGTGCGTGACGATAAGTAAGTAAGTAAGTAAGTACCTAGGCCAAAAAATATTAAGGAAGAATCTTAATTATGAGCATCAAGGTCGTAGTAGAAGGTGCAAGCTCCGATTGCAAGCCTATTAATGCTGGTGTTCCACAGGGCTGCGTGCTATCGCCAACGCTGTTTCTTCTGCATATCAATGATATGTTGCATACCCGTAACATTCATTACTATGCAGATGACAGCACTGGTGATGCTCTTTACACCGGCCGAGCCAATATTTCTCGGGAAAACGTCTCCAAGTGCCGGGACAAACTTGCGTCAGAAGTCGAGTCTTTGCTGAACAGAGTCTCGGATTGGGGACGACTAAATCTAGTCCAGTTTAACCCCCAGAAGACACAAGTTTGCGCGTTAACCGCTAAAAAGAACCCCTTTGTCGTATCCCCTCAGTTTCAAGGAACTCCCCTTGTTGCCTCAGCCAGTATCGGAATCCTCGGCGTCGACATATCGAGTGACGTGCAGTTTCGTGGTCACTTGGAAGGGAAGGCCAAATTGGCTTCTAAAAAGCTTGGCGTGCTCAGCAGAGCGGGACAGTATTTAATGCCGGCACACCGCCTGCAACTTTACAAAGCGCAGGTTCGGCCGCACATGGAATACTGTTCCCATCTCTGGGCTGGGGCTCCCCAGTACCAGCGCCTTCCACTTGACCGCATCCAGCGAAGAGCGGCTCGAATCGTTGACGACCGAGTGCTTTCCGATCCGCTCGACTCACTAGCGCTGCGAAGAGATGTTGCATCTCTTTGCGTATTTTATCGCATCTATCACGGGGAGTGCTCTGAGGAATTGTTCGGATTAATCCCAGCCGCCAAATTTCGTGAACGCACTATACGGCAAACGTCCCGATACCATCCACACCATCTGGATGCTTGGCGGTCCACAACTGTACGTTTCACAAGGAGTTTTCTTCCACGTACATCCTCTCTGTGGAATAGTTTACCACCGGCGATTTTTCCGGACCGATACGACCTGGGGACCTTCAAGAAAAGAGCTTACTCCTTTCTAAAGGGCCGGCAACGCACCCGCAATTCTCCTGGTGTTGCAGTTGATCATGGGCGGCAGTAGTCACTTAACATCAGGTGAGCCGCATGCTCGTTTGCCCCCTCTTCTATAAAAAAAAAAATTATTTCTTTAAAACACATTGAGTGAAATTATTTTTAACCGATTATCATGTTTTTTTTTAGAATAAGAGTGAAAAACTATCACTCAGTCCATCTGTGCTGGGGCTCCCCAGTACCAGCTTCTTCCACTTGACCGCATCCAGCGCAGAGCGGCTCGAATCGTCGACGACCGAGTGCTTTCCGATCGGCTCGATTCACTGGCGCTGCGAAGAGATGTTGCATCTCTTTGCGTATTTTATCGCATCTATCACGGGGAGTGCTCTGAGGAATTGTTCGGATTAATCCCAGCCGCCAAATTTCGTGAACGCACTACACGACAAACGTCCCGATACCATCCACACAAACCCAAGCATACCACTGCAAGACTTCATGATACTATAAGCTCGTTTTGCGTACATCGGACCAAAAATTAATATTAAAAAACTGAAGGTAGCCGGACTAACTATGACATTAGGACGTCAAACATCTCAGTCCCCCCCGTGACCATGGGCGCTGTAAAGCACCCGAAACGTCGGGATAATAATAAATATAAATTAATGTAATTAAACGCGATAAAATCCGTAAATAATAGTTTTATTCAATGACTAATTTTCATCTATAGGTAAATTAATTGCTAATCATTATCAACAAGTCCAATGTTGAACGTTAGCCTCCCCCGAGGAATTCCACAAAGCACGTACCTGAGCCACTTGCATACATCTACTTCTTGCAAACCTTACCAGGTCGTCACTCCATCTAGTGGGGGTCACCCTACACTACGCCTGTCGGTGCGAAGCTGCCACTCGAGAACCTTTTTTATCTTACAATTTATAAGTTCGTATGGTGAGTGTAGAATACCGGAGACTGTTTTAACTGTAACGAGAATTTCCGTGGTGGATACCGCCACCGAAGTATGTGGTGTAAGTAAGAGAACAAATGAAAGGAAAAGTAATACGTTATGGTGGGATGATGAGGTACGGGTGGAAGTTGAATCAAAGAAGAAAGCATGGTTAGATTTACTAGCAATTAAAGCTGGTAATTTTTCTGGTATAAATGATGAGATTGAAAGAAAAAAGGGCAGAATTTAGACGTCTAAATAAGAGAGTAAAAGAAGTTGTTGAAAGGAAAAAGAAAGAAAGAACGGATAAGAATGATAGAACGATATCTGATAATTTCCAGGCTAACATAAAAATGTTCTGGAAACTCGTAAGAACTACCAGGGGAAATACAAAACAGCCTATAATAAATGCTATAAGAGACGAGAATGGATGTATTCTGAATGATGAAGTTTCGAATTTAAACAGATGGAAGGAATACTCTGAAAGCGTATTTATGAGTGAAGAGTCGTCTGAATTAAATGAACTAGAAATTCCGAAAGAAGTGGAAAGGGGTATGGAGATAAGTGTAGATGAAATAATGAAAGCAATGAAAAGCATGAAAGCAGGTAAGGCAGCTGGATATGATAGAGTATCACTCGAGATGCTAAGGGCTGGAGAGGGAGTGGTGGCAGGCCTGCTGTACACCTTGTTTAATTTATGTTGGGAATTAAAACGGGTACCGGATGACTGGTGTAAAGCAGTTATAGTACCAATATATAAAGGAAAAGGGTCACAGCAGGACTGCAAAAACTACCGCGGTATCAGCTTGCTTTGTATTGTGGGTAAACTGTATGCTAAGGTGTTAATTGAAAGAGTTATGAAAGAAACTGATGGAAAAATTTGGGATGTGCAAGCGGGTTTTAGAAAGGGAATGGGGTGTACAGATCAAGTCTTTTCTATGCGCATGATTGTGGAGAAGTTTTTGGCCAAAAACCAGAAAGTTTTTTGTGCATTAATGGACTTGGAAAAGGCTTATGACAGAGTGGACAGGAATGTGTTATGGCAAACACTGAACTCATATGGGTTGAGCGATGGTTTGATACAGGCATTAAGGTCTCTTTATAGGGACTCTAGTGCTTGTATCAGGATCAATGGGGTCTAATCGGACTGGTTTGACATCAGAAAAGGTGTCAGACAGGGCTGTATGGCTTTCCCTTGGCTGTTCGATCTATTTATGGTTAGGTGTTTGAAACTTTTAAGGATGAAGAATGTGGGTTAATAATGGGCGAGTTAACCGTCAAATGCCTTTTGTATGCCGATGATCAAGTCATATTTGCGTCATCGGCGGCTGAGTTGCAAATGATGGTTACATTTATGAACCGGTAATGTAAAGAAAGGGGAATGAAAGTGAACGCAAGTAAGATGAAAGTGATGGTTATTGAAAGAGAGGAAATTAAAACGGTATGTGAAATAAGAATAGAAGGAGAGTTAATTGAGCAAGTGAATGAGTTTGTATATTTTGGATGTGTATTAAGCAGGGATGGTAGATATGTTAAGGATATAGAACGACGAGTAAATGCAGGGAATAGAGTGTATGGGGCACTACACTCTATTGTGAAGAACCAGAATGTATCAAAAAAGGCACGTATGATTATTCATAATACTGTGTTAGTCCCTACTTTAATGTATTGTAGTGAAAGCTCGGTGCGGCTGAAGAAGCACGAAAGTAGAATAAATGCTGTAGAAATGCGGTCTTTAAGAAGTATGCTAGGGTTGAATCTGAATGACAGGGTGAGAAATTGCGTGATAAGAGATAAAAGTGGTATGCAAGATGATGTTGTGACAAGGATTAAGAAAGGAATGCTTCGGTGGTTTGGTCACAAAGAAAGAATGAATGAGGAAAGAGTGACAAAGCAAATTTATATGGCAGATGTGAACGGCAGAGTCGGGAAGGGACGCCCTAGAAAAAAGTTTATCGACCAAATTTGCGATATTTTGAAAATGGGCCATGTTAAAAGTACCCTTAACCGACGAGCATGTATGCGTAGATATATGGATGTGAAGGAGGCAAAAGAAGTATATCAAGATCGTGTCAAATGGAAGTCCGTAGTTTCTACCTACCCCTCAGGGTGACAGGCATGAGTGTTTATGTACACACATTCCTGTCCACTCTGTCATAAGCCTTTTCCAAGTCCATGAACGCACAAAAAACTTTCTTTGATTTTTTTTTGATTTGAACTTGATTTTTAGCCAAAAACTTCTCCACAATCAAGCGCATGGAAAAGACTAGATCTGTACACCCCATTCCTTTTCGAAAACCCGCTTGCACATCCCAAATTTTTCCATCAGTTTCTTTCATAACTCTTTCAATTAACACCTTAGCATACAGTTTACCCACAATAATAAGCAAGCTGATACCACGGTAGTTTTTGCAACCCTGCTGTGACCCTTTTCCCTTATATATTGGTACTATAACTGCTTTACACCAGTCATCCGGTACCCGTTTTAATTCCCAACATAAATCAAACAAGGTGTACAGCAGGCCTGCCACCACTCCCTCTCCAGCCCTTAGCATCTCGAGTGATACTCTATCATATCCAGCTGCCTTACCTGCTTTCATGCTTTTCCCTTACCATACCATACCCCTTTCCACTTCTTTCGGAATTTCTTGTTCATTTAATTCAGACGACTCTTCACTCATAAACACGCTTTCAAAGTATTCCTTCCATCTGTTTAAATTCGAAACTTCATCATACAGAATACATCCATTCTCGTCTCTTACAGCATTAATTATAGGCTGTTTTGTATTTCCCCTGGCAGTTCTTACGAGTTTCCAGAACATTTTTATATTAGCCTGGAAATTATCAGATATCCTTCTATCATTCTTATCCGTTCTTTCTTTCTTTTTCCTTTCAACTACTTCTTTTTCTCTCTTATTTAGACGTCTAAATTCTGCTTTTTTTTCTTTCAATATCATCATTCATACCACCAGAATTACCAGCTTTAGTTGCTAGTAAATCTAACCATGCTTTCTTCTTTGATTCAACTTCTACCCGTACCTCATCATCCCACCAAAACGTATTCCTTTTCCTTTCATTTTTTCTCTTACTTACACCACATACTTTGGTGGCTGCATCCACCAAACCTTTTCTAATATTATCCCACACAGTATTCAAGTCTAAATCATTCATACACAACTCATTCAAACACCTAATATTTTCTTTCAGTCTGGATTTATACTTCTCTTTCAAATCTTCATCTTTTAACTTCTCTATTCTTATACGCTGTAACGCAGTGGTAGACACAGATGTCCGATGCCGCCAACGCTTGAAAAGACCATTAATTCGACATAAGACCAAGTAATGATCCGTCCCTACGTTGGACCCCCGGTAAACCCTTGTATCTACGACTGCGCTCCTCTTTCTTTCATCCACAATTACGAAATCTATCATGCTTCCATCATCACCTCTTTCCCATGTATACATGTGAATCTTCTTATGACGAATAAAAGTATTCGTCACAAAGAGACTCTTTTTCACACATAGGGTGGGGAGGTCTTTACCATTCTCATTTATACTTTCATCACCTAACGTTGCCAATATCCTTTCATAACCAGACCTCCTCACCCCAACCCTTCCATTAAAGTCTCCTAACATAATAATATTTTCATTTTCCTTACATTTTGTCGACACCATCCTTACCATGTCCCAAAACTGCTCTCGGATGTAAGTGGGCTTAGACATGTCTGGGGCGTACACCCCTAGCAAGAACAGCTTCTTTAAGCCCAGTTTCATTCGTATCCATAGCAGCCTCGGGCTTACACATTCATACTCTTTCACACATTGACCCATTCATTCTGAAAGGATTGTTTTCCAAAACAATGGAGTCCATTGTAAACTGCCAGCTCATGAGGATGAGGATCACCAGCTGATTAGTAACTGCCAATACGGTTTTCGCCGTGGTCGGTCAGCTGGTGATCTTCTGGTCTACCTAACTCACAGATAAACGGAGGCAGTAGAGTCCAAGGAGGAGGCATAGGCCGTTAGTTTGGACATTGCGAAGGCCTTCGATCGGGTTTGGCACAAAGCGCTTCTTTCGAAGCTCCCTTTCTATGGGCTTACTGAGAAATTATGCGATTGGATCACGTGCTTTCATGCAGATCGGAGCATCAAGGTCGTTGTAGACGGTGCAAGCTCCGATTGCAAGCCTATTAATGCTGGTGTTCTACAAGGCTGCGTGCTATCGCCAACACTGTTTCTTCTGCATATTGTGACGGCTCAATATTATTATTAATAATTAAATTCAATATAAAGGGGCGTCAAAAATAGTTTTAAAACATATATATTAACTCGTACGCCAAGCCATGCTCACTTTCGATCGCGCAATACCAACCTTACGCCCGCCAAGTAGTGATCGAATTAGATCAGAATTATGTAAACATGTCTACCTATGAAAAAACTATTTTTTCGTTTTAAACAAAACCAAAGACACTATGCAATAGATATTAGTATCAAAGACAAAGATATGCTCTTTTATTTTAAACCATAACCTGGCAATGTTTTTTAGAAAAAAAAAAAAAGAAATCACTCTGAACTTCCGGCGTTCCACGTGTCACTTTGATGAAGTTGCTCTGTCTTTTTTATAGAATTTTATATTTGTGTCTGGACTAAAAACGAAAGTATTATACTTTTTACATTTCTTGTAATATAGTCAACACGTAGATATATAATTTGTGGTATAAAAAGTGAAAAGTAAATTGCCAAAAGTACTTCAAATTCCGAAAGGCCTGTTTTGGCGGGCGGGTTATAAATGTGTTATTTTTCAAATTCTCATTTATTTTTAGTGTAAAATGTAAGTAAAAATAGTTTTCCTACATATTTTGAAATAACATGACGTTGTATTTATTTCAAATTCACACGAACATATTTTAGAAATATTGTTCGAAATGTCACAGATAAAATATTATTTTATTTTTTTTTTTAATTTTTTAATATTTTAATATTTTGGTATGAGTAACGAATGGAAACACATAAAACATTAAATATACATATTTCCAAACAATTTCATATAAATTTCTCCAAAAACAAAGGTGTAGAATTCAAATTAGTAGTAATTTTGTCACTAAAATTGAAGTTTATACTACTATTATGCTATACAGTGTAATTTATATACTTTATTACAATTTCTAGCAACCAAAAATAATTTTATTCGATAGTTTATACATTCAACAAGACTTCCTGTAAGTTTTATCCATAAATATTGTCTCAAAGTGAAAATAAAGCAAAATTTGCAATATTGCAAAAAATTTCCTAACCTAGAAATTTTCCCGCCAAAAAGGTCCCGAGTGAACGGGAGTGTAACATGTCGCGCGCTGTCAGAGCGTAGAAGTTAAGCAATTAAGTTAAATTAATAAACATAAAGTTAATATATTTCAGACATTATCCCAATAACATAGCAAATTAAAGGCAAAATTATTGTTTCTCGTAATAAGTAAATTTATTATAAAAAACTTGTAAAAATATTTAAAATAAAATAAATAATAGAAATACAAGTCAAAAAATATTAAAAAATTAAGTTAAATAACGTTTATAAGATAATTAGAAAATTTGTTAAAAATTGTTTAAGTCATGGGAGGTGTTCGTGTATAAAAGAAAATTTTTCTAAGTTGTGGAAGGAGTTCACGTATAGATGAAATTTTCTAAGTTGTTGAAGGAGTTCATGTATTAAAGAAAATTTTCCTGAGTTATGGAAGGTGTTCACGTATAGACGTCTTGTATGGATGAGGTGCCGGAGATACATACCTGCAGTTGTACATATATATGGGGTGGTCGGGAGCCCGACTGCCTGAAGTACTGTAGCACAATGACTAGTCCTATATTAGGGACTTATGATATTAAACTCAATGATACAAAAGCAATACTATAGAAGGTCTCCATGATGAATTTGCATTACAATAGTAGGGTCGTGGGTTCGAACCCTATATATGAATGACTTATGAAAGTAAGGTCTATGATTCAAAAGCAATACTATAGAAGGTCTCTGTGATTATAATGCATTACAATAGTAGGGTCGTGGGTTCGAACCCTATATATGAATGACTTATGAAAGTAAGGTCTATGATTCAAAAGCAATACTATAGAAGGTCTCTGTGATTAATATGCATTACAATAGTAGGGTCGTGGGTTCGAATCCTATATATGAATGACTTATGAAAGTAAGGTCTATGATTCAAAAGCAATACTATAGAAGGTCTCTATGATTAATATGCATTACAATAGTAGGGTCATGGGTTCGAATCCTATATATACATGACTTATGAAAGTAAGGTCTATGATACAAAAGCAATATTATAGGAGGTCTCCTTGATGCATAAGCATTGTATGGGGTGGTCGGGTAACTGACCGCTCCTAGTACTGTAGCAAAATGACTAGTCCTTATTAGGGACTTGAAAAGGAATATTATGGTGGCGTGTGTGCTGCTTCACGAGCAATTGGTCCGAGGTAAACTTGGACTCGCTAACCGATGTGTCCTAGACATATCATCTTAGTGCCGGTGGTAAGCGGGTTTGTTGTAGCAATACGGCTTTCCTGTGGACATCGCACACCCATACCGTTTGTGGGCGGCGTAGTAGCGCATAGCGAAGCGTCGTCTATCTTTCGGATGGGGATGATGAGTGTGTTAGGTAGCACTTTTAAGTGTAACAGGCATACTCAACTTCATGTCTTAGTGCATTAGCGCTATGATACGTGGAGTTTTGTTCATTGACGTCTTAGTAGCGTGCTACTATGATACGTTAGTGATATTTTTTATATAACAACAATACTAACTTTGTTGCCAAAGTCGATAGGAGTCATGTGGGTGTGTTGTGAGGGTGCGCCGCCCGTATGATAGTTGCATTGATGCTTACTGCTACATGCGGTATTGCGTCTTGTGATGGATCTGCGGGTGTGCTGCGCCTGATTCGACGCTCTCTTGTGGTTCTGGTCGATGGAGGTATACAATTAACATCTTAGTGTCGGTGGTAAGCGGGTTTGTTGTAGCAATACGGCTTTCCCGTGGACATCGCACACCCATACCGTTTGTGGGCGGCGTAGTAGCGCATAGCGAAGCGTCGTCTATATTTCGGATTGGGATGATGAGTGTGTTTGGTAGCACTTTTAAGTGTAACGGTCATACTCAACTTCATGTCTTAGTGCATTAGCGCTATGATACGTGGAGTTTTGTTCATTGACGTCTTAGTAGAGTGCTACTATGATACGTTAGTGATATTTTTTATATAACAACAATACTAACTTTGTTGCCAAAGTCGATAGGAGTCATGTGGGTGTGTTGTGAGGGTGCGCCGCCCGTATGATAGTTGCATTGATGCTTACTGCTACATGCGGTATTGCGTCTTGTGATGGATCTGCGGGTGTGCTGCGCCTGATTCGACGCATTCCTGTTGTTCTGGTCGATGGAGGTATAAAATTAACATCTTAGTGTCGGTGGTAAGCGGGTTTGTTGTAGCAATACGGCTTTCCCGTGGACATCGCACACCCATACCGTTTGTGGGCGGCGTCGTAGCGCATAGCGATGCGTCGTCTATCTTTCGGATGGGGATGTTGAGTGTGTTTGGTAGCACTTTTAAGTGTAACAGGCATACTCAGCTTCATGTCTTAGTGCATTAGCGCTACGATACGTGGAGTTTTGTTCATTGGCGTCTTAGTAGCGTGCTACTATGATACGTTGGTGATATTTTTAATATAACAACAATACCAGCTTTGCTACCAAAGTCGATAGGGATCATGTTGGGTGTGTTGTGAGGGGGCGCCATCCGTATGATAGTTGCATTGATGCTTACTGCTACTGGCGGTATTGCGTCTTGTGATGGATCTACGGGTGTGCTGCGCCTGATTCGACGCTCTCTGTGGTTCTGGTCGATGGAGGTATACGGGTGGTGATGTCTGCTGGGATGTATGGGGGACCTTGGAATGGTGTAAGCCCGACGATAGTCGTATTGATGCTTGTTGCGTTCTGCAGCATTACTTCTCTGCGATGGTTGTTTGGTGGGACGCTATTCTCAATGGCGCTCTCTGCGTCTTGGTTTGACTCACACCTAAGTAGCTTTGCCCAAGTCGGGTCCCTTCATTGCGGGGCTGCAGACTGTCTGCCCTCCACGATGTTTTATATAACAACATAATATTATCTCTCTGTAACTTTCCCACCTTTGAATGATTGAAGGCAACTTGTTGGTGGGTGAGACAAACATGATCGAAAATGCATTTACTCAACGTCAGTGACACAAACCCTTTCTGATGGCGAATTATTACTCTTATCTTATAACTGCCTTTTGGCTATATCTGCCGTTGTATTGGTTGGTGGAGCATATGTGTCGACCTCATGCGGGTGGTAGCTGGCGGGAGGATCTGAGGAGACTCTCAAGGCTGCGGCCGAAAGCTGCACAACGTGGGACCCCATTCCCTTGAGGTGAGCAGTAGTCTCATGACACGCTCTGCGGCTAGTAGCCGTGCTGATCATGCAATTGGTGGTGATGCCATACACTTACACCACGTCTGCAGGAGCGGCAGTCTGGCAGGTGGTGGCGCTCACGGAGGGTTTACAGCCAGTGTGTCTATTTGCCTAAACCATGTGACGTACATTCACTGTGGCTGGATTCGTTCGTATTCTGTATGGCGTTTACACGCATTGACATGCGCGACTTCGGTCGATGTTTGTGCTTACGCACTAACAAGGGGCCAAGCCTCTTTTACTGGTTCGCCAGTTATTTTGCTGTGGACTACGGTCCAGTTCCCGAATTAGCGTTCCCTTCGGGGGGAGTGCATCAAAATGGTTGGCGCTCACCGTGCACGGCGTGTGTGGGGCCGTGTACCTCCCCTACATTTTTTTAAATAAATGTAGGAGAGCGAAGCCCTTGTATCGGGTATTTTTGTATAAATATATTGTGAGCCTTTTCCAAGCGGGAAGGGATTAATAATAATAAATTAATAATGTAAACCTGATACAAGTGGAATAGGGACGTTTTATGTTCTTAACCTTTTTCGAGCCCTGTCTTCGTGAACGGGGTTCACTTAGCTTATTAGGCACTACCAACAGCTTTCAATTGCTCTAGTGAATATTCATTCTTCCAAAAGACACCTAAAAGAACTAAGTTACAAACAAACACAACGTAAATAAGGGTCCTAACTAAGACGATCACGCCAAAAGATTACAAACGGCCTATTAATAAACCTTTAGAGAGATCATTTTAGAAAGATCTGAACATAGTTTATTAATCCTGGTCACATATATATAATGTTATTGAAAAGGGGATATTTTTAATATTATAAAATTTTTATTTTGCAATACAATAGAGGGGGGGGGGGGGATCGTTACAATATCAATGATATGTTGCATACCCGTAACATTCATTACTATGCAGATGACAGCACTGGTGATGCTCTTTACACCGGCCGAGCCCATATTTCTCGGGAAAACGTCTCCGAGTGTCGGGACAAACTTGTGTCTGAAGTTGAGTCTTTGCTGAGCAGAGTCTCGAATTGGGGGCGAATAAATCTAGTCCAGTTAGTTAGTTAGTAACCCCCAGAAGACACAAGTTTGCGCGTTAACTGCTAAAAAGAACCCCTTTGACGTATCTCCTCAGTTTCAAGGCACTACCCTTGTTGCCTTAGCCAGTATCGGAATCCTCGGCCTCCACATATCGAGTGATATGTAATTTCGTTGTCACTTGGAAGAAAAGGCCAAATTGGCCTCTAAAAAGCTTGGTGTGCTCAGCAGAGCAGGACAGTATTTCATGCCGGCACACCGCCTGCAAATATACAAGGCGCTGGTTCGCCCGCACATGGAATACTATTCCTGATCAGCTTCTTCCACTTGACCGCATCCAGCGAAAAGCGACTCGAATCGTCGACGACCGAGTGCTTTCCGATCGTCTAGATTCACTGGCACTGCGAATAGATGTTGCATCTCTTTGCATTTTCTTTCGCATATACCATGGAGAGTGCTTTGAGGAATTGTTTGGATTAATCCCAGCTGCCAAATTTCATGAACGCACTACGCGGCAAACGTCCCGACACCATCCACACCATCTGGATACTTGGTCGTCCACCACTGTACGTTTCAAAACGAGTTTTCTTCCGCGTACGACCTCTCTGCGGAATAGTTTACCACCGGCAATTTTTCCGGACCGATACGACCTTGGGACCTTCAAAAAAAGAGCTTACTCTGTTCTAAAAGGCCGGCAACGCACATGCAATTCCCATGTTGTTGCAGCTGATCATGGGCGGCGGTAGTCACTTAACATCAGGTGAGCCGCATGCTCGTTTGCCCACTCTTCTATAAAAAAAGATACTGGACACACAGTGAAACTTATACAAAGCTTAAGGATATTAGGGTCTGAAGAAAGTTGTGAATGTTTTCGAAGCATTGTGCATTATGCAAAATTATCATATGTTTGTTCTTCATGAGCATCATTTAGCAAAGCTCTTTGTGACCTTTCTTGGTGTAGTATTGCAGTTTTATGAGTGTCGACACAAACTTGTGTGCAGTACACTAAATGAATTGGTATATACACGTATTTTCAAGTTATCCACATTTTCAGAGTGGCGAAGATTCTTGTAATTTGAAAACTAAACTCCAAATGCTACTACAAAGCGCATCAACATGTTTTAGCTCAGTTTTTTGTCACTATAGATGCCTGAATATTTAATTTTGGGCCTGGCAGAGATTGAGACACGACTAAAGTTACTGTACCGCAACGAACACTGATAAGTCTTGATAGAATAGCATTTTTAAGAAATTAGGGCAGTTTAGATCAATGCATATAAGTTGTATCTTTGCAATATTGAGTGTCAGAAGGTCTCATGTTAACCAAAGCATAACTTCTACTAAAGACCTTCTCTGCATAATATTTGGCGCGAATCCAATCTTCACCCCAAACCACTAAGAACGTGTCGTAAGTATAAGTGCAGATCCGATAATTATTTAGCTACATCCTACACAGATCATCAGAATCATTGATGTAGATCACAAAGAACATCTTTGCATTCATCCATTCATCACAGCCTATAAAATTCTACTGCAGGCATTTCCCAAATATTGCCTCACAAGTGGGGGTTGGAGCGGGTTTGCAAACGCAATTCTTAATTTAGGTTGTGATCAGGATGATGCTACTGTCCACCACTTGTTTTAATTTCCGCCTGTCACCTTTCACGATACTCACGGGACAATATGGGGTATTGGATATACTTACACCCCTACAAGGTAAGATATAATCTCTCACACGAGTAAATATCTCCTGATTAATATGTCTGGATCTAATACTATAGGTAAGTTGCAGCCACAATAAATAAAAGCAAAATATTATTTCACTATAATTACCGGACGAGTCCTCTCCAGTCATAGAGGCGGGGCGAGGGCTGTCCTCCTTGACATAACCCAGATCGCTCGACCTCGCGTTTATGTCATAAATTGTTGCGACGCAACTTATAGCAAATTGACCACTGGGTGGCGGAATCGTAGTGAACCTATAAAAATAATTTATTTATATATATATACGAAACAATGCATAAACAATATTACAGAAATTATTTTTATGTGATAGTGCCTCACTGCAGCTATATTGTAGTTGTAACAGCAGTGGGTTGGCCCGACCCGGGTATGACCACACTATCACAGAATATCAGCCAGAAATACCATCGTAAAATAGCAGCTTTAAAATGATTTGTTAACTATGGTGAGTGTAGTGAACCGGTGACCCTTTTTACAGGAAAAGAGGAATTACAATTCGGTCAAAACAATTAGGTGCATTTCAGGAAGTGGGTTTCAGCGCCTGCATCCTGGTACTTTCTCCGCGCTTCCTAGTTCTAATGATATTGTAGCTATCATGTATCCAATTGTTTTGTTACGTAGTATATCTTCGTCTTAATGGGTAACAACACGCCTGCATTTTGAATTTTTATCGAGGATAGAAGTAGATGTATATGGGCTACAGCATCCATAAGTGGATGCTGTGGCCCTTAGACAGCATAATGTTAAGCCATTAGGATGATAGAGTGCTCGTTTGTCTCCATTATTTTATATATTAAAATAAATGTGAGACCATCATGTTAGTCCTCAGAGATGATAACGCATCTGTAGCCTTCTGTGTTTGAAGGTGGTTGCAGGTGTCCATGTGCTGCAGTGGCCACTTATCGTCAAGTAAACTCTCACTTTGTTTGTTAAATCAGTTTAAAAAAAGTAAAGCAGTTTTAATATGAGTCTGCGACGAGTGAAGTCCTTGTTGCCCGCTAATTATAAAACAAATTGTTTGCTGTCAAACACAGTAAAATTAAAATATAAGTTATATGCAATTTTAAGTGGTGATTTATCACGTGTTTGGTGGTGAAGGACAACAAGAAAAAAAATATTTCGAAGACATTTGAAGTTCGCCAAAACGCATTTGGGCAGCGCGGCGGACACTTCCTTGCCGTAAAACCCTCTCAGAAATGAGGGGAGGCCTGTGCCAAGCAGTGGGACTTATATAGGCTGTAACTTTACTTTTTACTTTTACTTTACTAAAATAAAACAAATTCAAACTTTTTGAATTGAATTTGAATATAGGTACCGAAGACAGAATAGATCTTTAAAAAAATTATAGATTTAGTATATCTTAATCTTGAGTAAGAACGAGATAGAGTGGCTGGACCATACACGTACACGTTATAGACCTATATCGGGCTGACGTCACTTGATAACGAAACAAGTCCTACTTATTTTCGAGATATCTTTGATTTCAAAGCATTAATAACTTTTTAAAAGGTGTGATTAAATATGGTGACATGTACAGTACCTAAATGCAGTTCATCGAGAAAAGAAAATCCACAAAATGAAACATTTCACACATAAGTACAATTAAAATGTTTAGCACTCTAAATACAATATTTTAGAACTGGCACAGGTAAATGCTTCATACACAAATTTATAGGGAAAAATATCGCATTGTATTACGATAATGCTCTAAATGCGTAAGAATTATAATAAATTTTTAACAAAAACGTGAATTCCCGCTATTTCCTATCTGATTATGTAGAGATTGACACCATCGATAAAATGTTTATACCAGGCAAAAGCATATCATCGGATGCAGCCTGTTTTAACTTCGTATTTTTTTTTAATTTTCAATATTTAATTTTTGGCATTATAGTAAATACTTTAGTGGGATAAATTAAAGTCTTACAATGTTTTAGATTTCCAAAAAATATTGAGGTTAAGCTAAAATGGTTAAAAAGAACTAATAGAGAAGACTGGTTTCCAAAACAATATACAACTATATGTGGCAAGCACTTAGAACAAAAATGTTTTTCTTGTAGATGTACCCAAAGAGTAAAGCTGCGTTCTGGTTTAATACCCACATTATTTATGCCCGTGCGTAGTTTCTTAACTATATATATTTACTGTTCATATGTTCATTTTGTTTGCGCAGGTTCAAATGTGTACAAATTGTTGTTGTCATCTTTGTGATGTAATTTTTTTTAAACGAAAGTAACAAATAAACTTACAGAATCATTTGATGGAAACGGCTACTATAGTAGGCACATTGTCACCTACAGTCAGCTTCATACAAAGAACGCTACCAATGTGTTTTCACTCATGAAAATTAAGATAAAATGCCTTACAACCTATAATTATACAGGTTCTCTATACTCAACAGACCGGAATGCGCTAGTGTAAACACTGCAGCTTAGCGGCAGAAATAGGTAAAAGGGTGATTAAAACATCATTTTATTCATTTTAATCATAGATAAGTACATAATATATACAGTAATTATATTTGTTTATAGGTTGTATTGAAGCCGAAACGCAAAGCATCGTCAAATGTCTATAGAGATATAACCCCAGTACCCAGTAGCTCTACTGCAAACGTTTCTGTTATAGACGATCTCCCGAGAAACAAAAAAAATGAAGAAAGCTATTGTTGTCCTTCGGAGATGCCTAGATATGAAACAAAAAAAAAGAAAATTATAAGAGCACAAAACACGGGCTAGGGAAAAAGTGGAAAAAGGTGTCTCAAATGATGAAAAATCTTGAAAGGCTTCCCTCACTTCAAAATAACATAAGTGCTGTAATGGTGTCAAGTTCATACGATTTGTTGCAGCATCTCCTCGAAAGGGTGAGTAACCTTTAACTGCCGACCTATACGTCTCACAGACGTCATAACTTTTAATTTTGAATTATTTCTAAAATCACGCCACCTTCAGCTTCCAGCTACCTTCCTCCCTCAGCGTCACAAGCCATCAGTGAACGTTGCGCCCGCGGCGAGTGCACACGTCTCCGTATTGAAGCGATCGACGTCTCACAGACGTTTACTCTACACTTTTATAGCTCTAAGTTCTTGTATTTTTACTAAAACGTTTAGGAGCGAAGTATGTCTGTTAAGAAATCTTGAACTGAACTGCTAATTGAATTTATACATAGTAAGTAACTGATAATAGAATAATTTATACATAGTAAATAAATCTAATTTAAAAAAACTATTTTACAATGTTCCATAAAACATACATAAACTCACACGCCTGTCACCCAGAGGCACCTTGACAGAGAGTTTTGGCATTGAGTTGTGACACTAAGGGCTGTAGGTTTGAATTCCGAATGGAACAAGTATTTGTATGGATTACAAATAATCGGGCTGGATGTTCGTCCTTGTGAAAATTATTTATTTGTGAACCTCCTCCACTATACAATAAAAAACCCCAGTTTGGGGATAACTTTTTTTAGAAAGAGGGGTAAGCAAAGACTACGGACTTCATTTCGGAAGGGTCCTGACACACATTTCTCGTTTCTTTCACATCCATACACATAATTGGCAGTGTCGGGGATTTTTTCACATTAAAACTCGAGTTTCAGGAAACAATTTTTTATGCATTCGATTATACCGTCAAAAATCTTACAATAATCTCTTTAACGTCAGTAAGCACATTTTTAATTACGACGGGATCTCTTCAAATAAACATTCTATTCTGCCAAAGATACTTTTCCATTTAGTTCGTTATACTTTATATTACTAAAATTTTAAAACCAGTGGAAAGTCACTTGCAAGTGAAACTCTTTATTAACACTACAAAATACGTGGAAAGATTTATTAGTGAATATACATCAAAGACTAAATTTATCGACCAAATTGGCGATTTATTGAAAACGGGCCAAATTAGGAGTACCCTTAACCGACGAGCATGTAGGCGTAAGTAATATGGATGTGAAGGAGGCGAGAGAGGCGTGTCAGGATCGTGCCAAATGGAAGTCTGTAGTCTCTGCCCACCCCTCTGGATGACAGGCGTGAGTGTTTATGTTTTTTTTATATACATCAAAGATTTCTTAGTGATTTCTTGACGAAATTTACAACCAGGAAAAAGTTTTACAGCCATTCAGTTAGCGAGTGCCATACCACGGAAAAAAGGCCGAAACGGCCATAGGGTTCTTATAAGAGATACAATGAAGCGAACTAACTGTGCTCTTACAAGGTACGTTCCCTTGTTCAAAAGCTTAATGTTGTTTGTTGTTTTACTTTTATTTTCCCAAATATGACAGTTCGCGACTGACCTATTTTTGTTCCGTGATAAATAAAGTAGAGAGGAAAGGATTTTTTTTATTGAAGCGACAAACAAACTTATATTCCTTTTTTTATAGATGGTGACAAAGGAGCACGTAGTAGACCTGACGTTAAGAGGATGCTTTGGCCCATAGACATCTATATTTAACCTTCATTAACATTCAAGTCGCAGATACGTTGTTACACCTGTGGATAAAGATGGAGTGCCTACTTCCGAGACGACAGCTATGTCTATTTAAAAACTTATTGCATTTGTCCAAAAACTGCCGCAGACATTTTTCCTCAGGGGGTTTATACGTAGTAGAACCATGGTGCAGCTATATTATGGCTGTAGCACGAATGGGTCGACTTGACCGGGATAGGACCACGCTCTCATAGAATACCCGCGTGAAATAACAGCTTAATGCTGCTGTACTTCGTACGGTAGGTGTAAAAAATCGTAGACAGTTTTAACTGGGAACAAGGCATTTTGTATTAATCCATATTTCATATTAGTAGTGTAAAAATCTTACTGTTTTTACTGGAGGAATCTTGCTGTTGGACATATTTTGAGATTAATTACAGTCCGATAACTGCCTTCTGCTAAATATAAGCGATAGACTGCCTGATATATGAGATATTTGCTAAGGTTATTTTTATGTGGCATAAAGATGATAAACCATATACTTACCCGCAATTTAGATTCAATATACAGATGTCCTGTTATCCCTTAGGACTAAGATTAAATGCCTCGTGTCCAAATTTAGAAATAATTTCAGAAAATGAACCTTACAGTAATTTATTTGAAAGCAAATGTGTGAAGATATCTAAAGGACTAATACATTTGGGAAGTTAATTACAATTTTATAACATGTGTACTAGTGTTATTTTAGGATGACACGTGTGCTTTCGGATCTATTATTTCCGAGTCACGAAGCACTTCTATTTTAGCACAAATAGGCACCCGAGTAATGGTTCAATAATAACTTTCTTATTTAATTATTTTCAAAATTATGTGTCACCGTTACAGTTATTAAAATTCACTGCCTATAGTGCTCCGACTTATAATTTCTGTTAAAATAGATATTTTCTATATTTGCCTTGCTTGCGGTGCGATTAACAACCACAGTGCTTTATTTTTAATCGTTAATAGGAAGATGCTGCTGCCTAACTCCTGATGCGTTTCCCTCTGTCGCCTCTTACGACCCTCACGGGCTGATATGGGGTAGTGGATATGCCTTACACCGCCACTACACGATAATCACACCACTACATGGTGTGAAAATTAAAGTAATATGTACTACATACTAGAATAGACGCCGCAAGTAACTAAAAACTATAGGAAGCAAGCACAGAGTAATTTTTAATGGCACAGACTAAGTAAGTTTAAATCTGCGAGCTCTAACGCGTGTTGCCAGCGGCGAAGTCCCAGCGTCTCTTCCAGTATGTAGCACATATTGCTTCAATGAGTTTCACCTGTTTTCACCTCTTAATTTATAAACATTAAACTTGCATATCCGTAATACCTAAGAGTAAAGCCCTTGCCATAAATTCCACAATACTTATGCTAGCAACTCAGGTTTGATAACGGCCTCCACCAATGAAATTTTTATTGTAATTTTAAGTGCTGATATATCACACCTTCGGCTGTGAAGGCAATCATCGTACGAAAACCTACGCGTCTGAGGAATAAAATTATTTGGAAAACATATAAGTACTATAGCAGCGTGGCAAATAAGTTGCTCCATAATCCTATCACAAATAACGCGATGCCTGTGCACATCAGTGGGACTTATATAGGTTGTAACTTTCAACTTTACACTGTAGTAAGACTGTTCCTGGGCCAAAAATATTAAGGAAGAGTCTTATTAATTTCTTTATAACACATTGAATGAAATTATTTTTAACGGATTACCGTGTTTTTTTTATAGAATAAAAGTGAAAATCTATCACTCAGTCAATCTGATGGCAGGTGGATGCTGCAGCCTAGATCTATCTTTAATTACGATTCAAAATGCAGAATGGCTTTCACCTCTGAGAACTAAGATAGAATGCTTCGTTTTGAGTAAAAAGCGTCCTCCGGTTTTTACACTCACCATACGAAACATGGTAGCATTAAGCTACTATTTTATGCCAGTATTGTGTGAGAGTGAGGTCGTTACCTGGTCGAGTAATTTATTTTTGTGTCCGTCTATAAAGGAAACATTAGTAATATTTAACGTAAAAGAACATGCACATGTAAAGAGCCGTCGTTCCGGGATGTCTTTAGTCAATGAACATATTCAGTTCGTAACACTAATTAGATTTGAGAGATCATAAATCCTTACAAAGGAACACCGATTGCTACAAATTAAAGCAACGTGGTCAACCTATCGCTCAATGAACCTAGCTTGGGTCAAGCAGCGACAGTTGTAGTATGCAACTTTTCGTATGACATACAAGAATAAAATTCACCTCATGATTAGTGGATGCTATGCCATGTAGACACCTACACGTAATCTGGTAAGAATCATAGCGTAGATGCGTTGACGCTCGTGATTATATTCTACGCCAATCCACTAATGAAATGGGTCTCTTTTTCCCGTCACACACCATTTATATAACAGAGAAAAATTCTCATTTATTAAAAAATACACATAAAAATAAAAACCAATAATAGAGGACAAACTGCAATGAATTTAAAGCCGAATGTTATATATAACATTAACAACTTAAAAAATATAAATATAATATATGCATAATCAAAGATTATGCAGCTATTTTAGCAGAGTGTGGTCTTATTGCGGCTAGACCTAGCTGTTCGTACTGTGTATACTGTGTTAGTGAAGAAGACTATCAAACCACATCACGTATGTACATCGAATAATATAAGAGTATTAATACCCTACGTTTGCGGTTCCGACAGTATCCGGAAATTTCAGTTCCGGTCTAAAACGAACAGAGGACTATCTTCACTGTATTTTACATTTTGTTCACAAGCTTCATTATGATTCTTGCAACATTAGTCAAAAGTAGTGACGGTTTTACGGTGGCGGTGTAATAATATCCACTATGCCATATCGTCCCGCGGGTGTAGTTGGAAATACAAATATGTTTTATTGCAAATATTTGTCGAGTTTTCCGTTTTTAGTAGTCATAGACACTTGTGTTGGGAAAAACTCGTTACTTGCCTTATGGTTCGTCAAATATTAATATGTAAACTATAGTATATCCAGAAGGTTAGAGTTGATACCATGCATAGTTTAGTTTAATTTGGTTTTGCAAAATTATTCGAAAATAGTGAATGTTTTATCGTGTAGTAGTAAAGATAAGATGGAGTAAGAATTCATTATACCGTGTTATCCCGTGGGTGTCCTGAGAGACGACAGAGAGAAGCATACCAGGGAACGGGCAGAAGCGTCTTTTTCGAAACAACTAAAAGTAAATACGGTTGCCGACTCGTTTGCCCAGCATGGTGACTGTGGCAATTATAATTTACAAGCAATCTATATGGTAAGGCTATGTCCAGCAGTGGAGTTTTGATAAGCTGTAACGGTAACGGTTTAATTCAAAAAATAAACATAAATATGTTTTTTTTTTGTTTACCTTATTAAATATGAACAAACACTTTGACCCCAAGCAATTATTTGTAGATGATAGAAATATACGCTGCTATGACGACAGAGGAAAGCAAATCAGATGGGCAGCGCCATCTTCCTAATAAAGACTAAAATAACGCTTGTCAAGGACAACGACAAGACAACTATGACAATAACTATGGCATATGAGGCAATTTATGTTTGAGGCCTATATCCAGTAGTGGGCTTCATTAAGCTGTAACGGTACTGTACGCGGTCCCAGAGCACTTAGTATAATAATATATAATGTTGCGAAAGTGACTAATTTTTATCTATAGATTAATTAATTGTTAATCATCATCAAGTACATTGCTGAACATAAGGCTCCCCTGAGGAATTTCACAAAGTACGGTCTTGAGCCACTTGCATCCATCGACTTCCTGCATGCCTTAACAGGTTATCACACCATCTAATGAGGGCTCACCCTACACTACGCCTGCCGGTACGAAGCTGCTACTCGAGAACCTTTTTCTCTTACAATATATTAGCGTAAATTAGAGGCATGATTCTGCTATGTTCATATGGTGCGTGTAGAGAACTGGAGACCATTTTTACTGTAAACGAGGATTTCCATTTTCATCCTGCATCCCCGAATCTAAATTATGGGAAAAACTGAACATGGCTATCGATGGATCGAATACAATTTGCCTAATTCATACTGCAGCAAAGATTATTATAATCGTAATTTTCCTTTTTAAAACCTTATAGTTGTGGCTTAGATAACTTTTGGTGTAGTTGCAGGTTACTATAATTCAGTTTTCACTGTATTTGAACCAGCTCCCGAAAAGAAGTAAATGTCACAAAATACTAGCGTGAAAAAGCAGCTTAATTCTGCTGTGTTCGTAGTATAGATGTAGAGAACCAAAGAAACTTTTAAATGATAATAAGGCATTATATTTTAGCCCTCAGGACTGACAACGCATCTGCATTTTGATTCTTAATCGAGAATAGATGTAGATGTCTATGGACCAGCATTCACTTACAATCGTGAAGACTCGTTCTAAAATCTTAACCTTATATGTGTATAATAAGTACAGTACCTGGTTGACCGAGCTTTGCTCGGTATCTTTCGCTCGATTATTTTTAATTCGTGTGTTTTGGAAATTATATTTAGATACAAATTACATACTGATGAAATATAAATAATATTTTTTGATCTTAGCGACATAACAGAAAAAACGGAACTGGTTATTTGAATAAAAAATCATAAGTGCAATTATTTTAATTTAAATTATCGTGTTTTTAAAAAATACTAAAAAAAGAGCTAGAAAAAATAGATTTTCTCAAAAAATAAAGGAACTTGAAAAAAAATTTAAAAAGTCGGTCGGTCAGTCTGGGCTCGAATCGGCGTTTTACGATTCTGTGACCGCCCATTATACCAATTTAGCCATCGTACACTAATATTAGTGATCGATGAATTTAGCTATTTATAATCATTAACAATCTGTCAAAATTTACGATATTGTCGCAGTTTTTCATTGCCTAAAAACACGGACAAAAAGACACTTTCTAAAAATAAATCCGAGCTAGATCGATTTATTATCCCCGAAACTCGCTGGACACTAAATTTTATGAAAATCGTTGGAGCCGTTTCGTATATATATATATATATATATATATATATATATATATATATATATATATATATATATATATATATATATATATATATACAAGAATTGCTCGTTTAATAGTATAGGATTGTATATGTGTAGTGCCTATTTTGTTCACAAGATTTTCCGTATCTTCCTATGTTAAAGAGTTTAACCAAATTGGTATTTTTGATTTTCATTCATGTTTGTAGATTTTAAATATACTTAACGACTTATTAGTCTTATTTAATAAACGACAACTGATTGAATTATACTGATGTCCTGGAAAAACTGTTTTACATGAAGATACTGGACATACAAACTTATACAAAGCTTTAGAATATAAGGGTCTGAAGAAAGTTTTCGAAGCATTGTGCACTGTGCGAAGAACATCATATGTTTGTTCTTCAGCTTTTTGTGACCTCTCGAGGTGTAGCGTTGCAATTTTGTAAGTATCACCACAAACTGGTGTGCAGTACATTAAAATGGATTGGCATATACACGTATAAACCATTTTCAAGGTATCCACATATGCAGAGTGGCGAAGATTCTTGTAATTTGAAAACTATTCTCCAAATGCTAATACAAAGCGCGTCAACATGTTGTTACCAGTTCGGTTTTTTGTCACCATAGATGCCTAGACATTTAATTATGGGCTTGGCAGAGATTGAGATACGATTAAAGTTACTGTACTGCAACGAACACTGATAAGTCTCGATAGAATAGCAATTTTAAGTAATTGGGTTAGTGTTAGGTGAACCAAAGCACATAAGTTGTATATTTGCAATATTGAGGGTCAGAAAGTCTGATGATAACAAAAGCATAACTTCTACTAAAGCCTTCTCTGCATAATGTTTGGCTCGAATCCAATCTTCAACCCAAACCACTAAGGACGTGTCCTAAGCATATGTGAAGATCCGATAATTATTTAACTACAACCTACATAGATCATTGATGTAGAATACAAAGAACATAGGTCCCAGAATGCTGTACTTGTAAGTCGTTCTTTGCATCCATCCATTCATCGCAGCCTATAAAATTCCACTGCTTTCCTTTGTCTAATATTGCCCCACAGGTGGGGGTTGGCAAGCGGGTTTGCAAACGCAATTCTCTATTAATTTAGGTTGTGATCAGGATGATGTTACTGTCCACCACTTGTATCAATTTCCGCCTGTCACCTCTCACGACACTCACGGGACAATATGGGGTATTGGATATATTTACACCGCCACTACAAAGTAAGAAATAATCTCTCACACGAGTAAATATCTCGTGAATAATATGTCTGGACCTAATACTATAGGTAAGTTGCAGCCACATTAAATAAAAGCAACATATTATTACAATATAATTACCGGACAAGTCCTTTCCAGTCACAGAGGCGGGACGAGGGCTGTCCTCCTTGACATGAACCAGATCGCTCGACCTCGCGTTAATGTCGTAAATTATTGCGACGCAACTTATAGCAAATTGACCACTGGGTGGTGGGATCATAGTGGACCTATAAAAATAAATTATTTATATATATCCGAAACAATGCATAAACAATATTTCAGAAATTATTTTTTATGTGATAGTGCCTCGCTGCGGCTATATTATAGTTGTAACACCAGTGGGTTGGCCCGACCCGGGTATGACCACGCTGTCACAGAATATCAGCCAGAAATATCATCGTAAAATAGCAAGTTAAAAATGATTCGCTAACTATGGTGAGTATAGAGAACCGGTGACCCTTTTTACAGGAAAAAAGGCATTACAACTTGGACAAAACAATTAGGTGCATGACGGGAATGGGGTTTCAGCGCCAGCACACTGTCTCTATCCCCTCGCTTCCCCTTGTAACCAATCACCGCCCCGGTATTCCCTCGCTAGTTCTAATGACATTATAGCTATCATGCGCCTCATTGTTTTTGTTACGTAATATATCTTAGTATTCAGGGGTAACAACACGTCTGCATTTTGAACCTTAATCGTGGATAGATGTAGATGTCCACGGGCCACAGCATCCTTAAGTGGATTTCATCGCCCATAGACAGCATAATGGTTAGCCATTTGGATGATAGTGTGCCCGTTTGTCACCTTTGTTCTATAAATGAAAATAAATTGTATTAACTAAGGATACTTTTGTTTTTTTATTTACAAGTAGCAAGATGTTGAAAAATGCACGTGATGTTGATCACTAGGTAGTAGGACTCCTTTACTGCTTAGACACCTGGGTAGGGCCTGCACTTTTACCTATTGCCACCAGTCAGTAAGGTAAGTAATTCTGTGTTCCGGTCTGAAGAGTAAAGAGAGCCCGTACAGTTACAGGATGGGAGACCATCGTCCTCAGAGGTGATAACGCATCTGTAGCCTTCTTTGTTTGAAGTTGGTTGCAGGTGTCCATGTGCTGTAGTAGCCATCATCAAGTGAACTCCCAGTTTGTTTGTCAAATCAGTTTAAAAAAAGTAATGCAGTTTTAATATGAGTCTGTGACCTGAAACGAGTCCCGAAGATTTCTGATATAATATATGAGAATGGTGAAGTCCTTTTTGCCCGCTAGTTTTAAAACAAGTTGTTATCAATCAAATACTACGTGAAAATTGCAAAACGAATTTCAAATAATTAAAAATACTTATAATAATGCTAATTTTAGAATTATTGTCAATATCAAATATGAGACATATACACTCCATTTAAAATATTTCTAACTTTTACTACTATAATTGTTAGTTCATGTTCACATTTTATATTACTTCAACTGCCTCATTCGAATAGTGTTCGTAAACGCGGTTAAGGCCGTCTCCTTCCAATCCAATTCCCCTCAATAACAAGAGGAGATATTTTGTAATTAACTCGGGCGTGTTACTTATACTTTACTGTACTTTGACTGTCTCGTTTGTCTAATGATCGTAAACTGCTGATTATGATATTCCGTGTTCGATTCCAGTTTGGGTCAAAAATTTGTGATTGGGTTTTCTTGTCAAGGAACTCTCAGTATAAGCGCGGATTATATAAATAGTAAACGCGATTCACTCCAATGCCTCAAAAAAACAAGTGTAGCCCTTCGGACTGCGCTTCGTATCTCTCCTTTTTTGTTGAAGGGAGAGAACCTTCGAACTATGAGAGTGAGGAAATAGAAAGTGCACCAACTCGTATGTTTGAGCACACTCTGACTGCAGCCATTGCAATTCGGTCTGGAGGTCAAAATTATAATTATTTTGTAGTCATTTACATAATAACTATAATATAACACACTCTAACTTTTTGAATTGAATTTGAATATTTGTACAGAAGACAGAATAGATCTTTAGAAAATCATAGATTTAGTATATACTTATGTTAGATTGGCAAAGTAAAAGAGAAAGGGCATAGCATATCTTACGTTCGAACGAGATAGAGCGGCTAGACCATACACGTACAAGCTATAGACCTATATCGGGCAGACGTCAATTGTTAACGATATAAATCCCGCTTATTTTCGAGATAGCTTTGGTGTCGATTACGAGCATTAGTAATTTTTAAAGGTGTGATTATATATGGTGATGTGTACAGTACCTGATTACAGTTCATCGAGAAAAAAAAATCCATAAAATTAAACATTTAGCACTATAAATACAATATTTTAGAACACAAAATTAATACAAATGTTTTATACACAAATGTATAAGGAAAAATATCGCATTTTATAATAATAATGCTCTATAATATATGTAAGAATTATAAAAATTTTAACAAATACGTGAATTCCCGCTATTTCCGGTCTAATTTTTGTAGAGATAACTCTATGGATGTTATCTTATTGATAATATGTTCATAACGGGCAAAGGCATATCTTCGGATGCAGCCTATTTTAACTTCATTTTTTTTTAATTTTCAATGTTCAATTTTTGGAATTACATATAGTAAATACTTTAGTGAGATATATTAAAGTCTTACAATGTTTCAGATTTCCAAAAAATATCGAGGTTAAACAAAAATGGTTAGAAATGATAAATAGAGAAGACTGGTTTCCAAAAAAAAATATGCAACTATTATGTAACTAGAACCTTGTACAAAAATGTTTTTCTCATAGAAGTGCACAAAGAGTAAAGCTGCGTTCTGGTTCAAAACCGACATTATTTATGCCCGTGCGTAGTTCCTTAATTATATGTATTTTATTACTGTACATATTATGTTCATTTTATTTGCGCATGTTTAAATTTGTACAAATTGTTGTTGTCATATTTGTAATGTAATTTATTGTAAACGAAAGTAACAAATGAACTTACAGGATCACTTGATAGAAACGGCAACTGAGTACATGGTCACCTACAGCCAGCTTCAAATCAAGAAAGCTACAAATGTGTTTAACCCCTGAAGATTAAGATAAAATGCCTTACAACTGATAATTATACAGGTTTTCTAAACACAAAAGACCAGAATGCGCCAGTGTAAGCACTGCTGCTTATAGATTTTTTTTATAGAAGAAGGAGCAAACGAGCATGCGGCTGACCTGATGTTAAGTGACTACCGCCGCCTATGATCAACCGCAACACCAGGTGAATTGCGGGTGCGTTGCCGGCCCTTTAGAAAGGAGTAAGCTCTTTTCTGGTCGTATCGGTCCGGAAAAATGGCCGGTGGTAAACTATTCCACAGAGAGGTTGAACGTGGAAGAAAACTCCTTGTGAAACGTACAGTGGTGGACCGCCAAGCATCCAGATGGTGTCGATCGTATCGGGACGTTTGCCGTGTAGTGCGTTCACGAAATTCGGCGGCTGGGATTAATCCGAACAATTCCTCAGAGCACTCCCCGTGATAGATGGGATAAAATACGCAAAGAGATGCAACATCTCTTCGCAGCGTCAGTGAATCGACCTGATCGGAAAGCACTCGGTCGTCGACGATTCGAGCCTCTCTGCGCTGGATGCGGTCAAGTGGAAGGAGCTGGTACTGGGGAGCCCCAGCCCAGAGATGGGAACAGTATTCCATGTGCGGCCGAACCTGCGCCTTGTAAAGTTGCAGGCGGTGTGCCAGCATGAAATACTGTCCCGCTCTGCTGAGCACGCCAAGCTTTTTAGAGGCCAATTTGGCCTTCCCTTCCAAGTGACCACGAAACTGCACGTCACTCGATATGTCGACGCCGAGGATTCCGATACTAGCTGAGGCAACAAGGGGAATGCCTTGAAACTGAGGGGATACGACAAAGGGGTTCCTTTTAGCGGTTAACGCGCAAACTTGTGTTTTCTGGGGGTTAAACTGGACTAGATTTAGTCGTCCCCAATCCGAGACTCTGTTCAGCAAAGACTCAACTTCAGACACAAATTTGTCCCGGCACTCGGAGACCGGCTTAGCGGCAGAAATAGGTAAAAGGGTGATAAAAACCTCATTTTATTCAATTTAACCATAGATAAGTACATAATATATACACTTATTATATTTGTTTGTAATACAACCTGTATTGAATTCGAAACGCAAAGCATTGTCATATGTCTGCAGAGATATAAATCCAGTTCTCAGTAGCTCTACTGCAACGTTTCTGTTATAGACAATTTCCCGAGAAACAAAATAAATGAAGACAGCTATTGATATTCTTTGGAGACGCCTAGATATGAAACAAAAAAATATAAGGGCACAAAAAACTAGCTAATGCGAAAAAGTGAAAAACGTGTCTCAAGTGATAAAAAATCTTGAAAGGCTTCCCTCACTTAAAATTTACATTAGTACAGTAACGGTGTCAAGTTCAACATCTCCTCGAAAGGGTGATCAAGAAAAATCAAAATAGAAAATATAAACAAGAGTATGATATGCAAGTAAAGACATTTGCTTTACACTTTTATTGCACTAGGTACTTATATTTTTAATAAAACGTTTGGGAGCGAAGTATAGACGTATGCCTGTTAAAAAATCTTGAAAAGAACTGCTGATTGAATTTATACATATACATAGTAAGTAACCGATAATTGAATTTATACAGAGTAAATAAAGTAAATAAATCTTATTTAAAACTATTTTGCAATGTTCCATAAGAACATGCATCAACTCACACGCCTGTCACCCAGAGGCACCTTGACAGAAAGTTTTGGCATTGAGTTTTGACACTGAGGGCCGTAGGTTTGAATCCCGCATGGAACTAGTATTTGTATGGCTTACAAATAATCGGGCTAGATGTGCGTCCTTGTGAAATTTATGCCTGTGAACCGCCTCCACGATACAATAAAAACATTCCCAGTTTAGGGATAACCTTATTTTTCTGAAAGAGGGGTAAGCAGAGACTACGGACTTCTTTTCGAAACGATCCTGACACACCTTTCTCGTTTTTTTCACATCCATACACAAATGCTCACATTTCCGTCTATTAAGAGTACACATAATTGGCAGTGTCGGTTTTTTTTTTACATTAAAACTCGAGTTTCAGGAAACAATTTTTTTCTGTATTTGATTATACCGTTAAAAATCTCACAAAAATCTCTTTAACGTCAGTAAGCACATTTTTGATTACGACGGCGTCTCCTCAAATAAAAATTCTATTCATACAAAGATACTTTTCCATTAAGTTAGGAAAGTATATTACGAAAACTTTAAAATTAGTCGAAATTTATTTGCAAGTTTAGTTTGTTATTATTTCCGTGACGTTGTGACAATACAATTTCTGTTGGCAGACGGAACAGCAAACGAATCGTAAATCGTGCTATGAAAGTTTCTTAACAAATCTACATATATATATATATATATATATATATATATATATATATATATATATATATATATATATATATATATATATATATATATATATATGTATGTATGTATAGCAGATTCAGCTCTGCGCTTTTTTTAAAATGACATGATGAATATTCACTCATAAATCTTTCCGTGTATTTTATACTGTTAATAAAAAGATTTATAACTGGATCTAAGCACTACCTACTTCCTTGAGGGAAAAGCACGGTCCTAAACCACCTGCATCTATCAACTACCTGCGTGTCTTATTAGCGCTTAACTCCATCTTGTGAGAGGAAACCCTGCAATTCGCCTGCCTGTTGCCTGCCTGCCAAACGAGGTCGCCACTCGAGAACCTTTTTTCCCCATCGTGAAATTGTTAATAACTTGACTTAAATGCTTTTCAAGTGGTAGAGCCCTTATTGCAAATTTATTATGGTTGTAGCATGAATGTGTCAGGTCAATCGGATGAGGAACATGCTCTCGTAAAATATCAGCGTAAAATAGCAGCTCAATGTTTCTGTGTTTCGGATGGTGAGTGTAGAGAACCAGAGACCCTTTTTAATGGGAACGAGGCTTTCCAACTTAGTACTCGGGAGAGGCAACGCTTCTGCATTTTGATTCTTAATCGAGGATAGATATAAATGTTAATGGGACCCAACATCCGCATACCATCAGGTAGACCGCGTGCTCGTTTATCACCCAACTTTTGTGAAAGAACCTATTCAATACTAGTTAAGCTATGTACCGTCCTCATATAATACAACATATTATGTGAATAATAATAATGTCCTCTAGACCGTGATCCATTGACAACGGCCAGTCACAGTACGTGCTGTCCGAAGATGGGACTGAAATAACGTAACTTCCTGACTCCGGGCTGCTACAGAAAATTCTTGGTAGAAAAAAATAATGACTGATTTTGATCCCACCTGTGATTCGAACCCAGGTTCTTATGATCAACAACCGCGTGTACGACCACAAGAGCAAAAAGGCAGTCTTTGTGTGAATATGACCTCAATTCGTCGAGTTGTTTAAAACTGTTACGTGTGACGCTCCTTTTGTGTTGAAGGGAGGGAACCTTCGAACTATGAGAGTGAGGGAAAAGAAAGTGCACCAACTCGTATGTTTGAGCACACTCTGACCGCCGCGATTTCAATTCGGTCTGGAGGTCAAAATTATAAATATTTTGTAGTCATTTACATAATTACTATAACATAACACATTCTAACTTTTTGAATTGAATTTGAATATATGTACAGAAGACAAATTCAAATTCAAATTCAAATCATTTATTGCGAATATAGGTTGATACAGATGGTATTGTCATAGTTTATCACTTAGAGAACAAACACTTAGTACAGCTATATTCCGCCATTTGGCATGCAATATTAATTAAATTTTATAAGTTTTATATTAAATTATTTAAACATGCTTTATTTATAATTGGAGTTCAAAATCAAAATTAATATCGATATGTCAATTTAGATAATATTAAATAAGTCAAGTCAATTTAGTTATACTGTCATGTATTAGTCAATTATTGAATTTCATATTTATCTTCGAGATATTCTTTCACACTGTAGTATGCCCTATTAACGAGAAATTGGTTCAATAGTATTTTAAAATTATCTATGTTGGAACATCTCAAAATGTGTAATGGTAAATGGTTATAAATTCGAGTGGCCATACAAAATATGCTGTTGTTAAATTGGGCTGTTTTGTTTGATGGAAAACCTATTTTATGATTATTACGTTTACTGTGTAGGCACTCAAATAAAGAAATATGCGTAATAACAAATACGGCTACCTCATATATATAAAGACATGGAAGTGTTTACAGTTTCAGACTAATAAAAAATGGTTTACAACTATCCGTCTGTTTTAACTTCACAATAGCCCTTACACATCTCTTTTGGGCTCTAAATATCATATCATTGTCTACAGAGTTACCCCAAAAAATGACACCATACCTTAACACTGATTCTACATAACCATGGTACGCAGTGATGACCGCAGATTGATTCACAATTGTTCCAAGTCTATGCAGTGCATAAGAGAACTGGTTTAGTTTAGTACAGATATCTTCTGCTTGAGATTTCCATTTTAAGTTTGAATCGAGATTGGGGCCTAAAAATTTTGCATTTTCGACTACATTAATTTTTTGTCCGTTGTAGCATATATTAAGATTAATTAAATTATTTTTTATATTTCTGAATGTCATTAAATTTGTTTTATTTAGATAAATTAATAAATTATTATTTGACAACCATTGAATTATAATGTCTAGTGTTTGATTTATGTCAGATATCATTTTATTTTTGCTTGTGCTTATAAACATCACTCTACTATCGTCTGTATATAATACCATATCTTGATTTATATAATTTGATAAATCGTTTATATAAACAAGGAAAAATTATGGACTTGAGTCACTTCACGATATTAGGATGAATGTACTATTTGTCTATACGTTTTTGAGCATATGCGCGTAATTTGTTTACATTGTTTCCGATTTATTAGGTAAGTTTTTAGGAGATTAAGGATATTTCCTCGCATCCCGTACGCTTCTAATTTACTTAAGAGGATACTGTGATTAACATAGTCAAAAGCTTTAGTTAAATCCATGTATAGAGCAGATACTAAGTGATTATTATTAAGGCTTGACATTACAGTACGTAGAAATTGAATGACAGCAAAATTTATACTCTTATTTTTCCGAAATCCGACCTGTTTCTCTGGGAAGATTTTATATTTTTCGAAGAAATCATTAAGGTTTTGAGTTATTACCTTTTCAAAAATTTTAGAGAATATCGGTATGAGTGCTATGGGTCTATAATTTGCAACATCACTCTTATCACTTTTCTTAAATACAGGTTGAACTACCGTTTCTTTTTTAATTTATTTGGGAATTTTCCAGAGGCTATACTTAAATTTACTATGTAAGATAAAACTGGTGAGATGATGTTTGATACACTTTTTAATACCTTTGTGCTAACGTCATCATAACCTGGGCTATTTGTATTCTTTAATGAATTAATTATATTATTAATTTCGAAAAGAGTCGTTGGGTTCATAAAAAATGACATAAGTATTCGGTAATTTGCAGTTAACATTAATTGTTCTTAGATTACTGTCATTTCCACTTATGAAATAATTGTTAAATAACTCTGCGATATCTTTGGGGTCATCAATGATAATCCCATTATTATTAATATGCCTAATTTCCTCTTTAATCACATTACTGTTACTATAATTGATGATTGACCAAGTGGCTTTAGATTTGTTTGAAGCTGTTTTGATTTTATAGTCATTCTGTGCCCTTTGTGTTAACTTTATTATTTTGTTTAAACGTTTTGTCTAATAACAGTTTATCGAGAAAAGAAAATCCACAAAATTAAACATTTAGCACTATAAATACAATATTTTAAAAGGTGCGATTATATATGTTGATGATATATACAGTACCTGATTACAGTTCATCGAGAAAAGAAAATCCACAAAGTTAAACATTTAGCACTATAAATACAAAGATTTAGAAAATTTTCGGAGAGGTGCAGTACTTCATGTATACAATTGAATGGCAAAAAAGAGGATTACCACATGCCCACATTCTAATATGGCTTAAAGAGAAGTTGCGGCCCAGCCAAATAGACGACATATAAGCGCCGAGATTCCCGATCCTGAGAAAGATAAATAATTGTGTGAATGGTATCATACCATCGTCCGAAATATGATTCACGGTCCATGTGGAGCACGAAATTCAATATTGCCATGTATGAAAGATGGAAAATGTACAAAAAAATTACCTAAACAGCTATTAAAAGAATCAGTGCACAATGACAATGGCTACCCGTTATACAGACGCAGAGCTCCCGAAGATGGTGGCAGGAAAGTTACAATCAAATCTCGCTCTGGAGCGTTCGAAACCTTAGTTAATAGCTGGATTGTCCCGTATTCGCCTATTCTATGTAAAATGTTAATGCCCACATTAATGTAGAAGCATGTAGCTCTGTCCGCGCAATCTAGTATATCTGTAAGTACATAAAATGAAGGAAGCGACCAAGCAATATTTAATCTCAGGAGTGAAGGTGAAGCAAATCCCGTTTTTTTTTTTTTTTTTTTTTATTTGGTTCACAAATGGAATGTAACGTGTACATGGTTCAGGTAACTTGAAAAAAAGTAACAAACAAACGTTCATTCTAATAACAGTGAACACGGCATGCAACAAGTGGACGGGATAACAAATACAAATAAAGAAAGGAAAAAACTCTAAAATAATAAATATTCATTAATTAATGGCTAAACTAATGTTAGCCCTTGCTGAGGCCATAGAACCATGAAAGATGTCGAACAAATCACGAATATTATTGTAACTATTAGTCATTCTGTATAATGGCGAGTGATGACCTGCCACTGTTTTACAGTGTGGCATGACAAAAGTCTTTTTGCGGCCCAGGCGACTGCCAGCTCTAGGGACCGATACATCTAAATGATTTAAAATGTCCGGACAATTGACGAGACCATGGATAATTTTATAGAGGTTATGAAATACAGTTACTGAACAGTTACAGTTACCGTTAATGAAGTACAGACCGTTCAAGCAGGGCGTTATGTCAGCAGTAACGAGGCAGCGTGGCGTCTCCTTAGCTTCCCTTTACACGAAACGTACCCAACAGTTACTCACCTTGCTGTGCACTTAGAAAATATAGAGCGTGTATATTTCACCGAAAGAAATTTCCAAGAAAGAATTGCATCACCACCAAAAACTACAATAACAGCCTTCTTTCAACTTTGTCAAACCGACCCCTCTGCAAAAAGGTTGTTATATTCTGAAATCCCCCGCTATTATACTTGGAACACATCTAGGAAGGAGTGAAAACGCCGTATTCAAGGCGCTTCTGTTGCAAATTGGCCCGGTGTAAAGTCATCAGATGCCCTTGGTCGTGTGTACCGTCCATGTAACTAATTTTGAATGTTTCTGTTTACGATTGCTGCTGCACCATGTTCGGGGTCCTATAGGATATAAAGACCTTAAAACTGTCAACGGTCAGGAATACGCAACTTATAGAGAAGCATGTAAAGCTCTGTATCTTTTAGAAAACGATAATCAATGGGGTGAAACCATGGAGGAAACTGTGCAGTGCCAGTCACCAGCCAAATTTAGGGATCTTTTTGCAACTCTCATATTATCTTGCAGGCTATATAATGCACATGAATTGTGGGCCAAATATAAAGAATACATGGCGGAAGATAGTTTGCGAAGGTAACAGCAGACACCCGCGAACATGACACACAATAAACACATTTATAATGAAGCACTTGGAAAAATTGAATATAAAGTAGTGGCAATGGTAGGCAAAAAATTAAGCGACTTTGGAATGATAAGCCCTCAGCGAACAACCGAAAATGAACTAAGTGATAAAATTATAAGTGAAAAAATCTACGATATACCAGCTTTGCAGCAGAAAGTAGCCGAATTTGTTCCCTACTTGCTTTCCGAACAAAAACGAGTTTTTGACTAAGTATTAGGATAAATTGAATCTGAAAATGGTGCACTTTTCTTTTTAGATGCCCCTGGAGGAACTGGGAAGACATTTTCGTTAAATTTATTATTAGCGCAAGTACGGAAAGATAATAAGATTGCTGTGGCTGTAGCTTCCTCCGGTATAGCCGCCACGCTGCTAAGCGGGGGCCGCACTTCACATACTGTTTTAAAACTCCCTCTAAATCTAGCCCAGGAAGAATCGCCGATCTGCAACTTTAGCAAAAATAGTGCACGAGGTATAATGTTACGACAATGCAAACTATTAGTGTGAAACGAATGTACAATGTCGCATAAAAAAGCTGTAAAAGCTCTAAATGAAACGCTCCAGGATTTGTGCAGCAATACCGATGTAATGTGAGGAATGGTGCTTTTACTGGCTGGTGACTTTCGCCAAACTTTAAATCATTCAAAAGGGCACACCTGCAGAAGAAATTAAAGCATGCCTCAAGCCGTCTATTGTATAGAACAAGGTGACAAAATTCAGTTTAACTACGAATATGAGAGTGCATTTGTATACTAATATCAATTCTGGAAACTATGCTGACACACTTTTAAAAATTGGAAATCGGCGGTTGGAAACGTATGCTGAGGGCTGCGTTAAATTGACGAGACGAACAACATGCATGAAGACAAATAGTTATGTGAAAGGGCGATTCTTGCACCAAAAAAACGAGAGCGTTAACAAAATAAATTCAGATATATTAAGCGAAGTAGCAGGAGAAATAACAGAGTATTTGTCAGTAGACACAGTTATGGACACAGAACAGAGCACTTCATATCCCGCAGAGTTTCTAAATTCTCTAGAGTTGTCAGTTGTGCCCTGACATAAGCTTCAATTAAAATTAGGCGTCCCAGTCATGCTGATGCAAAATTTAGATGCTCTTTGGTTATGTAACGGGACAAGGCTGCGTGTGACACAGCGTGGACGGAACATAATCAGTGCTACAATTTTGTCAGGCGTAGAAAAAGGTGAAAATGTTATTATACCACGGATCCCTATAATTTCCACAGATCTTCCTTTTCAATTCAAAAGGTTGCAGTTCCCTATTAAACTCAGTTTTGCAATGACAATTAATAAAGCGCAACCGAACGTATTATCATTGCTTACTAAACAATATAACTCTTTCTCTTAGTTTAATCAGATTGTAAATTGATTGGTTAGGAATTTAGTTTAACCACAGAGTAATATAATTTAGCTACATAAATTAAGCGCGTTAACTTCATTTAAAGTCTAATCTAAAGAAAACTTATCAAAATCGCATAACGTAGTCGTAAATCTTCTTTAACGGGAATCATTACAATTTCCGAAGGAGTGAAGTAGAATTTAGTAAACTAAAATGGCAATGGCCCGGTCATTTATCTCGAAGAACAGACAACCGATGAGGAAGAAACTATAACCGTATTACTGTTAAGCAAAGTTTCTGGCGACCTACTCTAGATAAGTTGACATAATTATGTTTCATCATTATCATCGTTACATCCATTTCCAAGTCCACTGCTGAAGATAGGCCTCCCCCAAGTAACGCCACAAAGTACGGTTCTTGGCCACCTGCATCGATCGACTTCCTGCATGTCTTACCAGTCACGCAACAGACGTCGTCACTTTGTCTATAGGGGAGCAGCCTCACACTTCAATAAAATTATAAATGATTAAATGATTAATTATTATTCCTTAGTTATTCATATTTTCTGTCAAACATGAATATGTTTGGTAGAAAATTTTTGCTATAACGTGCCATACCACAAAAATATACAGGCCGATTAACTTGCAGAGAAAGAAAAAAAAACAAATTAAAATTCCCCAAGATTTTAGATAAATTTACCATTACTGAGACATAAACCTCTTTTACGATGAAACATTCACGTGCAAAAGTCAGAAGTTGGGAAGTTTCCTGGCAAAATTTACAAGGAGGGAAAAGTTGTTCAACCATTCTGTTAGCGAGTGCCGTACCATGGACAAAAGGCAGAAAATGCCATAGGGATTATAAGAGATACAATGAAACGAACTAACCGTGCTCTTAAAAGGTACGTTCCCTAGTTCAAAAAGCTTAATGTTCTGTTATATTTCTTTTACTTTTCACAAATATGACAGTTCGAGACTGACGTATTTTGGATGCGTGATAAATTTCGTGTGAAAACAGATATATAAAGTAGGGATGAAAGATTTTTTTTAAATTGAAGCGACAAACAAACTTTTTAAAAATTGAAAAAGGAGCACATAATACGCCTGATGTTAAGAGGATGCTGTGGCCCATAGACATCTACGTTTTACCTTCATTAACATTCAATGCAGATACATTATTACACAACATGTGGATAAAGTTGGAGTGCCTGCTTCAGAGATGACAACCGTGTCTGTTTAAAAACTTATTGCATTTGTCTAAAAACTGCCGCAAACACTATTTTTTCTGAGTCACGAAGCACTCGAATTTGAGCACAAGTGGGCTACCCGAATAATGGTTCAATAATAACTTTCTTATCGAATTATTTTCAAAATTATGTGTCACCGTTACAGTTATTAAAATTCACTGCCTATAGTGCCTATAGTGCTCCGACTTATAATTTCTGTTAAAATAGATATTTTTCTATATTTGCCTTGCTTGCGGTGCGATTAACAACCACAGTGCTTTATTTTTAATCGTTAATAGAAAGATGCTGCTGCCTAACTCCTGATGCGTTTCCCTCTGTCGCCTCTTACGACCCTCACGGGCTGATATGGGGTAGTGGATATTCCTTATACCGCCACTACACGGTAATTACATGGTGTGCCAATTGAAGTAATATATACTACGTACTAGAACAGATGCCGCAAATAAAATCTATAGGGCAGTGCGTTGCCCGTAGAAGCAAACACAGAGTAACATTTAATCGCACAGACTATGTTAGTTTAAGTCTGCGATCTCTAACGGGCGTTGCCAGTGGCGAAGTCTCGGCGTATCTTCGTGTACGTAGTACATATTAATTCAATGAGTTTCACCCGTTTTTACCCTTTAATTTAAATAAATTAAACTGTCAGATCCACTGTATCTTAGAGCAAAGCCCTTACCATAAATTCCACAATAATTATGCTATGCTATTGATAACTGCCTCTACCAATAAAATTTTAATAACCACGCCTTCGGCGGTGAAGTAAATAATCGTACGAAAACCTACGCGTATGAGGAATAAAATTATTTGGAAAACATGAGCGTACTAGAGCAGCGCGGTAAATAAATTTCTCCATAATCCTCGCACAAATGACGGGATGCCTGTGCCCAGCAGTGGGACTTATATAGGTTGTATTCTTCAACATTAATAATATTTATCGCAAAAGGACATATATATGTAAAGAACCGACGTCCCGGGATATCTATAGTCAATGAACATATTCAGTTCGCAACACTAATTAGATTTGAGGGGTCTTATTGCGGTTAGACTTAGCTATTCGTACTGTGTATACTGTGTTAGTACAGAAGACTATCAACATCACTTATGTATATAGAATAATAGAAGAGTATTATCCTTAGGTTTGCGGTTCCGACAGTATCCGGAAATTTCCGTCCCGGTCTAAAACCAACAGAGGACTATCTTCAATGTTATTTTACATTTTGTTCATGAGGTTCATTATAATTCTTGCAACATTAGTCAAAAGTAGGGACGGTTTTACTGTGGTGGTATAATAATATCCACTACGCCATATCGTCCCGCGGGGGTCTAGTAAAAATAAAAATATGTCTGATCTATATTACAAAGATTTGTTTAGTTTTCCGTTTTCAGTAGTCATAGACACTTGTGTTGAGAATAACTTGTTACTTTCCTTACGGTTAGTCAAATAAAAATGTGTAAACCATAGTATATCCAGAGGGTTAGAATTGTTACCATGCATAATAGTTTAGTTTAATTTGGTTTTGCAAAATTATTCGAAAATAGTGAATGTTTTATCGTGTAGTAGTAAAGATAAGATGGAGTAAGAATTCATTATACCGTGTTATCCCGTGGGTGTCCTGAGAGACGACAGAGAGAAGCATACCAGGGAACGGGCAGAAGCGTCTTTTTCGAAACAACTAAAAGTAAATACGGTTGCCGACTCGTTTGCCCAGCATAGTGACTGTGGCAATTATAATTTACAAGTAATCTATAAGGTACGGCTATGTCCAGCAATGGGGTTTTTATAAGCTGTGACGGTAACGAATTAATTCAAAAAATTTTATTTATTTATTTAACAGATACACCATTGGCTTATCACTAGACATTGTTAAATATAACACAATTGGTTTTGTTCAAAATGATTCGCCTTTAAAGGTATATACAACATTCACAAAAATAGTGCAGCTATTATAAGACAGTTGTTAACTTACTTAACTAGAACAATATCATTAATAAATTTACAAGTAATTTGATTACAATGAAACTAATGCTTAAACTTGAAGAAGAGAGAAAGTGTTATAAGTACTTATTACATAATCTAGCAAATTTTGATACGTTATCCGTATGGAAAATGTCGACGTCGCCGTTGGTGGTTATGTCGTTATACGTTTGCATTAACCTATTTATTGGGGCTCGTTTACCTAAATTCGTTCTCTGGTTGGGTAAACAGAAGATTTTGGTAATCGGATGTCTTGGAATAGATCTTGGAACTCTGATACTAACTGATTTAACAGTGCCGGTGATGATAGTAGGAGGCCGTGAATTAGCTTATGAAGTGTTTTAAGATCACTAAGTCGACGTCTTTTTCCGAGAGACTCTAATTTGAAGTGGGATAGCCTAGTATTATAGTCAGCACGGTAAGGACAAATTTGATCTTTAAAGGCTAAGTAGTGGGTAAAATTGCGCTGGATACGCTCTATTCGATCACTGTGAATTTGGTATGATGGGTTCCAAACAGGTGATGCATATTCTAGTGTACTACAAATAAGAGCTTTGTATATAGTGAGAATAGGTATAGGGTTCCGCAAATCCTTACATATTCGCTTTACGAATCCTGCCATCTTCCATGCTTTGGATGCAATATTATCAATATTGATGTTGAAATTTAATTTTTTATCGATCATTACGCCAAGGTCACGGACTACTTCGGATTCTGTTAATTTTTCTCCGTCTACAAAATAACTGGAGGGAATAGTGTTTCTCCTTCTGGTAATTTTTATAAACAGACATTTCTTAGGATTTAGTAGCATTTTGTTACTTTTGCACATATCTACAGTGGTAGAGCCACGCGGCAGCTTTGCTGTTGCACGTATGGGCCGGCTCAAACCGGGGTGTTACCACGACCTCACAGAATACCGGCGTGAAGTGGAAGCTCTGCTTCCGCGTTTCGTCTGGTGAGTGCAGGTGGCCGGAGGCCCAAATCCCTCCCCCCCATCAACATGGTAGCGGAATTAAACAATGATAGACTACCCCAGGAGGGTACCAGCACCCCTGGAGAATCCCTCGCTGAGCATCCACGACCATGTTTCTCCACTTCTGAGCGTGGGTGCTCAAGCTGCCCCGCGTATTCTGGGGGGGGGGGGGGGCAAAATTCCGCTCAAGACTACAACTGCTCGGGGCAAACGGAGCAACAAAACCAAGGCGACCCCCGCCACGCTGTCCGTGAATTTCTGCAATATCAGGGGACTTCACTCTAACCTAAACGCCGTCCACTACCATCTCGAGACGACGAGGCCGGCTCTGCTCTTTCTGACCGAGACGCAGGTGTCCTCTCCGGCTGATGTCTCGTATCTCTCCTACCCGGGGTATAAATTGGAACACTCCTTTGTGCCTCGGGCTGGAGTTTGCGTTTACGTCAGAGAGGACATCTGTTCTCGACGCCTCGGCAGATTTGAAGGTTCGGACCTGTCCATCCTTTGGCTACGCGTAGACAGCGACGACCATCCGCGCGTCTACGGGTGCCTCTATAGGTCCCATAGCGGTAATGCCGAAACAGACCGACTCTTCGACCACGTCCAAATGGCTGCAGATTCGTTGCTACAGCAGATCCCCTCCGCAGAGATCGTGATCCTCGGCGACTTTAACGCCCATCACGCCGAATGGCTTGGTTCACGTTTAACCGATCATGCGGGGAGATTTGTTCATGATTTTGCCTTGGCATATGGTCTGACACAACTGGTTACTTCGCCTACGCGGATTCCAAATGTGGAGGATCATGCACCTTCCCTGTTGGACCTTCTGCTGACCTCTCACCCGGACGGATATCAGATTTCCGTTGACGCCCCTTTAGGCTCCTCGGACCATTGTCTGGTCCGGAGTGTTGTGCCACTCACGCTGAAATCGCGGTTGCATTCTGCAGGCTGCCGCCGTGTTTGGCACTATAGGTCAGCCGATTGGGATGGGACGCGGTCTTTCTTTGCATCCTACCCTTGGGGGCGGGTTTGCTTCTCGCCGGATGATCCCAACGTTGTTGCGGATTCTGTTACTGATGTGGTACTTCAGGGTATGGAACTTTTTATTCCTTCCTCCGTGGTGCCCATTGGAGGCAAATCTCAGCCATGGTTTGGTCGCTCCTGTAAAATAGCATCATGCTATAAGCAGGAGTGCTACCAAGCCTGGATTGATGCATCAACGTCCCGGGATGTAAACACCAGCGCTCTAAAAAAGAAGTATAATTCCGCCACTAGGTCCTTCAAAAGAGTCATTGCCAAGGCAAAGTCAGAGCACATAGGCAGAATTGGCGAGAAACTAGTTCGCCTTCCTTCTGGAACCCGTGCATTCTGGTCCCTCGCCAAGGCTGTCCAGGGGAATTTCTGTCAGCCATCTCTTCCATCTCTGCACAGGGAGGACGACTCACTGGCCCATACTGCAAAGGAGAAAGCCGATCTTCTGGGCTCTTTCTTTGCGTCTAACTCGACTCTCGATGACGGGGGGAGTACGCCGCCGACCATCCCGCGGTGTGAGTGCCCCATGCCGGAAGTGCAGTTCACACAGCGCTCGGTTCGCAAAACACTCCTCTCCCTGGACATCCACAAGTCGAGTGGGCCTGACAGAATCCCCCCAATTGTGCTGAGGACGTGTGCTCCAGAGGTGGCACCGGTTTTAACGCGTCTTTTCCGGTACTCCTACTCCCTAGGCGTAGTCCCAAAATCATGGAAGACGGCTTTCGTCCACCCGATCCCTAAAAAAGGCGACCGCTCAGACCCGTCCAACTACCGGCCAATCGCCATCACCTCCTTGTTCTACAAAACAATGGAGTCCATTGTAAACTGCCAGCTCATGAGGTACCTTGAGGATCACCAGCTGATTAGTGACCGCCAATACGGTTTTCGCCGTGGTCGGTCAGCTGGTGATCTTCTGGTCTACCTCACTCACAGATGGGCGGAGGCAGTTGAGTTCAAGGGGGAGGCATTGGCCGTTAGTTTGGACATTGCGAAGGCCTTCGATTGGGTTTGGCACAAAGCGCTTCTTTCGAAGCTCCCTTCCTATGGGCTTCCCGAAAAATTGTGCGATTGGATCACCAGCTTTCTTGCAGATCGGAGCATCAAGGTCGTTGTAGACGGTGCAAGCTCCGATTGCAAGCCTATTAATGCTGGTGTTCCACAGGGCTGCGTGCTATCGCCAACGCAACGAAGAGGGGGCAAACGAGCATGCGGCTCACCCGATGTTAAGTGACTACCGCCGCCCATGATCAACCGCAACACCAGGGGAATTGCGGGTGCGTTGCCGGCCCTTTAGAAAGGAGTAAGCTCTTTTCTTGAAGGTCCGCAGGTCGTATCGGTCCCGAAAAATTGCCGGTGGTAAACTATTCCACAGAGAGGTTGTACGTGGAAGAAAACTCCTTGTGAAACGTATAGTGGTGGACCGCCAAGCATCCAGATGGTGTGGATGGTATCGGGACGTTTGCCGTATTGTGCGTTCACGAAATTTGGCGGCTGGGATGAATCCGAACAATTCCTCAGAGCACTCCCCGTGATAGATGCGATAAAATACGCAAAGAGATGCAACATCTCTTCGCAGCGCCAGTGAATCGAGCCGATCGGAAAGCACTCGGTCGTCGACGATTCAAGCCGCTCTGCGCTGGATGCGGTCAAGTGGAAGGAGCTGGTACTGGGGAGCCCCAGCCCAGAGATGGGAACAGTATTCCATGTGCGGCCGAACCTGCGCCTTGTAAAGTTGCAGGCGGTGTGCCGGCATGAAATACTGTCCCGCCCTGCTGAGCACGCCAAGCTTTTTAGAGGCCAATTTGGCCTTCCCTTCCAAGTGACCACGAAACTGCACGTCACTCGATATGTCGACGCCGAGGATTCCGATTATGGCTGAGGCAACAAGGGGAGTGCCTTGAAACTGAGGGGATACGAAAAAGGGGTTCTTTTCTTTCGCTTCGTTCTTCGCAAGTTCTGGGTATAGTTGATTGAATAACATCATATATAAGTTGATAAAATTTTGAAGCAGCGATATCAACGTCATCCAGATCCGACAGTTTTTTGACCCAATCTATATGACTTAATTTACTTTTTACAATTGCATAATCAGCTTTTTTGTTATTATACGTTGCAAATTGCTTGTTACGTAAAGAGTGATACTTATATGAACTCAACCCAATCGACAGAGCTGGATGGTGTGAATCTAATTTGCAGAGTGGATCAATACAATTATCGACTATTATACTGTCTAAGTTACTTAGGACGAGATCTAAGATACGACTGTTATGGTTTGCGACATGATTAAACTGAGACAAAATATTAATTACCCTAAGCTACACCGATAATTTAATGGAGTCAAGTTACAACATCCACTTGACTCTTTATTCCAGTCTATAAATCCGAGGTTGAAATCAACTAAAATAATTACATCATCGGAATGAGATAAAATAACATCACTGCAGTTGTCCATAATAGGTTCGAGTGACGACACAGTTATTGGTGGTGGTATGTAAATGGCACCAATTAAAATCGCTTTATCTGTCGATGTGTTTACTGATATCCACAAATCCACTCCAGTGCTTTCATAGTGAAACATTCTCTTCGAGTGGTACTTAATGGAAACAGCGATCAAAACGCCTCCGCCACCTTTTCTGGCTAGGCTGGTTGATTGGCGATCTCAACGGTATACATAATAGTTGTTGCTAAATAGCTCGTCATCGTAAACGCTGTCATCCAACCAGGTTTCAGTCCCAACAATAAGATCGTAGTCTCCCAACAAAGTTGCAAGTCTTAAGTCTTTAGTTTTAGTTTTCAGGCCTCTAAAATTTTGGCAATAAATCTTTAAGGTAGCCCTTTTTATACGTTAATCAATTACCGTTAAAAATGTCCAAGTATTATTATAGTGTGTTTAGGTTATCGTAACACTTTATTTGTTTTGCAGGGGACTGGTCATTTTTTCTAACAAAAATACGGCCGAGACGGATCCAGACGAAATCGTATTACTTTTCTCGAGCAACTTGACGAGTCCGCGCGTGTAAAGCTTTAAAATACGGCGCTAGATGTTCGGAGACGAAAATAGGCGACTTGCTTTCTATGTATCCCAGATGCCCTGTGTTTAGTTTATTGGATGGGTTCTTTTTATTGAATTGTGTTACCGCTGCTAGTATCTCGTCACGAGTTTTTACTGAAGGAAGTTTTATAATAATTGCGCGGGGCCTCTTATTTGAGTCATTCATCTTCCTAACTCTGGTACAGGTAGCTGTTTCGATGAGATCGGTAGGAATAGGTACAGTATTGCATATTTGTTTGGCAACATTAACTAAGTTCTCAGTCTTACATTCCGGAACACCATTCACGTCAATATTCGTCTCACGCGAGTATTGCTCAAGTAAGACAATTCTATTTGATAATTCATTCACTTTTGTATGTAAGTTGCTGTTTTCAGCTGAAAACGACTTTACGTGCTCTTCTGACGTTTTTAATTCTTTTTTCATTCTATCATACTCCGTGTTAAAAAATTCAAGCCCGCTTTTAATATCTTTTAAGGAACTTAACTTTTCTTTTATAGTTCTTAAATCCATTTTTATAGATGACTCCTCTATAGCTTGATTTAAAAATTTTCCCATTGATGATTTAATTTCTGATCTAATTTTTAGCATTAAAGATTCATCTCCGGGTTGTGTAGGTGAACTCACCTTCTGATTACTAGGTAGTTGAGGTTTTTTACGCTGTGTTATGTAATCATTGTTAGGAGTACTAATTTCCTGCGACGAATCACCACAGTCGCGCGGGCCCGTTCTGGACTGAATGGGGGTGTTTGAATTGTCACCCTTTCGCTCTTTATTCCTACAAACAGGGCAGATCCATTTCTCTTTCATGTCTTTCTCCAGCAGCATAAGGCGTTAGTGAGAGATATTAGCGCAAACTGTGTCATATATATCTTTGCAAAGTGAACATGTTACAAAGTCCTTATTGGTTATTTTATTTAAACATCCCGCGCACAATTTTGTATTTGAAGCCATAGCACCATAGATATTTAAAACCCCTGTCTGTGTACGTTAGTTGTTGGTTCCTTTAGCGAAACTGTTTTTTCGGAGTGCTTTCGCTTAAAGTTATGCAAAGTAAGACGGTCTGACACTAGGAGTACTAGGCGCACATAAACAAGTATTCTTAAATAAATCAAAATTACTATAATTGCAAAGTAAGAAGGTCTGGCACTTGAAGTACGAGGCGCACAAAAACAGTTAAGTGAATTATGACTGACCAAAAAGAGCGTAGCTAAGAAGATGGCCGCTACGAGTTGCATAGCAGATGGTCAGTACGAGGCTGGGCGGTGCGTGCGTAGCCGGGTCAGCAGTGATTGGTCGCCGCGATTTCCGTGATGGCAGTTGGCGGGGCGCTGCTTGATGTTTGTGATATCGCGCTTCGCAGGTGACGTCACTAACTGAGAGCTCTTTTTACTTTATGCGCTCCTATTTTTTTTAGTATAATTAAAACTGTTTTAAATTTAACTTAATTTTTAAAATAAAATGACGATAACTTGAAAACGTGTGCTCGCTGCCGAGGTCCGAGAGAAGGGGGATATGTTTTTTTTTTATTTACCTTATTGAATATGAACAAACACTTTGATCCTAGGCAATTATTTGTATATGATACGGCACTCACGGTTGGATATGGGGTACACTACGCTACTACTACATGGATATATGGATATATGGCGACAGAGGAAAACAAATCAGATGGGCAGCACTATCTTCCCAATAAAGACTAAAATAACGATTGTCAAGGATGACAACTATGGCAATAACTATAGCATATGAGGCAATTTATGGTTGAGGCCTATATTCAGTAGAAGACTTCATTAGGCTGTAACAGTACAGGATAGATAATATATACTTGCTACGTGCAGGATTCGCACCCGCGGTCGCAGAGCACTTAGTATATTAATATATAATGTTGCGAAAGTGACTAATTTTTATCTATAGATAAATTAGTTGTTAATCATCATTGACAAGTCCATTGCTGAACATAAGCCTCCCTCGAGGAATTCCACAAAGCACGGACCTGAGCCACCTGCTTCCATCGACTTCCTGCACACCTAACCAGGTCATCACTCCATCTAGTGGGGGGTCATCCTACACTACGCCTGCCAGTACGAAGCTGCCACTCCAGAACCTTTTTTCTCTTATAATATATTAGCGTAAATTAGAGACGTGATTCTGCTATGTTCGTATGGTACGTGTAGAGAACTGGAGACCATTTTTACTGTAAACGAGGATTTCTATTTTCATCCCGCATCCTCGAATCTAAATTATGGGAAAAACTGAACATGGCTATCGATGGACCGAATACAATTTGCCTAATTCATACTGCAGTAAAGATTATTATTAATCGTTATTTTCCTTTCTGAAACCTTATGGATGTGGATTGAATTAACATTTTGTGTGGTTGTAGGTTACTATAATTCAGTTTTCACTGTATTTTTACCAGTTCCTGAAAAGAAGTAAATGCCACAGAATACTAGCGTGAAAAAGCAGCTTAATTCTGCTGTGTTTGTAGTATAGGTGGAGAGAACCGAAGAAGCTTTTAAATGATAACAAGGCATTTCATTTTAGCCCTCAGGACTGACAACGCATCTGCATTTTTATTCTTAATCGAGAATAGATGTAGATGTCTATTGACCATCATTCACTTACAATCATGTGTCTCGTTATAAAATCTTTACCTTATCTGTGTATAATACAATGTTTATGTGTAGTGCCTATTTTGTTCACAAGATTTTCCATACCTTCCTATGTTAAAGATTTTAGACAACTGATTAAATTATACTGATGTCTTGCAAAAACTGATCTACGTGAAGATACTGGACACGCAGGGAAACTTATACAAAGCAGGAGGGTTTGTAGAAAGTTGTGAATGTTTTCGATGCATTGGCGAAGAACATCATATGTTTGTTCTTCATGACATGGAGCAAAGCTCTTTGTGACCTCTCGAGGTGTAGCATTGAAGTATTGTAAGTATCACCGCATACACGTATCAACCATTTTCACGGTATCTACATATGCAGAGTGGCGACGATTTTGTTTGTCACCATAGATACATATATATATAATTTAGAGCTTGGTAGAGATTGAGACAAGATTAAAGTCACTGTACTGCAATTAACACTGATAGGTCTTGATAGAATAGCAATTTTAAGAAATTGGGGCAGTTTTATATAGATCAAAGCATATAACTTGTATCTTTGCAATATCGAGGGTCAGAAAGTCTGCTGATAACCAAAACATAACTTCTACTAGAGCCTTTTCTGCATAGTGTTTGGCGTTAATCCAATCTTAACCCCAAACCACTAAGGACGTGTCGTAAGTTTATGTAAAGATCCGATAATTATCTAGCTACATTCTACACAGATCACTGATGTAGATTAAAAAGAACATGGGACCCAGCATGCTGTAAACGTTTTTTGCATCCATCCATTCATCGCACCCTATTAAAATTCCACTGCAGGTATTTCCCAAATATTACAAGCAGGTTTGCAACCGCAATTCTCCGTTAATTTAAGTTATGATCAGGATGATGCTGCTGTCCACCACTTGTTTCAATTTCCGCCTGTCACCTCTCACGACATTCACGGGACAATATGGGGTATTGGATACACGTACACCGCCACTACATGGTAAGAAATAATCTCTCTCACACGAGTAAATATCTCGTGATAAATATGTCTGGACCTAATACTCGTACTATAGTAAAGTTACAACCACAATAAATAAAAGCAACATATTATTTCAATATAATTACCGTACGAATCCTCTCCAGTCACAGAGGAGGGGCGAGGGCTCTCCTCCTTGACATGAACCAGATCGCTCGACCTCGCGTAGATGTCGTAAATTGCGTAAATTTTTGCGACGCAACTTATAGCAAATTGACCACTGGGTGACGGGATCATAGTAAACCTATAAAACAATATATATATATATATATATATATATATATATATATATATATATATATATATATATATATATATATATATATATATACACGAAACAATGCATAAAAAATATTTCAGAATTTTTTTTATGCGATAGTGACACGCTGCAGCTATATTACAGTTGTAACACCAATGTGTCGACCTGACAGGGGACCGGGGTAGGACCACGCTCTCACAGAATACCAGCCAGAAATACAATCGTAAACGTTACCGAAAATGAGACATTACAACTTGGCCAAAACAATCAGGTGCATTTCAGGAATGGGGTTTCAACGCCCGTGTCCTGTCTCTATCTCCGCGCTTCCCCTTGTGTCCAATCACAATTTCGGTGTTCCCTTCCTAATTCTAATGACATCGTAGCTGTCATGCGCCTCACTGTTTTTGTTACGTAGTACATCTGAGGCCTCAGGTGTAACAACACGTCTGCATTTTGATTCTTAATCGTGGATACATGTAGATGTCCATGGGTCACAGCATCCATAGGTGGATTTCGTGGCCCATAGATAGCTCAATGGTAAGCCATTAGGATGACTGTGCTCGTCTGTCACCCTTATTCTATAAAATAAACGATTTTAATAAAGGAAAATTTTGGTCTTTTATTTACAAGTAACATAAAGATGTTGAAAAATGCATGTGATGCTAATCATTAGGTAGTAGGACTCCTTTGCTGCTTAGACACCTGGATAGGGCCCGCACTCTTACCTATTGCCACCAGTCAGTGAGTTGCGCTATTCTGTGTTCCGGTCTAAAGGTTATGGAGAGCCAGTATAGTTACAGGATGTGAGACATTTCATTTTAGTCCTCAGAGGCGACAACACATCTGTAGCGTTCTTTGTTTGAAGTTGGTTGCAGGTGTCCATGTGCTGCAGTAGCCACATAGTGAATTTTACAATACGCGAGAAAATGGAGTTTGATCCCCGCCGGCACCAATAAAAATTGTCGATTGCGATTTTAAGTGCTGGTTTACCACGCGCTCGGCGGTGAAGGAACCTACATGTCTGAGAAATAAGAAAAAAAAATATTACGAAGGCATGTGAAGTTCGCCAACATACATTGTGGCAGCTCGTCGGACAATTCCTTGAAACCCTCAACCTCTGAACCTCTCAAACAAAACTCTCAAAATCTAAAATCCTCTCAGAAATGAGTGGTAGGCTTGTGCCCAGAATTGGGACGTATATAGGCTGTAACTTTTTTTATACATACACACCATTTAAAATACTTCGGACTTAATACTACACAACTATTATCTTTACGTTCACATATAATATTGTTTCAACTGCTTCATTGGCATAGTGTTCTTAAACGCAGTTACTTATCATCATTTACAGACATTCGATTCGAATACTGAGTCGTGATGAAATCAATTGTTCGGTTTTTTTTCAAGAAATTCTTAGGAATTCGGAGTCAGGAAGTTGGCGGTAATTTACACCCGGGACTCAGCTAGCACGTAAAGCCGTTTGTACTGCACCTGATTTTTCCAGTCGTGTGGGATAACACCTCACATTCGGGCTATGAGAGTGAGGGAAAAGAGAGTGCGCTTGTGCTTTCGCATACACTCGGTCACTATAATCCTATCCTGCGTAGATGGTTAGTCTAAGGGTGCTCCTAATTTGGCCCGTTTTCATAAGTCGTTAATTTGGTCGATAAATTTTCGCCTAGGACGTCCCTTTCCCACTCAGCCATTCTCTTCTGCAACATAAATTTTCTTCATCACTCTTTCCTCATTCATTCTTTCCACATGACCAAACTACCGAAGCATTCCTTTCCTAATCCTGGTTACAACATCATCTTGCAATCCACACTCTTCTTTTATCATACAATTTCTCACCCTGTCATTCAGATTCAGCCCTAACATACTCCTTAACCACCGCATTTTTACTGCGTTTATTCTACTTTCTCGTGCTTCTTCTGCCACACCCAACTTTCATTACCATACGCTAAATTAGGGAACAACACAACATTGTGAATTGCCATACGTGCCTTTTTTGACACATTTTGACTCTTCACAATAGAGTGTAAGGCCCCATTTACTCTATTTCCTGCGTTCTCTTGTCGTTCTATATACTTATCATATCTCCCGTCCCCACTAAATACGCAACCCAAATATACAAACTCATCTAATTGCCCCTTCTATTCTTATTTCACACATCGTTTTACTTTCTTCTCTTTCAAAAACCATAACTTTCGTCTTACTTGTGTTCAACTTTCATACCCCTTTCTTTCTCTTCTCAAATCAACATAGGACAAATTTTTCTACGACTAGCGTAAAGTCTAATTGACGAAACTGAAAAGGCTGTGGGAGCTTAGAAGCAAATGTCTTTAGCTGGCAAAGCAATTGTTAAATGTAGTAAACAAAATATCTTGAAGAAGCCTGTCTATCGAATAAATAAACTATTATTTCGATGACGTGAAAAGTCCAACAACAGGCATTAGGGTGGCGCGGCGGTCTCTTTCCACTCCAATGATCTTCAAGAACGAGAGGAGATATTGTGCACTTTACTCGGTCATGTTACTTACACTTTACTTTGACTGTCTCGTTGCACTAGTGGTCGTAAAATGTTGATATGATGTCCCGGGTTTAAACCCCAGGTTGGGTTAAAAATTTGTGTTTGGTTTTTCTTATCAAGTCTCAGTATCAGCGCGGAGTAAGGAAGGTAGCCGCGATTCATTTCAGTGCCTCAGAAAGCACGTGAAGCTGTTTAAAGATTTCTTGTTTTTCATGTCGGATTTCCTACTCATCGAACTATGAGAGTGAGGGAATAAAAAGTGCGGTCAGATTGTGCTCAAAACTAGGTTTTGAGCACAATCTGACCGCCGTTACTGAAATTTGGTCTGGAGGTCGTAATTTTTATTGTTTATTGGAAAAATACTTGAGAATTTACTCATTATTTTATATTAATATTACATATCCCATATTTATTTTGAGAACATCGTAATAAATTGTGAGAATTTTCACTACAATAACGGTCCCGTGGGTCTCGTAAGAGACGACAGAGGGAACCTGAAAATAGACCATGTTCAGCAGCATCTTCCTAATAACAACTCAAAATAATAAAAAAAAAACTCCGATTGCCAACCTGGGCGGGTTGACCCACCTGTAAATTGTGGCAGCTGTGGCAAGATTCATTACAGTAACAGGATAAAACGCATGATGTGGTTACTTATAAGTGTGAGAACAGTTACCTATTGTACTATGTAACAAATAATTTGTATTTATCTGAGTCGGCTGTATCTTACGTTAGTAATCCAATAAATAAAAAAAAATAAAAATAAAAAATAAGATCCCTGTGAGGCAATCTATAGGGAAGGCCTATGTTTGGCAGTGGAGGACCTGTACGGATGGATGAAAGGATAATATCTTATTTAAATGTACAAAATACATATTATTATTATAGGCGTATTAATTATAACTATGATTTATTATTAATCATCATCATCATCATCATCATCATCATCATCATTATCATCATCATTATCATCATCATTACAGCCCTTCACATGTCCACTGCTGAACATAGGCCTCCCCCAAGGTACGCCACAAAGCACGGTCCTGAGCCACCTGCATCCATCGACTTCCTGCATGTCTTACCAGGTTGTCACTCCATCTAGTGGGGGGATAATATCATATTATTAATATTAATATTGATATAAATTCATTTATTAATATAACGTAGTTTTCCCACACGCAATTTTTTCAGTCAGAACAACACTCTCGGCTACAACTTTTATATTTAAATGCAAGTCTTCGAAATCATATAATTATAATGAAAAAAAAAAGTTAAAAATCACTTTATAATAATTCCTTAAAGGCAAATCGTATCAAAACATAAAATATATGTTGAATGCAATAATGATTAAATTAAATTATCTTAATTGATTTTTTCTCGTTTAATTTATTTAATTTTAATTCTTTAGCTTTTTAGTTACTGCTTATAGATCGGACATCTACGCAGAATTAGTTTACTGTGTTTTGAAGCCTTGCAGGAGTATACTTAGGCTTAGTTTTAATTTTATTAATTACAGGATCTCAAGCAGGTGGTAGTACCCAGCCTCCTTCTATATTGTAATTAGGATGTTTTTTTTATTATTTCAATAGCCCAACGTATCATTTTGGCAGGAGTCAATGTTCTTTTACGAAGATTTGTGTGTGTCATTGTTAGCCCGGCTACCACTAAAAACGTCGGGAATATATAATAAGTTAAAGTAGTTAACGAAACGCGATAGAATCCGTAAATATCGTTTTATTCAATGTGTAGCGTTTGCGTAAATTTCAGAAATCATTATTGCGTAGGAAAATTCAAAAATATTATAATTAACAGACTTCCATGTCCATAAATACATAATTTTAAATAGGCCTAAAATTAATATCAGTTAATATAAAAAAAAGAGCCTGATATTTGTTGACAGATATTTGAATTCCGAAATTCTGTGTTATTCTTATTACTGATACCTTATCAGGTATATATATATTATGTACAATAGCTAAAATTTATCGAAACTAGTACAAAGGGAGGTAAAAAAAGATTATATTTTTTGATATAACAGGAATAGTGTATTAATGATTGGCGATGTGCTGTTTTGTTCTTGGAACAAGTAACGTTCTTGTTGATATTTGCATATCAATATCAATGCAATTCAGGAGGAAACAACTAACTTATTGCAGAAAAGAAGAGCGTTCACATAAATCATCAATCATATTTAGTGCCAGAGCTCAAAACCGAGATTAATTGTGAGGGTAGAGGTTAACTCCGTTTTCTACCCATAATTTATTTAACTTAAGGCTGGCTGTTTTAGGATGGATGAACTAAATAGCCGTGAATACTAATTTCTGCTTAGGTATATGTTTCTATCTGAGCTGCAGGATGAAGTTAAAAGTGCTAAGGTACAATTATACAACAGGCTTTCAACGTATCAAAGTTACGCCTTGAGCCTTGACCGACATTTAAAGCCTGGACAATGTCATTACTAAGGCTAACAGTCCTATGAAGTATAGAAAGTAAAGCATAAAAGTTATTGAAAAGCATTTCGAAAGCTCTGTCCAAAATTAAAATGTAATTTTTCGTAAAAAACAGGCGCAAATCATCGTTTACATTTTGGAATAAGGCTTTCATAATACTGGCATCAGAATCAATTGCCGGATAAGCGACAAAAATGTCCAGGATAAAGCCATCAGTAGCTACTATTAAAAATGGTTTTACTAGATTGCGATGTTTGTACAAGCTTTATGTTTTTTTTCTGAAAAAAAATTATTAGAGGATGTTTGTAGGTAAATATAGGTCCCGTCGCATATGAAAATCGGTTTCCTCTCTTCTCTGTTACCGAACAAGCCTTCAGGTATTAATAAATTCCTGCGTATCAGATCATTTCTAGTGATATGATTAAGCCCCAAGTGGTGGAGTACAAACAAACTTATTAAAGCTTCTCGAGCTGTTTGGAGTAACCTGATAACTTTGGTCTTACTAATACCTAACAGAGAGGAAATTCTTTCATGCGAGATTCCCTGTTCTTATTTTAATTAAAAATGCTCCTTGCGCCGTTTTTTGCAATTTACCACTCAATGCACAAACTATAATCATCTGCCAGGATTATCGAAGGTTTTGGTGTTCCAGGCTGCACTGCCCTGCCTTCAGCAATTTTCACTTATTCTTGTGTCTGTGCCCAGCAATCATCACATAAGAGGGCATGTTCTGGTAACTGAAACAGAAAATATAGAAGTAAAGCCAACTTGTTATGAACAACATGTTTAAAAACTGAAACTATACAAATGAACCATTGACCATAAACGACGTTTGTCTTAGTGAATTAATATATGAAATATCTTAGTAGGTATATTAATATCTCAGTATATTTATCGTTTAAGTCGACTTAAGCCGCCTTTTCGATGAAATTAGAATTTCGTACCGGACTGGGTTCAATCGCTGGCATGGCACTGGCTAATGGCACTTCTTACTTTTCTTCGCATTCTGTGTGTGTTTTAAGCAATTACATACCATATATTTACTTTAATATATATTTATTTAATAAACCTGCACACGTAAGCATTCTCAATACAGATCTTAAAGGTGGGTGTAGCTTGCCAAGCTTAAACCATTATTTTTCTGAGAAGAGACCTATGCCCGGTAGTGGACAGGTAATGGTTTAATAATGTACAAAGGAAATGAGAACCAATGAGCATACATACAAACAAACTGCTTAACTCAGAACTTTTCAAGTAAAAATAATTATTAGAATGTTTGTATAAAATGTAGAAAACGGTGTATTTAATTACCTCAATGGGATAATTCCTTTTTGCCACTATCTATATATTAAAATCTCATCATATCTCTCATCATCTTTCAGGGTCATCATGTAGAATTCGAACGTGCCTTTGAAATAAAGACTTTTACACCACACATAGTCAGCTTCATAATGTTGATATGAAGGTTCTAGGTTTTACTGATCTTCCTCAACATTAGTAGCTTTTTGCATATTTTTACACGCTGCAATCTAGCATGCATAACAGACGAATCCACCAGGAGGAATCTGTAGGAGATTATAAAGAATTTTTTAAATGATTATTCATATATAAATGCACACTACATTACAAATTAATTTGTATTTTAATTCCAAACATAGGTTTAATCGGAGGTGACTAATTGTAATATATGATGCAAGGCAATACGCTGAGCTTTACATCCACTTTGGGTGGTGTCACAGACGATTAATGTTACTTTAGTATATTAGTTTTTATGTGGCACCAATAATAAATAAATTTGTTTTATTTCTTAATTATTTTTTAAAATATTAGGTTTGTAAAATATCCTTATTAATATCTCATTCAATCATGCTGTAAAAGAGCTTTGGGTTCATAGTGATGTTTTGCCTGGGTATAAAGTTAAAGACCTATAGGCGACTTTTTATCCTGGAAAATCACAGAGTTCCCGAGTGATTTTTAAACCAAATTACAGCCGGAAAAAGACACGTGAAAGAGCTAGTAATTTATGTTTTCATATCTTTACTTGTCAAATAATTCAAAATAGAAAAGTATTTAAGATATATTTCAAAAAAAAAACATTAAGTTTAATAATACTGTAGATTCACTAAAAAGACGATTTTTTACTAAGTGTATAAATACTTAGAAAATACATAAAATATTACCACTCTAGGATGAATCCTAGCTATAATTTCTTTTCGTTCTGGGCCATCTGGTATTGAGTGCCTGCGTGGGTTGGCTTGTGACCGAAGACACCATAATTACAAATTCATATATACCATCACCATACAATTGTATTAGGTGATGGTATATATGAAACTCCTTGTCTACGTAATATTTGTTGAGTTTCTGTCCAACAAAAATGACATACCACTGCACTTTCAGGTATCTGTAACAGTATAATACCTATCATACCAAGTAATGCCATGCTGTAGCTATATAAATAGTATATTACTTAATTTGTAGCACGAATGGGGCGGCTCGTCTGGGGAAGGAACACACTCTCACAGAATACCAGTGTAAAATGGAAATTTAATGTTAACTAATGAAATCAGAGACGCCTTTCATTTGAAACGACGCATTCCGTCTTAAAACTAACGGGTGAAAACGCATCTGCATTTCAATTCGTTATCAAGGATAGATGTGCCCAGATTTCTATGGCCTACAGAAACCACTTACGATCAAGTGGACTGTATGCTTGTTAGTTACCCATATCCTAGAGAAAAAGAGCCATTTGCAGCAAATAACGGGTCGGCACGACCGGGGAATGGCCACTCTCTCACAGAATACCAGTGTGAAATAGCAGCTCTAAGCTGGTATGTTTCTTATAGTGAGTGTAGAGAACCAGATACCATTTTTACTGAAAACGAGGCATTTCATCATAGTCCTTAAGGCTGACAACGCATCTGCATTTTGATTATTAATCGAAAATGAATGTAGTGTTTATAGGCCACATCATCCATTTACCACTCGGTGGACTGTGTGCCCGTTCATAACCCCGATTCTACATAAAAGAAAAATAAATATTTGTTAATTTTTTAACTTCTGGTATGATTAACATTTGGATTAGTAAACCTTTAAAAAAACATAAATATTACCTTGTCTTAAAAATCCTCTCAGATATAAAATATCTTTCAGAACCCTTTTAAACAGAATGACAACGTCCGCTACCCAGTCTCCGTTGACACCAAACACACAACACACAATATACTGGTACTATTGGCATTAAGGCGCTGAGGACCATTTTCACGATCTATACCGTCAGATAATTCATGCAATACGTTGGTAATACATTGTGAACATACTGGTCCATTAACATCCATTTAAAACAAAAAAAATCATCAATACTGAAGTACATAAAAATAAAACCTGTCATATCAGTTGGACTAGATATTGCCAATTAAATTTTTGATGATTAAAGTATGTGCGTTCTTACCGACTGACCTAGATTTTCAAGATTGATAATAATTTCGAGACCAAAATCTCCAGCACTGTAATATTGCTAACTTTTTTCATTGCAGAAGCACATTTTAAACAGTGCAACATGTTTTTACAGCTGGACTGAAAGATAATTACATTATATTAATATAATGCAGCTACTATTAACTTATGTAGAAAATAATTATTTATTTTTTGATTGTTAACAGATTACACATAGAAGCATGTTATTCAAATGCTTATAATAACTTAAAGTTACATCTTTTTTTACATACCTGCCTAGTTATTCAAAATGTAATTCTATAGATGTCCAATATCAATGAAATTAAAATCTCACGTAAATCACGAAGTCCATTAAACAAAAGCCGAGTCAAACAAGTAGTAACAGATCCAAAGACCAAATAAAAAACCTAAATCGCCAAAGTAATCCAAAAGAAACACAATAAACGCATTCACGGGTTCAAAACTACACGAACAAACTCGGTATAAACAAAAAATATTGGACTACCTACATTATTTCAAGATTTAAGTCACTTGTCAGACATGATATTTGACATACAATTTTATTAGTGGAAGGGCACCATCTTGTAAAATCATCAAAAAATGGGATTGCGTTTTTATTTTTAGCAAGAAATTTAGTTGGATTAATTCTTTTACTAGCTGTTACCCGCGGCTTCGCCCGCATGGTCACTGGGAAATGAACTATCCATTGCTTTTTGAATTGAAAGAAAACTGAGTTTTATAGATTTATCAGAGATGCAGCCATTAAAAGGAAACTGAGATAAATTGATTCGTCAGCCTGTTTAAATGTTTTGAAACGCAGCGTATAAGACAGCATGTAAATAGCCTGTTTATTCCAAATGGAAATGGGATATTTTTAATTAAAGGAAACTGAGCATAATTATCCGTCAGGGATGCAGACTTTTGAGAAGAAACTGAGCTAAATTGATTCGTCAAAGATACAGTTTTCTGAATGGAAAGGAAACTGAGCCACATAAAAGATCCGTCAGAGATGCAGACTTTTGAGTTGAAAGGAAACTGAGCTTAATAGGTCCGTCAGAGGTGCAACATTAGGAATTGAAAAGAAACTGAGCTAAATAGGAAATTTTGAATTGAAAGGGAAGATCTGTGGGAATTCTGATTAAATGATTGTAGGAATTTTGAAAAAAAAAAACTAACTGAACACTATTTTAAGACGCTACTGTACACAATTTTATATGTTTTTCCATTCGGGGAAAGAATGTGGAGATTCTGGGCATTTGACACACGCGAACATGCTACATACAACTGACCATGAGAGAAGCACGGTTTTTCTAAGTTGACCCCCGCTACCTGTAACGTTTGCCCGTTGCGCTTATTAATTGTCATTGCAAAACTGAGCTTAATAGGGAATTGCAACATTTTGAATTGAAAAGGAAGATCTGTGGGAATTATAGGATTAATGGATCCATGGTATAATAACATTTTCACCTTTTCCTGCGCCTGTCAAAATTGTAGCACTAATTATGTTCCATCTAAGATATGTCACACGCAGCCTTGTCCCGTTACATAACCGAGGAGCATCTAAATTTTGCATTAGCATAACTGGGACGCCTAATTTTAATTGAAGCTTATGTGAGGACACACCTGACAACACTAGTGCAATTCTTTCTTGGAAATTTCTTTCAGTAACATATATACGCTCTCCATTTTCTAAGTGCACAGCAAGGTGAGTAACTGTTGGAAGCCTTTCGTGTAAAGGGAAGCCAAGGAGACGCCACGCTACCTCGTTACTGCTGACATAACGCCCTGCTTGAAAGGTCTGTACTTCATAGCCGGATTTGCCTCACCTTCACTCCTGAGATTAAATATTGCTTGGTCGCTTACTTTATTTATGTACTTTTAGATATACTTGATTACGCGGACAGAGCTTCATGCCTCTACATATTAATGTAGAAGCATGAAGTTCTGAATGAAGCCACATTAGTGGGCATTAAACAATTTACATAGAATGGGCGAATACCGGACAATTCGGCAGTTATCTAAGGTTTCGAATGCTCCAGAGCGATATTTGATTGTAACTTTCCTGCCACCATCTTCGGGAGCTCTGCGTCTGTATAAAGAGTAGCCATTGTCATTGTGCACTGTTTCTTTCAATAGCTGTTTAGGGAATTTCTTTGTACATTTTCCATGTTTCATACATGGCGATATTAAATTTCGTGCTCCACATGGACCGTGAATCATATTTCGGACGATAGTATGATACAATTCACACAATTCTTTATCTTGCTCAGGATCCGGAATCTCGGCGCTTATATGTCGTCTATTTGGCTGGGCCGCAACTTCTCTTTAAGCCATAATAGAATGTGGGCATGCGGTAATCCTCTTTTTTGCCATTCAATTGAATACATGAAGCACTGCACCTCTCCGAAAATTTTCCCTTTGTTAATTACATACATTAATTTTTGTACTTTTAATCTAAATACTCTAGCAACTAAATCGTGTCTGTCAGTACTTTTTTGGCCAGGCATTATCTCCTCGGTTATTTCTTTCCATGTGGGATTGCAACAAAAGGATCAGGTCTTCCGTAAGTTCGTACATAGGCGAATGCATCTTGTGTGTACTCATGTAGTTAGCGGGGACTGTTAACGATTAATGATGAGGGCAGAATTACCATTTTACCTAAATATCTGGGGTTTGCATTGGCGTCGCTAGAAACTGCATCTGGTAAATAAAATATAATTCTCAACGCGCAGCTTTTTTGATTTAAAGTTAAATAATGGATACGTTCACTTTCTACCTTCACATACATGTCTACCAAAAATTGATGAAATAAGTATCTACACCGTGCTAAGAGGTTAAAATCATTTTCTTGCAACATCATATAATACGCATAAAATCTATACATGATACTTTTTTGTTCGAAATAGGCTCCTATGTGACCGGGTTAATGAGTGGAATTTGAAAATGATAACCCTCTTGCCCTTTGCAATAAATCAATGGGTATTGCAGAGCGTCATAAAACTTGTGTGTATTGGCTACCCGTTGCAACGTATCATCACGTGCTCGCAAGACAATGTTTCAAGAAAATTGATCAACACTAATTACGGCTGCTATTTCGTTTATCAAAGGTGCATTGTAGCGCCTTTCATGCTCTCCTCGAGGGGTCCGTTCTGCGTGAATAACGACTTTATAATCCTCTTCAGGTAGGTTTTCTAAAGCAGTTTTAAATGTTTTGACTAAAATGTTATTTTCATTGTAGTAGTTAGTCATAGTATGTTATGTTCATGCAAGAATGAAAGACAAACTTTTGCAACATATTCTATTTTCGCACGGGAGTGAGATGTTTTTCCGCGGAAAAAAGTAACCTATGTCACTCTACAGCCACCGAACTATCCCCATACAAAAAATCATGCCATGCCGATGCTCTGTTGCACCGTGAAAGAAGGACAAACAAACCAACAAACAAACACACTTTCGCATTTATAATATTAGTATGAAGTAAAGTATGTATTGTATTTTTAATAAAATCTCTGAATTTTTTCTTTTTTACGGTATAGTGTACGTAGACGGCCTGAAATGGACTGTCTCCTTTCCACTTTATTACTAAATGGATATGATTGAAACTACTTTTACGGATTTTATCGCGTTTTATTTATTTTATTTTTAATACCCGACGTTTCGGGTGCTTTCCCGCACCCATGGACACGGGGGACTGAGGTGACTGATGTCCTGATGTCAATGTGTTTGATAGTAATTTATTCACATTACCGAGTACTGAATAATTGACGACCCAATAAGTATATATTATGTTTATGGAATATATTTAGTGCTGTGGCCCATAGACATCCACACCCATCACAGAATTAAGATGGAAAGCTTCCTTAACATTAATAAGTATATGTAACATATACATAGTAAATTTATTGTGCTCATCCAGTGGCTATCGTCAGAGGTGATAGAGGGAATCTAAAACAGCATATTTTTAACAGTATTTACTGATAACGCTTTCAATAATAAAAAACCGGCCAAGAGCGTGTCAGGCTACGCTCAGTGTAGGGTTCCGTAGTTTTCCGTCCGTCACAATAAGTGTTCCCACTTATGAGTTTAAAGGTGGGTATCCATTATGTTCGCGCTCCAGCAGCGCTCCGCGCTCCTACAACTGCTCCCGGTAGTGGGTACGTGCGCGAACATGGAGCGTGCAACATTGCACGCTCCGCGGCAGGCGCTCCGACTTTCCATCCAAGTTCAAAATGATTTTCCTAGAAAGTCCTTATAAAGTTCTACTTTACAGAATTTTTTCATATTTTCTAAACCTATGGTTCAAAAGTTAGAGGGGGGGGGACACATTGTTTTTTACTTTTGGAGCGATTATTTCCGAAATTATTGACATTATCAAAAAATGATTTTAGTAAACCCCTATTCATTTTTAAATACCTTTCCAACAATATATCACACGTTAGGGTTGAAATTAAAAAAAATCACTTCCCACTTTACATATAGGGCTATCCTAATAAAACATTTTTTCCAATTTTTATTTTACCACTTTGTCAGCGTAATTGATACACTTATTGGTACCAAATTTCTGCTTTCTAGTGCTAACAGTCACAGAGATTAAGCGAGGACGGACAGACGGACAGACAGACATGGCGAAACTATAAGGGTTCCTAGTTGACTACGGAACCCTAAAAAATGCGGTTGGCTACCAATCTGGTTCTCTAAAATTGCTATACAACAAAACACAGCAGCAATTAGCAACTATTTTACGCTGAATTCTGAGAAAGATTCTTATTCGAGGATATATTGATTTACTACATGTCTATAGGTCACAGCATTCACTTACCATCATATGGATTGTGTGCTTGTTTGTTAGCATTATTCTATAAAAAAGGTGTCAAGCATTACCAAAGCTGCTGTCCATCTTAAGTCTGGATAGTTGGCGATTATAAATTTTTAAAGCTCAATTATTAAAAAGCAAGCCTAACAAAAAAACAGCCTATTTGGGCTCTTGCCACGTCAATGTCAAGTCAATGTCTTCTAAGGTTGTTCTTTCAATTTTCCAAGAAACTATAAAGGCATACGTAAAATATAAAGGCACCCGGTCGTGTTTTACCACCTTACAATTTATTCATAAAAGATACTGATGTTGTCTACTTCAGAAAATAATATCAAAGTACGTAACGATAAAAGAAAAATGTTTTTTTTCCTGCGCTGCTGTTTTACGTATCTCTATAAGGGATATTATGTTTGATTTTATTTGCAGTTTTCAATTCCAATTGCAATACAAACGTCACATGTTTAAAAATGAGAGTGTGTCAATAGTCTGCCATGTAAATAATAATAATAAGCTCATCCACGTGAGAATATTAAATAAATACCCTTATGATAATATGAAGAGCAAATTTCCGTCACGGGTGTTAGTCTCAACGTAGTCTAGTTATTTGCGCAGTACAGGATTATAGCGTCCGAGTATGTGCGTAAACACAGGTGCACTATCTCCTTATCCCTAACCTAACCCTAACTCTTATTGTCCGAAGAAACAGTAATCCGACATGACTGGTGAGAGATTAGGTACAGGAACAATGGCGTAACGTGCTTTCCGAGGCACGGAGGTGAAACACCTCCAAGTTCCTGACTTCAGACTGTTACTGAGAATTTTTGACAGAGAAAACCAGTCACTGATTTTGACCCGATCCGAGATTCAAACCTAGGTCCCGATGATGAGCAGGCGCACTTACGACCTTTAGACTAAATTAGCAGTTCTAATATCAGTGTAACATTGTTATAATCGAATTTATACATAGTACCCAAAACTAATTTAAAACTATTTTACAATGTTCCATAAAATACATATATCAACTCACACGCCTGTTACCCAGAGACACATTGACGGATAGTTTTGGCATTGATTTGTGACACTGAGGGCCGCGGGTTCAATTCCTGCGCAGATCTCGCATTGGTATGGCTTACAAATAATTGTACCGAGTCTGGATGTTTGTCTTTGTGCAATTTTTGTTTGTAAACTGCCTCCACGGTACAAGAGAAAATTTCCAGATTAAGTACAAATTTTTTTTTGAAAGAAGGTCTAGCAGAGACTACGGACTTCCATTGGGCACGATCCTGACACACCTTTCTCGCGTTTTTCACATCCATACACCTACACATACATTTTTTTTCGATTAACACATAATTGGCATTGTCGGGGTTTTTTACATTAAAACTTGAATCCAATTTCAGCAAACCATTTATTTCTGCTTATAGTACTTGAATGCAGAAAAGAGGGTCGAAATCACCGTTAGAAAATCTCTTCAACGTCAATAAGCACATTTTTGATAACGACGGCGTCTCCCCTGTGGACCTTTAATTAAGTTCTTACAAAATAAACGTTCGAGTACAGAAATCCTAAAATAAACATTCTTATCAACCAAAGATACTTTTCCATTAAGTTAAGAAAATATATTTCGAAAAATTTAAAGCTAGTGGAAATTCACTTGCAAGTTAAACTAGTTTGTTATTATTTTTGTGACGTTGCTGACAATACAGTCTCTGTTTTTGGACGGATCAGCACACGAAGCGTAAATGGAAATTTCTTAACTAATGTGCTTATATGTATATACAACATTTAAGCCCTTTCCTTTAGATGACATGATGTATTCACTCCGAAATCTTTAAATACGTTTTATAGCGTAAGCTTGCTTTTGCTCGCGACACCATACGCGCAGAGTAATCGGTTATATAGCTTCCGTGTGAAAAAGAGTCTGCTGGTATAAACCACATTTATAACTAGATGTCGCGGGCAAATGCTAGTATATTACAAACTTCTTTATAAACCACATTTTTTGCTAATCTATCACTGTGTGCCAAAATTTTCAAACTACTGAGCGATCTTACGCGTGAGCAAGCCACATAGAATTGCGCGCGTGAAAAACAATTTGCTCTCAAGTCTATACCCGCACATTTTAATTTCTGCCCTTGTGATTTGTTTATGGTCATTGCAAAGCAGACTTAGAGGGAACCTGTATTCCTTTGCATTCAAAGGGAGGATCATAGGGATGGGTAGTTAATTTCGTCACCTGTGTTGACCACAGTATGTATCGAAGTGTACACCATTTCTTCCCCCTCAAAAGACGTTAACAGTATATCATTAATGGCCGCTGCTTGGCTAGTTTTCGGGGTTAGTATGGTATGTTCACACAACCACAACAGTGGCTTGTCGTGGATGTAAGCAATATCTGGGTAAAATTTGGATGTGAACTCTTGTAACGTAAATACAACTGTGCACACATGATAAGGGTTGGTTATCATTTCGTCATTTATTGAGTAATCACCGTTGCCAATTTTAAGTAGGAGATTCGCATATCCACCAGCTGACTCTCCTAAGAATTCCCGCATATTTTTCGAGAGCTTGAGGATTTTAATTAGAGAGATAAGTGGATCAGATCTGCTTTTGTTCCATTTGGCACTACTGGTAGATTTTGTCTAAAATCTCCAACGAGCAAAACGGTTACACTACCCATTAACTTCTTATTACCTCTTACATCTTGTAGAGTTCTGTTTAAAGCCTCTATGCTACCCTTATAAGCCATGTTTATTTCATCCCTCACTATCATTTTCGTATGTTTTAATACTTGAGCAAAATTACTTTGTTTTGATATATTACAATTTCTACTGATACTCTCATCAGCTGTTGTTAAATTAATTGGTAACTTGAAAGTAGCATGAGCAGTTCATCCTACCTCTAGCAGTGTAGTTGCGCTCCCAGAAGTAGCCACATCCAAAGCAAATCCACGAGTACTTTCAACTTTTGGTAATAGCAAATTGTTGTGGGAAGCTTTCGCTGTTCCAATGGGAGCATCTAAAAGGAATATTCCACCTTCATTTGATTAAATTTTTGTGTTAATTTGACTGTAAACTTTCTTTTGTTCGTCATTCAGTGATCCTTCATTAATTTGTATATACCGTGTTTTCTAATGGAGTTAAGTCTATCTAGCTGTCGTAAATTGTCTCTTTAAGAAACTCTTATTTTTTAAATTATTATTCTTTGCTTGGCTGAGGTAACCCATACTCTTTTAGAAGCCGACCACCCAACGCTAATACGACGCATCTTATATTACCGAAAGGCATTTGTAAAATAACACATCTGTAACGTTCCCTACATCCACATCTCCCTGTCTTTCTAATGGATATTCTCCCTGAGACTTGAAGGTTCTGATACTTGGCGGTATACTAAAGTAATTGTAAATAGGTTCCGAATCATTTGCGGCGATTGGAAAAGTGCCGCCTCTTCCATTGCTGCGAATAAATGCTGATCATCTTCAAACAAGCCGAGAGCTTTGCACGCTGATTGGAACGTAGAATTTACATGACCATCTGCAGTTTTAACGATTCAAACGAAATTGGGCCCTGAATCTCATGAAGAAGCATGCGAAGGTAATAGAGTTCTGTATTTTTCAGATGCACAGTTTAAACCCTGCCCAGAACGTGCTCTTTTTGACCCCTGGCTAGCCTTCAACGTTTGCTCCTCTCTTTTTCCTTTAGAACTTTCTTTTATCCCAAATGTAGTATGCAGGTACTTCTAAGTGGAGCAATGTTTTTGCAAAGTTATCCACTTTGCACAAATCGAAAAAGCATAGGAGTGTGGTTATTGGAGGACTATTCACTCTTTCACTAAGATTTTGCTCATTAAAATAAATCCTTTGCCCATTTTCCAAATGAATAGCGAGGTGGATTATGAGAGCGAAACGCTCATGTATGGTAAATTCAAGGATTCACCATACTGCTTCTGATGAACTTATATATCTACCATTTGTGTAGATTTTAACTTCATCCCTCTCATTTCTCAAGCAAACGATGCCTGGTTTGAATCTTTATTTACGTATTTACAGACTTATTTTATTGATTTCACCGAATAAAAATATTTAAGTGAGCTATTAATGTTTTTAATAAAACTGAATTATAAGGAACTACCTAGTGATTATCTATGGTTGTACCTTAAATATCAACAGATAATCCACCGTCATCTAGTAAACGTCTCTTGTACTGCGAATAACCATCTTCACCAGGTTGAGTTTCCCTTATGAGAGTCACGGGGTATCGTTTACTGCACATGTTATTTTTCATACATGATTACTTTTGATTTAAAGTTCCAAGTGGACCATGTATCATACGAGGGTGGATTGAAAAGTACTCGGCCTAACCAAGAAAATAAACACATACTAAATCAGTTATATTTTTATTTTTCTACATAATCACCATCAAGTTCAATACACTTTTGCCACCTCCCCTTCCAAGCATTTAGACCGTTGAAAACAAATGATTCTTCCTTAGGGTCAAAATATGCGTCTAAAGCTGCTTTGACCTCATCGTTTGTCGAAAATCTTTGACCTCCCAAGTGCTTTTTTAGGTTAGAGAACAGAAAGAAGTCTGATGGTGCCAGATCAGGTGAATACGACGGATGCGGTAACAGTTCAAAGCCACATTTGTGAATTTCAGCCATTGACTGTACTGACGTGTGAACACGGGCGTTATCTTGATGAAACAGGACTTTTCTTCTGAGCATTCCTCGACGTTTTTCTTTTATTTCCTCTCGTAAACGACGTAGTAAGGTGCAGTAGTAATCAGAGTTTATAGTCTGACCCTTTTCAAGATAATCGATCATAATCACACCTTTCGAGTCCCAGATTACTGAAGCCATCACCTTATTTGCCGACAAAATCGACTTAGCCTTTTTAGGGGGTGGTGAATCAGGTCTTCTCCACTGTTTTGATTGTTGTTTTGTTTCCGGTGTACAGTAATGAACCCATGTTTCGTCCATAGTAACAAAACGATTCAAAAAATCATCTGCATCGGCTTCAAATAACTGCAAACAGTCGCGTGAAATAGTCAATCGCGTCCTTTTTTGTTCAACTGAAAGCAGTCGCGGAACCCACCTCGCAGACCTTGTGGAAACCCAACTCGTTGACAATGATGTTTTGAGTTCATTTATAAGAGATGCCTATAATCTCGGCTATCTCTCTAATTTTTAATCTGCGGTCTCCCATTATTAAATTAAGTACTTTTTTAATATATTCGTCAGTAGTTGACGTCAAAGGCCTTCCAGAGCGGGGTTCATCTTTCGCACTCTCTCTACCACGCTTAAATTCTGCTATCCATTTTTTGACGGATGAATATGACAGACCACAATCGCCTAATGTACTGACCATATCATCATGGATGGCTTTTGATGATAGGCCCTTCTTATGGAGGTACTTAATGACGGCACGCTGCTCGATTTGCTCCATTCGCGGAAATTATGTCCGATTACTTTGTTAATAAATTTATAAAATCACAACTAATTATTGCACACGTTTCGAACTTCACACAATGAACTAGTCTGAACTGAACTAAATAATGTGGGTAGATTTGATTTTTATAATTGAATGGATCTGTGTTAGGCCGAGTACTTTTCAATCCACCTCGTATTACATTTAACGATTTCGTGAAGCTCTGGGTCACGTTTGGGATTCGGTTCTTCAGCACAAATTATAGTTATGGTCGATTTGATCTGGAGTAATACGTTTGTGAAGCCATAAAAGAAAATGAATATGTGGAAGACCTCTCTTTTGCCATTCCGTTAAGTACATATAGCATCGCACTTCAACAAATATTTTTCCCTTTGTCAATAAGTTCATGACCTTTTTCACCTTTAGTTGAAACACCCTCAAATTATATCGTGTCTGTCATAATATTGTTTTCCTCGAAGCAATTACTCTTTTATCTCGTCCCAGCTAGGATTGCATGTGAAAGTGATAAAAAGATCAGGCTGCCCGTAATTCCTAACATAGGTCATAGCGTGTGATTATTTCATGATTTTTTAAACAATAAAGGTGACAAACGAGCGCACAGTTCAACCAATGGTAAATGAATGCTGTGGCCCATAAGCATCGATATTTAACTCGATTAAGAATCAAAATGCAAATGCATTGTCAACCCTGGGGATTGAGATGGTCAACCCATCGCTCTATAAATCTGGCTTGAGTCTAGCAGTAGCCGTTGGTATTTGCAGCAGTTAGTACGACTAATAAGCACACAATCCACCCGATGATTATTTGATCCTATGCTAATAGACACACGAAATTTTGTACGTGGTAGAGTCACGTTGCAGCTATATTTTGATTGTAGCTCGAGTAGGTTGGCTCGACCAGGGAGTGAACTCACTCTTACAGAATAACAGCATAAAATAGCAGCCTCATGCTACTTTGTTTCGTATAATTGTAAAAAACTCGAGATATTTTTTACTCGAAATGAGGCTTTCGATTTTAGTTCTCAGGGATGAAAGCGTTTCTGCATTTTTGATCGTAATTAAGGATAGATGTAGATGTCTGTTAACTACAGCATCCACTTTCCATCAGAAAGACTATGTGATCGTTTTTCATTCTTTTTCTATAAAATAACACCGTAATCCATTAAAAAAAGTTTTATTGAATGTGTAATAAGAAATCACTAAAACCCTTCTTTATTATTTTTCATCCTAGTAACAGTTTTAATATAAAGTTACAATATAAAGTTGAAAGTTACAACCTATATAAGTTCCAGTGTTGGGCACTGGCATCAGGTAGGAAAGGCCACGCTTTCACAGTCAATAAGTGCAAAATAGCAGCTTGATGCTGCTGTATTTCGTATGGTGAGTGTAGATAACCGGAGACCCGATTTACTGGAATCGGGGATTCCATCTTAGCCCTCGGGGGTGACAACGCATTTGCATTTTGATTCTTAAACGTGGTTAATTGTAGATGTCTATGGGCTACTGCATCCACTTACCATCAGATGGACTATGTGCTCGTTTGTCACCCTAATTCTATAGAAAAAGTTTTCCAAATAGTTTTATTATTCAGACGCCTAAATTTTAGCTCGATCTTTTTCTTCATCACCGAGGACGTGATATACCAGCACTTAAAATTACAATTAAAATTTATTGCTTGCATAATATCTTATATAATGATTTCTTATATTTACGCGAACACTACACATTGAAATAATACTAGTTTTTACAGAATTTATCGCGTATATTTAACTTTTTAAATACCCGACGTTTCGAACGCTTTACAGCACTCATGGTCACGGGCGCGACTGAGATGTTCAACATCCATATGTCATAGTTAACCGCGGTTACCATAGATTAAAATTTAACTTTTGTTCCGATCTATGCAGTATGAACTTATGGTATCTTGAAGTCTTGCAGTTGTATGCTTGGGTTGGGATTTAATTTTATTTATTATAGGATCCCAAGCAGATGGTAGCACCCAGCCATCTTCTCTATTGAAATTAGGATGTTTTTTGATTTCAATAGCCTCGCGAATCATCCTTGGAAGGAATCGGTGTTCTTTAGCGAGGATCTGCCGTCTATCAAATCTGATGTAGTGACGGGGGCGATCCTGTACGTGTTCACAGACTGCAGACTTCCCGGAGCGTCGATTCTTCACATCAGCTATATGTTCTTTAACGCGGGTTTTTATTGATCTTTTAGTTTGTCCTATGTAGGAGAGACCACATTCACAATCAAGCTTGTACACTCCTGCATCTTGCAGAGGGACATTGCACTTGACCGATGGTAAAAACTGACCAATCTTCTTCAGCGGCTTGAAGTATGTTTTGATGGAAGCGCGCTTCAAGATGTAGCCAATCTTGTCAGTGACTCTTCTAACATATGGCAGTACAGCAGGTACACGCTCGACTGTGGCCGGCTTCACTCGTTCACTGTAACGTAGGCGCGGGACTCGAAGCTTGTTGTCATGCAAAACTTGCTTGACATGGTGGAGCTCTGCAGCCAGGTGTTTACTGTCACAGATCCCTCGTGCTCTCTGAAACAAAGATTTACCCACGGTAGCTAGCTGTGAAGGATGGTGGTGAGAATCACCGTTTAAATATCTATCTGTATGGGTCTTTTTTCTATACACAGTATGGCTCAAGGTGTTATCAGGATTCCGAATTACTAACACATCTAGAAAAGCTAAGGAATTGTTTGCCTCTAACTCCATTGTGAACTGAATTTTAGAATTTATAGAGTTAAGATGGTCTAAAAATGCAGTTACTTTATCTTATCTATCATATTATATATCTTATTCTATAAAAAAGACAGAGCAACTTCATCAAAGTGACACGTGGAACGCCGGAAGTTCAGAGTGCTTTCTTTTTTTTTTTTTCTAAAAAACATTGCCAGGTTATGGTTTAAAATAAAAGAGCATATCTTTGTCTTTGATACTAATATCTATTGCATAGTGTCTTTGGTTTTGTTTAAAACGAAAAAATAGTTTTTTCATAGGTAGACATGTTTACATAATTCTGATCTAATTCGATCACTACTTGGCGGGCGTAAGGTTGGTATTGCGCGATCGAAAGTGAGCATGGCTTGGCGTACAGGTTAAGGTAGAATTGTGAAAGTGTCGTCTACGTACCGCTTGTAGAACCTTGGATTTATGGGAGAACTAAGCAGGGCTTGCAGGGTTAATTTGACTGTAAACTTTCTTTTGTTCGTCATTCAGTGATCCTTCATTAATTTGTATATACCGTGTTTTCTAATGGAGTTAAGTCTATCTAGCTGTCGTAAATTGTCTCTTTAAGAAACTCTTATTTTTTAAATTATTATTCTTTGCTTGGCTGAGGTAACCCATACTCTTTTAGAAGCCGACCACCCAACGCTAATACGACGCATCTTATATTACCGAAAGGCATTTGTAAAATAACACATCTGTAACGTTCCCTACATCCACATCTCCCTGTCTTTCTAATGGATATTCTCCCTGAGACTTGAAGGTTCTGATACTTGGCGGTATACTAAAGTAATTGTAAATAGGTTCCGAATCATTTGCGGCGATTGGAAAAGTGCCGCCTCTTCCATTGCTGCGAATAAATGCTGATCATCTTCAAACAAGCCGAGAGCTTTGCACGCTGATTGGAACGTAGAATTTACATGACCATCTGCAGTTTTAACGATTCAAACGAAATTGGGCCCTGAATCTCATGAAGAAGCATGCGAAGGTAATAGAGTTCTGTATTTTTCAGATGCACAGTTTAAACCCTGCCCAGAACGTGCTCTTTTTGACCCCTGGCTAGCCTTCAACGTTTGCTCCTCTCTTTTTCCTTTAGAACTTTCTTTTATCCCAAATGTAGTATGCAGGTACTTCTAAGTGGAGCAATGTTTTTGCAAAGTTATCCACTTTGCACAAATCGAAAAAGCATAGGAGTGTGGTTATTGGAGGACTATTCACTCTTTCACTAAGATTTTGCTCATTAAAATAAATCCTTTGCCCATTTTCCAAATGAATAGCGAGGTGGATTATGAGAGCGAAACGCTCATGTATGGTAAATTCAAGGATTCACCATACTGCTTCTGATGAACTTATATATCTACCATTTGTGTAGATTTTAACTTCATCCCTCTCATTTCTCAAGCAAACGATGCCTGGTTTGAATCTTTATTTACGTATTTACAGACTTATTTTATTGATTTCACCGAATAAAAATATTTAAGTGAGCTATTAATGTTTTTAATAAAACTGAATTATAAGGAACTACCTAGTGATTATCTATGGTTGTACCTTAAATATCAACAGATAATCCACCGTCATCTAGTAAACGTCTCTTGTACTGCGAATAACCATCTTCACCAGGTTGAGTTTCCCTTATGAGAGTCACGGGGTATCGTTTACTGCACATGTTATTTTTCATACATGATTACTTTTGATTTAAAGTTCCAAGTGGACCATGTATCATACGAGGGTGGATTGAAAAGTACTCGGCCTAACCAAGAAAATAAACACATACTAAATCAGTTATATTTTTATTTTTCTACATAATCACCATCAAGTTCAATACACTTTTGCCACCTCCCCTTCCAAGCATTTAGACCGTTGAAAACAAATGATTCTTCCTTAGGGTCAAAATATGCGTCTAAAGCTGCTTTGACCTCATCGTTTGTCGAAAATCTTTGACCTCCCAAGTGCTTTTTTAGGTTAGAGAACAGAAAGAAGTCTGATGGTGCCAGATCAGGTGAATACGACGGATGCGGTAACAGTTCAAAGCCACATTTGTGAATTTCAGCCATTGACTGTACTGACGTGTGAACACGGGCGTTATCTTGATGAAACAGGACTTTTCTTCTGAGCATTCCTCGACGTTTTTCTTTTATTTCCTCTCGTAAACGACGTAGTAAGGTGCAGTAGTAATCAGAGTTTATAGTCTGACCCTTTTCAAGATAATCGATCATAATCACACCTTTCGAGTCCCAGATTACTGAAGCCATCACCTTATTTGCCGACAAAATCGACTTAGCCTTTTTAGGGGGTGGTGAATCAGGTCTTCTCCACTGTTTTGATTGTTGTTTTGTTTCCGGTGTACAGTAATGAACCCATGTTTCGTCCATAGTAACAAAACGATTCAAAAAATCATCTGCATCGGCTTCAAATAACTGCAAACAGTCGCGTGAAATAGTCAATCGCGTCCTTTTTTGTTCAACTGAAAGCAGTCGCGGAACCCACCTCGCAGACCTTGTGGAAACCCAACTCGTTGACAATGATGTTTTGAGTTCATTTATAAGAGATGCCTATAATCTCGGCTATCTCTCTAATTTTTAATCTGCGGTCTCCCATTATTAAATTAAGTACTTTTTTAATATATTCGTCAGTAGTTGACGTCAAAGGCCTTCCAGAGCGGGGTTCATCTTTCGCACTCTCTCTACCACGCTTAAATTCTGCTATCCATTTTTTGACGGATGAATATGACAGACCACAATCGCCTAATGTACTGACCATATCATCATGGATGGCTTTTGATGATAGGCCCTTCTTATGGAGGTACTTAATGACGGCACGCTGCTCGATTTGCTCCATTCGCGGAAATTATGTCCGATTACTTTGTTAATAAATTTATAAAATCACAACTAATTATTGCACACGTTTCGAACTTCACACAATGAACTAGTCTGAACTGAACTAAATAATGTGGGTAGATTTGATTTTTATAATTGAATGGATCTGTGTTAGGCCGAGTACTTTTCAATCCACCTCGTATTACATTTAACGATTTCGTGAAGCTCTGGGTCACGTTTGGGATTCGGTTCTTCAGCACAAATTATAGTTATGGTCGATTTGATCTGGAGTAATACGTTTGTGAAGCCATAAAAGAAAATGAATATGTGGAAGACCTCTCTTTTGCCATTCCGTTAAGTACATATAGCATCGCACTTCAACAAATATTTTTCCCTTTGTCAATAAGTTCATGACCTTTTTCACCTTTAGTTGAAACACCCTCAAATTATATCGTGTCTGTCATAATATTGTTTTCCTCGAAGCAATTACTCTTTTATCTCGTCCCAGCTAGGATTGCATGTGAAAGTGATAAAAAGATCAGGCTGCCCGTAATTCCTAACATAGGTCATAGCGTGTGATTATTTCATGATTTTTTAAACAATAAAGGTGACAAACGAGCGCACAGTTCAACCAATGGTAAATGAATGCTGTGGCCCATAAGCATCGATATTTAACTCGATTAAGAATCAAAATGCAAATGCATTGTCAACCCTGGGGATTGAGATGGTCAACCCATCGCTCTATAAATCTGGCTTGAGTCTAGCAGTAGCCGTTGGTATTTGCAGCAGTTAGTACGACTAATAAGCACACAATCCACCCGATGATTATTTGATCCTATGCTAATAGACACACGAAATTTTGTACGTGGTAGAGTCACGTTGCAGCTATATTTTGATTGTAGCTCGAGTAGGTTGGCTCGACCAGGGAGTGAACTCACTCTTACAGAATAACAGCATAAAATAGCAGCCTCATGCTACTTTGTTTCGTATAATTGTAAAAAACTCGAGATATTTTTTACTCGAAATGAGGCTTTCGATTTTAGTTCTCAGGGATGAAAGCGTTTCTGCATTTTTGATCGTAATTAAGGATAGATGTAGATGTCTGTTAACTACAGCATCCACTTTCCATCAGAAAGACTATGTGATCGTTTTTCATTCTTTTTCTATAAAATAACACCGTAATCCATTAAAAAAAGTTTTATTGAATGTGTAATAAGAAATCACTAAAACCCTTCTTTATTATTTTTCATCCTAGTAACAGTTTTAATATAAAGTTACAATATAAAGTTGAAAGTTACAACCTATATAAGTTCCAGTGTTGGGCACTGGCATCAGGTAGGAAAGGCCACGCTTTCACAGTCAATAAGTGCAAAATAGCAGCTTGATGCTGCTGTATTTCGTATGGTGAGTGTAGATAACCGGAGACCCGATTTACTGGAATCGGGGATTCCATCTTAGCCCTCGGGGGTGACAACGCATTTGCATTTTGATTCTTAAACGTGGTTAATTGTAGATGTCTATGGGCTACTGCATCCACTTACCATCAGATGGACTATGTGCTCGTTTGTCACCCTAATTCTATAGAAAAAGTTTTCCAAATAGTTTTATTATTCAGACGCCTAAATTTTAGCTCGATCTTTTTCTTCATCACCGAGGACGTGATATACCAGCACTTAAAATTACAATTAAAATTTATTGCTTGCATAATATCTTATATAATGATTTCTTATATTTACGCGAACACTACACATTGAAATAATACTAGTTTTTACAGAATTTATCGCGTATATTTAACTTTTTAAATACCCGACGTTTCGAACGCTTTACAGCACTCATGGTCACGGGCGCGACTGAGATGTTCAACATCCATATGTCATAGTTAACCGCGGTTACCATAGATTAAAATTTAACTTTTGTTCCGATCTATGCAGTATGAACTTATGGTATCTTGAAGTCTTGCAGTTGTATGCTTGGGTTGGGATTTAATTTTATTTATTATAGGATCCCAAGCAGATGGTAGCACCCAGCCATCTTCTCTATTGAAATTAGGATGTTTTTTGATTTCAATAGCCTCGCGAATCATCCTTGGAAGGAATCGGTGTTCTTTAGCGAGGATCTGCCGTCTATCAAATCTGATGTAGTGACGGGGGCGATCCTGTACGTGTTCACAGACTGCAGACTTCCCGGAGCGTCGATTCTTCACATCAGCTATATGTTCTTTAACGCGGGTTTTTATTGATCTTTTAGTTTGTCCTATGTAGGAGAGACCACATTCACAATCAAGCTTGTACACTCCTGCATCTTGCAGAGGGACATTGCACTTGACCGATGGTAAAAACTGACCAATCTTCTTCAGCGGCTTGAAGTATGTTTTGATGGAAGCGCGCTTCAAGATGTAGCCAATCTTGTCAGTGACTCTTCTAACATATGGCAGTACAGCAGGTACACGCTCGACTGTGGCCGGCTTCACTCGTTCACTGTAACGTAGGCGCGGGACTCGAAGCTTGTTGTCATGCAAAACTTGCTTGACATGGTGGAGCTCTGCAGCCAGGTGTTTACTGTCACAGATCCCTCGTGCTCTCTGAAACAAAGATTTACCCACGGTAGCTAGCTGTGAAGGATGGTGGTGAGAATCACCGTTTAAATATCTATCTGTATGGGTCTTTTTTCTATACACAGTATGGCTCAAGGTGTTATCAGGATTCCGAATTACTAACACATCTAGAAAAGCTAAGGAATTGTTTGCCTCTAACTCCATTGTGAACTGAATTTTAGAATTTATAGAGTTAAGATGGTCTAAAAATGCAGTTACTTTATCTTATCTATCATATTATATATCTTATTCTATAAAAAAGACAGAGCAACTTCATCAAAGTGACACGTGGAACGCCGGAAGTTCAGAGTGCTTTCTTTTTTTTTTTTTCAGCATATCTTTGTCTTTGATACTAATATCTATTGCATAGTGTCTTTGGTTTTGTTTAAAACGAAAAAATAGTTTTTTCATAGGTAGACATGTTTACATAATTCTGATCTAATTCGATCACTACTTGGCGGGCGTAAGGTTGGTATTGCGCGATCGAAAGTGAGCATGGCTTGGCGTACAGGTTAAGGTAGAATTGTGAAAGTGTCGTCTACGTACCGCTTGTAGAACCTTGGATTTATGGGAGAACTAAGCAGGGCTTTCTCCTCAAAGTCTTCCATGAATATGTCGGCAACAATGGGAGATACAGGTGAGCCCATCGCCACACCATCTACTTGCTTGTAGAACTCCTCCTTCCACAATAGGTAGCCAGATGTAAGGCAGTGTCTGAGTAATACTGCATATTCTACGGGCATGTTGTTTTCTTCCAGCCTTCTAGTTACAACTGAGATGCAGTCTTCAACAGGTAAGCATGTAAACAACGACTGCACATCAAAACTGACCATAGTTTCATTGTCTGCCAGATGTAGGTCTTTAATCTCGCTCACAAAATGGTAGGAATCCTTTATGTGTGCTCTTGTATGTCTCCTGAGTGGTACCACCATCCTTCACAGCTAGCTACCGTGGGTAAATCTTTGTTTCAGAGAGCACGAGGGATCTGTGACAGTAAACACCTGGCTGCAGAGCTCCACCATGTCAAGCAAGTTTTGCATGACAACTAGCTTCGAGTCCCGCGCCTACGTCACAGTGAACGAGTGAAGCCGGCCACAGTCGAGCGTGTACCTGCTGTACTGCCATATGTTAGAGGAGTCACTGACAAGATTGGCTACATCTTGAAGCGCGCTTCCATCAAAACATACTTCAAGCGCCTGAAGAAGATTGGTCAGTTTTTACCATCGGTCAAGTGTAATGTCCCTCTACAAGCTGCAGGAGTGTACAAGCTTGATTGTGAATGTGGTCTCTCCTACATAGGACAAACTAAAAGATCAATAAAAACCCGCGTTAAAGAACATATAGCTGATGTGAAGAATCGACGCTCCGGGAAGTCTGCAGTCTGTGAACACGTACAGGATCGCCCCCGTCACTACATCAGATTTGATAGACCGCAGATCCTCGCTAAAGAACACCGATTCCTTCCAAGGATGATTCGCGAGGCTATTGAAATCAAAAAACATCCTAATTTCAATAGAGAAGATGGCTGGGTGCTACCATCTGCTTGGGATCCTATAATAAATAAAATAAATCCCAACCCAAGCATACAACTGCAAGACTTCAAGATACCATAAGTTCATACTGCATAGATCGGAACAAAAGTTAAATTTTAATCTATGGTAACCGCGGTTAACTATGACATATGGACGTTGAACATCTCAGTCCCGCCCGTGACCATGAGTGCTGTAAAGCGTTCGAAACGTCGGGTATTTAAAAAGTTAAATATACGCGATAAATTCCGTAAAAACTAGTATTATTTTAATATCTTATAATTTATGGCAAGGTCTTTGCCCTGAGAAAATAGATATTAATTATGAGACGAAAGCAGGTGAAACCCGTTGAAGTAATATGTACTGCGTACTGGAAGAGATGCCGAGACTTGGCCGCTGGAAACACGCGTCATAGCTCGCGGACTTGAACTTACATAGTCTGTGCCAAAAAACGTAGGCACTATATGCTTGCTTTCACGGGTAACGCACTACCTTATAGATTTTACTTGCGGAATCTGTTCTAGTACGTAGTACGTATAACTTCAATTGACACACCATGTAGTGGCGGTGTAAGAATATACATTACCCTAAGATATACTCCGGTGAGTGTGGTAAGAGGCGACAGGGTTAAAAAAAATCAGATGTGTAACAAGATCTTCCTAATAACGATTAAAAATAAAGCACTGCGGTTGTCAACCACACACGCTGCTTAGTAAGGCAAATATGGAAAATATTTAGTAGGATTTAACGGTGACACCTAATTTTGAAAATAATTGGATAAGAAAGTTATTATTGAAACGTTACTCGGGTGCCTATTTGTGTGAAAATTCGAGTGCTCCGTGACTCGGAAATAATAGATCGGGACTCAGACGTGTCATCCCAGGAATGTCTCTTGGTATTTTGCAGGAACCTGAACTACGTACAATTTAAAGTTCGTGGATTTATTAGACTCCAAATGCACGACGCTGCAAATAAAAAGCGATCGGATCCTCTATGTTGCATCGGCTTAACCCCCGTACACGTCGTCAACTTTTAATTAAATTCCTCGATGTATTAGCCCTTTAGATAGCTTCACAATTTTGCTTCAAAGAGATTACTGTAGGGTGCATTTTTTGAAATTATTTCTAAGTCTACATAATCATTAATTTCTCATGTTTGTGTGAAAACTACACACATATGTATACATACAATCTCTATATATAAAAATAATTTGCTGTCAGTTAGTCAAGCTAAAACGGGAAAACGGCTGGAGTTGGTTTGATGATTTTTTTTTGTATGTTTGAGTGGGTCCTTGGATAGATTTGATTTACAATTGGACTCGGTAGGTGGCGCTGTTTTCGAGATCAAGAAATTATCCGAGCGAAGCCGGGGTGGATCGCTAGTATTAAACAAACCATTTTTACGAATTTTATCGCATATTTCTATGTCAAGAATACTTTATTTGGTTTTGAGTTATTAGGGTTTATATGCATCACATAGTCTATACTTAACAGGAGAAGGACAGCAGTATGTTCTTGTTAACAAATAATTATCTTACAATAATTAACTTACAATAACTAACTTACAATAATAACACGTTAAACTTTTATAGGAGAGTAATGAGACTAATGCTTGTACTGCTTGTTGTGCTAATATTTCGTATAGTGAATTTCGAGAACAGGGGATTTTATCTGGATATGAGGCATTCCATTTTAGTCCTCAGGGATAATAAGGCATCTGCATTTTGAATCTTAATCGAGGGTAAATATATGGTTTATCACCTTTATTCCACATAAAATAACCTTAGCAAATATCTCGTCCAACAGGCAATCAATGGCCTATATTCAGCAGAAGGCATTTGTTGGAATGTAATAAATCTTAAAATATATGCACCAGCAAGACTCATCCAGTAATAATAGTAAAACCTTTGCACTACTAATATAGAAAATGGAATAAATATGGAATGCCTCCATTCTAGTAAAATCTGTCGAAACACTGCAGCTTTAAGCTGCTATTTCACGAAGGTATTCTGTAAGAGCGTGGTCCTATCCCGGTCGAGCAGAACTATTCGTGCTAAACGATAATATGGCACCTGAGGGAAGATGTCTGCGACAGTTTTTGGACTAATGCAATAAATCTAAAAGAAGGCACAGTTATCATCTCTGAATCATCAAAAGGATAACAACGCATCTGCAATTTTAATGTTAATTAAGTATAAATGTAGTTGTCTATGGGCCACAACAACCACTTACCATCAGGTGAACTATGTGCTTGTTTGTCACCTTATCCTATAAAAAATCATTGACAAGTTGCAATTCATTTATATTTTTCAGTTTCCAGGTAAAACATATCTCAGTGTACAATTCTGTTTATTTTCACATATCGTAGTTGTTTTTAAATTCTTCCATTTTTAGGAATATCCGTAGTATATTTTATATATTCCTAATCTTATTATTTAAAAAATATTATATTTAGGAAAAAAACATTAGTCATTAAACACTTTCCTAACAAATTACTTACCCGGCTATGAATTCACTGACTATTAAGTGGCGCCGACCTGGTGGCAGATAATGTCGTCATTGTTTTATAATCAAAGAGAGTAAATCGTATATGCGAATTCTGTTTGATTGTAAATTGGATACTGCAAATACGCTTTCTATTTCAATTCATTTACTATGCTCGTACTAAACAATGTGCTATTGTGTTTGCGGATATTAAATAAATTTTAGCAAATTTTAATTAATTTTAGAATTGAAATTAATAAATTTTTGGTATGATGAAGATAAAAAACGAGCACGGAGTACACCTGAAGATAAACGAATGCTGTGTCCTATAGACATTTAGAACTTAAAAGAAGAATTTAGAATTTAAAAGAAGGCACAGTTGTCACCTCTGAATCAAGCACTGCATTTTTATCCACAGGGATAACAACGCATCTGCAATTTGAGCGTTAATTAAAAATAAATCTACATGTATATGGGCCACAACATCCTCTATACATCAGGTAGACTGTGTGTTTCTTTGTCACCTTCTTTAAAAAAAGGAATATAAGTTTGTATTCAATTAAAAAAAAACATCCTTTCATCTTTACTTTATATATCCGTGTTCACACAAAATTTATCACGCAACAAAAATACGTCAGCTGCGAACTGCAATTTTTGTTAAAAGTAAAAGAAAAACAACAAACAACAATAAGCTTTTTGAACTAAGGAACGTACCTAATACAATAGTTCGCTTCATTGTATCTCTTATAAGAACCACACGCCAGTTACGGCCTTTTGTCCAAGGTACGGCACTTGGTAACTGAATTGTTGAACAACTTTTCCTTCGTTGTAAATTTCGTCAAGGAAACTGCCCAACTTCTGACTTTTGCGCGCGAATTTGTTATCGTGAAAAAGGTTTATGTCTCAGTGAAGGTAAATTTATCTAAAATCTTGGAGAAGTTTTATTTGTTTTTTTCTCGCCTTTTCTAGTAAAGCTATGAACCAACGTGATGGTAAAACAAATACTATATTAATTATGTTAATCATAATAATGTCCCCAAGATTGTGATCAAGTGACGGCGGTCAGTCACAGTACGTGCTGTCCGATGCATGGGAGTGAAATACCGCAACATCTTGACTTCGGGCTGCTACTGAAAATTCTTGATAGAAAATCCTGATCACTGATTTAGACTCGACCTGGGATTCGAACCCAGAATCTTATGACCAATAACCGACCACTAGACCACCAACCAACGAGGCAGTTATTATGTGAGGTGAGTATGACCTCAATTAGTCAAGTCGTTTAAAAGTTACGGGATCACTAGAAAACGAACCAACGAATAAGTATTAAATAAAAATTTATTTCGATTGTTCGTATTTTACGTGCTGTCATCAGATTGCATTCAACTTAAATGAACCTAATTTCTGTGCTAACTTAACAATATAACTCTTCGTCTTAGTTTAATCAGCTATTTAATTAGTAGGCTAGGAATTCAGTATAACCGTTCCTACATTAATAAAGTGCTCTTATTTAATTAAAAGTCTAATCTAAAGGAAGCTTATCCAAATTGCCTAACGTAATCGTAAATCTTCATTAAAGGGAATTATTCCATTACGAAAGATTGACGTAGAAATGGGTAAATTGAAGTGGCAATGACCCGGCCATATATCTCGGAGAACCGACAACCGATGTGGAAGAAACCGTTACTGAAGTACCGTTATGCGAAGTTTAAGTTTACCCCCTCTAGATGGGGTCCACTGCTGATGATAAGCCACCCCCGATGAATGCTACAAAACATGGTCCTGAGCCACATGTATTCCTCGACTTCCTGCATGTCTCACCAGGTCGGCACTTTAATTATCTATAGGAGAGCTGCCCTACACTTCAGTAAAATTATTAATATTGAAATTATTATTTTTAATTGTCATTATTATTTGTCAAACATAAATGTATTCGGTAGAAAATATTTTCTAAAAAGTACTTGAATTTTTTTTATTATTACTTCCCCGCCAAAATATACAGGCCAATTTTCTTACAGAGAAAGAAAAAAAATAAAACTTCCCCAAGATTTTAGATAAATTTACCTTCACTGAGACATAAACCTTTATAAGATAAAACATTCACGCATAAAAGTCAGAAGTTGGGAAGTTTCCTCGACGAAATGAACAACGAGGGAAAAGTTGTTCAACAATTCAGTTACCGAGTGCCATACCACGGACAAAAGGCCGTAACTGGCATAGGGTTCTTATAAGTGATACAACGGAGCGAACTAACTGTTCTCTTATTAGGTACGTACTGTAGTTCAAAAGCTGTTGTTTGTTGTTTTTCTTTTACTTTTAACAAAGATAACAGTTCGTGACTGACGTGTTTTTGTTGCGTGATAAATTTCGTGTGAACACGGATATATAAAGTAGAGGTGAAAGGGTTTTTTTTTTTAAATTGAATACAAACTTATATTCCTTTTTTTAACCGTGGTAGCTCAGTGGTTAACGCTCGCCGTAAATATAACAGAACGCGAGTAACCCGGGTTCGATCCCCGCCGGCACCAATGAAATTCTTAATTGCAATTTTAAGTGCTGATTTACCATGTGCTCGGCGGTGAAGGAAAACATCGTGAGGAAACCTGCATGTCTGAGGAATAAGAAAAAAAAATATTTCGAAGACATGTGAAGTTCGTCAACACGCACGCGGCGGACACTTCCTTGCCCTAAACCCTCTCAGAAATGAGGGGAGGCCTGAGCCCAGCAGTGGGACGTATATAGGCTGTAACTTTACTTTACTTTTATTCCTTTTTTTAAAGAAGGTGACAAAGTAACACACGGTCCACCTGATGTATAGAGGATGATGTTGCCCATAGACATCTACATTTATCCTTAATTTACATTCAAATTGCAGATGCTTTGTTATCCCTGTGGATAAAAATGGAGTGCCTGATTCAGAGATGACAACTGTGTCGTTCTTAAAATTCATTGCATTTGTCCAAAAACTGCCGCAGACACACTCAAAGGGTTTATACGTGGTAGAACCATGGTGCAGCCATATTATGGTTGTAGCACGAATAGGTCGGCTCGACCTGGATAGGACCACGCTCTCACAAAATGCCTTCGTGAAATAGCAACTTAATGCTGCTGTATTTCGACAGTTTTTACTGAGAACGAGGCATTCCATATTTATTCCATATTCCATATTAGTAGTGCAAAGGTTTTACTGTTGTTACTGGATGAGTCTTGCTGGTGCATAATTTTGAGATTCATTACAGCCCGAAAAATGCCTTCTGCTGAATATAGGACATAAATTGCCTGATGGACGAGATATTTGCAAAGGCTATTTTTTATGTGGAATAAAGGTGATAAACCATATATTTACCCTCGATTAAGATTTGAAATGCAGATGCCATATCACTGAGGACTAAAATTTAATGCCTCGTATCCAGATAAAATCCCCTGTTCTCGAAATTCACTATACGAAATATTAGCATTACAAGCAATACAAGCATTAGGCTGCTATTTGACGCTCTTATTTTGTGAGAGCATGGTCCTCCCTCTTCTCTCTAAATAGACCGATTTGTGCTAGAACCATAATATAGCTGTAGCATGGCTCTCCTATAAAAGTTTAAAGTGTTATTATTGATTTGTTTACAGGAACATGCTGCTGTCCTTCTCCTGTTAAGTATATATGTAATACATATAACCAAATAAAGTATACTTGACTTAGAAATACGCAATAAAATTCGTATATGGTTTTATTCAACAGTAGCGATCTGTCCCGGTTTCATACGGATAATTTCTGGATCTCGACTACAGCGCCACCTACCGGGTCCAATTGTATAGCAAAACCATCCAAGGACGCAATTAAAACACACAAAAATTCATCAAAATAGCTCCAGCCGTTTTCCCGTTTTAGCTTGAATAACGGACAGCAAATTATTTTGATATATAGAGATTGTGTGTATACATATTATGTGTGTAGTGTACGCACAAATATAAGAAATTAATAGTTATGTAGACTTAGAAATAATTTCAAAATATGCCTCACAGTAATCTCTTTGAAAGCAAAATTGTAAAGTTATCTAAAAGGCTAATATATCGAAGAATTTAATTAAAAGATGATGGCATGTGTACGGGTGTTATTTTAGGATGACACATCTGAGTCCGGATCTATTATTTCCGAGTCACGAAGCACTCGAATTTTCGCATAAATAGACACCCGAGAAACGGTTCAGTAATAACTTTCTTATCCAATTATTTTCAAAATTAGGTATCACCATTACAGCCTATTAAACATTTTCCATATTTGCCTTTTTGCCTTTCCTATTTGCTTTGCTAGGCAGCGCGTGCGGTTGACAACCGCAGTGATTTATTTTTAATCGGAAGATCGCTACCCATCTCCTGATTTGTTTTAATCTGTCGCCAATACATGGTGTGACAATTGAATTTATGTACTGCGTACTAGAACAAATACCATAAGTAAAATCTATAAGGCAGTGCGTTGCCCGCGGAAGCAAGCACAGAGTACCTACGTTTTTATGGCACAGACTATGTAAGTTCAAGTCCGCGAGCTCTGACGCGTGTTTCCAGCGGCCAAATCTCGGCATCTCTTCCAGTACGCAGTACATATTACTTCAACGGGTTTCACTTGTTTTCACGTCTTAATTAATATCCATTAATCATGCAAATCCGTGGTATATCAGGGAAAATACCTTGCCATAAATTCTACGATATTATGCAAGCAATCCAGGTTTGATAACTGAATCCACTAATGAAATTTTATTTTTAATTTAAAGTGCTGGTATATCACGTCCTCGATGTAAAGGAAAACATCGAGCAAGTATCTACGTGTCTGAGAAATAAAATTATTGTTACGCGCTCCAGTCGACGATATACTAGCGCCATCTAGTGTCAGGAACGAGAGCGAGTAGAGCGTTGCAGAAAATGACATCACAAATCTTTCGACCGACAGCGCCACCCGAAGAACTAAGTTTCTGGAAAATCTACACTCGAATACTCGTTGCCTGGCGCGCATTTACCTGAATGTTCGGGACGCTTCTTTGCTAATTAGCTAATTTTAACAGTGGTAGAGCCATGCGGCAGCTTTGCTGTTGCACGTATGGGCCGGCTCAAACCGGGGTGGTACCACGACCTCACAGAATACCGGCGTGAAGTGGAAGTTCTGCTTCCGCGTTTCGTCTGGTGAGTGCAGGTGGCCGGAGGCCCAAATCCCCCCCCCCCCCCCCCATCAACATGGTAGCGGAATTAAATAAAGATAGACTACCCCAGGAGGGTACCAGCACCCCTGGAGAATCCCTCGCTGAGCATCCACGACCATGTTTTTCCACTTCTGAGCGTGGGTGCTCAGGCTGCCCCGCGTATTCTGGGGGGGGCGAAATTCCGCTCAAGACTACAACTGCTCGGGGCAAACGGAGCAACAAGACCAAGGCGACCCCTGCCACGCTGTCCGTGAATTTCTGCAATATCAGGGGACTTCACTCCAACCTAAACGCCGTCCACTACCATCTCGAGACGGCGAGGCTGGCTCTGCTCTTTCTGACCGAGACGCAGGTGTCCTCTCCGGCTGATGTTTCGTATCTCTCCTACCCGGGGTACAAACTGGAACACTCCTTTGTGCCTCGGGCTGGAGTTTGCGTTTACGTCAGAGAGGACATCTGTTCTCGACGCCTCGGCAGACTTGAAGGTTCGGACCTGTCCATCCTTTGGCTACGCGTAGACAGCGACGACCATCCGCGCGTCTACGGGTGCCTCAATAGGTCCCACAGCGGTAATGCCGAAACAGACCGACTCTTCGACCACGTCCAAATGGCTGCAGATTCGTTGCTACAGCAGATCCCCTCCGCAGAGATCGTGATCCTCGGCGACTTTAACGCCCATCACGCCGAATGACTCGGTTCACGTTTAACCGATCATGCGGGGAGATCTGTTCATGATTTTGCCTTGGCATATGGTCTGACACAACTGGTTACTTCGCCTACGCGGATTCCAGATGTGGAGGATCATGCACCTTCCCTGTTGGACCTTCTGCTGACCTCTCACCCGGACACCGATATCAGATTTCCGTCGACGCCCCTTTAGGCTCCTCGGACCATTGTCTGATCCGGAGTGTTGTGCCACTCACGCTGAAATCGCGGTTGCATTCTGCAGGCTGCCGCCGTGTTTGGCACTATAGGTCAGCCGATTGGGATGGGATGCGGTCTTTCTTTGCATCCTACCCTTGGGGGCGGGTTTGCTTCTCGCCGGATGATCCCAACGTTGTTGCGGATTCTGTTATTGATGTGGTACTTCAGGGTATGGAACTTTTTATTCCTTCCTCTGTGGTGCCCATTGGAGGCAAATCTCAGCCATGGTTTGGTCGCTCCTGTAAAATAGCATCATGCTGTAAGCAGGAGTGCTACCAAGCCTGGGTTGATGCATCAGCGTCCCGGGATGTAAACACCAGCGCTCTAAAAAAGAAGTATAATTCCGCCTCTAGGTCCTTCAAAAGAGTCATTGCCAAGGCAAAGTCAGAGCACATAGGCAGAATTGGCGAGAAACTAGTTCGCCTTCCTTCTGGAACCCGTGCATTCTGGTCTCTCGCCAAGGCTGTCCAGGGGAATTTCTGTCAGCCATCTCTTCCATCTCTGCACAGGGAGGACGACTCACTGGCCCATACTGCAAAGGAGAAAGCCGATCTTCTAGGCTCCTTCTTTGCGTCTAACTCGACTCTCGATGACGGGGGGAGTACGCCGCCGACCATCCCGCGGTGTGAGTGCTCCATGCCGGAAGTGCAGTTCACACAGCGCTCGGTTCGCAAAGCACTCCTCTCCCTGGACATCCACAAGTCGAGTGGGCCTGACGGAATCCCCCCAATTGTGCTGAGGACGTATGCTCCAGAGTTGGCACCGGTTTTAACGCGTCTTTTCCGGTACTCCTACTCCCTAGGCGTAGTCCCAAAATCGTGGAAGACGGCTTTCGTCCACCCGATACCCTAAAAAAGGCGACCGCTCAGACCCGTCCAACTACCGGCCAATCGCCATCACCTCCTTGTTCTCCAAAACAATGGAGTCCATTGTAAACTGCCAGCTCATGAGGTACCTTGAGGATCACCAGCTGATTAGTGACCGCCAATACGGTTTTCGCCGTGGTCGGTCAGCTGGTGATCTTCTGGTCTACCTCACTCACAGATGGGCGGAGGCAGTAGAGTTCAAGGGGGAGGCATTGGCCGTTAGTTTGGACATTGCGAAGGCCTTCGATCGGGTTTGGCACAAAGCGCTTCTTTCGAAGCTCCCTTCCTATGGGCTTCCCGAGAAATTGTGCAATTGGATCACCAGCTTTCTTGCAGATCGGAGCATCAAGGTCGTTGTAGACGGTGCAAGCTCCGATTGCAAGCCTATAAATGCTGGTGTTCCACAGGGCTGCGTGCTATCGCCAACGCTGTTTCTTCTGCATATCAATGATATGTTGCATACCCGTAACATTCATTGCTATGCAGATGACAGCACTGGTGATGCTCTTTACACCGGCCGAGCCAATATTTCTCGGGAAAACGTCTGCGAGTGCCGGGACAAACTTGTGTCTGAAGTCGAGTCTTTGCTGAACAGAGTCTCGGATTGGGGACGACTAAATCTAGTCCAGTGTAACCCCCAGAAGACACAAGTTTGCGCGTTAACCGCTAAAAAGAACCCCTTTGTCGTATCCCCTCAGTTTCAAGGCACTCCCCTTGTTGCCTCAGCCAGTATCGGAATCCTCGGCGTCGACATATCGAGTGACGTGCAGTTTCGTGGTCACTTGGAAGGGAAGGCCAAATTGGCCTCTAAAAAGCTTGGCGTGCTCAGCAGAGCGGGACAGTATTTCATGCCGGCACACCGCCTGCAACTTTACAAGGTGCAGGTTCGGCCGCACATGGAATACTGTTCCCATCTCTGGGCTGGGGCTCCCCAGTACCAGCTCCTTCCACTTGACCGCATCCAGCGCAGAGCGGCTCGAATCGTCGACGACCGAGTGCTTTCCGATCGGCTCGATTCACTGGCGTTGCGAAGAGATGTTGCATCTCTTTGCGTATTTTATCGCATCTATCACGGGGAGTGCTCTGAGAAATTGTTCGGATTAATCCCAGCCGCCAAATTTCGTGAACGCACGACACGGCAAACGTCCCGATACCATCCACACCATCTGGATGCTTGGCGGTCCACCACTGTACGTTTCACAAGGAGTTTTCTTCCACGTACAACCTCTCTGTGGAATAGTTTATCATCGGCGATTTTTCCGGACCGATACGACCTGGGGACCTTCAAGAAAAGAGCTTACTCCTTTCTAAAGGGCCGGCAACGCACCCGCAATTCTCCTGGTGTTGCGGTTGATCATGGGCGGCGGTAGTCACTTAACATCAGGTGAGCCGCATGCTCGTTTGCCCCCTCTTCTATAAAAAAAAAAAAAAAAATTATATAAATAGGCGCTGCAAGATGCGATCGGGACAGAGTTGAACTCGGCGACACAAGCGAAGCTTCGGAGCGGAATTAAGTGAATTAGTGTGTTTAATTATTAGTGTTTTAACTTTAATTTTTTATTTTTTATTTATTTATTCTTTATTGCATCCTTAACAAAAGAATACAAAGGGCGGACTTAATGCCTTGAGGCATTTTCTACCAGTCAACCCATGGAGTGGTGAGAGTTTGACGTAGGTGTGGCAATATAGAATAAGAGAGAAAACAATACAAATGATAATTAACTACATAATAAATACAAACTACTAATAAATAAACTATACATATATGATTTATCCTTACAAATATACAAATATATAAATAAATGGATATACATACAAGTAAACATATTTAAATACATATATTATTAGTATATACAAATGACTATGAATATATACGTCTGTTCGGCAATACGTATTAAATAAATGAGTCATGTAGAATGCGTTGTCTTAAATAAAGGATCGTGGACCAACTTTTTAAAAGTGTACTTATTGGGAGCTTTTCTGATGTCATCGGGCAAGGAGTTCCAAAGGCGTGTAGCCTGAACTGTGAAGGAGTTACCATAGAACTCGGTGAAGTGAACTGGAGTACAGATTTTGTTGTTAGAAGAAGAGCGTAGGACCCTATCATGAGATGAGGAAAGATAATGAAATTTACTCTTAAGATAAGAAGGCGAAGATGGATCATTTAATATGGAAAAAAGTACAAGTAATATTCTGGAGTTGGGCCTCTGCCGGATTGTAAGCCAATTTAGCTTAGATCTGTATTGCGAAATATGATCATACTTACGGAGCCCAAAGATAAATCTTATACAGTTATTGAAGAGGCGTTCCAGCTTGTTCAGAAGATCTTGGGACAAGTCTGGGTAACACACATCTGCATAATCAATTATGGGTAAGATAAGTGAATGGACAAGCATGATCTTAGATTTAGTCGGGAGAAAATGCTTTAAACGATACAGAGAGCATAACGTGGCGGTGACTTTACGACTCACATCTGAAACCTGAGTTCTCCAATTCAGCGTGCTGTCGATGTGAAGGCCAAGATTTCTAACAGAATTACTGAATGGAATTGTAGTATTATCATAGTAAATAGGAGGTAAGTCTGTTAGGTTAATCTTAGCCAGCATCCTTGAGCTACCCACCAGTATAGCTTGGCATTTCAAAGGATTGACCAAAACCCCATAACGAGTTGACCAATCCCTGATAGCTGCTAAGTTGCCGTTAAGGTTTTTGATCCCATTATGGATATCCCCAATCTCAGTTTGCACATAAAGCTGAAGGTCATCGGCATACAAATGGTACGAGCAGTCGATGATGGAGGTAATAAAGTTTATAAAAATTGAAAACATTATAGGAGAAAGAATACCGCCTTGCGACACACCAGCATCCACATCAGCCCACGCTGAGGACAGTTGCGCAACTCTGACTGACTGCTGTCGACCGCGAAGATAAGATGTAAACCAATCCAATTCAGTAGGGCCAAAATTCAGGTGAGACAGTATGGAAAGAAGGATTTCGTGATCAACTGTGTTGAAAGCATTTGAGAAATCAACTAGTACCAGTACTGTAATTTTTTTTTCTTCCATGCCTTGTTTAATATTATCAATAACATTAATTAATGCAGTAGTGGTACTATGACCAGGACGAAACCCAGACTGATATATACTCAGTAGGTTATGTTTCGAAACAATAGTAGAAATTTGCTTGTAAACACATGATTCTAAAATTTTGGAAAGAAAGGGTAGAATGGATATTGGACGAAAATGATTGGGAAGAATGGGAGTAGGAACTTTTGGGAGAGGCTTTACAAAAGCCCTCTTCCAAAGATTAGGATACTGACCTGAATCAAGGGAAAAATTGATTATATGGGAAATTGCCGGGAGAAGGTGCTCTAGTATAAATACTACCATATGTCTACTAATTTGTGTAAAGTAAATTAAAGTGTTAATTTAGGTAATTCTATCGGCAATTTTTATTGTCACGAACTTCAAGCTCGTAACAATTGGTGTCAGAAGTGGGATAAAATAATGCCGATTTTACCTAAGGAGGAAACGGAGGGTGACCGTACCCGAAGTCAACGCCAGCAGGAGACGGACCAACGAAGATTTGGCGGTGCAACGCCGCAGACGTCGGAGGGCCAGCGGCCGGCAACGGATGCCGGTCCGTCCGTAGCTCCTGCATCTGCAGCACCTGATTTAGGCGCCCTGATGGTGATGCTGCAGGAGCAGGCCCGCCGACAGGAGGAGCAGGCTCGCCGACAGGAGGAGCAGGCTCGCTAGCAGGCGGCACAGGTCCGTCAGTTGAAAGAGCAGCTGCAGAGCGGACAGGAGGAACAGGCCCGTCAGCAGGCGGAACAGGCCCGTCAGCAGGCGGAACAGGCTCGTCGGTCGGAAGAACAGATGCTCCTCATGAAGGACCTTCACGCTACCTTTGGGAAAGAGATAAGGCAGGTGAAGGATAGGGTTGCTCAACACGACAACCGTCTGTCGAAAGCTGAAACCCGAATCGAAGAACTTGAAACCCGAATCAACCATGTGAACAATCGGGTTGACAACGTGATGGCTGACGTGAAGAAAACGCTGAACAAACTCAAACTTGGGGATGGAACTACAGCTCCCGTAGTAGCTTCAGCACCTTCGCTACGTGGGTTCAAGGTGCCACCGTTCGATGGGACTTCTTCCTGGTCAGCCTACAAAATCCAGTTCGAGGCTGTTATGAAAGCGAACGGCTGGAATAAAAGTCAGGCCATGACTGCTCTCACACTAGGCCTGCGCGACCAGGCCTTAACAGTTCTGGAAGCTCTCGGTGAGGAAGTGACTAATGAGCAACTCCTTGAGGCATTGGAGGCGAGATATGGCGACGCTCACCTGGAACACGTCTTTCGTGCGCAGCTTAAAGATCGTGTGCAGCGCATCAACGAAAACCTGCAGCAGTGGGCTCTAGAAGTGGAGAAGCTGGTGCGAAAAGCATACCGGTCTGTACCTGCGCTCATTGAAGGGAACCTGGTGCAGATATTCATCGACGGCATCCGTGACCTGGAAGTCAGAGCTGCTGTGAGGCTTGGGCACCACGAGACGCTTAAGGACGCCTTGGCCCATGCACTGGAGGTAGAAGCCGTGCGGCAGGATCATCGTTCCCATCGCGTCAGGGAGGTTGCAGCAGTTACAGTTCGCGACCGCAACAGAGGATACAGCCCTAGGTGCTATGGCTGTGAGGAAAAGGGCCATCTTCAATCCAGCTGCCCTAAGCGAACCGTGGAAAGGAGAGTTGATCGATCTCGAGAGGGTAGTGCAGCTAACGGCACTGCCTGGCGGCGACAGGATCATCGTTCACCTCACGCTAGGGAGGTTACAGCAGTTACGGTTCACGAACACAATAAAAGATACAGCCCTAGGGGCTATCGCTGTGGGGAAAGGGGCCATCTTCGGTCCAGCTGTCCTAAGCACACCCTAGGAAGTGAAGGTGAGCGGTCTCAGGAAGGAAGTGCGGCTAACAGCACCGCCCAACAGCAACAGGAATACGACTTTACTATCAGACACTGCAGCGAGAAATCTCACGGCAACGCAGATGCATTGTCAAGAAGACCTTGTCCTGAAGATTGCAACCATTGTAGTAGGCAAGAGAGTAAGGAAGTGGTATCCGTGAGGATGCTCAGGACAGACCACCTCAGCAACGGGTGGAAGAACAGCCTACGTCATGCACAGCAGGAAGATCCGGACATCAAGCCAATTCTGGGATGGATGAAGGCCCGTGCTACCAAGCCTAAGTGGAGGGACGTCTCAGCGATGAGTTCAACCACGAAAAGCCATTGGGCCCAATGGGACAGCTTGCTGCTTCAGGATGGAGTCCTGTGCCGTAAATGGGACAATGGTCGAGTAGACAGCTGTCGTTTACAAATGGTTGTCCCTAAAGCTAAAGTGCCGAATGTTCTACAGCTGTGCCATAATGGTCGTTCAGGAGTCCATCTGGGAGTTAAACGAACTCTACTGAAGGTCCGAGAACAGTTTTACTGGGTCCATTATCGTGACAATGTCGAGGATTGGTGTCGTATATGTACAAGTTGTGCGGCCGTGCGGGGACCTCAGACACGTAGTAGAGGAGCACCGAAATTGTACAATATTGGTGCACCACGGGATAGGACAGCCCTTGACATTGCGGGGCCGTTACAGAAAGGCGTAAGAGGGACTCCTAAGATCGTCCATGTGGATCGCTTGGCGCGTTATCATGGGACCGATAATGCTCGGGACGAGCATGTCTTAGGAGGGGGCAGTTTTACGCGCTCCAGTCGACGATGTACTAGCGCCATCTAGTGTCAGGAACGAGAGCGAGTAGAGCGTTGCAGAAAATGACATCACAAATCTTTCGACCGACAGCGCCACCCGAAGAACTAAGTTTCTGGAAAATCTACACTCGAATACTCGTTGCCTGGCGCGCATTTACCTGAATGTTCGGGACGCTTCTTTGCTAATTATATAAATAGGCGCTGCAAGATGCGATCGGGACAGAGTTGAACTCGGCGACACAAGCGAAGCTTCGGAGCGGAATTAAGTGAATTAGTGTGTTTAATTATTAGTGTTTTAACTTTAATTTGTGTAAAGTAAATTAAAGTGTTAATTTAGGTAATGCTATCGGCAATTTTTATTGTCACGAACCTCAAGCTCGTAACAATTGGTGTCAGAAGTGGGATAAAATAATGCCGATTTTACCTAAGGAGGAAACGGAGGGTGTCCGTACCCGAAGTCAACGCCAGCAGGAGACGGACCAACGAAGATTTGGTGGTGCAACGCCGCAGACGTCGGAGGGCCAGCGGCCGGCAACGGATGCCGGTCCGTCCGTAGCTCCTGCATCTGCAGCACCTGATTTAGGCGCCCTGATGGTGATGCTGCAGGAGCAGGCCCGCCGACAGGAGGAGCAGGCTCGCCGATAGGAGGAGCAGGCTTGCCAGCAGGCGGCACAGGTCCGTCAGTTGAAAGAGCAGCTGCAGAGCGGACAGGAGGAACAGGCCCGTCAGCAGGCGGAACAGGCTCGTCGGTCGGAAGAACAGATGCTCCTCATGAAGGACCTTCACGCTACCTTTGGGAAAGAGATAAGGCAGGTGAAGGATAGGGTTGCTCAACACGACAACCGTCTGTCGAAAGCTGAAACCCGAATCGAAGAACATGAAACCCGAATCAACCATGTGAACAATCGGGTTGACAACGTGATGGCTGACGTGAAGAAAACGCTGAACAAACTCAAACTTGGGGATGGAACTACAGCTCCCGTAGTAGCTTCAGCACCTTCGCTACGTGGGTTCAAGGTGCCACCGTTCGATGGGACTTCTTCCTGGTCAGCCTACAAAATCCAGTTCGAGGCTGTTATGAAAGCGAACGGCTGGAATAAAAGTCAGGCCATGACTGCTCTCACACTAGGGCTGCGCGACCAGGCCTTAACAGTTCTGGAAGCTCTCGGTGAGGAAGTGACTAATGAGCAACTCCTTGAGGCATTGGAGGCGAGATATGGCGACGCTCACCTGGAACACGTCTTTCGTGCGCAGCTTAAAGATCGTGTGCAGCGCATCAACGAAAACCTGCAGCAGTGGGCTCTAGAAGTGGAGAAGCTGGTGCGAAAAGCATACCAGTCTGTACCTGCGCTCATTGAAGGGAACCTGGTGCAGACATTCATCGACGGCATCCGTGACCTGGAAGTCAGAGCTGCTGTGAGGCTTGGGCACCACGAGACGCTTAAGGACGCCTCGGCCCATGCACTGGAGGTAGAAGCCGTGCGGCAGGATCATCGTTCCCATCGCGTCAGGGAGGTTGCAGCAGTTACAGTTCGCGACCGCAACAGAGGATACAGCCCTAGGTGCTATGGCTGTGAGGAAAAGGGCCATCTTCGATCCAGCTGCCCTAAGCGAACCGTGGAAAGGAGAGTTGATCGATCTCGAGAGGGTAGTGCAGCTAACGGCACTGCCTGGCGGCGACAGGATCATCGTTCACCTCACGCTAGGGAGGTTACAGCAGTTACGGTTCACGAACACAATAAAAGATACAGCCCTAGGTGCTATAGCTGTGGGGAAAGGGGCCATCTTCGGTCCAGCTGTCCTAAGCACACCCTAGGAAGGGAAGGTGAGCGGTCTCAGAAAGGAAGTGCGGCTAACAGCACCGCCCAGCAGCAACAGGAATACGACTTTACTATCAGACACTGCAGCGAGAAATCTCACGGCAACGCAGATGCATTGTCAAGAAGACCTTGTCCTGAAGATTGCAACCATTGTAGTAGGCAAGAGAGTAAGGAAGTGGTATCCGTGAGGATGCTCAGGACAGACCACCTCAGCAACGGGTGGAAGGACAGCCTACGTCATGCACAGCAGGAAGATCCGGACATCAAGCCAATTCTGGGATGGATGAAGGCCCGTGCTACCAAGCCTAAGTGGAGGGACGTCTCAGCGATGAGTTCAACCACGAAAAGCCATTGGGCCCAATGGGACAGCTTGCTGCTTCAGGATGGAGTCCTGTGCCGTAAATGGGACAATGGTCGAGTAGACAGCTGTCGTTTACAAATGGTTATCCCTAAAGCTAAAGTGCCGAATGTTCTACAGCTGTGCCATAATGGTCGTTCAGGAGTCCATCTGGGAGTTAAACGAACTCTACTGAAGGTCCGAGAACAGTTTTACTGGGTCCATTATCGTGACAATGTCGAGGATTGGTGTCGTACATGTACAAGTTGTGCGGCCGTGCGGGGACCTCAGACACGTAGTAGAGGAGCACCGAAATTGTACAATGTTGGTGCACCACGGGATAGGACAGCCCTTGACATTTCGGGGCCGTTACAGAAAGGCGTAAGAGGGACTCCTAAGATCGTCCATGTGGATCGCTTGGCGCGTTATCATGGGACCGATAATGCTCGGGACGAGCATGTCTTAGGAGGGGGCAGTTTTACGCGCTCCAGTCGACGATGTACTAGCGCCATCTAGTATCAGGAACGAGAGCGAGTAGAGCGTTGCAGAAAATGACATCACAAATCTTTCGACCGACAGCGCCACCCGAAGAACTAAGTTTCTGGAAAAGCTACACTCGAATACTCGTTGCCTGGCGCGCATTTACCTGAATGTTCGGGACGCTTCTTTGCTAATTATATAAATAGGCGCTGCAAGATGCGATCGGGACAGAGTTGAACTCGGCGACACAAGCGAAGCTTCGGAGCGGAATTAAGTGAATTAGTGTGTTTAATTATTAGTGTTTTAACTTTAATTTGTGTAAAGTAAATTAAAGTGTTAATTTAGGTAATGCTATCGGCAATTTTTATTGTCACGAACCTCAAGCTCGTAACAATTGGTGTCAGAAGTGGGATAAAATAATGCCGATTTTACCTAAGGAGGAAACGGAGGGTGTCCGTACCCGAAGTCAACGCCAGCAGGAGACGGACCAACGAAGATTTGGTGGTGCAACGCCGCAGACGTCGGAGGGCCAGCGGCCGGCAACGGATGCCGGTCCGTCCGTAGCTCCTGCATCTGCAGCACCTGATTTAGGCGCCCTGATGGTGATGCTGCAGGAGCAGGCCCGACGACAGGAGGAGCAGGCTCGCCGACAGGAGGAGCAGGCTCGCCAGCAGGCGGCACAGGTCCGTCAGTTGAAAGAGCAGCTGCAGAGCGGACAGGAGGAACAGGCCCGTCAGCAGGCGGAACAGGCTCGTCGGTCGGAAGAACAGATGCTCCTCATGAAGGACCTTCACGCTACCTTTGGGAAAGAGATAAGGCAGGTGAAGGATAGGGTTGCTCAACACGACAACCGTCTGTCGAAAGCTGAAACCCGAATCGAAGAACATGAAACCCGAATCAACCATGTGAACAATCGGGTTGACAACGTGATGGCTGACGTGAAGAAAACGCTGAACAAACTCAAACTTGGGGATGGAACTACAGCTCCCGTAGTAGCTTCAGCACCTTCGCTACGTGGGTTCAAGGTGCCACCGTTCGATGGGACTTCTTCCTGGTCAGCCTACAAAATCCAGTTCGAGGCTGTTATGAAAGCGAACGGCTGGAATAAAAGTCAGGCCATGACTGCTCTCACACTAGGGCTGCGCGACCAGGCCTTAACAGTTCTGGAAGCTCTCGGTGAGGAAGTGACTAATGAGCAACTCCTTGAGGCATTGGAGGCGAGATATGGCGACGCTCACCTGGAACACGTCTTTCGTGCGCAGCTTAAAGATCGTGTGCAGCGCATCAACGAAAACCTGCAGCAGTGGGCTCTAGAAGTGGAGAAGCTGGTGCGAAAAGCATACCGGTCTGTACCTGCGCTCATTGAAGGGAACCTGGTGCAGACATTCATCGACGGCATCCGTGACCTGGAAGTCAGAGCTGCTGTGAGGCTTGGGCACCACGAGACGCTTAAGGACGCCTTGGCCCATGCACTGGAGGTAGAAGCCGTGCGGCAGGATCATCGTTCCCATCGCGTCAGGGAGGTTGCAGCAGTTACAGTTCGCGACCGCAACAGAGGATACAGCCCTAGGTGCTATGGCTGTGAGGAAAAGGGCCATCTTCGATCCAGCTGCCCTAAGCGAACCGTGGAAAGGAGAGTTGATCGATCTCGAGAGGGTAGTGCAGCTAACGGCACTGCCTGGCGGCGACAGGATCATCGTTCACCTCACGCTAGGGAGGTTACAGCAGTTACGGTTCACGAACACAATAAAAGATACAGCCCTAGGTGCTATAGCTGTGGGGAAAGGGGCCATCTTCGGTCCAGCTGTCCTAAGCACACCCTAGGAAGGGAAGGTGAGCGGTCTCAGAAAGGAAGTGCGGCTAACAGCACCGCCCAGCAGCAACAGGAATACGACTTTACTATCAGACACTGCAGCGAGAAATCTCACGGCAACGCAGATGCATTGTCAAGAAGACCTTGTCCTGAAGATTGCAACCATTGTAGTAGGCAAGAGAGTAAGGAAGTGGTATCCGTGAGGATGCTCAGGACAGACCACCTCAGCAACGGGTGGAAGGACAGCCTACGTCATGCACAGCAGGAAGATCCGGACATCAAGCCAATTCTGGGATGGATGAAGGCCCGTGCTACCAAGCCTAAGTGGAGGGACGTCTCAGCGATGAGTTCAACCACGAAAAGCCATTGGGCCCAATGGGACAGCTTGCTGCTTCAGGATGGAGTCCTGTGCCGTAAATGGGACAATGGTCGAGTAGACAGCTGTCGTTTACAAATGGTTGTCCCTAAAGCTAAAGTGCCGAATGTTCTACAGCTGTGCCATAATGGTCGTTCAGGAGTCCATCTGGGAGTTAAACGAACTCTACTGAAGGTCCGAGAACAGTTTTACTGGGTCCATTATCGTGACAATGTCGAGGATTGGTGTCGTACATGTACAAGTTGTGCGGCCGTGCGGGGACCTCAGACACGTAGTAGAGGAGCACCGAAATTGTGCAATGTTGGTGCACCACGGGATAGGACAGCCCTTGACATTGCGGGGCCGTTACAGAAAGGCGTAAGAGGGACTCCTAAGATCGTCCATGTGGATCGCTTGGCGCGTTATCATGGGACCGATAATGCTCGGGACGAGCATGTCTTAGGAGGGGGCAGTTTTACGCGCTCCAGTCGACGATATACTAGCGCCATCTAGTGTCAGGAACGAGAGCGAGTAGAGCGTTGCAGAAAATGACATCACAAATCTTTCGACCGACAGCGCCACCCGAAGAACTAAGTTTCTGGAAAATCTACACTCGAATACTCGTTGCCTGGCGCGCATTTACCTGAATGTTCGGGACGCTTCTTTGCTAATTACATAAATAGGCGCTGCAAGATGCGATCGGGACAGAGTTGAACTCGGCGACACAAGCGAAGCTTCGGATCGGAATTAAGTGAATTAGTGTGTTTAATTATTAGTGTTTTAACTTTAATTTGTGTAAAGTAAATTAAAGTGTTAATTTAGGTAATTCTATCGGCAATTTTTATTGTCACGAACCTCAAGCTCGTAACAATTGGTGTCAGAAGTGGGATAAAATAATGCCGATTTTACCTAAGGAGGAAACGGAGGGTGTCCGTACCCGAAGTCAACGCCAGCAGGAGACGGACCAACGAAGATTTGGTGGTGCAACGCCGCAGACGTCGGAGGGCCAGCGGCCGGCAACGGATGCCGGTCCGTCCGTAGCTCCTGCATCTGCAGCACCTGATTTAGGCGCCCTGATGGTGATGCTGCAGGAGCAGGCCCGCCGACAGGAGGAGCAGGCTCGCCGACAGGAGGAGCAGGCTCGCCAGCAGGCGGCACAGGTCCGTCAGTTGAAAGAGCAGCTGCAGAGCGGACAGGAGGAACAGGCCCGTCAGCAGGCGGAACAGGCTCGTCGGTCGGAAGAACAGATGCTCCTCATGAAGGACCTTCACGCTACCTTTGGGAAAGAGATAAGGCAGGTGAAGGATAGGGTTGCTCAACACGACAACCGTCTGTCGAAAGCTGAAACCCGAATCGAAGAACATGAAACCCGAATCAACCATGTGAACAATCGGGTTGACAACGTGATGGCTGACGTGAAGAAAACGCTGAACAAACTCAAACTTGGGGATGGAACTACAGCTCCCGTAGTAGCTTCAGCACCTTCGCTACGTGGGTTCAAGGTGCCACCGTTCGATGGGACTTCTTCCTGGTCAGCCTACAAAATCCAGTTCGAGGCTGTTATGAAAGCGAACGGCTGGAATAAAAGTCAGGCCATGACTGCTCTCACACTAGGGCTGCGCGACCAGGCCTTAACAGTTCTGGAAGCTCTCGGTGAGGAAGTGACTAATGAGCAACTCCTTGAGGCATTGGAGGCGAGATATGGCGACGCTCACCTGGAACACGTCTTTCGTGCGCAGCTTAAAGATCGTGTGCAGCGCATCAACGAAAACCTGCAGCAGTGGGCTCTAGAAGTGGAGAAGCTGGTGCGAAAAGCATACCGGTCTGTACCTGCGCTCATTGAAGGGAACCTGGTGCAGACATTCATCGACGGCATCCGTGACCTGGAAGTCAGAGCTGCTGTGAGGCTTGGGCACCACGAGACGCTTAAGGACGCCTTGGCCCATGCACTGGAGGTAGAAGCCGTGCGGCAGGATCATCGTTCCCATCGCGTCAGGGAGGTTGCAGCAGTTACAGTTCGCGACCGCAACAGAGGATACAGCCCTAGGTGCTATGGCTGTGAGGAAAAGGGCCATCTTCGATCCAGCTGCCCTAAGCGAACCGTGGAAAGGAGAGTTGATCGATCTCGAGAGGGTAGTGCAGCTAACGGCACTGCCTGGCGGCGACAGGATCATCGTTCACCTCACGCTAGGGAGGTTACAGCAGTTACGGTTCACGAACACAATAAAAGATACAGCCCTAGGTGCTATAGCTGTGGGGAAAGGGGCCATCTTCGGTCCAGCTGTCCTAAGCACACCCTAGGAAGGGAAGGTGAGCGGTCTCAGAAAGGAAGTGCGGCTAACAGCACCGCCCAGCAGCAACAGGAATACGACTTTACTATCAGACACTGCAGCGAGAAATCTCACGGCAACGCAGATGCATTGTCAAGAAGACCTTGTCCTGAAGATTGCAACCATTGTAGTAGGCAAGAGAGTAAGGAAGTGGTATCCGTGAGGATGCTCAGGACAGACCACCTCAGCAACGGGTGGAAGGACAGCCTACGTCATGCACAGCAGGAAGATCCGGACATCAAGCCAATTCTGGGATGGATGAAGGCCCGTGCTACCAAGCCTAAGTGGAGGGACGTCTCAGCGATGAGTTCAACCACGAAAAGCCATTGGGCCCAATGGGACAGCTTGCTGCTTCAGGATGGAGTCCTGTGCCGTAAATGGGACAATGGTCGAGTAGACAGCTGTCGTTTACAAATGGTTGTCCCTAAAGCTAAAGTGCCGAATGTTCTACAGCTGTGCCATAATGGTCGTTCAGGAGTCCATCTGGGAGTTAAACGAACTCTACTGAAGGTCCGAGAACAGTTTTACTGGGTCCATTATCGTGACAATGTCGAGGATTGGTGTCGTACATGTACAAGTTGTGCGGCCGTGCGGGGACCTCAGACACGTAGTAGAGGAGCACCGAAATTGTACAATGTTGGTGCACCACGGGATAGGACAGCCCTTGACATTGCGGGGCCGTTACAGAAAGGCGTAAGAGGGACTCCTAAGATCGTCCATGTGGATCGCTTGGCGCGTTATCATGGGACCGATAATGCTCGGGACGAGCATGTCTTAGGAGGGGGCAGTTTTACGCGCTCCAGTCGACGATATACTAGCGCCATCTAGTGTCAGGAACGAGAGCGAGTAGAGCGTTGCAGAAAATGACATCACAAATCTTTCGACCGACAGCGCCACCCGAAGAACTAAGTTTCTGGAAAATCTACACTCGAATACTCGTTGCCTGGCGCGCATTTACCTGAATGTTCGGGACGCTTCTTTGCTAATTATATAAATAGGCGCTGCAAGATGCGATCGGGACAGAGTTGAACTCGGCGACACAAGCGAAGCTTCGGAGCGGAATTAAGTGAATTAGTGTGTTTAATTATTAGTGTTTTAACTTTAATTTGTGTAAAGTAAATTAAAGTGTTAATTTAGGTAATTCTATCGGCAATTTTTATTGTCACGAACCTCAAGCTCGTAACATTATTCTGAAATTTTGAAGCTTTTGCATAGATTTTATTGGGGGCTTTGAGCGCGGTGACCAAATCAAGAAATTCCGTAACGAAAAAAACCTAAGACCCGAAAACCTAACATCGCCTAACGTCGTTTAAGTTCGGCGGACTTCGGCACGGTGTTTGTGTGCGTGCTATTAGACGTAAACATGCATACAAATAATATATATGCATAATTTATTAAAAACATGTTAATAAACAAGCAAACTAAATCATTTAAAATTTCCCTGTAAATAGTAGTAAATTTGGAGACACTGACATTCCTAAAACTCTTTATTGTTACATGTTTGATTTTGTTTTAAAGGCTGTGTTATATAACTACTACTACTATAGTTGAATGTATTGTAGGATAATAAATATATTTTAAACAATTTATTGTTTATTGCAAGAAGCATATACTTTGGATTTATATGAGTCGTCGTCATGCTAGCAACTTTCGTGAATTTAGAGTATTTAATAAACACAGACTTCTTAGAAAATTATCGTTTATCAGAAGAGCTCGTTAATTACCATAAACCTACAGTTTCAATGATAAAAATTCCTGAATAACCTACATCTATTGTAAGATAATAAAAATATTTTAAAGAATATTAACTTCTCATTTATTCAATAAAAGAAAAGAAAAAGGTTTTCTTATCGTTTACCACGATCAAAAAGTGCAACTTGAATATCAAAGAAAAAACTTGAGTAATATCAAACAAGAAAACAAGAAAATACTGCATAAATAAAATAAATAAATAATTATAATTGCATAAGTTGATAAAAATGCTATGCAATAGCTTTACCGCGGCAGTTCCCGAGTGTCACACGTATTTTTTTTATAGAATTAGGGTGACAAGTCACACAGTGCACACACTCCACCGGATGGTAAGTGGATGCTGTAGCCCATAGACATCGATATTTAACCTTGGTTAAGAATCAAAATGCAGATGCGTTGTCACCCATGAGAAATAATATGGAATCCCCGATTCCAGTAAATTGGGTCTCCGGTTCTCTACAACCACCATACTAAACATAGCTGCATCAAGCTGCTATTATACGCCTATTGACTGTGAGAGCGTGTTCCTTCCCCGGTCGAGCCGACCTTTTCATGCTACAACCATAATAGGTATAGCTGCAGCGTGGCTCTACGACGTATAAAATGTGCATGTGCATACTAGAGCAGTGCGGCAAGCAAAATGCTCCGTAATCCTCTCAGAAATTACGTGATTCTAGTGCCAACAGTGGGACTTATATAGATTGCAACTTTTATCTTTATACTGTAATAAAACTGTTACTAGGCCAAAAATAATTGGGAAGGGTTTTAGTGATTTTTATTACACATTCAATAAAACTATTTTTGATGGATTATCGTGTTATTTTATAGAATAGAAGTGAAAAACGATCACTTAGTCTTTCTGATGGAAAATGGATGCAGTAGCCCATAGATATCTACATCTATCCTTAATTCAATGAAATGTATAAGCGCTTTCACCCCTGAGAACAAAGATGGAATGCCTCATTTCGATTAAAAAATAACTCTGGTTTTTTACACTCATACGAAACAAAGAAGCATGAAGCTGCTATTTTATGCTGGTATTCTGTAAGAGTGAGTTCATTCCCTGGTCGAGCCGACCTACTCGAGCTACAATCAAAATATAGCTGCAACGTGACTCTACCACGTACAAAATTTCGTGTGTCTATTAGCATAGCATCCACTAATCATCGAGTGGATTGTATGCTTGTTAGTCGTACTAACTGCTGCAAATAATAACGGCCAATGATATTACAATTAAAATTTCATTAGTGGAGACAGTTATCAAACCTGGAATTCTAGCATAGTGCCGTAGAATTTATGGCAAGGTCTTTGCCCTGAAATACCACGGATCTGCAAGTTTAATGGATAATTAAGTACTGCGTAGAACAAGGATGACACCCTTATTCTATTAAAAAATCGGGTTAGAATCACAGCGCAGATGCATTGACGCTCATGAATACATAATATGCCATATTCCCAATAAAATGGGTCTCTTTTTCCCGCCACAGACTATTTTAATAAGAAATAAAAAACTCTTTAATTAAAAATGACATACGAGTAAAAAAAATGAAAAGTAATAATAAAGGAAAAAATGCAATGACGTATGAGTCGAATCTTAATTATACGCTTGGGTCTGGTAGGGCGGCGAGAGGTGAGGAGTGTGGGTATTGTGAGGCGCCGCTCTGCCTAGGCTCGGCAGCTGAATCTTGGTTGGCGGCGGGGCCATAGACCAGATCCACCGCTGGAGTCAGGAGGGAAAATGGAGGCCGAGGAGGAGGGCGCACTTGGTGTTTTGGTGCGAAGGAGAAGGGGGAGGAGTTGTCATCTTCCGAAGAGGTGCCGCCATGGAGTATCCAGCGCTGGAGCAGCAACAGCGGATGTGTCTGAAGGCGTTCCCATGGTCCTAAAAATACGCGGCGGAGGTGAAACACCATGGAATTTTAGTCGATGCGAGTCCGACATAACCCGTCCTTGCCCCCGCGAGAAAGGTATGCGGTAGGCATTTCCCCATGTAAAAAAAGGTGATGTTGTCGAAATACAGAAAAGACCCATACAAAGCCAGGCGGATCGTTAGTGTACGACAATATAAAAAAATTAAAGATTATGTAGCTATTAAAAGCAGTGAGAGAGTGGTTTTAGTGCAGTTACCTAGACCTAGCTGTTCGTACTGTGTATACTGTGTTAGTGAAGAAGACTATTAAACTACATCACGTATGTATATCGAATAATATAAGAGTATTATCCAATGACGTATTATACAGACACGTCATGAACTAAATACTAGAACTACTTATACGCGTGAAAAAAGAGAAAGAAAATATGACACCGTACGGCGGGATGCCTGTTGCTTGACTACTAGCTGCATGCGCCGGCCGCCATTAGACGGCGTCGTCGAATAAAATGAAATGAAATTAGGTAATTTTGTGAACTTACGCATGAAATGACACATTTTTGTCTTTAACTTTTGGGGTATAATTTGTACATCGTCTGAAGATGCACGACGGCATGTTTTCTTTATGTTTTGCACAGGTTTACACACACGAATCACGATATAATAAATATAAAAACAAACGTAGCGTCGCGCAACAGGTTGGTGCGTGACTAAGCGCGATGTGGCCAATTGGCTTCATTTTATGTTGCCATTTTAGAGTGCGGACAACGTATCTATAAGCTTATACATCATTGGTATTATCCCTACGTTTGCGGTTTCGACAGTATTCGACAGTAGCTTCACTCATCATCATCATCATTCTCTAAACCATTTCCCATTATCTGGGGTCGGCGCAGTAAATCTTCTTGTTCCATTCCTCTCTATCAGCCGTCATTTCCATACTTACTCCTTTCATTCTCATATCACTCTTCACACAATCGATCCATCTTTTATTCGGCCTTCCTCTGCCCGTGTGTCCCTCCACATTCATATTCAACACTCGTGTTGTGACATGACTTTCATCCCTCCGCATCACATGCCCAAACCATGCCAATCTGCTTCCTCTCACCTTTTCTACCACTGGCGCTACTTTCAGGCTTCCTCTTATATACTCATTCCTTATCTTATCCATCCTTGTCACAAGAAGAGAAGTAAGAATTCATTATACCATGTTATCCCGTGGGTGTCTTAAGAAGCGACAAAGGGAAGCATACCAGGAAATGGTCAACAGCATCCTTTTGAAAACAACTAAAATTAAATGCCATTACCAACTCGCGTCCCAGGCATAATGATTATGACGAATATCATTTAAAAGCAATTTAGAGGGTAAGGCTGATATTCAGCAGTGGATTTCTAATAAGCTGTAGCGACACCGATTTCATTCTAAAAATTAATATTAATATGTTTTTTTTTTGTTAATGTAACTGAATATGAACAAACATTTGAATCCGAAGCAATATTTGTAGATGATAGATGTATAAGATACTCACAGGTTGATATGGGTTACACCACAACGGTAAAGGCGACAGAGAAAACAAATCAGGTTCTGGGCAGCACCATCTTCATAATAAAGATTAAAACAACGCTTGCCATTGTGACAACTGTTACGAATATCCCCCTTACGAGGCAAACTATGGGGGAGGCCTATATTCAGTAGTGAAGTACATTATTAGGCTGTTAAAGTAAAGACTAGATATGGTTGCACCGTGCAGGATTCGAACTCGTGGTCCTGTAGCAATTAATAGCGTATAATGTTGCCATTATGGCAAGTTTTTATCTATAGATAAGTTAATTGTTAATCATCATCATCATTACAGCCCCTCACAGGTCCACTGCTGAACATAGGCCTCTCTGATCTGAGCCACCTGCATCCATCGACTTCTCGCATGTCTTAGCAAATTTTCACTCCATCTAGTGGGGGTTCGCCCTACACTACGCCTACCGGTACGAGGCTGCCACTCGAGAACCTTTCTTCCCCATCGGTTATCGGTTCTTCGAGCTATATGGCCAGCCCATTGCTACTTCAGCTTACTAATCCGTTGGGCTATGTCGGTCACTCTGGTTTTACTGCGGATATCCTCATTTCTGAGTCTATCACGCAGAGAAACTCCGAGCATAGCCCTCTCCATACCTCGCTGAGCGACCTTGAGCGTCCTCATACGGCCTTTTTTCTCTCACAATATATCAGCGTAAAATAGCAGCTTGATTCTGCTATCTTTGTATGGTGATTATAGAGAACCGGAGGCCGTTTTTATTGGAAACAAGGATTTCTATTTTCATCCACAGTTAATTACAATAAAATGTTCTTGTGAGTTGTAACACTCCATATTTAGTATCACGTAGATCTTAAATAGTTTGTTTACCTTGTATTATATCTTAACGAAATTAACTAACTTATATGCTCAAAACTGGTGTTAATTATAAATAAATTTTGTCGGTTCATAAGCCAAAATTTTACATGACCCTATAAAGATCACAATCATGCTAATAAAGAAATAACTGAACTTGGATATCGATGGGTCGAATATAATTTGCCTAATTCATACTTCAGCGAAGATTTTATTAATCGTTATTTTTATTTCTAAAATCTTACAGACGTGGCTTAGATTATTTTTAAAGAATATTAACGATGCTATAAACATTACTAATATTCCTTTGACCACTCATGGTAAGCTTAAATTGCTTGTATTACGAGTGGTTCCATGATGACCTACTGTCGCTTGTAGGCTTGCTTGCTTTCAGGTTGCTACAATTCAGTTTTATTATATTTTTACTAGCTCCCAAATGGTAATAAATGTCACAGAATACTAGAGTGAAAAATAGCTTAATACTACTTACTGCATTTCTAGTATAGGTGTAGAGAACCGAAGAATCTTTTACTGATAACGAAGCTTTAGTCTTCAGGGCTGACAACGCATCTGAATTTTGGTTGTTAATCGAGAATAGATGTGAATATCTATGGACCCTTTTCACTTACCATCATGTAGACTCGTTGTAATATCTTCATCTTATCTGTGTATAATACAGTGCATGTGAATATTGCCTATTTTGTGACGCATTTCTTCGTATCTTCGTATGTTGGAGATTTTAACCCAATTGTTATTTTTGATTTTAATTTATGTTTTTAATTTTAAATATATTTAACGTCTTATTCACCTTAATATTTTAACGACAACTGGTTGAGTTATACTGACGTCCTGCGAAAAGATACTGGACATACAGGCAAACTTATACCAAGCTTAAGGATATAAAGGTCCGAAAGAGTGAATGTTTTTAAAACATTGTGCGAAGAACAAACATCTGCCTCACCATTAGAACAAGAGTAGGGGGCACCCTATGTTTGTTCATCATGACCTTGAGCACAGCATTTTGTACCCTCTCGAGGTGTAGCATTGCAGTATTGTGAGTAGCACCTCAAATTGGTATGCAGTACATAAAAATGGGTTGGCATAGACACGTAAAAAAATCTAAATATCCACATTTGTAGAGTGGCGAAGATTCTTGTAATTTGGAAATTAACCTTCCGATCCTATTACAAAGCTCGTCAACATGTTGATACCAATTCAGTTTTTTATTTATATAGATACCTAGATATTTAGTTTTAGGCAGGGCAGAGAGTGAGGCACAATTACTATTTGACTACGAACAGACAAAAAAACTATTTGTACGAATTTTTTAAATATATATTACACTCTTACACACCACACACATACACACAACCGACATATTAATATCACTTAATAGACCTACTTACCTTTATTAGTATTTAAAACAGGTTTTTCTTTTTATGTACACATAATATATTTTAGTCATTTTCAAACAGTTTCTCCAAACTGAACAAGTCCATTTTAATGTACTTTTGTTTACAAGTAGTTGTAATCTTTATTAAGGGTTACAGCAATATCACTTTTGATGACGGGGAGGCCTGGTGATCCCATAGCACATGGCAACCTAGTTTGGGCAACAGTCTTCCACCTAGATCTTATTTAGTTAGTATTTATAGCTGTTATTTAGCTGTATTAGTTTACTATTACTTAGTGTATTATAAAGTACTGATAATATGTGGAATAAAATAAATACTACTTTATTATATTATATTATCATCAAGTTTTACGCATTTCATCCTTCTAGTGAGATGATTTCTGAATAATAATAAGGGGTAGACCATGAATGCCGATGTATTATAATTTAGTAATCAGTATTAGGGTAGATACCGTATCGAACGCTTTAAAGAGGTCAAGTAAAATGCCGAAGCATTTGTTTGTGATAAAGCTTAGCAGTTATGGTTTGAGAAAGTTCAATCACAGCGTCTCCGGTAGACATCAGGTCTTAAGCTGAACTGGTTCTCAGCAATAATGTTAAATCTTTTGGGAAATTAGCCAAAGAGTTAGTGATAGCGTTTTGTAAAATTTTTGATAAAGAGCTGAGCACCACTATTGGTCAACTTTTGTCAGCTAGGTGTCTATCGTCATATTTAAATAAGACTGTGTCACTCTTATTAAAAAAATAAAATAAAAAAGACATGGGCCACTCTCATTGTATAAAAAATCCTTTGAATGATTGTGTAGATCAGAGTAGTAGATTTAGTATCCACTGTTTGGTCACCCACGGTGTACTAAGGGGAACCCAAATTTGCTGGCCCAAAATAGAAGGCCAGCCAGAAGTGGCCACTACGAGTGGCCTTGGCAAGTCCACTTCGGAATTGTGTTAGTGAACTCTAGTGACTGGGGTACCCTCTCTTCAAACTACCTCACCCGAGGTCGATTCACGAAGTAATATTAGTGTTGGAATGAAGTGGTGCTACTTGCACTATCCTTTGCAACTCTTGCGGGGCCATACCGTTGGTGTGGTGTTTATGGAGATTCAGCGGGAGAGAAGTGACAGTATTGCGAGACGTCTTTTCTTCTACCCTCCACAGCCGAATCTTAGTTTGCGCTGAACCCACCGACCTGATTCACCGCTGGTTTTAGGAAGGCATGCACTTCTGAGTGCTTGTTTTTCCTGACTTCATGACCTTGGCATATCGGTCACGGGGGCGTCCGTTGTGCCGATTTAGTTGGAAGCCGCGGATGAAGGTGCGCTATGCGAGGGATGAAACGCCATGAGGTTTTAGCCGATGTGAGTCCGACATAAACTACCCATATCATTTTCAAGTTAATTACATTGCATTTTGGTTCCATCGCTGTCCTTATATTGTTTATTTACATTTTGAACTTAAAAATTAGAACACAAATTATGTAAAGTTTAGGCTAGTCTGGTGGTAATTTTTTAGTTATTGTTTTTTGTTCACTGTTAGGATTTTGAATACTTATTAAAATGGACGACTGCACGAACTACTCGAAAGAGACGAAACGGGACAATCTGAGCGGTGGGTGTGGTTTGCCACGCCAAATGCTCAGTACAATCTTTTTTCGTCACTTTAGGAAACGTCTTATACTTTTTTATTTATATTGTTCAAACTTTTCAGTTAGTTTCAACTATTATGTACAATATGGTGTCATGCTTATGGGGTGAAATAAATATTTTCCTTGTTTATTTCTTTCTATTTTTTTATTTATTTCCTTATCCCGGTGAGGCAGCTATGCGAGGGCATTTCCCCCATTTAAAAATATTTATAAAACAAAACGCACCTTTGATATCGCCGTCATCGTCGCAGTCTACATATTTTAAATCGGGTGTAATCAGCATAGTCAAACAGCCTTCCATCGGTAGTAATAAGGTCTTTCTGACTTTCGCATAGCCTTCGCTTATGACACCCATAATATAAATGGGAACAATGGGAATCCGGTATGAATATCATCACCTCACATTTAGTAGTATAATACTGTGATATTTACAGCGAGAACTTTACCACTGAGCTATAACGGCTATTTATCATCATCAGCATAATCATTGTAAAATATTTCAAAACACTTGCTGTAAAGAAAACCGCAGACTTATGGGGGATTTCTTAATGGATACTGTATTTAGTTATTGCGTCCATAATACATATAATTGCACCTCATCTTCTTATTATTTTTAATACTAGTATCGAATCTGGTGTGTTTCCTGATTTAATGAAACATAGAATATATATAGTAATACCTTTATTTAATAAAGATATTAATATTTAATTCGCAACCATCCGCTCAATTAAATACAATGATGTGTCTTACTTGTGTCCCGCCCTCCCTCAGTTGCGTGGACTAATCCCGTTACCACTAGTCCCAGCACCACTACTCTCAACACCGCTTACTATTCGATTGTGTACGATTTTCGATTGTGTTCACTAAGAGAAATCGAAAAACAAAAATATTGAACTTTGATTTATTATTTCATATTTAAATAAGAGAACTAAAAAGTCGTTATCAATAGTAAAGGTTCCTCCGGATCAATGGTATCAATGAGCATTCCTCAGGGATCAATTCTTGGCCCATTTCTGTTCTTAGTCTATATTAATAACTTACCTTATCTTGTTGAGGACAATCGCGATTTAGTTTTATTTGCTGATGATATCTTATTAATTTTCAAACTCAATATCGACAGTCAATTAATTTTGATAAAGTAAATAATGCTCTATCGAAACTAGTTCAATGGTTTAACGCTAATAATTTGTTCTTAATGATGAATGCCTGCACCAAGTTCACTTCTATGAGCGCAGGTACAAACTGGTATGCTTTTCGAACCAGCTTATTCACCTTCAGGGTCAACTGCAGGTTTTCGTTGCTGCGTTGCACGCGATCATTGAGCTGCGCACGAAGGACGTGTTCTGGGTGAGCGTCGTCGTTTCTCGCCTCCAATGCCTCAGGGATATATAAGGCTAACTTGACTTATTGACGTGAATATTAAGAAATTAAAAAAAATATTATTTTTATAAGTATTATTATAGTTGGTATAGCCATGCTACAATTATATAAGTAGTATAGTTGTAGCACGAATGGGTCGGCTAGACTGGAGAATGACCACGCTCTTACAAAATACCAGCGTCAAATAGTAGCTTAATGCTGCTGTGTTTCGTATGGTGAGTGAAGAGAACCGAATACTCTTTCTACTGGAAACGAGGCATTTCATCTAAGTCTTCACGGATGATAACGCATCTGAATTTTGATTCATATTCGAGGATAGATGTAGATGTCTATTGTCCACAGCAACCAGTTACCCTCAGGTGGAGTGTGTGCTCGTTTGTCACCCAATCCTATTAAAAAAATATAAGGCGTTACTGTGTGAAACCACATTATATTAAAGATGTTATAAACTTATTAGTTATGATCCACGTAATTAAATAAATGATCTACGTAATATAATAATGCTTTATCGAAACTAGTTCATTGGGTTAACGCTAATAACTTGTTCTTAAATAGCAATAAAACAAAATGTATTAAACTTAAATCATGAACACGCTAAGCTTCATTGGGGTCCCCATATATATATATATATATATATATATATATATATATATATATATATATATATATATATATATATATATATATATACTATATAGTTACTTTCATAGCGTAATGTCTTATGGAATCCTACTATGGTGTAATGCGACTGACAGTGAAGTCATATTCGTTTTGCAAAAGAGAGCCGTACGAGCGATTTATAACTTAAATTGTAAGGAGTCTCTTAGAGAAAAAATTAAGGAAATATACATATTAACTTTGGCATCACAATATAATTACGGAAATGTAATGTATGTAAATGAAAACTTCAATAGCTTTAATAAAAATAAAGATATTCATACTTTAAACACTAGGAACAAACATAAGCTTGTAATACCAGTTACTAGACTCCACAGAATTAGTCATTCATTAATAGGAAATGTATACGCTTTTACAACAAAATCTCGGAAAATGTACAAAATTTGTCATTAAACAAGATTAAATGTTTTATTAAAGAAAAATTATACAAAAAGTGTTACGAATACATAAACGAAAATAACCCCGCGGAATGAGATTATCGCCACGTTGCTGGTTCTACAAAAATTCATACAAAAATTGTACAAAATAAATTTATTATAAATTGGAATAGTATGTTTAAAAAAAGTCCCGTAGGGTTTCTTGCTGGTTCTTACCAGGACAGAGGATTTTTGCGAACAAGTGGCAAATAAACAAATGACTTTTAATAAGTATTATACAATAATCAATATTGAATTAAAAAAATCATACATTCATTGCAGCCAATGTCCATTTTTAAAATCATTACCTCACATAATAAAGGGATTTTATAATTGCTAATGATAATTTAACGAATGTATTAATGACAAAAAAACTCCACAAAGTGAAAGATGGAACTTATTGTTGGATCAATAATTACTACTAGTACTCCTGAGTCAGAAATCAAGCTAGATTTACCAAAAGTGCACAATACTAGAATACGCCCACCTATCAATGGGGAAGCCTACAACATAGGTCTTCCCATTGATAGTTGGGCGTATAGGCAACCGAAGATTATTATTTTCTGTTGTTATTGGAAATACGCTATTACCCATCTCCAAATTCAAGCATGCTTAAAATAACAAAAGACTGTGGTTGCCAACCTGTTTGCGAAACGTAACGTTAGCAAATATCCCTCCCTATGAAACGATTTGTTAGGAAGGTTTATGTTCAGAAATGCACTTTGGATATGCTGTATTATTTAAAAATAATGAATAAAATAACTATTATTATTTATGCTATTGAAGGAAATAAAATAGACGACTCATTTGGATAACTCACCACTTTATTTACATAATATAGCAATCTGTAACATTTAATAAGTGTATCTTATAACTAGTCCACAAAGGAACGAGCAACGCCCGGTGAAGCTCGACTCGGAAATTGACATGTACATAAATAGATGGGGCCGAGTAAATTTTATTACATATTAAACTCCACGTGAACATACATATCGACTATTATTATCTATCACAACATTAAGTTTCCTTAGACCCTACAGATGTGGGCGGGAAGGTACCAGTGCTGATTGTCATAAGGTCGTATGTGCCAGCGATGCGCCGACGCAGAAAAATGTCAGCACAAAGTCGCATAACGTCTTGAAACCTGTAAAAGTAGTAGTAGTAGTAGTATATACTTTATTGTACACCACACATATACAACGAATAAATACATTACAGAGAAACCTTAATATATACGTATGTACAATAAGGCGGTCTTATCGCTAAAGAGCAATCTCTTCCAGACAACCTTTGGGCTAAGGAGAAACTGGAATTAAGAACAGTAGGAGGTGGTGCGTTTTATGTTACACTTACATTCTAATATCTAAATAAACCAAACTATATTTTGTTAAAATACCACAATAATACATAAAAAATAGTAATAAAATAAACATACATATTAATAAAGGGGTGAATATATATATGTACATATATATATATATATATATATATATATATATATATATATATATATATATATATATATATATATATATATATATATATATATATATATAGACATAGATAATAAATAAATAAATACAAAACAAAGAGGAAAAAAAAGAAAAATACAGAATAATCTGTTGCTAGAATTGGTTATCAATAACTACAAAGTATTAGGTAATGCTTCTTGACGTCACTTTCGAAACTTTCCAAAGTGTGTGCACGTCGAATTTGGAGTGGAAGTTCATTCCTTAACCTTATCGCTTGGCTCGTAAAAGAATATTTCATAAATTTTGTTCGAAAAGATTTATTATAAAGACAATATGTGATGTGAAAATTCGGAACTGTGTTTGTGGTATTGCTTGAAGGAAGAGGCAATGTTTATAAAGGTTTTAAGAAAAGGGCAATGATGAAATTAGTGGCAAAATTGTAGCTGACATTGTTTTTGAAACCAAAAAAGGGTAAAAATTGAAGTTTTTTTTTTACAAGTAGTAGAGTAATCTATTTTAGTTCTCAAGGTTAACAAATAAATTTTACTATACAAATTCAAAATTTTTAATCCATAATATATCCTCTTACCATAAGGTACAGTCCACCTCAGCTCTGCTGTACTCTTAAGTCAATCTTTACGTCCATCTATTCATCACAGTCTATAAAATTTCACTGCAGGCCTCTCCCATATATTGCCTCAGAGTGGGGATTTAGCCATAGTTTCATGGTTGGCAAGCGAGTTTGCAACCGCAGCTCAATGTCAATTTAGGTTTTGATCAGGGAGATGCTGCTGTCCACCACTTGTTTCCCCCTGTCACCTCTTATGACACGCATGGAACAATATGGGGTATTGTACACCGAAACCACATGGTAAGAAGTAATCTCTCTCACACGAATAAATATCTCGTGATTAATGTCTGGACCTAATACTATAGTTAAGTTACAACCACATTAAATAAAAGCTACATATTATTTTAATATAATTACCGGACGAATCCTCTCCAGTCACAGAGGCGGGGCGAGGACTGTCCTCCTTGACATGAACTAAATCGCTCGACCTCGCGTAGATGTCGTAAATTGTTGCGACGCAACTTATTGCAAATTGACCACTGGGTGGCGGGATCATAGTAAACCTAAAATAATTAATTATTCATATATACGAAACAATACATAAATAATGTTTCAGAAATTATAATAGTTATAACGTCGTCGCGTCGTATCACGTATGACGTCCCAGAGGACGTCTAGGACACACACCCTACAGTATAAAAATAAAACCTATTTTTGGGTCACATAAATTTCTCAGAAACTCTAAATTACCAACCCCGATTTTGAGATTACTAAATTGATACGAGCCGACGAGCGAGATACTACTAAATTGATGCGTTTCAACTTATCATGCGCCTTTGGCATTTAGGCTGTGTTTGTAATTTCTTGTTTTTACTATCGTGGATTTAGTTAAGTTGACCCTGGGATTTTTTCTTGGATTACTGGACAACAAATACTTTTCTAGATGACATTTTATAATTAATTGTATAAAATGATTTAACAATTTAACCTCTGAAATATCAAGCGGCCAAATTTGACCGCTTCGATATTCCGTCATAAGTCAAGCAGTCAAATATGACCGCACCCACCCACAGCACTTTAACCCATAAAACTTATATTTAGGGATACTCGTCTATAAAGAGTTTGGCATTATAAAATCAATATGAAATTTTTTATCCTCTAGTGGTATGAAAATAGTTAGTCTATGGATATTAATTTATATTCTACGTTCATTTCGTATGCCATTTTCATTTGGATGTTATTGTGTTGATTTTTGGATTTTTCTAGTGTTTTATTATTGTTATACTATAGTGCTTTATTGTAAAATTGTTACAAAAGTATTTGTGTGAATATAATTTATCTTTTTACGTAAATAATTTCGAGTAATATATTATAGAAATAATTGTGATTTTCACGCTGCCGACATACGCTTGGTATAATTTTTTTGTTATCAAAATACAATAAAATCTTTTTGTAATGAAGTAAAACCTGAATTTTGTTCAGACCACAGGATAGAAAATTATAAATTGATTTTATAATACCAAACTTCTTCATAGAGAAGTAGTCTCTAAAATATAAGTTTTAATGGTTTTAAGTGCTGTGGGTTCGTGCAGTCGAAAGCGATTTCTCGGTATTTGCCAGGCGCATGCGACTGCATGGGAGTTTTATGGGGATTGAAGAGTTAAATAAGTTGCGTTTTATTTAACTTTATTTAATAATTTTTACAAAATTGCATTTTTTGTATCTAGTGATTTCACTACCTAACCTGCAAATCATAAAACATAAATTAAAATAAAACCCCAGATTCTGCAAGAGTTTGATTTATTAACATACTTATAAAATTTTAAATCTTCAAAATGAGACATATTTTTATTTTGTTCGCGCTGGACCCAAACCTCTATGAAATCAAGCTCATCTTTTTTACGAGCGTTTAATCCCTGCGCTCCTAAAGCTTTGCGATTTGTAGGTTCTTTCGAAATTTTATTACTTATAATATAAATGCTTTCCGTTTTCCTTACCTCAGAACTTCATGCTTCGTTGAATTATGCTCCACATTGCGGCTGAAGGGGTTCTGGTAAAAGCTAGGACTGTTTTGAGTGTAAGTGTGCTCGAGCTTGTAATGGTCAGTCTCGAGGATCGTTATTTCCAGATGACTGAACGCACCGTGTTCCTTGAAGTCTTGTTCAGATGACTGCCAGGAAATTGTTTCTGCTATCTGTTGGGACATTTTGTTTGATTGAAGTGAAAACTTCTTTAGATTAGATTTGATTTGAAACTCAAATAAAACGAAGAAAGGTAGTAAAAAGAGACAAGCATATACATGTATAAAATTTAGCCTGCGAGTGAATGAGATCATTTTTTTTATTACATTAGTCGTGTTTAGAACATTTAGCGTATACTTTACGTACTACCTTGACTTCCAATCAAGTAGATGGAGCAATTGTAGAGCAGTTTTACTTTAAATAAATATTATTTTGATTTATTATACTCAAATTTAGGCTCTGTGTCCAAAAATGAGGAAAGTAACATTTATTTGATATAAAATAAGTCTTATATTTTATGCCTCACTTGTGGTTGAAAGTTATGGCCATGAACAACTGCAATATCAGGGAAATTGCAGGTGCATTACCGGCCTTTTATAGAGGAGTAATCTCTTTTCTTGAAGGTCCTTAAGTCGTATTGGTCCGAAAGATCTCTATGTCTGAGTGAGCCTCTAGTGGTCGTCGATTCCACAAGGAAAATGTGCGCCAAAAAATACTTCTTTTAAATCACACGGTGGTAGACCGCCAGTCATCCAGATAGTATGGATGGTATCGCGAGTTTTGTCACAATATGCGATGGTGAAATGTACGGCTAGAATTAGTCCAAATAATTCCTCAGAGCACAACCCGTGGTAAATGTGACAAAAAACGTAGAGATGCAACATTTCTTCGCGGTGCCAGTAAGTCAAGCCGATCGGAAAGAGCTCGGTTGCCAACGATTCAAACAGCTCTCCATTGGATGCGATTAAATGGAAGGCGCTGGTTTTGGGGAGCACAAGCCTAAAGATGAGAACACTACTCCATGTACGGCTGAACCTGTCCCTTTAAAGTTGCAGACGGTTAGCCAGTATCAAATACTGTCCCGCTATGCTGAGCACGCCAAACTTTTTAGAGGCCAATTTGGTCTTCTTTTCCAAGTGACCACGTAGCTACACGTCATACGATATGTCGACACCGAGTATTCCGATACTGGCTGAGGCAATAAGGGGAGTGCCTTGAAACGAAAAAGAAAAACGAAAGAAGATACGACGAAGTGGTTTTTTTTAACGGAAAAAGCGCAAACTTTTGTCTTCTGGAAATTAAACTGGACTAATTTCAGTCGCCCCCAATCAAAGATTTTGTTCAAAAAAGTCTCGACTTTAGACACAAGTTTGTAAAGTACTCAGTGACGTTTTCCAATGAAATACTAGCACGGCCTGCGTATAAAGCATCACCAGTGCTGTCGTTTGCATAGCAATGAATGTTACCGGTTTGCAACATGTCATTGATATTCAGAAAAACAGCGTTGGTGATAACACGCAACCTTGTGGAAGACCAGCGTTAATCGGCTTCTAATCAGAGCATGCACCGTCTACTACGACCTTGATGCTTCGATTATGTAATGTAATTCTGGTGGGAAATGTGGTTGGTTTCATTTTTTTGTGTGCATGTATCAGTTTCGATTAAAAGCAAATATACTTTTATATTAATATCTTGTAGTGGCGATGTAAAAATATCCACTACCCTAATTGTCCCGTGGGTGTCGTACGAGTCGACAGAGGGAAACTGAAAATAAGTGATGTTCAGCATCACCTTCCTAATAACAACTCACAATAATAATAAAAAATGCGATTGTCGACCCGGGTGAGTTGACCCGCCTTCCAAGTGTGGCAAAAATGCCAAAAAAGCAGTGAACGTTGATGGCTGTTATGGATGGATGAATAGATTAATATCCAATTTTAATATACAAAATACATATTATCTTAGTGACGTATTAACATAACGCAGTTCTTCACACGCAATTGTTTTCCACCAGAATAACATACTCAGCTAAAATTATCACATTTAAACGCAAGTCTTCAAAAACATATCACCATAATGGAAAAAAATCAGTTGTGGAGTTTCCCATCGGCGAAAAAATTCCCATTATGTTAAAAATCGCTTTATAATTATTCCGTAAAAGCAACACGTTCCAAAACATGAAATATATTTATTGCAACAATGATTAATCTACTTTTATGGATTTTTTTGCGTTTAATTTACTTAATTTTAATTCCCGGCGTTTTAGGTGCTTTTATGTACTCATGGTCACGGGGGACTAAGGTGATTGACGTCCCGATGTCAGTGTCTTATGGTCCGGTCTACGCAGAATTAATTTTCTGTGTTTTGAAATCTTGCAGTGGTTGCTTGGGTTTAGTTTAAATTTTATTATTTATAGGATCTCAAGCAAGTGGTAATACCCAGCCTCATTCTATACTGTAATTCGAAGGTCCTTTTTTTGTCAATAGCCTAACCTATTATCCTTGGCAGGAACCAATGTTCTTTCGCGAAAATTTGTGGTCTACCAAATCTGATGCAATGACGGGGCCGTCTAGGATATAATCACAAACTGCAGACTCATAACGGAAAAATCCATAAAGATAGTTTTATTTAATGTGCAGTGTTCACGTAAATATAAGAAATTATAATGATTAAATAAGATAATAATTACCTTATGTCCATCAATCGTCCATGTAATGTTTGGAGCTGGGTAGGCCTCGTCGACGGAGCAGTTTGCATGAAGGACATCGTTCCGCGTGTAAATAAGCCGGGAAGTTTGCAGACGTGGTGCTCGAAACGGTGGGTCTACAATAATTATGAATATTTTAGAACTTTAGTGGTTTTGAAGAAGAAAAAGGGGTTTTTATGTTATTTTACTTCTATCCGCTACTAAAAACATAAAAAATTGCGTAAGAAAATTCAATAATATATAATTAGCAGACGCCTATGTCCAAAAATACATATTCTTAAAGAGGCATAAAAGTAATATAAGATAATATCAAGTAATAATTAATATACAGCTTAAATGAAGAAGGCCGTGCTACGCGATACCTCCCGCATCATCCGACGGTTTCTTTTCCTTTCCCCCTAGCCCTCAACCGTATGTTCTACTTTGCCGAGCGCTTCCTTTTAATAGATTTTAATTTTTTTAACGCATTACGTTTAAAATGTAAAAAAATGTAAAAATTATATTATGTATCGATGTAGTGTTATACCGTATCTATGTAGTGTAATATCACCAGCGTGTAGTGGCGGTGTTAGAATATCCACTAAATCTTATCGCCAGGTGGGTGTTGTAAGAAGCGACAAGGGGAAATTGAAATGGGAGATAGGCAGCAGTAACTTACTGATAACAGCTCAAAATAATAATAAAAAATCGGAGCCCAACTCTATGAGGCAATCTATGGGGAGGCACATGTTCAGCAGTGGGCTTTTATAGGCTGTAATTGAATAGATACACACCATTACTCGTATATATCTCCATCAGCATACGGTATTAAAACTGATAAAATATCTATAATTTAACAATGTTTTCATTTTCATTACTAAACCTTGTGTTAAATATGAACTTTTTAACACGAAGAGATTTCATTATTTTACATTTACTCATAGGGTTTTCGCAGGAACGTGCTTTATGGAATTCCCTAAGAAAGGCATACGTTTAGCAGTAGACTGTAATGGGTTGGAACTTTTTTTAAGTATTATCAACCAGTACTTGATTACTATCTGTCCTGCTGATAAGAGGTGTTGCAGTCAAAGATGATAAAGCGAACTGATTTAGCTTAACAAAAGCCTGTTTATTTTTTCCTTGAAGTCACCTACATTGTAATCGGATGGAATAACAGTTTCTGGCAAATTGTACCCTCCTTTGTTGTACAAATTTAAAACGACAAAACAAACCGTTTGATTCGAATGCGTGGTATGTTGACAATAAAAGGATGAAGACCAGCCGTGCATCTGGTGGTCTGATGATAAAACAGAGAGGAAGGAATTATGTCATCATGTATCACACTCTCCGAAATGTAACGTAAAAAGTCCGAAAGGCCGGCTATTCGAAATTTCCAATATTCAGTTGCACATCGAAAGCCTAGCTACTAATCGCCATTCTAACCATATTGCTGTCACCTAAAAATTTCTAATCGCGTCTTTGCATTGAGTCCAAAGCCACCACCGCTGTAAAGATGACGAAGATAGTAGTTAGTAGTAGTTTTCTTTTAATTTTTTTTATATAATTAAAATATTTTGTTCCAAACTAGTATTTTAAGCACTTTCACATCATTACCATACTTTACCATGATCATCATAACATCTATTCACTAGTCCACCGATAAAGATAGAGGCGTACTCCAAGGAATATCAAAAAGGCGGCCAACTATATGAAGTGACGACCTGGTAAGATATGCAGGAAGTTGATGCATACAGGTGGCTCACCAGATGGCAAGATATAAAATCATACATACCTACGACAGTAAGTGGGGCTGATTTTATGTCGGTGTGGAAGAGTGGTGCATCTGCTGACACCTCGCACTGGTAGTCACCGCTCATTCTTCGGTTCATGTTGACTAAACGCACTTGCTGGTGATCCGATTGCGCTAACTGGTGACAAAAAACTTCGTTAATTCATATTTTGTAATAAATTAAGGGTGATAAACGAAAACACAGTCCGCACGATGGTAAGTGCTTGCTGTGGCCTATACACATCTACATTATCCTGGATTAAGAATCCATTTGCAAATGCGTTGTCACTCCTAAAATATAAGATGGTTCTGGATCAGTTACACGAAACATAGAAGCATTACGCAGATATTTTACGCTTGTGTTACGTAAGAGCGTTTTCCACCCATTCTCCAATTACATAAATTACGTTCCGTTTATGTGAGAAGTGCATAAGAATATTCTTATTAAAAAAAAATCAACGTTCAGACAATTCGGCAGCGCCGTAGCAAATGGTCAAGTGTTTAGTTGTGGCGCTTCAGCGCTGTGGGTTTAAATCCCAATCGAGACAAGTGTTTGTATGGCTTAAAATAATTATTTCTGGTGTGAACATGCGTAGAATTTATGTCGTACAACTTATTTATGTGAAGTGGCATAAATTGAACAAGATCCACGGTCCAAAGTCCTTCACGATACAGGAGAATTCCTAATGCGGTGTAATTTTTCTTAATAAATTATTTGTTTTCTTTTAATTATCAAACAATTGATCGGAAAATTAAAACGATTTTAAAATGATAAAATCGAAGCCCTTTTAAGTTCAGGAACAGAGTATTTTCTTTAAAATTAAATGATTATGTATACACTTTCTGCACAGTATATCAGGTCGTTAGGGAAAATAAATGTTTTATTAATTAAAGAAACTTAATTCAATTAAGTTAATAAATTTTAACTTAATGTCTGATAACATTATAAAATTATATATTTAAGTGCAATTTCAAGTGCTAATTCACCACATGCTTGATGGCGAAGAAAAACATAGTGTTACGCGCCGAAGTCGACGGCACTAGCGCCATCTAGTATCAAATTAAAGAAATAAACGTTCTAGAAGCTCTACACTCGATCTTTCTGAGCTTGGTCGGTTGGCGCGCGTATATACTCGAATATTCTGGACGTTTTCGTCGAAGAGCCCTATATAAAGGCGCTGCAATACGCGATCGAGGAAGTATTGAAGTTGGCGAGACAAGAGAAGCTTCAGAGCGGAATAAAGTGAATCAGTGTGATTAATTATTAGTGTTTTTTTTTAACTTTAATTAGTGTAAAGTGAATTAAAGTGTTAATTTAGGTAATTCTATCGGCAATTTTTATTGTCACGAACCTCAAGCTCGTAACAATTGGTGTTAGAAGTGGGATAAAATCATGCCGATTTTACCTAAGGAGGAAACGGAGGGTGTCCGTACCCGCAATCAACGCCAGCAGGAGACGGACCAAAGAAGATTTGGTGGTGCAACGCCGCAGACGTCGGAGGGCCAGCCAACGGCTGCAGGCCCGTCAGTAGCCCCTACATCCGCAGCACCTGACTTAGGTGCTCTGATGGTGATGCTGCAGGAGCAGGCTCGCCGACAGGAGGAACAGGCCCGTTGGTTGAAAGAGCAGAAGGAAGAACAGGCTCGCCGACAGGAGGAACAGGCTCGCCAGCAGGCGGAACAGGCACTCCAATTGGAAGAGCAGCTGCGGGGCGGACAGGAGGAACAGGCCCGTCGACAGGAAGACCAGGTTCGTCGTTTGGAGGAGCAGCTGCGGGGCGGACAAGAGGAACAGGCCCGTCGGATGGAAGAGCAGATGCTCCTCATGAAGGACCTTCACGCTACCTTCGGGAAGGAGATAAAGGAGGTGAAGGATATTGTTGCTCAGCATGACAACCGCCTGTCGGAAGCTGAAACCCAAATCGCGAAAGCTTAAAACCGAATCGAGAAAGCTGAAACCTGAATCTACCAAGTAAACAATCAGATTGACAACGTAATGGCTGACATGAAGAAATCACTAGACGAACTCAAACTTGGGGATGGAACTACAGCTCCCGTAGTAGCTACAGCACCTTCGCTACGTGGATTCAAAGTGCCACCGTTCGACGGGACTTCTTCTTGGTCGGCCTACAAAATCCAGTTCGAGGCCGTCATGGAGGCAAACGGCTGGAATAAAATCCAGGCCATGACTGCACTCACCTTAGGCCTGCGCGACCAAGCCTTAACCGTGTTGGAAGCTCTTGGTAAGAAAGTGACCTAGGAGCAGCTCCTTGAGGCATTGGAGGCGAGATACGGTGACGCTCACCTGGAACACGTCTTTCGCGCGCAGCTTAAAGATAGCGTGCAATGCAGCAACGAAAACCTGCAGCAGTGAGCCCTTGAGGTGGAGAAGATGGTTCGAAAAGCATACCAGTCTTTACCTGCGCTCATTGAAGGGAACCTGGTGCAGACATTCATCGACGGTATCCGTGACCTGGAAGTCAGAGCTGCTGTGTGGCTCGGGCACCACGAGACGCTTAAGAACGCCTTGGCCCATGCACTGGAGGTAGAAACCGTGCGGCAGGATCATCGTTCCCATCGCGTCAGGGAGGTTGCAGCAGCTACAGTTCGTGACGGTAACAAAGGATACAGCCCTAGGTGCTATGGCTGGGGGGAAAAGGGCCATCTCCGACCCAGCTGCCCTAAGCGAACCCTAGAAAGTGAAGGTGGCCGATCTCAGGAGGGTAGTGCGGCCAACAGCACCGCCCAGCGGCAGCAGGGAAACGAGTAAAAGCCAGAACTGCGGGGCGGGTGCTGGCTGATGTTAAAAGAGCCCCAAGGATCTCGATCTCACAAACCCATGATGGGAACAGTCTAATCATCAAGGGCGAGGTCAACGGAATGCCGTGTAAACTGACCATAGACACTGGAGCCCTTTGTACGGTTGTTAGTTCCCAACTTATAAGTCAGTTCCTTGGGGACTCCGCATGCAACCGAGAACGCATTAATTTGGTAACAGCCACCGGTCAGCGTATACCCGTCCGTGGAGAGAAGGAGATGGAGTTGAAGCTTGGCAACGTGATCTACCTGCATAATGTCATCGTGGCTGATATAATGGACGACTGCATCCTAGGCGTAGACTTTATGAGGAATAATTGTTGTGAGATCGACGTTAAGCAAGGTGTTTTGAAATGTGGACAGGAGGAACTTTTTATGGAAGGTGCGTTACCAGGGAACGTGTACGTGAACGTTAAGAAGATTGTTCTTCCGCCGAGATCGAAAACGATTTTTCCGGTTAGTCTTCCCCGAAACGCTGGGCAAGCTCACCGTTGTGTACTTGTGGAAAAGGTAAACTATGACATTCCATGGAAAGTAGCTCGAACCTTGGTCAGAACCACTGACATCTCAAGAGTACGTGTGCTGAACCTTTGTGACCGGGAACAGATTATAGAAAAAGGCACACTGGTTGGTACTTGTAAGGAAGTGGATTGGTTACGTTGGTGCCAATATATATCGAGTGGGACCCCCAGCAAGGATTCAGAAACGAGAGTGACCACACTTTTGGAAGACTGTCGCAGTCTTCTCTCCTCGAACGAATTGGTCAAGGCGAAGAAGTTGTTACTCAAGTACGCCGATGTATTCTTGCATAATAATGCTGACATAGGGAAGACTGGCTTAGTTCAACACAAAATAAACACAGGAGAGGAATTGCCTATCCGTCAGCGGCCAAGAAGATTGCCGGTAGCACGTGAAAAGGAAGTGGAAACCATGATTGAGAGAATGGTGAAGGATGGTGTTATTGAACCTTCGTCTAGTCCATGGTGTTCACCCGTGGTGCTGGTAAAGAAGAAGGATAGCAGCATGCGGTTCTGTGTTGATTACCGCCGTCTGAACGACGTTACAAAGAAGGACAGCTATCCTTTGCCAAGAATTGATGACACGCTGGACATGCTTACAGGAGTAAAATGGTTTAGCACGCTGGATATAAAAAGTGGCTACTGGCAAGTTGAAATTGACCCTAAGGACAAGGAGAAAACTGCGTTCTCGACGGAAAAGGGTCTGTGGCAATTCAAAGTAATGCCCTTTGGGTTGTGCAATGCTCCAGCAACGTTTGAAAGGCTGATGGAGCTTGTACTTACTGGGCTAATTGGCGATGCCTGTCTGGTCTACTTGGATGACATCATCGTCGTGGGCCGTACGTTTGAGGAACATCTTCAGAACCTGGAACGCGTGCTCATGAAGATTCAGAGTACCAACCTCAAGTTGAGTCCGAAGAAATGTTCACTATTCAAACGGCAAGTCAACTTTTTGGGGTATGTAGTGTCGGAAGAAGGTATCCGTATGGATCCGGAGAAAATCGCCACTGTCAAAGATTGGCCGGTTCCAAAAGACAAGACGCAGGTTAGAGCATTTTTGGGTTTGTGCTCCCATTATCGGCGATTTGTGAATAACTTTGCAGATATAGCCAAACCTCTGCACAAGCTAACCGAGGAGAAGCGACATTTCTGCTGGGATGAAAGTTGCAATATCGCATTCCAGGAGCTCAAGGACCGTCTGTGCAAAACACCTATTTTGGGATACCCTGATGCAAGCAAAGAATTTATAGTTGACACAGACGCAAGTGATATAGGACTTGGCGGTGTGTTGTCTCAACGGAATGGTGACCAAGAGGTTGTGACAGCGTACTTCAGCAAGTTATTGTCAAAACCGGAAAGGAACTATTGTGTCACAAGACGCAAATTGCTAGCTGTGGTAAAGTCGTTGCAGCATTTTAGCAAATATCTTCTGGGGCGGAAATTTTACTTACGAACTGACCATGCTGCACTAAAATGGCTATTGCAGTTTAAAAATCCAGAAGGACAAGTTGCGAGGTGGATTGAACTACTGCAGGAATATGACTTTGAGATCGAACATCGCAGCGGGAAATCTCATGGCAACGCAGATGCATTGTCAAGAAGACCTTATCCTGAAGATTGCAAACATTGTACTAGGCAAGAGAATAAGGAAGTGGTATCCGTGAGGATGCTCAGGGCAGACCATCTCAGCAACGAGTGGAAGGACAGCTTACAACGTGTACAGCAGGAAGATCCGGACATCAAGCCAATCCTGGAATAGATGACAGCCAGTGCTCCCAAGCCCAAGTGGAGCGATGTCTCAGTTATGAGTTCGACCACTAAAAGCTATTGGGCCCAGTGGGACAGCTTGCTGCTTCAGGATGGAGTTCTGAGCCGTAAATGGGAAAGTGTTCGGGGAGACAGCCGTCATTTGCAAATGGTTGTCCCTAAAGCTAAAGTTCATGTTCTACAGCTGTACCATAATGATTATTCAGGAGGCCATCTGGGAGTTAAACGAACTCTACTGAAGATACGAGAACAGTTTTACTGGGTCCATTATCGTGACGATGTCCAGGCTTGGTGTCGTACATGTACAAGTTGTGCGGCCGTGCGGGGGTAGTAGAGGAGCACCGAAATTGTACATTGTTGGTGCACCATGGGATAGGACGGCCCTTGACATTGCGGAGCCGTTACAAAAAGGCGCATGAGGGACTCCTAAGATCGTCAATGTGGATCGCCTGGCGCGATATTATGGGGCCGATAATGCTCGGGACGAGCATGTCTTATGAGGGGGCAGTGTTACGCGCCAAAGTCGACGGCATTAGCGCCATCTAGTATCAAATTGAAGAACTAAACTTTCTTGAAGCTCTACACTCGATCCTTCTAAGCTTGGTCGGTTGGCGCGCGTATTTACACGATGTTTTCGTGGAAGAGCCCTATATAAAGGCGCTGCAATACGTGATCGAGGAAGTATTGAAGTTGGCGAGACAAGCGGAATAAAATGAATCAGTGTGATTAATTATTAGTGTTTTTTAACTTTAGTTAGTGTAAAGTGAATTAAAGTGTTAATTTAGGTAATTCTATCGGCAATTTTTATTGTCACGAACCTCAAGCTCGTAAGAAAACTTAAAATTACCCAATGGATATGTGAATGTGTCCAATATAACAAAACGCGGGGTGTCATTCCTTGCTCTAAAACGCTTGAAAATAGGTAATTTTACTCTAACATCATATAGTAGGAGCTGTTGTAGCTCAGATGGTTAGCGCTACCTATACATTTGAAAATACGCAAGAAAGCTGGATTCAATCCCCACCGGCAGCTATAAATTTCTTAATTGCAATTTTTCGTGCTGCTTCACCACGTGCAATTTAGGTGCTTCATTTAAAAAAAATTCTTATTTCTCTGAAATGCAAGTTATTTCGGAGGAATTAGAAAAATTATTATTTCAAAAACAAGTGAAGTTCGCTAACACGCACTGGGGTAGCGTCATAGAATACTATAATACATACATAATAGAGCGAGGGAGTGGACGGTGCCAATGTCACTAACATGTCAATTCACACGTATAAATGTCAACACGAAAGGTGCTTTGACGTTATAATCATTTCCAAATTTAGCATGAAAATTATTCAGAAAATGCCAAATTGCACACTATTTACAAATAAATATGTATTAAAATTTAAACGGTTTTTTTTAATGATGATCTTAAACATTAATCAAGAAGTCTAAAATGTGTAAATTCGCTCAGTCTGTCAACACAGCGAATCTGGTTTGTAGTTGTGATAAAACGATGTAATTACTTGTATGTGTGCTCCCGGCGACGTTGATCCTCGTACAAAATAAGGTTAATATCCATTAATTCTACTGTGTATTCCAATATTCTATGGGTAGCGTGGCGGACATTTCCTTGCCCTAAATTCCTCTCAGAATTTAGAGGAGGCCTGTGCCCAGCAGTGGGACGTATATAGGCTGTAACTTTAACTTTTTATGTAACAATATATAGTTATTCTTATTTAAACCCTATATGCTTACATCAACGGAAGCTCCAGGCAAAGGAAAAACCATGGTCGGTGGCATTTCCCTCGGCACATAACGGTAGAATTCAATTTCTGCTCTGTACCAGCGTATGGAGTACAGAGCCGCACCTTCTAGGTCATACGAACATCTTAGTAACGCTGACTGTCCTTCTCCGGATAGAACAGCGCGTGGAACGGAGATGGAGAGGTTTCGTAGTGACCAAACACCTCCTGAAAACAAAGGCACATATAAATAAAAAATTTTTTTAAATAATTTTTTTTACATAATGGATGTAGAGTGTGAGAACGGGCATTTAGGGAGCTCACATTTTGCCGCATCATTTTTTACCCATATTCTATTAACAATCTTAATGGTTGACACAGTTGTTACAAAAATCCGACTGCGTTAAATAGTTTACTGAAAAAAACTCCCCTTCTCCGCTTTTGTATTTGCAGATGCAAAAATAAATAAAATATTATATAGCTTATGTCACATCAACAACTATGATGAATCTAACGACATCTCATGATGTGTTAAAATCCCTCAAACCGTTTAGGCTACAGAGCGTGCCAAAGAAATAGACACACGTACATGTACATACATACGTACTTTCTAAAAACGTAACCTTTTTCTGGGATAAAAAGAGAACTGGACCCTTGCTGAGATTCACACCCAGTCATCATCATAACAGACTTTCCCTAGTACACTGCTAAATGGTGCTGTGGACAATAGACATCTACATCCATCCATCAAATGCAGATTTATGTCCCTTAAGGTAAGACGGAATGCCCCCTTAACATAAATATATAATAAGTATATAATAGTAATACATCGAGGATAAATTAATTTACTTAAATGTCATATGGCAATAGCATTCACTTACCATCAGATGCACTGTATGCTTGTTGCTTATCATTATTCTATTAAAAAATGCGTCATGCATTAATAAAGCTGCTGCCCGTCTTCGGTCTGGATAGTTGACGGTTTTAATTTTTTAAAGTTTAATTATTAATAGACAAGTTTATCAAAAGGAAAAAAATAACAGCCTGTTTTTGCTCTGGTCACGTCAATATTAAATAAAATTTCTTGGTTCCTTTTTTGTTTAAATTTTTCAAGAAACATAAAATATAAAGAAGCCCGGTCGTGTTTTAACTCTTTACAATTTATTCATAAAAGATACTGATGTTGTCTACTTTAGAAAATATTATCAAGGTACATAATAGTAAAAGAAAAATGTGTTTTCTTGCGCTGCTGTTTTACCTAACCCTTTAAGGGATATCATGTAGGATTTTATTTGCAGTTTCCAATTCTTAATGCAATACAAACGTCACGTGTTTTATAACGAGTGTGCGTCAATATTCTGCTGTATAAATAATAATAATAAACTCATCCACATGAGAATACTAAATAAATACCCTTATGATAATATGAAGAGCAAATATCTGTCACGGGTGTTAGTCTCAACGTACTCGTAGACTAGACATTTGCGCAGTACAGGATTATAGCGTCCGAGTGTGTGCGTAAACACAGGTGCGATCTTTATTCCCTAACTCTTATTGTACGATGGGACAGTAATTCAACACGATTGGTGAGAGATTAGGTACAGCAACAATGGCTTAACTTGCTTTGCGAGGCACGGAGGTGAAACACTTTTAACTTCCTGATTTCGGACTGCTACTGAGAGCTTTTTGACAAAAAAAAACCAATTACTGATTTTGGCCCGACCCAGGATTTAAACCTAGATCTCGATGATGAGCATTCGTGCTTACGACCACTAGACTTTTTGTACATGATAGGGCCACGCTGCAGCTATATTATGGTAGTAGCAAGAATGGGTCGGCTCGACCGGGGAAGGACCACGCTCTCACAGAATACCAACGTAAAATAGTAGCTTGATACTGCTGTTTTTCGTATGATGAGTGTAGAGTTCCGGAGACCCTTTTTGACTGGAAACGAGGCATTCCATCTTAGTCCTCGGGGGTGACAACAGGGGGGTTTTTATTCTTAATCGATGATAAATATGGATGACTATGGGCCACAGCATCCACTTACCATCAGGTGGACTCGTTTGTCACCATTATTTTATAAAAAAAGACTAACGTTACAGTTCTAATACTACAGTAACAATATCATACTTGAACATATACATATTAAACAAAAATAATTAATAACTATTTTACAATGATTTTTATTTTGTAATACATACATAAACTCACACGCCTGTCACCCAGAGGCACCTTGACAGAGAGTTTTAGCATTGAGTTGTGACACTGAGGGGCGGCGAGTTCGAATCCCGCACGGAAAAATATTTGTGTGGCTTACAAATAATATTACCGGGTCTGGAGGTTTGTCCTTGTGCAATTTATGTTTTTAAACTGCCTTCACGATACAAGAAAACATCCCCAGTATAGTGATAACCTTCTTTTAGAAAGAGGGGTATGCAGAGATTACTGAGTTCCATTCGGCACAATCTGATACACATTTCACGTTTCTTTCACTTCCATATACGTGCGCATAAATTTTCGTGGATAAGAAGTACACATAATTGGCAGTATTATGGTTTTTTTACATTAAAACTTGAAGTAAATTTCATAACCATTTTTTTCTACATTCGATTACAACATTAGAAAGTCTCGCGAAAATCTCTTCAAAGTCAATAAGCACATTTTTAATTACGACGGCGTCTCCTCTGTGGACCCTTAATTAAGTTCTTACAAAGTAAACGTTTGCCTTCAGAAATCCTCAAAAAAAAATTCTAATCAGCCAAAGATACTTTTGCATTAATTTAAGAAAGTATATTACAAAAACTTTAATACCGATGGAAATTCACATAAAAATGAAACGAGTTTGTCATTGTTTTTGTGACGTTGCTGACCATACAATCTCTGTTTGAGGACGGATCAGTAAACGAAAGGTAAATCGTGCTATGGAAGTTTCTAAAAAATCTACTTATATTTATATACAGCAGACACAGTTCTACCTTTTTCTTTAGATGTAGCACTCCTAGATATTTCCATACGATTTATGGCGTAAATAAAAATAATAATAACACGATCACAGCACTATCGATCAAATACAAATATTTTGCATTAAATCAACGTATAATGTTGTGAAGATACTTTGATTATTCAACCAACTGGAGAGGCCATGGTCGTCAATTCCTTAACAAAAAGTCTGTCAATTTCAGGGGGGCGCAAGAAGAGCACACTACTCTATACTTCACTACAAATGCAAAATTGAATCGCGTCACTATACACGCACACTTCAGCATTTGTGTTCGTTTTCATTGCATTTACGCATACCTTCAAATTGTACACGTGTTGACACACTAGTGCCGCTGTCTACATGCGTAACAACGTAAGACGAGGACTATGTCAATATTATTTATAGCCCTCCTTATGTTCAGCGTTGATAAAAGTGATTTTTAGTGTTTCTTCATTTATTATCTACAGCCCTTCACAAGTCCACTGCTAAACATAGGCCTCCCCCAAGGAGTGCCACAAAGCGCGGTTCCGATTCCCCTGCATCCATCGACTTCCTGCATGTCTTACCAAGTCGTCACTCTACCTAGTGGCGGGTACGCCCTACACTACGTCTACCGGTACGAGGCTGCCACTTGAGAACCTTTTTTCCCCATCGGGATATTGTTAATAACTTGAATAAAACGCTTCTTAAATAGTATGTTACAAATTTATTATGGCTGTAGCATGAATGTGTCGGCTCGTCCGGAATAGGACCACGTTCTATAACAATAACTAACTGTGCTCTTGTGTAAGGTTTAGGTACGTTCCCTAGTTCAAAAATCTAAAAGTTGTTTGTTGCTTTTACTTCACTTTTCACGAATATGACAGTTCGCGACTGACGTATTTTTGTTGCGTGATAAATTTCATTTGAAAACAGACATATAAAGTAGAGATTAAAGGATTTTTTTTTAAATTCACAGACATTCAAACTTTTATTCCTTCTTTTTATAAAAGGTGACAGAGAAGCCGAAGCCCACAGTCCACCTGATGTTAAATGGATCCCTTAATTAACATTCAAAATGCAGATGTATTGTTGCCTATGAGGATGATGGAGTGCCTGATTAAGATATGACAAATAGCGTACAAATGCCCTGAGAGGAAGTGTCTGTGGCAGTATTTGTATTTTTATGGTTGTAGTCCTCTCCCAGTCAAATGGGTCCATTTGTACTAGAGCCATAATATAGCTGCAGCATAGCTCTTCTTTATAAGCTTAATGTTTTATTATTGATTTGTTAACAGGAATATGCTGCTGTCAATTTCCTGTTAGGTATAGATTATATGATGCATATGAACCCTAATAAATAAAAACCAGATAAAATATTCCTGACTTAGAAATACGCGATACAATTGTGTGTTAATGATCCTTCCTTGATTATTAATTAAAAGTTGACGACATGTGTACGTGTGTTATTCTAGGATGACACGTCTGGGTCCGTATCTACTATTTCCGAGTCACGAAGTACTCTAATTTTCGCACAAATAGGCACCCCGAGCAACGGTTCCACAATAACTTTCTTATCCTATTATTTTCAAAACATATGTGTCACTATTTCAGTCTATTAAAGTTCACTCCCGATAGGCCTCCCCCATATATTGCTTAATATAGGAGACATTTTCGATATTTGCTTTGCTTGGCAAGAGCGTGCGGTTGACAACCGCAGTTTTTTTTATTTTTGGTCGTTACTAGGAAGACGCTGCTGCCCACCTCCTGATTTGTTTCCCTCTGTCGCCTCTTACGACACTCGAGGTATGATATGAGGTGTTTGACATTCTTACGTCACTACATGGTGTGGCAATTGAAGTTATATGTAGTATTTATTAGAACAGATGCCGCAAAAAATCTATAGGGCATTGCGTTGCCCGTCGTAGCAAGCACAGAGTACCATTTTATGGCACAGACTAAGTAAGTTTAAGTCTACGCTCTCTAACGTGTGTTGTCAGTGGCTAAACCTAGGCGTCTCATCCAGTACGTAGCACATATTACTTTAATTGGATTCACATGTTCTTACCTCTTAATTTATAAACACTAAACTTGCAGATCCGTGGTATCTCAGAACAAAGCTCTTACCGTAAATTCTTCAGTACTTATGCTAGCATCCCAAATTTGATAACTGCATTCACCAATAAAATTTTAATTGAAATTTTATGTGCTTATGTATCAAGCCCTCAGCGATGGAGGAACACATGTTTTGATGAAAACCTATGCGTCTGAGGAATACAATTATTTGGAAAACATGTGAGTACTAGAGCAGCGCGGCAAACAAATTGCTCCATAATCCTCTAAGAAACGACGGGATGCTTGTGCCCAGCCGTGGGAATATATAGATTGTAACTTTCAACTTTATACTGTAATAAAATTGTACCTAGGCCAAAAAAAATAAGGAAGAGTCTTAATGATTTTCTTGGAATAAAAATGAGTCCCTCGATGGCTTAGATTCACATTGGGACCCGGTGGGTGGTGTCGTTGATGTCGAGAAACAGAAATCACCCATACAAAATAGCTAGTGTACGATAATATAAAAAAAAATCAAAGATTATGCAGCTATTTAAGCAGTGACAGAGTGGTTTTATTGCGGTTACCTAGATCTAGCTATTCGTACTGTGTATACTGTGTTAGTGCAGAATACTATCAAACCACATAACGTATGTATATCGAATAATACAAGAGTATTATCCCAATGTTTGCGGTTCCGATAGTATCCGGAAATTTTCGTTCCGGTCTAAAACGAACAGAGGACTATCTTCAATGTTATTTTACATTTTGTTCATGAGCTTCATTATAATTCTTGCAACATTAGTCAAAATTAGTGACGGTTTTCCTGTGCAGTGGTGGTGTAATAATATTCACTACGCCATATCATCCCGTGGGTGTCGTAATAAATGAAAATTGAATTTTTTTTTTCAAGAGCCTTATTACAGAGATTTGTCAACCTTTCCCTTTAAGTAGTCTTAGATATTTTATGTTGAGAATAACTCGCTTCGTTTCTTACGGCTTGCTAAATAAGACTAGGTAAACTATATTATATCTAGAAGGTTAGAATTGTTAACTGGTATAATGGTTTGGTTTAATTTAAATTTAAATTGCAGCTCTAATGGCGATGAACTATGCTCATGTAAGCATGCATGTAAGTATAAATGTGCGTTAGTGAGTGTGTATATATGTTAATGTGTGTCTGCGCATGCTAATGTGTGACTGAATTTGTGTGTGTGTGTGTGTGTGTGTGTGTGTGTGTGTGTGTGTGTTTGTGTGTGTGTGTGTGTGCGTGTGTGTGTGTGTGTGTGTGTGTGTGTGTGTGTGTGTGTGTGTGTGTGTGTTGTCAGTGTGTGTGTGTATTTGAGAATGAGTGTGCGTGCGTGTGTGTACTGTGCACATGTATGTATGCACATGATGTATGAATGAGTGTATTTACGTGTGTATGCGAGCGCGTCTATGTGTGTGCATGAGTGTGTGTGTCCGTCACTTGTTGTAACAAGTGACAGAGGGAAAGCAAACCAGGGGATGGGCTGCTACCCATCTCCTAGTTTTCTTTCCCTCTGAAATGCTACTGCATTTTCCTAGAAATAAACAATAAATATTAACCCATCTGTCAATCGAGACCACTATAGTTTTGCAAAATTTTAAAAAAATAGTGAATGCTTTATCGTGTATTAGTAAAAATAAGACGAAGTAAGAACATTCTTTACAACATGTCATCCCGTGGATGTCTTAAGAGGCGACAGAGTGAAGCATACCAGAAAATGATCAGTAGCGTCTTTTTGGAAACAGCTAAAATTAAATACCAATGCCTACTAGTTTGCCAAGCATGGTGACTGTGGCAAATATCATTTACAAGCAATCTATGGGGTAAGGCTATATTCAGCAGTGGACTTTTGATGAGCTGTAACGATAACGGTTTTATAAAAAAATAATATATTTATTTTGTTAACGTAATTGAAGATCGGTGTCCTAAGAGGTTACAAATGGAAACGCACTATGAGATTGGCAGCAGCGTCTTCATAATCACGGGAATATAAAAAACCTGCAATTGTCAATCCGCTAGCCTAACTATGCTAAATATCCCATTTATTAATTAATAAATGGAGAAATTGAATGCCTATTGAAGTACAAAGAACTCAAAGACCATATTTTTTGAAATAATCAAAAGAAAGAAATTCATCGAAAGTATTTCATCATTATAACGACTACAGAATATAAAATTAACTTTAAATATAATTTATATTCACCATCGAGTAAGCACTGGAACAGGAAAAAGAGGCGACAAATCCTTTTCATGGAGATAATTTTATTTATCGCTTCTAAATTAACTTTAGAGTTTAATTCAGAGACTTATTCTGAACTCATTTACAGACTTCGATATAACAAAACTCACAAATTGTATTAAAATATACAAGTTTCATCTATAAACTGATTACGAAAGTGTTTTTAATAATGTTTCAGTTACATGTAAACACAAACCGGTTTTGCCAAAAGTGATACGAGTACATGGCGACCGCTTGTCTCGCGGTGTAGAAAGCTACTGAGTATGACGTAGCGTGCTGCTAAGGGATTGCTTATTATTTCTGAGTGAGTTAGCATTTTCCCAGCGCTATTTCGTTTAATAAAGTCCGAGCTTTGTGTGCGCAGATGCGTTTACATATGGAAATTCGGAGCTATCTGCTGCTTTATATTCTGTGAAAAAACGTGAGGCTCTTACTTTAGTCCCATTCTACGCAGGACTTGTATGCATACTTTATTCTTTCACTTACATTAGCTTTCCTTTTATACGTAGAATATTTTAGATTACTCTTATAGCTTTCGTATATTTGGTAAATTGTAAATTTATATTTGACCGCCTCGTTTGTCTAGTGGTTGTAAGCGCGATGTTTTATCATGGGATCTCGGGTTCAATTCTGGGGTTGGACCAAAATTAATAATTATGTTTTTTCTGTCAAAAATTTCAGTACTAGCCCGGAATTAGAAAGTTGGACGTGATTCACCCCCGTGTTTCGGAAAGCACGTAAATCCGTTGGTCCTGAGCCTGATCTCTCCCCGGTCGTATTAAATTACAGTCCCATTAGACTATGGGAGTGAAAAATTGGAGAGTGCACCTATGCTTGCACTTTATACTTGGACACTATAATCATATCTTGTGCAGATGGCTTGTCTTTTTTTATAAGATAGGTGTACCAAACGAGCATACAGTCCTACTAATGGTAAGTGATTACTGTAGCCCGTTGTCATCTGTAAGGACTTAGATGGAATCTCTACGCTCACCGGGTTAAGCTGTAATTTTAGGCTGGTATTTTGTTAGAGCGTGGTCCTTCCCCGGTCGAGCCGACCAATTCGTGCTACAACTATACTACTAAGATGGCTGTGGAATAGCTCTATCACGTAAAAGATATCTGTTGAGACTAACTGCTGTGACTGAAATTCGATCTGGAAGACATTATTATAAATTTGTAAATATAGTTAACCCTAAAATATTTTTTTAATTAAAGTAGAATTTATGCACGGAATAGAATAGAATCATTTTAATTAAAATATTTTGCAATATTAACTCTTATTGAAAGTATTTTTACTGTTATCTGGTTTGTAAAAAACCACGATCTTAGGAGTGACCAGCAAGAATCTCGGTGGGACATGTTTTTTTTTCAAAGAAAAATGTTATAACAAAATATATTTTGTACAAACAACATACATACAAAACATATTTATGAAATAGTTTAGAAGCGACCAACTCATTTCCGGGGGTTATTATTATCCATTCTATTATATCATTCTTATATTACCATATTATAACTATTATTATACAATTTTATTAAAACAAAAAAATTTACTTGGTAAATAATAGACATTGTTTAATTTCTGGAATTTTGTTGTTATAGATGTAATGTAATATAAATTATTTACTGACACCGTGCTGTTGAGAAACTGGTATATACAACAAACAAACTCGGCAGTTTATGCAGTTAATTGGAGTAATAAATCAGAAAAAAAATTGTTTCATAAATCACACCACTACAACCATTCACAGGTCCACTGCAGAACATAGGCGAGGAGGCCTATGTTAAGCAGTGGACGACATGTCACAAGGCACGATCCTAAGCCACCTGCATCCATCGACTTCCGGCGTGTCTTACTGTTGGCTGTCCCAGAAGTCGACGTCAAGCTGGAATCTGGTGGTAGGCAAAGTCATAAATCATAATAGTAAACAGAAAAATATGAACAAATGCTATGTGTATTAAAAATTACAGGCAATTATAAAAAAATCTAGAAAATCTATACCCTGTTACAGTCGGTAGGTTTAAGTCATGTGTCTACAAATTTTTTTAATTTTATTTTTATAATGTTATCTTAAATAATGCTTGTAAAAATGTTGCTTACAATTTACAGCCAACTGCTTCAGTCCAGAAGGAAATGTAATGTTTTACAAAGTCTTTAAAGTTACTTGCTAAAATTGTGAAGTAATTTTTTAAAACCGGGTAAAGTATTAATTTCGAATACTTGGTTGAGAAAAAATTACATTTCCTTCTGGAATGGAGCAGTTGACTGTAAATTTTAAGCAATAGTTTCCAAAATCATCATGCGGCATTACATCATAAAAAGAAAATTAAATAAGTTAAAATTTGTAACAATAGGAGTTAAAAATAGTTTCGCAGGATGTAATTTTTATCGGTTTGTTCAAAAATGCTTATACCTTTTAGAATACATAGCAAAGTTTTTTTTATGTTTTTCTGTTAACTATTATGACTTGACCAATTACCTGATTCCGGCTTGACGTTGACTTCTGGGACAACCTGTATATGGAACTGAGATGTGGTCCTTTATTGCTGCCTGTATGAGAAAGATTAAGGTTGTTCAGCGAGCTATGGATGTACAGCGAGATTTGTCTCACTGATTTGTCAGCACTGGGGCGTAATACACCATGTTACAAAAATCTTGTGGTTCTAGACCATCAAATTAAAAGAATCAGTATTCAAACGTTCAGAAATAACTTTACTTCATAAATCTTTATCATAAAAAATCTAATTAAATTAAAACACATTTTATTTGAAAATTGTATGTACCTTTGCATTTGTCATTGCCAGTTAAAGTTTAAGAAAAACTTTACGATACATGCGTCAGTTAATTCAGAAGTGAGTTTAATAAAATCACAAGATTGAATTTTGTAAGTCGCCTATAGTGTTCCTACAAAGTAGTCACTTAAATACAGTTAATAGCGACCAAAAGACATTTCACAATCATAAATGCCATGTCCATATTATGTACATCTTTACGTGCATAAAAGGATCACCGAGTTATTTGTTCCATACTGTGTAGCTCAAAAAACTGACAAACAAAGAAAGGGAAAGATTTTATGGTAAGACCGTTAAACCAGTAAGTGGAGTGCAGGGCGATACCCTACTTGATGGAGTAGCGACTCAATGAAACGTAAAATTAGTGAATGAATACAGGTAGCTAGAGACCGTACTTTGTGGCAATGGGATACCTAATTTCCTTGTGAAGGGTTTATTAAACATTATGATAATCACTTTTCTATGTTAAGCACTTTGGTATATTGACATTTATGGGTTTTCCTCAGATAGGACATAAAATTATATACATTAAATAAACACAAATATGTAACGAAGTATAGAGTTATTTATGTAATATCTTCTTAGCCGCAAATTGAGATTAAAAATAATCATATTTAAAGGTCTTTCTTATAACTTCTAACGTAGTAGAGCCACGATGCATCTAGATGTATTATGATTGTAGCATGAATGGGTCGGCTCAACCGGGATAGGATCACGCTACAAAAGAATACCATGTAAAAAAGAAGTTTAATGCTCTTGTGTTTCGTATTGTGAGTGTAGAGAATCACTGGAAACGAGGCATTCCGTATTAATTCTCAGGGATAATGACGCATCTGCATTTTGATTCTTAATCGAGGATAAATGTAGTCATATATGGGCCACATAATCCACTTACTATCAGGTGGAAGGTGTTCTCGTTTGTCACCATTTTTCGACAAAAAAATACAGTTCTCTTTGACAGAAATATTGGTGACATCGTTTGCCAATCATCAAAGAGAACATCAAAGCGTTATACTATTGTATATTCTGTCATTACAGTAAGTATAAACATTAAGAAAGATAAATTCTATACGTCCCACCGCTGGGAAAGACCTAATATTATCCTCACTTAAAGGGTTTTGTTTGTACTTTGTGGTATGGACTTGTAAAGGGTTGTAATGAATGAATTAAAATAATTGTTTTGAGGAAGTTAAGAGTTAACCGTTGCTGCCAAATAATTCACATAATTATCCTTTTTTTATTAGATATGGCGGGGTTTTCAAACAGTCAGAAAAGAAAGAGATTAAAACAAAAAATTGCAGTTAACAGTTTCAGTGGTGCAAGCGGGGATCGAACTTGGATTACTCGCTAAAAATGCCATTTTAAAGCTTTTCTCTTAATGTTGCACCTTTATTGACCTACATAAGTCTACTTCCGGTTATGAGCCACTCCCGTTGTAGGGAGGATTTACCTTCATCGTCACGCTATATAGGCGGGTTGACAATCGCAATACCAGACCACTCAGCTAATTGTTCGGACTAACTCCAGCCGCACAATTTCACGATCGCACATCGTGACAAAACTAGCGATACCATCCATACCATGTGAATGACTAGCAGTCCACCATAGTGCGTTTTAAAATAAATTTTCTTCTTCGCACAACTTCCTTGTGGCATCGACTACCACCAGAGATTTTGCGGACTGATACGAATTAGGGAACTTCAAGAAAAGAGCCTACTCCTTATTAAAAGGCCGGCAGCACATCTGCAGTTCCTCTAATGTTGCGGTTGTTCATGGGCGGCGGTAATCACTTACCATCAGGTGAGCTGTAAGCCCCTTTGCCCCCAATCTTTTAAAAAAAGTATGCGTATTTGAAGTCTGGCGTAAACGCAATTGTTAAACCGCCATCTTTTGCATATTGTGTCGTATTTCTGGTAGTGGCCACTCACACGACACTCACGGGAAGATATGGGGTAGTGAATATTCTTTCACCACCACTACAATGCACTACCCAACATATCCGGGCAACCCATAGAAACATTTATATATAACAAATAATCCATTATCAGCCAAGTCACACGCCCGTTAACCGCCTCTTCTATAAAAAAAGCTATTCGCGTTGTTTACAATTTTAGACCAAGGGACTAACTCAGAGACCTTTTTAAAGAATTTAATATCTTAATTCTTATATTACAATTTACTATGGATATTATATTTATTTATATAGAATTTAAATACAAGCATTGATATTAAATTTGCTTATAATACCTTTAAGCACTCCCGGTTAGGAGTGGTTCACGATAGTACTCGAATGGCGGGTTCGAACCCATGAACGTTTTACGGTCCGCACCCTGCTATTAGGCTATATTCGCTTCAATTATTTTCTTTTTTAATTTTCTTCCTTATTGAAGAGATTCTTTAGCCCTTTTTAGGGTTCCATAGTCAACTAGGAACCTTTATAATTTCGCCATGTCTGTCTGTCCGTCTGTCCGTCCTCGCTTAATATCTGTGACCGTTAGCACTAGAAAGCCGAAATTTGGTACCAACATGTGTATCAATCACGCCGACAAAGTGGTAAAATAAAAATTGGAAAAAAATGTTTTATTAGGGTAGCCCCCCTATATGTAAAGTGGGAAGTGACTTTTTTTTAATTTTAACCCTAACGTGTGATATATTGTTGGAAAGGTATTTAAAAATGAATAGGGGTTTACTAAAATCATTTTTGATAATGTCAATAATTTCGGAAATAATCGCTCCAAAAGTATAAAACAATGTGTGTCCCCCCCTCTAACTTTTGAACCATAACTTAAAAAAATATGAAAAAAATCTGGAAAGTAGAACTTTATAAGGACTTTCTAGGAAAATCATTTTGAACTTGGATGGAAACAACAGTAACCACTGCCGGGAGCAGTTGCAGGAGCGCGGAGCGCTGCTGTAGCGTGAACATAATGGATACCCACCGTTAAACTCATAAGTGAGAACACTTATTGTGACAGACGGGAAACTTCGGAACCCTACACTGAGCGTGGCCTGACACGCTCTTGGCCGGTTTTTAAATTATCAAAATATTTTTATAGTAAAAGGATATATTTGAATTTTCACAAAGTCTTTAACAGTAGGTACTTGCTAAAGCGATGGCGTAGCGTTTGATTTTCAAAAAATTCTTTATAAAATCAATTCAAAATAAAAATACTTTGACTTTGAAAGCAGTGGTTTAGCGTTTGATTGCGGCGCTGTAGGCCACGGTTTCGTATTCCGCACTGATCAAGTTTTTATGAGAATCTGTTTGTTTATCTTAATATAAATTTGCAATTTACGTAACTTAAACGCGTCTGCTTTATACAAGAAATTCCTTCTGCGGGAGTAACGATTAAAAAAATAGGTAATATCTTCTTGTTCATAACTAGCCGGTAAAACCCACTGCCCAACATTATAACATCTCCCGTTCTAGGAATAATAGGAGTAGACGAATATTCCTATATTGTCACGATTATAACGCGGATAAACAATTTGTTAGGTTACAATTAAATTTTTAAAAAAAATATTTGATAAATGGACCTAAGAAATGGAATACCGTTTCATAGAAGGGATACCGTTGCATTAAATCACTACAATATTAATAGGTAAATAAATAACTGTGGCCTCAACAATGAGAGTCTGTTTTGATTTCATAAGCATTACTTTAAAAACTATGTCAGAATTCTACATTCTATATCACCCAAATGGTGTTAACAACTAAGAAATGTTTCTGGAGTGGCCTGCCATATTTATGTACAAGGCTCCGTCTTGATGGACCAATGTAGAGTTCGCTGAGTTCGGTCAATATATCCTCTGTAGTAGGCTTTTTTTTTATAGAATAGGCTGACAAATTACAAATCAAAATGCAGATGCGTTGTCACCCGTGAGGACTGAGATGGAATGCCTCATTTCCAGTAAAAAGGGTCTCCGGTTCTCTACACTCACCATACGAAATACAGCAGCATTAAGCTACTATTTCACGCTGGTATTCTGTGAGAGCGTGGTCCTTCCCCGGTCGAGCCGACCCATTCGTGCTACAACTATACTACTAATATAACTGCAGCATGGTTCTACCACGTAAAAATATATTTAAAAAAAACCAGTACAAGGGTTATCGTTATTACTACGGAATAAAAATGATTAAATAAAAGATGCGCGAGCGCCAGCGGTAGGCATAGTGGCTGACTAACAGCCCGCAACCCACGACTTCAGTCTGAAAGCGAGCAATTGGCCAACCGCTATGCCCCGCGCTTCTGATAATCTTTTGACTTAGATGAATCAACAATAAGGGTATTGCAAATCGCAGTAACAGACGTCTCACACCTTTGATGCTTCTTCCCGTCACCGGTCTGGGAACCACGTTAAAAGTGGAGTGATTTAGGTAAAACCTCTTTACAATACCGTACTTGCTATTATTTTCTTACGTACTAAAGCCATGATGCAACTATATTAAGGTTAAAGGTATAAGGCACGAATGGGTCGCTTCAACTGGTTTAGGACCATACTCTCATAAAATACTTGCATGAGATAGCAACTTAATGTTGCTGTGTTTCGTATGGTGAGTATAGAGGCGAGGCATTCAATCTTAGTCATTAGTGGTGACCGAGTAACTACATTTTGAATCGACGATTGTTCTAAATGTCTATAGGGCACAGGATCCGTTTATCTTCAGGTGTACTGCGTGCTCGTTTGCAACCTTCATCATATCGAAATATATTATTTTAATTCTGAAATTAATTTCAAATACGGTAAAATCAATTTAATATCCGTTATTGCAAATACAATAGCACATTGTTTAGTTCGAGTATAGTCAATGAATTGAAACAGAAAGAAAAATAAGTATATAAAAATAGTAATGAGTGGAAAAGAAAAAAGAAGAAAAGAATTTGCAAATACGATTTGGGATTATTTATTAAGTCAAAACACGCGAGTACATTAACTCACTCTATAATTATAAAACAATAACGACGTTTTCTGCCACCAGGGCGGCGCCACTTAGTAGTCAGGTGAATATTTGACAGATTTCATAGCGGGGTAAGTAATTTGTTTGGAAAGTGTTTAATGACTAATGTTTCTTTCCGAAATATTAGTAATATTTTTTTAGTAATTAGATTAGGAATACATAAAATATATTACGGATATTCCTAAAAAATAAAAGAATTTAAAAACAAGTACGAAATGTGAAAATAAACAGAATTTAACACTAAGGAATTTTTTGCTTGAAAGCCGAAAAACCTAAATGAATAGCAACTTTTCAAAGATTTTTTTGTTGAATAGGGTGACAAATGAGCACACAGTCCACCTGATGGTAAGTGGTTGCTTTGGCCCATAGACTCTCTCTACATCATCTACATCTATCCTCGATTACGAATCAAAATGCAGATGAATCACCCTTGAGGACTAAGATGGAATGTCTCATTTCCTGTAAAAAGGTCTCCGGTTCTCTACACTCATCACACAAATCACATCAGCATTAAGCTACAATTTTACGCTGGTATTCTGTAAGAACGTGGTCCTTTCCCGGTTGAGCGACCCATTCGTGCTACAACTATACTACTAATATAACTGCAACATGGCTCTACCACGTATAAAATGACAAATGATGATAACAGTGTAACCATCTTGGTAACAAATATGTTCACCTTACAATTAGCGACATCTGGTGATTGTAAGATTATAAGTCTTCATTAGATAACTTGTTTTAGACTTCTCTTAATTATGCCAAGACCATAGTAGCTTAGGGGCTAAGCGCTTGCAATAAATTTTACAGTACACAAACCACGCTGGTTTGATTGTACAATATTGTTTCACATGCTCGGCGGTGAAGTAAAACTTTGTAAGAAAAGAAAATCTGCATTTCTGAGGAATAAAAAATATTTTAAAGACACAGTGAAGTTATACACGCAATGGCGCAGTGCAGCGGACATTTCTTTGCACCCTCTCTATAGTGGGAGCGGGGCTGTGCTAACAGCGGGAAGATATAGAATATGTAAAAAATGCACCGTTCAATCCGAAAGGGGTCTTTAGGAAATTACCAAAAAAAACATTCAAGCACTATTATTTATAGGTAAAATATGATACTTTTTATTTATAATACATGATTTTTTAATAATTGCTGCAAAATCAGCAATATTTTTAAACCTTGCAATACCTTCGTCGGCGACGGAAACATCAAAAGTGTATGTATTGTTATTCAACGGCCGCCGCGGTGCATGTAAATTTCCCTATTTAATTAAAGTTTATTTATTTTTACGAGAAAAAATTTTATTTTATTTTTATTTTAAAAAAAACAATACCCTACGTGGAAGCAGTTTACATACATAAATTTCACAAGGACAGACATCCAGAACCGAAACAATTATTTGCAGAGCATAAAAACTTATTCCTTGCGGGGTTCGAACCCGTAGTCTTCAGCATTATGGCTTATTACGCAAGCACTATGCAACATATATGTCAGAACTACTTGTTACTTCGACTACGGGTCAGATTAGATCTTATAATACCTTACCTCGGCTCTAGAAGAGATCGAATTAGATCAGAAGTACTGCCCTATGAACTATTTTTTAAACTATTTTTTCGTTTTAAACAAAACCAAAGACAATATGCAATAGATAATAGTATCAAAGACAAAGATATGCTCTTTTATTTTAAACCATAACCTGGCAATGTTTCTTAAAAAAAAAGAAATCACTCTGAACTTTCGGCGTTCCACGTGTCGCTTTGATGAAGGTGCTCCGTCTTTTTATAGAATTTTATATTTGTGTCTGGACTAAAAACGAAAGTATTATACTTTTTTGTATTCCTTGTAATGTAGTAAACACGTAGATATATAATTTGTGGTATAAAAAGTGAAAAGTAAATTGCCAAAAGTACTTTAAAATCCGGAAGGCCCATTTTGGCGGTTGGGTCATAAATGTGTTATTTTTCAAATTCTCATTTATTTTTAGTGTAAAATGTAAGTAAAAATAGTTTTCTTACATATTTCAAATAACTTGACGTTGTATTTATTTCAAATTCACACAAAAATATTTTTGAAATATTGTTCGAAATGTCATACAGATAAAATATTATTATTATTTTTTTATTTTTTAATATTTTAATATTTTTGTATGAGTAACGATTAGAAACACATAAAACATAAAATATACATATTACCAAACATTTTTATACAAATTTCTCCAAAAACAAAAGTATAGAATTCAAATTAGTAGTAATTTTGTCACTAAAATTGAAGTATATACTACTACTATGCTATAAAGGGTAATTTATGTATTTTATCACAATTTCTAGCAACCAAAAATAATTTTATTCGATAGTTTATACATTCAACAAGAATTCCTGTAAGTTTTATCCATAAATATATAATATATATTTTATATATAATATATATAGTATATATATAATATATATAGTATATATATATATATATATATATATATATATATATATATATATATATATATATATATATCTATATATATATATATATATATATATATATATATATATATATATATATATATATAATATATATTTTATATATAATATATATAGTATATATATATATATATATATATAAAATATAGCAGGTCCGATAGCAGTTAATCGTCAAAGTCAAAAGCTTTGTATTATTAGTAGTAACAAAGTAAATAATATTCTCACCTTGGCGCTGAATACGTTTCCTAATTATGATGTATGCCATTATATTTCGACAAACTGTGGAATTAAACAGCTACTCGATAATATTAACACCAAGCTTGCCAACTTCAATAAAAAGGACTGCTGTTTGATTTTTATAGGAGAACATGACTTTGAGACAACTGCAAATTATTATGATCTAGTTATAAGTGTACGCGAAACATTAATGTCAATTAGCTACACTAAACTAGTACTGTGTTTGCCTATCTATAAATTCAATGGTTATAACAACATTTTTAACTCAAGAGTTGAGACTTTTAATACCTTATTATACCAAGATATATGTAAATATAATTATGCAATATTATTTGATTCCAATTTAAATCTAAAATACGACAACACAATGTTTTATAAGCAAAGTGGAGTGCTAAATAGGCATGGCATGAAAAACATCTTTAATACTTTAAAGCAATATATTTTCCAAGACTCCAAAAGTCTTTCCGCAACGATCTTGCCATCTAAGCTTAAACCTCGTAAAGGCACAATACCCTTTTATTTCGCAGCAGTCACAAATAATAATCATTCTGTAAATATTTAATCGGTATTAACTAATAAGGACAAAGAGCAGTTTTTTCGTAAGTAAGCGCACAAATACCTCATTGTGCAGTATTATGCACCAAAATATCGCAGGTGCATTAAGTAGAATGGACGATTAAGAATTAGCCCTCAATGAACTACATGAATCAAATAAACGTGTTATGGCCGTATGTCTCACTGAACATTTTATAATTAAAGTTGAGGAGCAATTTTTAGCACTAAGTAATTTTAATGTGTCAACCATTTTTTTAGGCGGGTTCTTGTATTTTATTACGAAATGACTTCAAAGGCGCGCAATTGCATGAGATTAATGAACTGTGTATTGAAAAAACTTTTGAAATTTGTGGCCTAGAAATTCCACAAATAAAACTAGTTATTATATGTATTTATAGAACTCCTAATTCCAATATAAATGTATTTTTTCACAAAATGAATGAAGCGCTATCTAAACTACGCCACAAACACAAACAACGTAAATTAATTGCTTGCGGCGATTTTAATATTAATATACTGGTTCAAAATAGCGTAGGTACTCAGTTCCTAGAACTTATATCCAATTTCGGACTCCAGTGTCATATTCAGGAACCAACACGAATTGATAAATGTATCGACAACATCCTTAGTAATATTTCAACTGCGGTAGGTAGGACGCACAACTTCTGTCTCTCAGATCACGACACAGCTCAAACAATTGAATTTGAAACCAAACAATTAGAAAAAATATCTAAACATTATTTCACAACTACGCGTGACTACAGCAAAAATAACCTAAGTAAATTTGTAGAGTGCATTAGCTGTATAACTTTTTCTGAAATATTCAATAGATTGAATACCAATGAGGCTTTTAATGAATTTCACGAAGAATTAACATTATTCTTTAAATTTTGCTTTCCCATAATAAGACGGAAAAATAGTTTTAGAGCCGGCGGAATATCTTGGATAACGAAAGGTCTTAAAATTTGTTGCAGAACCAAGTGAACACTAAGATACAACTACTACTTAAATAGAAGCAATAATAATAAATTAGCGTATATAAATTATTCCAAATTGTTAAGGAAATGTATAAAAAGCACGCAATCGCTTTGTAACCAAAGGTACATAACCAACTCTCGTAATAAAGGTAAAGCAACTTGGGACGTAGTCAAACGATATGTTGACGGTACTGTTTCTAGGACTGGACCATTCGTAGATCATATTGTCGACAATGGAAGTACATTTACATGTGGATCTGACATAGCAAACATATTTAATAATTTTTTCATTGATGTAGTTCAAAACTCTACTAGTTCTGCTTCTGCCAATAATGAAGTTAAATATCCTACATCAAATTTTAAAAGAAACGATTTCAGTATTTTTATAAAACCCACGGTTCCTAATGAAGTTTTTTACGCAATAATCTCATTGAAAAATTCAAAGTCGGCAGGGTATGACGAAATTAATTCCGACTTATTGAAACGTATTGCTCTATTTATATCGGAACCTTTGGCTCACATTATAAATCTATCTTTCGAACAAGGATGTTTTCCAGACAAACTTAAGTTGTCGATAATAAAGCCGCTACATAAGAAAGGGTCAAAATCTGACAAAAATAATTATAGGCCTATTGCTTTAACTCCAGTCCTATCTAAAATCTTTGAAAAAATTATGCTCAAAAGAATAGTAAGCTTCCTAGATAAATATGACATTTTGGCACCGGAACAATTTGGTTTTAGGAAATACCGATCAACGCAATTAACTACCTTCACTCTAAGCATCGTTAATAATATCAACCATAAAATCCCAATACTAGCTCTACTTTTAGACCTCAGCAAAGCATTCGATTTTGTTGATCATTCAATACTCATCTCGAAACTTGAGAAATGTGGAATAAAGGGATCTTCATTGTTATGGTTTCAGTCATATTGAAAAAACAGGAAACAATTCGCTAGGATTACAAAATTTGATACTAAAACAAATAATATAGTTTAGTTTGACTCGAAACAAAGGATTAATTGTACCGGGGTGCCACAAGGTAGCATCTTAGGGCCCCTTTTATTTCTAATTTACGTGAATGACCTTCCACGTGCACTCACACATGATTGTGTCTTGTTTGCAGACGATACGACTATCATTATGGGCTGTAAAAATATAGATACCTATGAGGCGGAAATATATAAAACGTTAGAAGATGTTATACAATGGTTAAACATAAACAAATTAAAAATAAACATTGATAAAACGAAAATAAATAATTTCAAAACTTATAAAAGTAAAAACATGGAATTGAGTATTACTTACAATAATTCAGTTATACAACAAATAAACACCGTAAAATTCTTAGGCATTATTCTCGATACACATCTTCATGGAAAGAACATATTAATAATTTATGCATAAAAATAAATAAGTTTGTTTTTGCACTTCGAAAGGTAAAAGACGTGATAAACAGACATACCTCTATTATGGTATACCACGCTTACATTTGCTCCATTATACGATATGGCATAGTTGTCTGGGGAAATTCCTGCCACATCACGAGGGTGTTTAAAGCACAGAAAAAATGCATTAGGGCACTGTACGGCATGGATTGGTCAGAATCATGTAAACCGACTTTTAAACCAAATAATCTACTAACTGTTCCCTGCATATACATCTACGAAACAGCTAAATTTGTTAAATACCACAGTCATCTCTTCACCGCTAACGACAATACATTTAAACGAAAAATTAACCACGTGCCATTAAAAATGCCTGCGCCTAAACTAGAACTGTTTAAAAACAACTGTGCTTATATAGCACCTCTAATATATAACTTTTTGCCCAAAGGAATGACTGACCTGCCATATAAAAGGTTCTGTTGTGCCTTGCAAAAATGGTTAATCCAGGAGAGTTTCTATACTATTAAAGACTTTTTGAATAATAGCACTTGCCGATTTGGTGCCCACTAAGATATCAGATCTTTCTTTTTATTTCTTGTAACTTAGTCTATTATAATAATTCAATAATTTATATAATTGTAGTCATGTAATTCAAATAACTGAAATTTAAAAGATTGTTATAATTGCAATTAAAATAGTTCTTATGAATTGTTATTCAAATAGTTCTAATAATTCTAATTTTATTCAAATAATTGTTGTAAATTTACTATGATTTTGCATGCCCGTAATGAGGGTGAAATATGTCCTGTGCTAAAGTTACTTTAACATCTTGTATACCAACCATATTTCTTGCAAATAAATGATTTATGATTATGATTTATGATATAATACCTTACAGGTTAAATTAATTACAATAATACAATATCGTGACTATCCCGATAACTAAAAATCCTTATATATTGAACAAGGTTTACTTATAAACTGTATTTGGTTGTTACTTTACTAACTCTAACGAATCCGAAATATTAAATTATTCACCGTAAAAGCCACGAAATGCGCGCCAACATTTTCCCCTCGTTTTGTACAAAAATTCCATCCCAACTAACTCGCGCGTTTGGAAAAACATGGCGCCCCTTTAAGGCATATTTTTTACACCACGAAGTCGGCTGTACGAATATTTGGCAACTCTCCAAAATATAAAAATACTAGGCGGACATTCAAAGTTGGAAATTTCTAGTTACTATATTCAATTGCTCGTGTTGTTCACGCCAAAACTCATTGTACTAAAAACAGTAACATGAATGAGGTTAATTTTCTGCTTAGGCGTTTGTTTGGCCGTCACTACATACTATATCTGTTGTTTAATATAAGTGCGTGCATTATGTTCTGATCTAAATGAAACAGATTCAGAAGATAAACATTCAGAGTTTTTCGAGAAAAAAGGAGATTCTTGAAATTGCATTGACTGAGCTGCATATCAAAAATATAGTTCCTGATATATTATGCCTTAGTGAAACTTTTATAGAAGCAGGTAGTGAAAAAAATCTTCGTTTACATGGTTTTGATCTTGCTGCCTCTTATTGTAGAAAAAACAAAACAAAAAGGGGTGGTGTGTGCATATTGGCCAAAAAGGGTTTATGCGTTAAGGTACTTGAGGAAGTTAATAGTATAGGTCAGGACCATTACCTCGAATGTTGTGGTATTCAGATTGTTAAATACAATATTAAAGTTATTTGTATATATAGAGTTCCAAGAAATAACATACATGATCTAGACTTGTTCTTTGAAAATCTAGAATACCTCTTTTTCAAAACCATAAATAAAAGTACTAAGACTAAGTTCGTATTTGTTGGTGATTTTAATATTAATATAATGGAAAATAATAAAATCACCGAAAAGTTGCATAATCTCTTAAAAAATTTTAATCTAACGTCACATATCAATCAACCTACTAGGTTGAACTCCTGTCTTGACCTTATCCTTAGTAATGTGAATAATGCTACTGCAGAGTTATTACCACTTGCTCTATCGGATCATGACATGGCTCAAATGCTACACATTCCTGTATCAAACAAAGAAATACCACTCCTAAAGTACTATATTATAAAACGAAACTATTATAAAGAAAATGTTAATAAATTTAAATACTGTATATCGAGATTAACGTTTTCTGATGTCTTTAGTGAATCAAATTTGAATATAGCTTTCCAAAACTTCTTTGATACTTTTATGTTATTTTATGAGCTATGCTTTCCTAAAATTAGGATATGTATTAATAATAGAGTTCGTCGACCTAAGTGGATATCAAAAGGACTGAGGAAAAGCTGTACAATGAAGAGGAAGCTTAGATTTAACTACTATAAAGTAAAATCGAACCAGAATAAAATAAGGTATATGATCTATTCCGCTGTACTAAGACGTTGTATAAATCAAGCGCAAAAACTTAATAATGATAAATATATTGAGCAACCAAAAAATAGATGTCGTGCTTCCTGGAATATAATAAAAAATCAGACTTGTTGCATAAATAATAATTTAATTCAAAAAGTTTGTATAAATAACAATTATTTGACAGATCCTCAACAAATTGCTGAAGCCTTCAACAACCACTTTATTGAATCAACAAATATCAATAATAACAGTAATCAGTGCCAAAACACTAATAGTCTAAGAGTATGTAATAGCATGTATTTAGAAATGTATACTGTTGATGAAGTATTGAAATTAATACAAACATTAAATAATACGAAGTCGGAAGGTTTTGATGGTATTTCAACGGATGTTATTAAAAGTTGTTGTACGGTTTTAGGTAGAGTATTAACTTACCTAATAAACCTGTCATTTAAAAAAACTACTTTTCCTAGTATCTTAAAAAAGTCAGTTGTTAAGCCGATACATAAAAAGGGTGACTCTAAAAATTTAAATAATTATAGACCGATTAGTATAGTCTCAGTTTTATCTAAAATATTTGAAAAGGCAATGGCTAAACGTATTGTAGACTTTACGATGAAATATAATTTAATTAAAAGTGAGCAATATGGCTTTCAAAATAATAAATCTACAAGCCTCGCTGGATATGATCTTGTTGATGCAATTGTTAAGGCTATAAATAATAAGCTAAGAGTTACAGCAATCTTTTTTGATATGTCGAAGGCCTTTGACCTTGTATCCCACAAAATACTCTTACAAAAACTGGATAATTTGGGTTTTCGAGGCCCTGTCCTAGATTGGATTGCTAGCTATCTAAGAAATAGGATACAATTTGTAGAATTAACAAATATTGATAAATCACAGACATTAACTTCTTATAAATCCAGTGATAGATTAAATTCATTTGGAGTTCCACAAGGTTCCATATTAGGGCCAATTCTTTTCCTTTTATATATAAATGACTTACCTGACTCAACTTTATACAAATGTATTTTATTTGCTGATGATATTTCAGTTATTGTGACATCTAAAAAAGACATTGACATTGACATCTATGAATCTAATATTAATAATACTATTGACAATATTTCAAAGTGGGCGACATATAATAATTTATGCATTAACGTAGAAAAGACATGTTATATTCAATTTAGTAATTATGGAACATTGAATAATAATCTTAATATATATTTCAATGGACAATCTGTTAATGAAATGACTGAATCAAAATTTCTGGGAATATTATTGGACAAACATATGAACTGGAAAGCCCAAGTTGAAAAAGTCTGTTCTAAAATAAATAGCTACATTTTTCTTCTTAGCAGACTGAGAAGAATTACATCTCATGAAACTATACTAACGGCGTACTATGCATACATTTATTCTGCACTCGATTATGGTCTTTTGCTTTGGGGTAACAGTACAGATGCTATTAAAGCCTTTACGGCCCAAAAGAAATGTATTCGAGCTATGAATGGTTTGGCACCAGATTCATCGTGTAAACCGTATTTCAAAAAATTACACATTTTGACGCTGCCATGTATGTACATACTAAATTTGGTATGTTTTGTTAAAAATAATATACTTTTATTCACAAAGCTAAGAAATACTGCACAGAGAAACTTGAGGCATACTGAAAGATTGACACATAGTGTAATGCCAAGCACTAGCCTCTATAGAAAAAATTGTTCAGCTATGTGTATAAAAATTTTCAATGCACTGCCTATAGAGTTTCAATCACTCCCAAAGGTACGTTTTCGCAGGGTTGTCAAACAATGGCTTGAGGAGCAATGCTTCTACTCTGTTGAGGAATATTTAAATTTTATGATAAGGATTAGGGATCGATATTAAAATGAATTATGTAACTACTATCATATTATTTTAATTAAATTAAATGTAATAAAATTATTATGATGATTTTGAAAACATGTTATTAATTTATTAGTTGTGAAAATGTAATTAATGTATTAGATAAATATTTGTATGTCAACATTATGACAAAACATGCTGGACTTAAATAATTTACCAACCTGTAATGTACCATGTTTTCTGCAAATAAATTATGATTATGATTATGATTATGATACAGATTATATTCGATGTTACATGGTGTTGGTTCTTTTCCCCCCTAGGATTTTAAAAGTTTTGTTTTTTGTTGTTATCGTGTGTACTTAGTCTTAGGGATGCATTAAATATTGTTATTGTTATCATTCCGCCTGTGTAGACGCCACCTTCTTACTTATAGGCTGTGGTTCATTCAATGTCAGTCTTCACTGCTCAGAGGTGACAACGCATTTGTGGCCTCCTTTGCTTATTTATTTATTTTATAAAATAAGGGTGACAAACGAGCACACAGCCCACCTGAGGGTAAGTGAATGCTGTGGCTCATAGACATCGACGTTTATATAAAAATTAATCAATACGCAAACGTGTTGTCACCCCTGAGAACTATGGAATGCCTCGTTTCCAGTAATAAAGAGTCTCCGGAGCTCTACACTCACCAAACGAAACATAACAGTATTAAGCTGCTTATTTACGCTGATCTTCTGTGAGAGCGTGGTCCTTCCCCGGTCGAGCCGACACATTCGTGCTACAATTAATTCGTGGCTCTATCGCGTAAAAAATGCTTGAAGTTGTTTTCAGGTCTTCATTCGCTGCTGTGACTACTTACCATTACAAGTACTGTGAGTGTGTTCGTCACTTTGATTTAGAAATAACCGGACTAATATGTTACATTACATTACATTAAACGTGTTAAAGTTATATAGCTACGGTGCGCGTAAAAAATAAAAATAATTTACCTAACAAGTATGATGGGCACTTCCCGCCTTCCTGGTAATGCATGCACTATCCCCATCACCACGAATCTCAACACCACTACACTAAGAAAACCACACCATCGTTGATTTTCTGATACATGTTTCTCCTCTAAATGAGGCATCATCGGGAGAAACAGACTTGGCGATGGCCAACCGGTAAAACTAACTAGGTAACACATCACTTTATTTTACGCGGATCATAACTCAATTATTTTAACATATTTAATGTCATGGGTTTCCGCAAAATAAGCCCTGCTTCTATTAATCATTTTATAACAATTATTGAGCTATATATAAATGAATTTTATATAAAGATGAAGACTTGGAAATTGCTTTTAAGTCAAATATTATTAAAACTTGTAAGAAATCCACCATGACAGCGTTGAAATAAATTGTATGGGACCAGACTTGCTATGGGTCACAGCATTCAATTACCATCAAGTGCACTGTGTGCTCTTTTGGGGTGAACGTTTGTTCAAAAAAAGTCATCTTTACACCAAAAAAATCAAGCGCAAATACAGTACAAGTGCAATGATGTTATTAAATCTTGCAATTCCATGTATAAAATCTTGTAATTTTATTTAAATATTTTTTATTCAACACAACTATTTAGTAAAAAAAGAACACTTTTTAATATTGCTTTTAGCAAGCAACGACACATAGTACTACGATATTATTATTAAGAGTCACAGATATTTTGACGATGTTGCCACACGATTAAATGCAAACTGTAAATATAATACCAAAAAGTTCTGCTCTAACACGCATGGCACTGCGGGACCGCGGGTTCGAATCTCGCATTATTTGCATATTTCTCATGTACAAATTTATGTATTTGAACAGCCTTCACGTAATGCTCTTCGGTGGAGCCAACCCATTCGTGTACAAACAACAAAGCTATACACCTAACTTTAATTAATTTACTTTTAAAGGAAAGAATCGAAATATTTTTCTATCACAAAGCAGAAGCATATACCGTAGAGAACAAAACATGTAACATTGCGCTAGATAAATAAATTTTGCTCCCGTCACAGCTAAAACGTTGTTTATTTGCAGTGCATTCACATTTTGCTACGAGAGCTAAATTCGCAACACTTGAAATTTTTGTGAGATGGAATAAAATTCCCTTATTGATACATAGTTAAAAACAAAATAGCAGCGTCAAATAGATGTCTATGGGCCACAGCAACCACTTACCATCAATTGGACTGTGTGCTCGCATGCCACCCTTTTCCTATAAAAAAAAGTTTTCTTTGGTCTCATAACATACCAACGTGAAATAGCAGCTTAATGCTGCTGTGTTTCGCATGATGAGTATAGAGAACCGAAGCCCCTTTCTACTGGTAACTAGGCGTTCCATCATAGTTCTCAGGGTTGACAACGCATCGGAATTTGGTTTTTTAATCGACTATGGGCTGCAGGATACACGAACCATTAGGTTTCCTTTTTCGTCACCCTAATTCCACAAAAAAATATTTTATTTATATTTCTTAAACGAACTAAAGCAACATATAATGTGAAAATGAGTGGTTTTAGACTTAATTTAGGGAAAATGAATGTTCCGTATACATAATTTGTTTAATTACTTAACTACACTGCCACCTTATGTATCCTAGCATAGTTACGAATCATTGTCGTAAATATATATCATACACAATATTATTTATATATATATATATATATATATATATATATATATATATATATATATATATATATATATATATATATATATATATTGTATAGATGTTAATATATGGGCACATTCATTTACCATCACGTGGACTGCGTGCTCGTTCAACACGCTTATTCTATAAAAAAAACCCACCAACGATTATATATTTAATCAAAACTCATTTAAACTCGCCAAATTTTACCATTTTTGTGTGCTTGAATTCTCCATTCTTGCCACACTTGGAAATCGGATTGTCAACCGCAACTTTTTTATTGTTTTCAGTTATTATAAAGAAGATATGTCCAACGACTTTATAGAATAACAGTGAAAAACGACCACGCAGTCCACTTAATGGTTTGTGGGTGACGCGGTCCATAGACGCCTACATTGATCTTCGATTAAGAATAAAATCTCAGATACTTTTCCAGTGAAAAGAGTCCCCAGTTTTCTACACTCACTTCCTTCCCCGGTCGAGCCAATCAATTCGTGCTACAACGATAATACGGCTGAGGCTTTTTTTTTATAGAAGAGGGGGCAAACGAGCGTGTGGCTCACCCGATATTAAGTGACTACCGCCGCCCATGATCAACCGCAACACCAGTGGAATTGCAGCTGCGTTGCCGGCCCTTTAGAAAGGATTAAGCTCTTTTTTTGAAGGTCCCCAGGTCGCATTGGTCCGGAAAAATCGCCGGTGGTAAACTATTCCACAGAGAGGTCATACGCGGAAGAAAACTCTTTTTGAAACGTACAGTGCTGGACCGCCAAGCATCCAGATGGTGTGGATGGTATCGGGACATTTGCCGCGTAGTGCGTTTACGAAATTTGGTGGCTGGGACTAATCCGAACAATTCCTCAGAGCACTCTCCATGGTATATGCGAAAGAAAATGCAAAAAGATGCAACATCTCTTCGCAGCGCCAGTGAATCGAGCCGATCGGAAAGCACTCGGTCGTTGACGATTCGAACCGCTCTGCGCTGGATGCGGTCAAGTGGAAGGAGCTGGTACTGGGCAGCCTCGGCCCAGAGATGGGAACAGTATTCTATGTGCGGCCGAACCTGCGCCTTGCAAAGTTGCAGGCGGTGTGCCGGCATTAAGTACCGTCCCGCTCTGCTGAGCACGCCAAGCTTTTTAGAGGCCAATTTGGCCTTCTCTTCCAAGTGACCACGAAACTGCACGTCACTCGATATGTCGACGCCGAGAATTCCGATACTGGCTGAGGCAACAAAGGGAGGGCCTTGAAACTGAGAAGATACGACAAATGGATACCTTTTAGCGGTTAAAGCGCAAACTTTTGTCTTCTGGTTAAACTGGACTAGATTTAGTCGCCCCCAATCTGAGACTCTGTTCAGAAAAGACTCGACTTAAGACACGAGTTTGTCCCGGCACTCGGAGACGTTTTCCCTAGAAACATTGGCTCGGCTGGTGTAAAGAACATTACCAGTGCTGTCATCTGTATAGCAATTAATGTTACGTAATGTTACGTGATCCAATCGCACAATTTCTAGGGAAGCCCATAGGACGGGAGCTTTGAAAAAAGCACTTTGTGCCAAACCCAACCGAAGGCCTTCGCAATGTGCAGCAAAGCAGTGCGCAAAGGCGTGGCTCTACTACCTAAAAACAAATAAATGTTTATTACCTTCTTAAAAAGAAAATTGCTTACTCGTGCCCTCAGTTTTTTGACTTATTTAAAGGTAAATCATTTTCAAAATAAAGAATCATTTTCTACATAATAAGTATAAATGTCAGTCAAACGGATTATATGGCTCCGGGAAATGGCTTTCACAAAAAAAGAAATGCAAAATGTAAAAATAAATATTGCCGCACGTGTCAAGACTGAAGTTGAAATAAACGTGACAGGTTTCAGGAAACCTATGAAATATTTTTAAAAGTGTATAAATAATTGTACGATTTTAAGTCTGTATATAAACGAAGCGTTTTAAGCTACTACTTTTATAGAAATATTGGTGCTCTGCCCCAGTTTTGCAAGGATGATTTCTGGATCACGACAAAAAGACAACTACCGCGTCCAACTGTCTACGAATCATCCAAGTGGCCCCAAAAGTACCCCATAAAAATTCACAAGCCGTGTTAGCTCGGTTGCTAAGCGCTTGCTCTAAAATATCTTGAATTGTTAGTTACAATTTTAAGTGCTGATTTACCACCTGAGGAAACCTGCATGTCTAAGAAACAAAACAAAATATTTTGAAGATATATAAGGTCCATCAATACGCATTGAGGCAGTGCGGCGGAATTTTCCTGGCCCCAAAACATTCTCAGAAAAGAGATAAGGCATGTACCCAGAAGTGGGATATACTCGTAGATGGTTGTAACTTAACTTAAAAATTTCATCAAAATATGTGAAGCCGTTAGGGAAGGTAACACACACCGTAATTTTATATATTATAAAGATAATGTTCGACTACAATTGCTTTCTTTATAGGTAATTTTACGTGGTAGAGCCATGCTGCAGGTATATTTTTTTTTTCTTTTACTTATCAGATCAAACAAAAATTACATTCCAATATAGGCTTAATTAACATCTAAAAACCAAAGAGATTTTACCTTGATGCTAAATAATTAAATTTAAGTAAGTGAATTATGTACAAAACACAGTCTAATTCAATAGTTAGGTATATGTGAAGGTAGAAGGTGTAACAAGAATATAAAGACTAAAAAGGTAATTTTAACAACTTAGTTAAAGTCAGAAGTAGCAAGGTAAAAGTAAAAGTAAGAGCTAGGCAGGTAGTACATTATTATTAAGTAGATATAGTATGTAATTATAGTTTAGATAGGAAAAAGCTTTTGAGTTTAGTTTTAATGTTTTGTTGTGATACTTTTTCGCGTACATCGAAAGGTAAGTTATTTATATTGCGGTACCTGATAAGCAGCCGTCCGTTGCCCGTACACATTATTAGCAGTGATATGCCGGAGTCGGTTTTGTGTCATTGTGTCATAGCGCGCGTACGTACTGGATGTTCTATATATATGATTTTAAACTGTCGCAAAAGAAATATTTTTTTTAATAACATGAATTTAATTTGGTCATAAACTGGTAAGATTTTACAATGTTTAAAAATCGCATTTTCATCATCATCAATTAGGACACGTATATTAGGGGATATAATATTTTTGAGAATACTAAATTGAAGATCATAGATCTGTTTTAAATATGATTTGTACGTCCGACCATAGCTCGACAAGCCATACTGAATATAAGATTCAGCCAGGGAGTTGTAAAGCATAAAACTTACTTTGAAGGGTATGCGATTTTTTAGGACTTTTGTATTGGCTAGAAACTGACGCAACTTCTTACACACATGTTCGATGTGGTAAGAAATAAATGTGACACGTGGTTTAATATCAGTAGTATAGTTGTAGCACGATTGATCGGCTCGACCGGGGAAGGACCACGCTCTCACAGAATACCAGCGTAAAATAGTAGCTTAATGCTGCTGTGTTTCGTTTGGTGAGTGTAGAGAACTAGAGACTCTTGTTACTGAAAACGAGGCGTTCCATCTTAGTCCTCACGGGTGACAACGCATTTGCATTTTGATTAGTAATCAAGGATAGGTGTAGATATCCATGAGCCACAGCAACCTCTTACAATCAAGTAGACTGTGTGCTTGTTTGTCACCCTATCCTATAAAAAAAAATTTCCCTCCGTTTCCCTTCGACCATAGAACAAATAGACGTTCGGTTAATCTCCACCCTTTTGTTGTCGACTTACCACGCATTCGAACCAAATGGTTTGCTATATCGTTTCTTATGCGTACAGCAAAGGTGTAAGTTTCCAGCATCAGTCTTTCTATCTAATTACATTTCAGCTTGTCCTTAAGGCAAGAGGCTTCGGCTGCATAACCAATTACCATCAGGTGCAAAATAGTCAAGTGCTAGTTTAGAATATTTAAAAAAAGTTTTAATAAGCACTTATTTTAAAACTTCTTGCTTTGCAAATGGGCTTAAAACGGCTTATCGGCTTTGCGTAAGAGCTTTATACAACTTTAAGCTAAATAAAACATTGAGTCTTTGAATTTGACATATTCTGCTTTGATAATGATTTCTTATATTTACGCGAAAACTATACATTGATTAAAACTACTTTTACGGATTTTATCGCGTTTTATTTATTTTATTTTTAATACCCGACGTTTCGGGTGCTTTCCAGCACCCATGGCCACGGGGGACTGAGGTGACTGACGTCCCGGACGGGACGGTATTAAAAATAATATAAATAAATTGTGATAAAATCCGTAAAAGTAGTTTTAATCAATATTCTGCTTTGACTAATATTTACCATTTCATTTGATTTAATTTTCGAAAATAAAACTACAAATTTAATGAAAAATCAGTTCCATAGTCAGTTTTTTATTATGCTATAACTACACATAAAACATTAGTTTGGATTTTACTTTAACATTTGTTATCAATCACACACACACACACACACACATAAATCACAGCCTATCAAAATCTTACTGCTGAACTTAAATTATATAGAGGAGCCCATAGGATTATTAGCTAAAGGCAACCTTTTTTAGTCTTTATTTTATATTATAGTTGTTCGTGGTAGAGCCATGCAGTTATATTATGATTGTAACACGAATTGTTCAGATCAAAAGTTACAATTTTAATTTGAAGGTGGCGAGGTTACCTATGGCATTGGGACGACAAACATTTTAGTCCAGTTTGTGGCCATGGGTACTACAAAGTGCTCGAACGTTCGGGAATATAAAAGAAGTTAATATACGCGACAAAATCCGTAAAAAATAGTTTTATTTAAATGGGACGTGTTCGCGTAAACATAAAAAATCTTTAACGTTAACGCAGTCCACGCACTGGCTCATAAATCAATTTCCGACAAGAAGTCAAAAGAGCCTTACGTACACTTTATGTCCACGTTATTGCCTCTAAGCTCGTATGATTATACTAGCTTAGATTAGAGCACAGAACTGGGTGCATAGCTGCTTGGCGGTTAAAATATTTCTAGGTAGAAAATTATTTAAATAAGTAAAATAATAAAATAATATAACATAACAGCTTCTGAATTCAGTACTACAATATAGTGTAGAGTTGGGGTTATAGAAAAAAAGCTTTAATTTGAGGTATACAAAAATTGAAGCCCCGAACTCCACGGAAATATTCAATATTTTTTAGTTAATTTTTCAACCCCTTTGTTTATTATGGAATATCACAAGCTGAAAGTACCAACTAGAAAAAGAAATAACAAAAAAATCGATTCGTAATTGGCAAAGATATTGCGTAACAAACGCATAGAAATATAAAACTTTTTTGTGCAATATAGATTATAAAAAAAACTTATTTAAAGTTACTCTTACGTTTAATTTACCACTGGTTGCGTTAGTGCTTCTGCCCTGGGAAGAACTAGTAAGAAATCTAGCAGGATTTTTTTGAAAATAATTGTTTGCAATCATTGAATATTAAAAAAGAACAAATAGTCGAATTAAAAATCTGATTTTATGAAATCAGGTAAAGGACCTCCCAAACGCCTATATAATTCTATTTTTATAATCTTAGCATAGCCACTCATCGAGGAAACCAGTAACCTGTGTTCTTAATACTCTACCACGGGGAGTAGAACTGTCGATTTTAGTTTTAGAGTTTTTTTGTACATTATGCATGTAAAATATTTATAAACAGTGAAATATATTATTATCCCGATTCGACACAAAATTTTTACCATTTCAATTTATTATCAACTAAAAACTTCAGTAATAAATCTTTCGTTTCCTATCCAAGCACATTTATCTTCATTTTTCAATAAATTTATAATTTTCGGTTGCACCTGTACTTTTGTGAAACTCCCTACTTTTATATTATATATTTGACAAGAGGCCCCTTTTTCCTTTAAAAATCTACTCAAAGCTTATTACTTGGAGTTCTCGTACTTCCCCACATACTTCAGTCCTTAATAGTATCTATCATACCTACCATCAACTCACGTCCCAAATATAATTTTTTAATTATTTTACTTAATATTCTAATTTATGTTAGGTGTTCATAAATCAGAATATTAAGTTAAATATTTGCAATTTTTTGTAAACAACAGTTCTTTGCACAAGGAGGTTGACAGAAAGAAATAACTTCCATAGCGGTAAGACCGCCTATTGTACCTTCTACTTAATTTACTTCTTTTTCATTTTAAGGTGCCTCGCCGCATCTATGTTCACTAAACTTAAAATTAAACTAAAAAAATTACCTGATAAAACCGTTTTATTCATTGTTTGCATAAATATAGGAAATCATGGTTTCACATATTTTTTATTGGTGCATAATAAACATTATATAGATTAATTGATTAGGGAATAAAACAGTTTAAGTCAGTTAAACTTCAGTTACAAGTTAAAAGTCAAACAGAGTTATAGTACAGACCTCATCTTTTTCTGAGAGGGTCATCTAACAACAAGTTGCCTGTTTTAAGAAATCGTTTTATACGTGGTAGAGCCATGCTGCAGTTATATTATTAGTATAGTTGTTGCAAAAATGGGTCGGCTCGACCGGGGAAGGACCACGCTCTCACAGAATACCAACGTCAAATAGTATCTAATGTTGATGTGTTTCGTATGGTGAGTGTAGAGAACCGGAGACCATACCATTGTTATTATTATTATTATGACCTACAGCAACCACTCACCATCAGGGGGACTGTGTGCTCGTTTGTATTAAAAAAATCCTTTACTGTTAATGCTATGCGTTTGTGGAACTCTTTACCTCTCCACATTCATCGTGCTAAATCTCATAAATCCTTCTAAAGTCTTGTAAAGTCGCATTACCTAGCACACTATCAGATAGATTTTTCGTACCTTTTGCAATTGATCTATTTTATCATATTTTGTATCCTTTTTATTTATATGTACTTTTTTAATATTTTTTATACTCTCCCTCTATTTTAATTATTATTTGCCTCAGATCGCGAAACAAAGTTTGCCTGGAAGAGATCACTTTCAAAGTGATAAGGCCACCTGTTTTACGTTTTATACTTTAAATTTAACTCTATTCGTTATTCTGTACTTTTATTTTTGGTGTACAATGAAGAATAAATAAATGAATTAGTTTCACGATCTGCTTTAATTTCTGTTAGCAAACTTCATATGTCCTCGTAATATTTCCTCAGAATAACTTCTCAAACATGCAAATATCCTCGCGATGTCGATGATGCCAAAAATCATCATACAAAGGGGTATGTATCATTAACAATAATTCCTCTGCCATCCGCGGAAATTAAATCCAAGTTGATAACGTATTGTAAAATTAAAGCTAAAACTTCCATATGAGAAGATCCTTACAAAGCACCATACATAATAGAAGAGAATACTTTGTAATTCAATAAAGATTACAAGAATACTAATTGACTATCATTTCAGCTTTCTGTGAAAACCTCTGTTCTGAGAAGAAAAAGCAAGAAATCCAGCGAAAATTTTTAAACAACTTCAAAAAAAGAGGGGATACTCGATTAGACAGTTTTTTTAAAGTGTGTTACCTCACAACTTTTTTCTAGGTGGACCGATATGGATGATTCTTTTTTATTTGAAAGCTGATGCTTTTCGTGTGGTAATATACATTTTATCAAGATCTACCAGTAGTTTTGGGTTACACTTAATACTGCTTATTTAATTCACTTTGACTGCATTTATGATGTTCTCATTTTATTTATATTGAAGTCGGTTTTACAAACTTTTAAATTTATAGTACTTATTTAAACCGTAATTCAATAAAAGTCAAAAGTTTTTCTTTTCCTTTTTAAAAATAAAACTAATTGTTTTCTAAATTTATTTAAATTTCTGATATTACTGCTATCAAAAATATAAATAAATTTCTCTCTGAAAACGAAAAAAATATAAAATTAATCATACAAAGGTACTAACGATCCTACTGATATTCAGCGTGCTGAGATGCAGTTACTATACACCCCTTCTAAAATACCTCACCTCCTAAAATTATAGTGGCACTCTATTACCTACAGATCGGAGCACGTCAATTCAAGCACTGATATTTGGTGGCAGGAATGGGTAAGGTCAAGGTCATAATACCCAGATGAAATTCTGGACAGTAAGGAGTCCTTACACCTGGATCTATTTTATTATCTCTTTAAGATTCAGTACGATACACAGGAATTTGTATTAAATAATAAGCATTAATACGAACCATCAAGGAGGCAAAGGAACAGGACGAAAAGATGACAAATCCTTCTCATCTGGATGGTTATATTTTCACTTTGCTTGAGTAAAAACTTTTCTGTATTTTTTATTCACAGGAACCAACTAAACACAACGAAAGCACTCTGTATCCACAGCTTACAAAAATATCTAGTTAAATCTGAAAGCACATATGTTTCGTAAAGCTTAATGAAAAACAACTGATTTCGCCTACGTCCGTAGAAGCGACTTCGTAGCGCATAGCGACCGCCCGCTACGCTAGCTATGACACGACTGGGTACAAAGTAGCACGTCACCTCTACAAGGCTGCTCATTATTTCAGTGAGCTAGTTTCTGTACTCGCTCCATAAAAAGCTCATATTGTGCGTCCAAGTTTATAAAATAAATTAGTTCACTACGGTTTGTTAAATTTTATTTTAGTAACGCTTCTCAAAAATCTCAAACCATTAAATGCTCAAAAAATAAATTAATATATATATTTAGCTAAAAAATCATCTTATCATATTACATCTTGCGGCGACTGCACAGAAGGCAAGCGCTGCTGCTGCTGTTGCCGAGTCTAACAAGGGGCGCAAATATGTAGCCCTCGGAGAGGGATACATGTTTGTGCCGTTTGGTGTAGAAATGCTGGGGCCGTGGGGTCCTGATGCAAGACGTTTATACAGGGATATCTCATCACGCCTTGTCAATGTCTCTGGTGACCCAAAAGCTAGAAGATATTTTGGTCAGCGGATCAGCCTCGCAATACAGCGAGGCAACTCAGCCTGTATTCTGGGCACACTACCTACAGACGGCGGCGATTTAGCAAGTATTTTATAATTTTGTAAAATACTATTTTCCCTTAACTTGTATATTATGTTAATTATAAATATTTATGTTTTATTATATAATTTTATAATTGATAAGTTAGATTAAATTTTTTCAATGCACAATTAAGATTGATTATTAAATTATAAAGCTATGACGTAATTTTTAAAAATATATTTAAATGAAAATGCTAAATATATATATATATATATATATATATATATATATATATATATATATATATATATATATATATATATATATATATATATATATATATATATATATATATATATATATATATATATATATATATATTACTCGTTGTAAGAGATTTTTTGTGATTAAGCAGGAAACAGGGATAAATAAAATGTTTTGATGATCTCGATACTATAGTAAACTGTTATTTTTATTTAAATAATAATAATTATTTCATTGTATTATAATATATATTAAATAAAACTAATTATCAATATTTGAAGTGCCCTTGCAAAATTACCATTTTGATATATTTTTATAATTTAAAAAATGTCTTGTGTTAAAGCAGTAATAAAAAAATAAAAATGAGTTTAATTTGAAAATGTCAACATTTTATTTAAAAATCTTTAATAGTTTAAAGGTGATAAACGAGGACACCGTCCACCTCTTTCTAAGTGAATGCTGTGGCCCATAGACAATATACATCTTCACTTGTATATCCTTATGGATTTTTGATCAATTATATAAACGTTACGAAATTATATTTTCAATACACTTCACCATCGTTACAGCCTTTGAATATTCAACTGCTTAAAAATGGTCTGGCTTATAGATATGTGCTATATGTGCCAGGTGGAATATGTATGCCATAGTTGCCACGCTTGGGGGGTTGGCAACCGCGGTTTTTATTTAAATTTATAGATAATTTATTCATACTAATAACTGCAGAATTAATTTTGAACTTCCTAAAGACTTTCGTGTTTTTGTGATCTGGATTTTGGATAAAAATAATTTTGGATAAGGAAACAATACAACAACTTCTCACCAACAAATCAAAAATTAAATAAAACAACTTTGTCGGACTTTCGTTTTCATTTTTATTAATAGTTTCGAATTCTATGCGGTACCAGTGGTCACGGGAACGCAGCGGCGTATAATGTGCAAGAAGAGATAGACAAGTTCGCTGGAATATCATAGAATTATCTGAGGTCCGAAGAGAAGAGAGTTATATCATCAGAATGAAGACCATCTGCCCCAAGGAATTATCGGATTTAACGTCCACAAGTCTCTCGTTAACAACGTTCTACCTGTACCTTATACTCAGAACCACTAAAGGATATTTGTTGAAAGTCATCCCGGTTTATGCACCAACCTCGGCAACCCGTTGAGGAGGTGGAGCAAATGTATGAGGATATCTCTAAAGCCATCCAAAATCCACCACAATACACTAATACACCCCCGGTGTTAATAGGAGTCTGCAACACTAAACTTGAAATACAATAATTAATTCGACTTATTCATAGAGTCGCTGTATTCAGTTTTTACACAATATTGCATAAAAAAGTGACTTACATGACTGTACTTATGCAACGTGTACAGAATGAGACAAACAAAACTTATAGATACACAAAAGCTTCGCTACAATAACCGATAGATAACAAAGAACGTATCAAACAAATATAACATTCGTGTAGTTACATCTATGCGAGGGCATGATAACGACTGTTCAGATATTTTTAATGGGATCTTTCATACTGTCATTGTTAAAAATAACTAAAAGAAATATTTTCATTCACAGATATGCGTACGTTAACATTTTGTTACTATTATAGCAAGATCATTAAAATAATGAAAGAAATGTAGAAATAATTTTAGCAAGTACGTACGTATAAAAAAGGTCACTGAAAAATCAATTATAATATCTTTTTCATACTAGAAATCAAATATTTTTTCTTGAAAACTCAATTATTCTTTTAATTTATATTCTCGGTCGTATTTTAGCCGTGGCTACTCAGTAGAGTATTTAAGTTTTATCTTTCAACTTTTCTTTAAAAATGTTTCATAATTTATTTTATTCATTGTTTGCTGAAATTAATGGTAAATAGAACTTATTATTTCCTTTTTTTGTATGAAACGATCAGAGAAAAGATACCAGTTAAGTTATTTTACATGGTAGAGCCATGCTGCAGTTATATTACGGTTGTAGCACAAATAGGTCGGCTCGACCGGGGAAGTACCACGCTATCACAAAACCAGCGAGAAATAGCAGATTAATGCTGCTGTGTTTTGTATGGTGAAAGTAGAGAACCGGAGATCCTTTTTACTGGAAATGAGGATTTCCATCTCAGTCCTCAGGGGTGACGACGCAACTGAGTTTTGATTCTTAATTGAGGATAAAAGAAGATTTCTATAGACCATATCATCCACTTACCGTCTGGTGGACTGTGTACTCGTCTGTAACACTTATTACGAAAAAATTACTCACCATACGAAACACATCAGGATTAAGCAGCAATTTTATGCTGATATACTGCGAGAGCGTAGTCCTACTCCAGTCTAGCCAACACGTTGGTGCTAAAACCACAGTAGAGCAGCAACTTTCCTTAACCACGTCTAAGATATTAATTTAAAAAAAAATACGTGTGGCACTCGGGGACTGCCGCGGTAAAGCTATTGCATAGCATTTTGTATCAAATTATGCAATTATAATTATTTTTTATTTATTTTATATATGCAGTATTTCTTTTTTTTTGTTTAGCTCTTTACGCTTTTCTTCTCTATAAAACGAAAATATCTAGGTATAAATAATAGGTATAAATAAATAATTAGGTATAAATAGTGTAATGACACACTAAAACAAAATTATTCATTTAAAAAAAATAACGATATTAAGAAGTGATTATCGAATTTCGCGCGACGTACATTTATAAAGATATATCATATATACTTTCTCTGCGCGGCATTCATGTGCATTGTCTAATACACCAAAAACAAAGGTACTGAATAGTACACGTGCTTGGTTCGATGGCTTCTGTTATATAAATAATGAAGAATGAATTTATATATATATATATATATATATATATATATATATATATATATATGTGTGTTTGTGTGTATAAAAGAGGGCTACTTTTAATATCGCTCATTTTAATACCAAAAATTTAGGTTATCTTTATAGCAGTACTATATTTTCAATTTAAAATTAATACTGCATTTGTGATAATAATAAAATGTGTATAATAGAGTACACACTCATTTTCTTTCACTAGTTTTTCGTGACTTTCTTCATTAATAATAAATGCACTTTGTTCATTCATATTCAAAACACTTTATACACAAATTTTACAAGTACAGCTATTCACTGTTGTACATAAATACCTATACACCTATATACTTTCTCATAAACAGCTGCTTATATATTCGTCCGATTTCGGAGCAGCTCGTCTCGATTCGTGCGAGCTTCGTAGAGTCGTACAATACGTCTAATTGCACGCATACAAACACCGTGTCGAAGACTGCTGAAAAGAAACGACGTTAGACAATGCACGGCCTTCAAGCCACACCTCCGTGCCCGTCTGAGTGGGGAGCGTGAGGTTTTTTTTCGTTACGGAATTTCTGAATTCGGTCCACGCGCTCAAGGCCCGCGATAGAAGCTATGCAATAGCTTACAAAAAATCACGTTAAGCACCTTGAACATTACAAATTTTTCCGCATTTCCGGCAGACATATGACCCTCTCTTCGTTAAGCAGCGTGTGATTAATATTGAGGTATTCGTAGGAACCAGAAATAAGTGGGAGCGCATATATATTTGCTTTGTCGATTGGTTATTTACAGAAATTCCTTTTTGTAATTGCTTTTAATTTGATATTTATAGTATTTTTAAAAATATGTAAAAATATTGTTTACAAATATTATATAGTTTGATATTTTTATTATTATTATAATCAGCTTGGCTTTTTATATAGTAAAAATGGAATGTCAAAAAACGTACATTCCACTAGATGGTAAGTAGCTGTTACAATCCATGAATACCTGCAGCCAACAATAAGCACAGAAGACTAGAGATGCGTTCTCACCTCTCAGGACTAAGATGGAATGTACTTCAGAATACAGCAATGCTGGTACTGATAATTTTCGGGAGAAATAGACAGGAATAATATAGTTGCAGCGTAGCCCTACCATATTAAAAGCATACATTTCTTAAAAATTAACCTTTAGCTAGTCGTGCCAAAATAATTACACTACTCGTATTAGTCGCGTAGACCCCTTGTGAACCGTATGGTTTACTTGTGGAAAAAATTTACAAATATTGGTATAGAAATTTTAAGAATTTACCTTTTGTATTTACTATTTTTTTGTAATGGCACACAGCTTATTAACAATTGAAATCAAAACATTAATACTTATAATTGAAATAATAAAAGGGAAAATGTGTTTTAAAAAGTATGCCATTTTTAAAGCGTAACTTGTGAAAACAGTACTTGTTAAATCTCCGCCATCTGTAGTGTACCTAGAAGTCTGACTGAGTTGTCTCGCTGTATTGCGAGGCTGATCCGCTGGCCAAAATATCTGCCAGATTTTGGGTCATCAGAGACATTGGTAAGGTATGCAAGGCAGGCATAGCAATAAATATCTGTATAAACGACTTGCTTTACAACCCCCGGTCCCAACATTTCTACAGCAAACGGCACAAACATCAGCATTTTTGCGCCACTTGTTGACTCGGAAGCAGCAGCAACCGCGCTTGCCTTGTGTGTAATCGCCGCAAGATGTAATAGCGCTTTTGTGTCATATTAACTTTCAAACAATATTGGGTTATATCGATAGCCTTTTCTGTACTCCAAACCTTCTCAGAAAAGAAAGATCTCCGCCCAATTAAGCCGTCAATCTAATTATATACAAGGCAGTCTTATGAAAACAGTACTTGTACTTGTACTCGCTTTTAAAAAAGGCCATCAGATATTTGTTATAAATGAGAGTGAAATATAATATATCGAAATTTAGCGTTGCCATATTTATGTAAGGGTCATTTAATAGTTAATGCCATGATATATAAGAGAGTTACTAAGCAAATATAAAGGGCCTAAACAAATAAGATCAAACGTTATAGTTAAAAGGAACAAACTGAATCTTCGGAACAATGTACGAATATAACGTGTATACTATCCGATTCAAACTTGCACACTCGTAGAGCTATAGAGTATGTTAAACTAGAAGAAAAATGTGTCCGTAATTTTTCTTATGGTTTAATTTTTTTATCTTGTCAGTGTTTATTCACGGTATACACTACACTATCGTACTTTCGTATCGTACATTACGTGGTTTTAAGATAAACTTTGTTACGTCTTTAGAATTATCGCAAAACACAATAAGTTAAAATATATTCGTAATAATCTCTAAAACTACAATAGTAATTTCAATTTAAAATGTTACTAAGAAAATTTTAACTAAAATTCAGAACGATTCACAACGAAGGCTTTGATTCATATTCGTGGTAGAGCTATATTTTGGTAATATCACGAATAGATGGGCTCGACCAAGGAAGGACAAAACTTTTTTTTTATATAGCATAGGGTGAAAAACAAGCACACAGTAAGTGATTACTGTGGCATGAGCCATCTACATCTATCCTCGATTACGAATCAAAATGCAGATGCGTTGTCACCCGTGAGGACTAAGATGGAATGACTCGTTTCAAGTACACAGGGTCTCTGGTTCTCTACACTCACCGTACGAAATACAGCAGCATTTTAAGCTACTATTTTATGCTGGTATTCTATTAGCCACTCGAATTTCGGGTCATTGTGGCCAATATGGCGCATCTGTCAAGCACTTTCCGAAGTAATAAGTAAGTATATAATAAGTATACTAAGTATATAAGATATATACTAAGTAAGTATATTACAATCATATATCAATGGAAACGTCATTAAATAAGCTATCAGATTATGCATAACAGATACATATGTATGTTATATGTCATATATATGTTACGAATAGTTTGCTATCACTCGACGCCATATTATGGCGTTTGACAGATGCGCATATTATTTGAGACGCCAGAATATGGCGTTTGGACAGACGAGGGGTTAGAGCGTGGTACTTCCCCGGTCGAGCCGACCCATTCGTGCTACAACTATACTACTAATATAACTGCAGCGTGGCACTATCATGTAAAAATATGGAGTTTGCCCGAAAATCTCTAGTTTTGCAAATACTGTATTGCTGCTGCTAAGGGAATTTTTTGTGACAAACTCTTTTTAAAACCAAGATTACCAATAAACCTTTTCGTAACTAAGTCGATGTTATTATCCATGTATTGAATAAAACTAATTTTACGGGCTTTATCGAGTTTATTTATACGTAACTAATTTTAATCCACTGCCATGCATGTACATGCGGTCTTTAAAATCTTTGATTGCGAAAGGACCGCTCTAGCTTTCAATTTAATTAAGTATTTATATATCACAGTTACTTATAAAAACAGCATTAAGATATCTAAAAACATAGATTTCAAGTTGCTCCCTGGGATATTTATTTTGATTTTGAATATGACAATGAAAGACCATACGTCCTATCAGGTATAAATGATTTAAGGGTATCGAATAAAACTATTTGAACTTTCCGACGTTTCTTATGCTTTACAGCACCCAAGGTCATGGGGGCACATTTTGATATCCCAAAGTTATAGCTAACAAAGGCTTCTTTCAACTTTTAATAGTATTAATTTTTGATCCCACTCTTTTAATATTCTACTAAAAAGGTAAAATTAATGAACGCGTACACCGTAAGACTAGATTTATTCTGTGTGTATATAAAGTACATGAGATATTTCCGGTGCTTTTTTCCATTTACTGGAAAATCAGTCCTGATCATTGTAGCGGAAAAACAACTAAACTACAAAGTAATTTAGAAGTGGTAACATTTTGGTGAGGATAGAATCGTAAATAATTCTGAGAACAGGTTAACAGAAATACGAGTATTTACTGAAAACTTTTTGTATACCGCAAATATATCAATGAAAGTAACTAGAAAATTGTAAGTTGTGTAAAATAAAAAAACATTTAAATATCCCACTAAATTCGTGAAATATTCTTTTTAAACATCATAATTGCCACGCATGGCATTAAGATTTTAGATCCCAACGTCATGTCGAAAGACACTGAATTCTTAAAAATTGTAAAAATTATTTTTGTCCATTGAATATTTAAATAGTTTTAGCTAGTATCGATATTTTCAAAATATTCTCCTTGTTCCATAAGCCTACCACGTGGAAGTTACTCAATTGATGTGTGCTCTTTATTCTTTACAACATACGACAAAAAAATTACTACGGCACAAGCAGTTACGCACACACACACACACACACACACACATATATATATATATATATATATATATATATATATATATATATATATATATATATATACTAGCCTGCCAGGCAGACGTTGTTCTGCCCTTTTCTATGACCCTGTCTTGTCCTATTATGAATCCTTAAATTCGCAAAAAAAACTATCCTATCTCTCAAGTTGGACCAAACGGCACACGGTGCGCAAATTTGATTAAAATCGGTTAAGTAGTTTAGGAGCCTATCGCGGACAAACAACGTGACACGTAATTTATATATATTAAGATAATCCACAAAACGGCATATTTTCGCACTTAAGTAGCAACCATGGAGGTTAGAGAGAAGGAGAATGTCCGTGAAGTTTTTATATGTTTTGTTTTTATTTTAATTTTTTAAATAATTGTAAAGAATAAAAAAGACAGATGTCATAATTTTGACAAAACATGTCATCGCTAACGTATTGCAAAAATGTAAATTGCTTTATTGAGACTTTTTTGTTTTTTTAAAGGAACCGTTTCAAACGTAGCATTGACGCATGCGCAGTACGGGCACGTACTGCGCATGCGTCAATGCTCTGGAAAGCGTATGTATTGTGACTGTCAAATTATAAACAAATATAATTTGGAATAAAATAATATTGCGAATATGAATTGAAATGTAAGCTATCCTATCTCTCAAGCTGGACCAAACTGCATACGTTGTGCAAATTTGATCAAAATCGGTTAAGTAGTTTAGGAGTCCATCGCGGACAAACAACGTGACACGTACTATATATATATATATATATATATATATATATACTAGCTTGCCAGGCAGACGTTGTTCTGCCTTATTCGACGACCCTTTGTCATGTCCTATTAAAAAAAATTAAATCCACAAAAAATTGTGGATCACTCATAGGCAAAAAAACTATCCCATCTCTTAAGTTGGATCAAACTGCACACGGTGTGCAAATTTGATTAAAATCAGTTAAGTAGTTTAGAAGTTCATCGCGGACAAACAACGTGACATGTAATTTATATAATGAATTTCTCTTTATCGAAGTTCTTCTTGGTCATACAAAATTACTTCTCGGAGTTTTTTACAGTCCCTCTCTCACTGTCGACTACTTAACCACGTTAGAAAATATTCTTGACAATCTTACACCTATCTATTGTCACAGTATTATTATGGGTGATTTTAATACTTTTCTTTTAAAAACAACGCTAGATAAATAAAACTTAAATCTGTTATTGAAGCAGCAAATTTTAAAATTCTTCCTACTTCTGCCACACACTTTTTCCCGAACTGTGCCCCTTCTCTTCTCGACATAATGTTTGTGTCTTTACCTGTCCATGTTCTTAAATTTGGGCAACATGCAGCTGATTCTTTTTCCTATCACGACCTTTTATACTTGTCATATAAAATCCGTCCTCCTAAAGCTAAGTCAAGGATACTAATTCAGCTTAACTTTAGTGACTCGGATTTGGAGCAGCTTTTAAATGACGCTGTAAAGATTGATTGGAGTGTAGTCGTCAATGCGTCTACTGTTGATTAACAGGTTGCTTTGTTCAACTCTCTGTTAATTCAGCTTTATGACGTTCATGCTCCTGTTCGTTCAGTGCGTGTAAAGCATCCTCCCTCTCCGTGGCTGACCGATGATATAAAAAAAATCATCCACATTAAAAATTGGGCCAAAGCTAAATACAAGTCACTTCCTAGCGATTTGAATAGAGAGAAGTATTATTTTATTATTAGTATGGAATCGTTGCAATAATCTGTGTAGAAAAGCACAACGACGCCATATCCATGAATCAGTACAAGATCCTGACCCTGCTAGGGTCTGGAAATTTCTTAAGTCCTTAGGAGTTGGGAAATTATGACAAAATCTCACACACCATAACTTTCACCTCAACCAACTTAATTTGCATTTCTCGTCTTCGTCTTGCATTAACGATAAAGCAAAACATAAAACTTTGGACTCTCTTTCAACAGCTCCCACTCCGGACACCTCTGCTTTTAATTTTAGCCAATTTAACAGTTGTGATGTTAAGAGAGCCATAATGTCCATCCATTCAAATTCGATTGGTAGTGACTGCATTAGTCGGAATATGGTCATCCCTCTCATTGATCTCCTTTTACCTATAATCACGTCTATCCTGAATAATTCACTGAATTCTGCTTTTTTCCCTTCAGCTTGGAAAGACGCTTTTGTAGTTCCTCTTCCGAAAAAGTCTAATCCCTCTAGTTTTTCTGATTATAGAGCTATCTCTATTTTGAATTTCTTTTCCAAAGTTCTAGAACGTCTTGTGCACAATCAATTAAGCACCCATCTTTTAAAACACAATCTCATAAATCCCTTGCAATCCGGTTTCCGTCCTGGCCATAATACGACTACTGCACTTTTACAAATCACTGATGATATTCGGTATGGTATGGAGAAACAAAAGCTTACCATTCTCACGTTGCTTGATTTTAGTAACGCATTTAATACTGTAGATTTTGATATCTTGTTAAGCATCCTACGCTCTCTCAACATATCTCCAACTGTAGTTGACTGGTTTCAGAGTTTCTTGTTTGGTCGCCGACAGCAAATTCAGGTGCAAGAGGTTTTTTCTACCTGGACTACTACAGCTGCTGGTGTACCACAAGGTGGCGTGTTGTCTCCTCTCCTTTTTGCAATTTTCATTAACTCTATAAGTCATAATTTGTCCTCTTCCTACCACTTGTATGCTGATGATCTCCAAATCTATACTCAGTCCTCTCTTGAAGATCTATCTAAAGCAGTTGAAACTATTAACGCTGATCTGACTTGTATTTCGAATTGGAGTAAATGTTATGGTTTAGCGATTAATCCTAAGAAAACTCAGGTCATTGTCATCGGTAGTTCTAGATTAATCGGTAAAATTGGCTGGTCTTCCCTACCCCCTATTATACTAGACTGCACTCTAATCCCTTACAGTAACAAGGTTAAAAACCTGGGGTTGTATCTTGACTCCTGTATGTCTTGGACCTCACAGGTTAATGAAGTCAGTAGAAAAATGTTTGCTGCGTTAAGCTCTTTACGTAGATTACGTAATTTACTTCCCACAGCAACTAAAGTTACGCTCGCCCAGTCTCTTCTTCTGCCTATCCTTGACTATGCTGATATATGCTATCTTGACATTACCGAAGAGCAGCTTAATAAGCTTAAGCGCATTCAAAATTTATGCATTAGATTAATATTTGGGCTTCGCAAATATGATCATATCTCCGAATTTAGCAAACAGCTCAAATGGCTCCCGATCCGCCTTCGCAGGAATACCCACATTCTCTCCGCGTTGTATAGTGTGATGTTTAATCCTTCTACTCCTCTTTATTTAAAAAACCGTTTCCAGTATCTTTCTCTTACCTATAGTCGGTTCCTTTGATCCTCCATCAATCTTTATCTCTCTACACCTTTGCACTCTTCTTCCTTTTTCAAGAAATCCTTCACCGTAACCCCTGTGCGATTGTGGAACTCCTTACCTCTCCATATTCGTCGTGCTAAATCTCTTCACTCTTTCAAAATTCTTGTTAAATCGTATTATTTAGAACGCTATTAGATAAATTACTTTACCTTTCTCTTACTCTTTTCATTTAATCTATTATATGATATCTTATATATAACTTTCACTTACTTTTATTTGTATGTATTATTGTATTTTTTTTATTATTATTTTGTATGCCCCCCTCTATTTGTAACTTTTGTTTGCATCATTCCTCTACGCAAAGGTTGTCTGGAAGATATCACTTTCAGTAATAAGACCGCCTATTGTACAAACTTTAATTAGTTTTAACTATATTGATATTTCTGTATTGTGGTGTACAAAAAAGAATAAATAAATAAATTAATAAAATAAATATATTAAGATAGTTTCAGTCGATTTTCTCGAATAATATTCTCGACTGCTCAAACTATTAACACCGACTGTAGTTGCCTCTTTTTGTTAGAATCTAGGTTTTATTAGATAATATCAAAAGCTTTTTTGAATTCAATGAAGTAATTAAAACGATTACCGTGGAATAAAAGGACTCACCGAAGGTAGTAACAAAATGTGTAAAACATTCTTCAGCCAAGCTTTTTTTAATTTCTGCTCCACTGCTGCGAGCATAGATAAAACACTTGCATAATCTGGGCTGGCTGGAACAAAAAGCCTGAAGAGAAACGGTTACGGAGTATAGTTATCTGAAAAATGTATCCGTTTACAGAATATAAATATTATAATGGTGTCTAACATTCCAGATTCAAACAATAAATAAGTATAATATAGTGCCTTAGTCATATAGTCATGCATCTAGAACCAGGCGTCTCGGATATTTGACGCTGTTTTCCTTGTGCTTCTGGATATAATATTGGAATTCTTTTTGATTCCCAATTGAAGATAAATTGGAAATTTTGAGCCATAGCTTCCATTTGCCATCAGATAGACAGTGTGCTCGTTTCTCACCCTTATTCTTTAAAAACAAAAACTAAGAGGATTAATAGAGTGATCAATTCTCTAAGACCGAGGAAAAAAGAAGGAAGGAAGAAGGGAGAAGGGTTAAAGCGCTCGTCGTATATTTCATTGTGCATAGTGACCTGTGTTCAATCACCGCAAACACCAATAAAACTCTAAACATTTACATTTTTGCAAAATACTCTTCGGTGACGGAAAACAATTACGAAACCTGCATGTGTAGGAAATATTGATATGATAAATTAATGATAAATTAATTCCGCAAACACGTATTACGACAGCACTTTGGATTGTTTTATGAAAAAAAATTCATGAAGTACAAACTTTTCCCGCAAAAAGTAAAATTTACAGAGAGTTTTTCAGACATCTCGAATATTTCTATTTTCCTGTTATTTAGAAAATTTCTACTGAATCTCTGAATTTACTTAATAATATTTCTCGACTAAACGTTACCGTTATCTCAGGAATGATTATTTTTGGCAATAAAAATATAAAAGTAGAAATCCGTTTTTTTATTTGGTCCATTTATATCAAATAACAAAAGATAAAAACGGTAATAGAATCTAATGTTATGTTCCAAGCGTGAGAACGCTGTCAGAGCGGAAGTGATGCCCAATAATATCTTCCAGTAAACGAAGAAAGTTATTATATAGCTCAGATATATTTCGGTGACATGTTTGTGCGTTCATAAACTACCACCCACTTGCTATTTGATCAAATTATTAATTGTTTCGGTAGGGAAAAAGTAAAAATGCAGATATTTCATATAAAGAATTAGAAAAGTGCATGCAGCTACGCAGTAGTGGACAAAAGTTATAAAGATTTAAAAAAGTTGATTTTGGCAGTCGGTTTTTATCATTATTACACAATCATAAGATACATATAAAGTTACAATTCGTGAGTGTTAATAGGTTAATGTATATGCATGATGATTAGGATATATTCTAACTGGTTTTGCTAAAGAAAAACAAGGGCAGCAATTTATTTCAGTCTTTGAAATTGTTACTTGTAGCTAGTTTTTGTAACATAACTATTATTGATCTATGTATATTAGACAGAAAATAATTAAACTTACGTATTACATCGTTTATAAACAGTGGACCACTCGCATGAGGCTACGGCACTTATTAAATAAAATTAAAATACAATAAAGGAAACGCGTGTATATATCATATACCGAGAAACGGCGTGTAAGTCGGTGAACGTGAATCAGATCAAGTCTGACATTGACACTGACTGTTTTGATGCTTGACGGATTGATTCAGTGTTGCAAGTACTAAAGTAAAATAACCCTATCCTATAACGTAACGCTACATATTTAAGCTGTTGCTGCATTAAAAAAATAGAAAAAATCCTATCCTTTAGTGTATTTTGACTATTTTGATATATTAATTCATTAATTAAAGGCATTTTTTATACATAACATATCATAAATAAAGTATTTTTATGAATTTAGCTATTATTTTCCCTACTTGGATCTTCCAAGTATAATATGGCCACATTAAAGATGCTATAGAGTGACTTTAAAGAGAAGAAAACACTTTGAATACTTTTAAACTTGATTATTATTTAAGAACTGCTACGGAATATGAATAGTTATTCAAAATTCTTTTTTTATTTTAGTTAGATAATAACAATATTCTTATTTTTGTACTGTTTGGGGCACATTTTGGCCATTCTCATTTGTAAGTTTTACAAATAGTTTGGCTAGTCATCTACCATATCTTTAACAATATTTCTTCTACATATATTTCTTCTCAATAATCCCTTTGAACTCCGTTTACCTCTTTAGGGTCTACAGGCGTAAAGCTGTGTATTTTGCAAATGCAAATCCGCCGCTAAAGGCCTCAAGTTTGAATTCCAAATAAACGGTATTTGTGTGGCCTACGTATAATTGTTCAGAGTCTGATATTTATTTTATGTATTAAACAATACAGGAGAAAGTCCTAGAATATATATGGACGGAAATATGCACGAATATATATAGTTTCTAAAACAAGAAGTTAATCTACTACAAATAAGTACGCGATGCGAATGGCGGGAATTGCAATTTTTTGCTAACTTGCAAATTTTGCTATATTTTCACTTTGAGACAATATTTATGGATAAAACTTATAGCAATTCTTGTTGAATGTATAAACTATCGAATAAAATTATTTTTGATTGCTAGAAATTGTAATAAAATTCATAAATTACCCTTTATAGCATAGTAGTAGTATATAGTTCACTTTTAGTGCCAAAATTACCACTAATTTGAATTCTACACTTTTGTTTTTGGAGAAATTTATATGAAAATATTTGTAAATATGAATATTTTTATGTTTTATGTGTTTCTATTCGTTACTCATACCAAAATATTAAAAAAAAATAAAAAATTATAATATTTATCTGTATGACATTTCGAAAAATATTTCATATATATTTTTGTGTGAATTTGAAATAAATACAATGTCAAATTATTTGAAATATGTTATAAAACTATTTTTACTTACATTTTACGCTAAAAATAAATGAGAATTTGAAAAATAACACATTTATGATCCAACCGCAAAAATGGGCCTTCTCGATTTCGAAATACTTTTGGCACTTACTCTTCACTTTTCATGCCAAAAATTATATATCTACGTGTTTAATATATTACAAGGAATACAAAAAAGTATAATACTTTCGTTTTTAGTTTAAAATTCTATAAAAAAGACGGAGCACCTTCATCAAAGCGACACGTGGAACGCCGAAAGTTCAGAGTGATTTCTTTTTTTTTTTCTAAGAAACAATGCCAGGTTATGGTTTAAAATAAAAGAACATATCTTTGTCTTTTACTATATTATTCATTATATGCAATTAACTGTCTTTGGTTTCGTTTAAAACAAAAAATATTTTTTCATAGGGCAGTATTTGGTATCAAATTTGATACCAAATAGAAATTGACCTGAAAAAGCTTGAGTTTCGACCTTCCGAGCCAGCCGATCGAATATCGAATAAGAGTACGGCCATGAGCTAACGGGTATTTAGTCCTGATTGTAGTAGTACAATTACACATGCATATCGGTATGTGAAAAATAACCGAGTTAGAAAACATTTTACTATAGTAATAATAAATATATCAATGGAAATGATGACAGCCCAACCAAATGAGAATAAAAATATATAATCATATAGCCTCTTCTTTTTTTATTTCTGTATTACTTTTTATGTTAATATATTTGATATATACTTATGGATATATTGGGAGTACCCTCAACCGACGAGCATGTATGCGTAGGTAGGTAGGTAGGTAGGATGTGAAAGAGGCGAGAGAGGTCTGTCAGGACCGTGCCGAATGGAAGTCTGTAGTCTCTGCCTACCCCTCTGGGTGACAGGCGTGAGCGTTTATGTTTATGTATATTATAATATAGTTTTATGTATTTGTTCAGCCTGACCAGATGAGAGTGATATTGAAACAGAAACTAAAACTTTTTATTCAATACATATTATAAACAATACTTATTAAAAGTCATTTTTTACATTTACCACTGGTTCACAAATTAAACCGTTGTCCTGGGAAGAACCAAATAATTGCTTACAATAATAATTGTGCACGTTACAATCAAAAACACAAAACAATTTAGAAATAACTTGGTAGCGATCACCCTTCCCTGGGGTTATTATCATCCATAAACTCTTTAATATTATAATAACACTTTTTATTCTAACTTAGTTTTATAAAGTTTTTTAAATTTGTGTATGTAAAATTTTGTATATTTTCTGGGATTTTGTTGTAAAAGCGTATATATCGCCCCAGGAATGAATTACTGACTCGGAGGAGTCGAGTAACTGATACTACTAGCTTGTGTCTGTTCCTCGTATTTACAGAATGAATGTCACTTATTTTTGCAAAATTTCTTTTATTTTTGTGTACTTACTTTATACTAATTAGAGTTAATATATTAATTTCCTCAAATTTTCTCCTGAGCGGCTCTTTTGGTTTTAAATCATATATTGCTCTAATGACCCTCTTCTGTAAAACAAAAATAATTTCAGTGTCAGTCGCGTGTCCCCGTAGCAAAATACCATACGATTGATGTACCAATGTTGCTGTAATTCGTATGGTGAGTGTAGATACCAGAGACCTTTTTACTGAAAACGAGGCACTCCATCTTAGCCCTCGGAGTGGTGACTCATCAGCAATTTGATACTTTATCGAGAATAGATGCCTATGAACCATAACATCTACTTATCACCAGGTAGACTGTGTGCTCGTTTGCTCTTATTCTATAAAAAAGTAGGTGAGAGGTCTGATTTTCTGCCTGGGAAACTGCCTGGGTAGGTACCACTCTCTAACCTATTACTAACGCTAAATAGCAGTTTGTGTACTGTTGCGTTTCAATCTAAAGTGTCTAGAGAGGTATAATTACAAACTGTAAGGCAACCCTTGGTTCTCAGATGGGTGACTTTACGACGACTCTACAAGTTTGCAGTCTACATTTTCAACTATTTGGCTAATAAAAATATAGCATTACAATAAAATGTTTCTGGAAATGTTATACAATAAAACATTCACCGCAACTGAAACAGTTGAACGCCAATCTCAATCCAAAAAGATGCTTTGTAAGCAAATTCAACACATAAATCTTTCCAATACGGGGACGTCTCTTTGAAGTTTAATGAACTGTCGAACCGAATCGCTTTTTAATATCGCGAATTCCGTATTTTGTAGGATTAATTATAAGTAAATATGTAAGGGGAAAACCGTATTAGATACTCGTAAAGTGCAATAGTATAAACACCGTATTGACACGTGGATCATGCCATCGATATATGCATAATATATTGCTTGGTCAGCACAGTTTCTAGCCGCAAAACAAGCATGGGTCCACTGATTACCTCATGTGAATGGGGTCCTAGTTGGGCTACTTTTGGCTGCAGTCTAGACAGTTTCTTCCCGCCAGATCTCGCCCGCTACAAACTGCAAAGTAGTCAAATCTAGCTAAATACACAGAGTTGTTCCAAAATGCTCGATATGTTTTTTTTTATTACGTATACCATACTTTAAGGGTGTTTCTATTTAAATTCGAATAAAAACTTCCATTCCCAAGGATGGAAAATCGGTTATGATATTTTTATTGTGACTATTTAGACGACTTATAGTATTAACATTGAGGTTGTGATAGTGCGTAGTTTAATAAAATGGGAAAATGATTACTTTTTCAAAGTGAAATACGACAAAAAATTAATAGAATCATTAAAATTTAAAAATTCCATTATTAAATACAACCAATAAAATTCCACTTTAGAGCACAGGCCTCCCACATATATTGCCTCACAGGTAGGATTTCACCATAGCTTCCTTGCTTGAGCGAATTAATTACTGGACTTGACATATAAGCGGACCTACCTATACCGGTCTTGTCAGTATACAGGAAATTCTTGCCTTGGTCGTTTGTTTTTGCGTCAGTCTCAAGCACTTACTTTTCAACAAAACATCTCCCAAAAATATCTAAATGTTAAGTTAAATGGTGTAAAAACTATAGCGGCTGAAGTAGCACTATTTCTTTTCACTTGTAAGTACATTATTTTATTACATTTATTGTTATTTATCACAAAATTTAATCAAATTTAAAATAAAATTTTGTATTATCCAACTATGTTAAATATAGTCGATATTTCTATGTATTGTTGACATCTGACAACCATCACAAATAGATTATACCATTCAGAACGAATGACTAAAACTGTGGAGTGAGTCAACTTGACATCGACTAGTGCTCGACCATGTCGAAAAATATATTGATATTTGACGATATGACCGAATGAATGATGATGTTATTTGTACAATACGATAACACTTAGAAATACTTATATAACAGTGTCCTACAATTTGATGTCATTAAATTTATATTAGTATTTTTATAATTAAATAAAAATATTATCAATGCAAAAATTATAATTAGTATCTGTACTTAAAATATTTAAACACATAAATTACCTTCCCTTATTGGAAAAGAAAGTGGGTAGAAGCAGTTTGTGGAGATGAAACCCGGATTACCACGAAACACATCGCCATATGCAGTGTACATTTCGATACTGCCTGTTTTAATACTAATGCAAAGAAATACAAAATGAAACCAATGAAGGCAGTCTCATTGCCCATAAAGAAAAGGGAAAACTGATACTTCCCTCAAGTGATACCATAGCTATTTATCAGCACTGCGAACTCAAACTTACGAAGGGTGTTCAGAATAAAAGACTAAAAAAAGATTTTGAAGACAGACTTTCTCCTGCCGAAAGTAACAGAAACATTGCTGCAACTTCCGTTGTACTAAGACATTCATTTCCTTAAATTTGAAAACGACGACGTGAATCTTGTTGAAGAATTAACGAAAGCAGTTGCTAAAAGGTATATAAATATTAGAATTGCTTATATAAGAAAAAAGCGAACAAAACAAATTCTAAGAAACACATTTTAAGAAAGATGATACATAATAAAAGTCAGTAAATCTATTTAAATAATTAATTTTATTAACTGGGTACATAGTATTTAATTATATTGGTGAAGAGGATTTTCGGACAACGCATAATTATATAGAACTAGTCATGTTTATCAGAGAAAAATTATTACCTTTAAATCACACAAATTTTATAATATGTTTACCAACTTTTAAATATATGAAAAATACTAACGTAATGTTTAACAGCCGAATAGAAACCTTTCATAACCTGCTTTACATGGATATTGGTTCATATAATTATGCATATATCTTAGACTCAAATCTTAATCTACCTTATGACCATAATACGTATAGCAAACGTTATGGAACTTTAAATAACTGTGGGTTAAAAATTGTTATATCAGATCTGCAAGATTTAATTCTTGACCTAAGCAACCTAAATACTATGTACCCAGAAGCTGACTGCTTTCTTCAAAACCAAAACATATTGCGTACTGACTCACAACAAAAAAATTACCAATTTTTTCTTTAACTACCTTAGCATACTTCATCAAAATATAGCAGGGTTAATGAGTAAATCGGATACACTAACTGTAAAATTAGAAGAACTATTTAACAAGGGCATCATTATAGATGTTATCTGTGTTACAGAACATTTTATTAAAACGGGTCACGAGGATTTATTACACATATCAAATTTCTGCCCAGCTGCTTTCTTTTCGAGAAATACTAAGCGAGGAGGAACATGTATTTTTGTTAGAGTAGGATTACAGTATAGAGAGTTACCAGATGTAGCGAAACAATCAGTTTCGGGTGTTTTCGAATGCTGTGCGGTAGAAATAATAGCTCACAAAATTATTATAATCTGTATATATAGAATTCCTAAATATAATTATGCAGTATTTTATGAAAAATTAGATACTATATTAAGAACATTTTGCGTATCCTCAAATAAAAAAAATATCGTCTTGTGTGGAGATTTTAATATTGATGTACTAAAAAGGAACAAAACTACATTGGAGTTTGAATACTTTCTCATACAATATAACTTAAAATTAGCACTTTATACACCCACTAGATTAAGTAGTCACACCTGCATCGACAATTTTGCACACAATTACCGAAAGGAATGCAAAACAGAAGTTGTAGATCTGGTTCTTTCGGATCATTCGTGTCAAATACTCCAAGTGCCAATTAATAAAACTTTGAAATTAAAATTTTGGAAAAGTAAAAAGCAGGACATATCCATGGAAAATTTAATTAATTTTAAAACTCATCTAAGCTGCTTATCTTTCACACAAGTATACAATGCCAATAATGCAAACGAAGCTTTTGACAATTTTATGAATGATTTTTCTCTATTTTATAGATTATGTTTTCCGGAGAAAATTATAACTATAAAGACTAACAAAGCAACGAAATGGCTATCTCACGGAATAAAAATATGCAGTAAGAAACAAAGGCACTTACTCTGGGCATACAGATTAAATCCTGACGCAAAGAATAAAATAGTTTTTAAAAACTACACCAAACTCTATAGAAAAATTATCAACCTTACCCAAAAAGCGCGAAATAACCATTTTATAAAAACCTCTCAAAATAAATCTAAGGCTACTTGGCAAATAATAAACAAATCAAAATTGTGTTTGCCACAGGAGCCTATAATGTATATAAAAAAAGAAAATTTGTCTTTTACACACCCCATGGCGATTGCAAATGCATTTAACAATTATTTTATTGATGAAATTGAAAATAATGTAAACTCTGACATCACATTGAATAGTATTAGTTTTGAAAATTTGACATTGAATTCACTATTTATGGAACCTGTATCAAAAAATGACATAACAAGGATAATTTGTGGTCTAAAAAACACGAACACTGTTGGATATGATGGCTTGTCTACAAAAGTGATTAAATACACCAAGGAAGTAATAGCCCCGCCATTAGCACATATAATTAACTTAAGTATTACTGATGGCGTATTTCCAAAAAAATTGAAAAAAGTTATTATTAAACCCCTATATAAAAAAGATGACAAAACAGATTTAAAAAATTACAGACCTATTGCAAAAATTCCTATATTCTCAAAAGTTTTTGAAAAAGTAATTTATAACTCTTTATACACCTATTTCGAAAAGTATAAATTATTTTGTAAAGAGCAAAAGGGGTTCCGAAAAAATACTAATATCAATGTGGCACTATATGACTTACTAGCTAATATTATGACATCTGTAGATAAGAGAAATCCAGTCTGTGCCATTTATACTGACATGACCAAGGCTTTTGATTATGTAGACCACAAGATCTTGCTAAACAAATTACATGGTTATGGTATAAGAGGAAACATTCTTCAGCTCTTAGAATCATACCTAAGTAATAGAATCCAATGCACAGAAATTTCTAGAATATGTCCAAAGAGTAAATTAGAAACTACATATTTATCGAAACCGAGGCACATTAAATACGGGGTCCCACAAGGTAGCGTACTAGGGCCGCTACTCTTTTTAATATATATAAACGATCTACCAAAAATAACGTCACACAAAATGGTTCTCTTTGCAGATGATAGTACAGCTATAATAAAGTGTGCAAATGAAATTAATTATGAAAGTGATATAAACACCTGTTTACGCGAAATTATAGAATGGCTTAATAATAATAATTTAAAAATAAATTTAAATAAAACAAAAGTTATGCACTTTCATCAACGCCGTGAAAACCCAAACATTATCATTTCCTACCAAGGCTTTAATATTGAAGAAGCAAATATGGCGAAGTTCTTAGGTATAGTGATTGATAATCAACTCACTTGGAAGCCTCATGTTGAGGATCTATGCAAACGACTAGGCAAATCCGCATATGCGCTTTCTCAACTTTCAAAAAAGGTTAACAGCCAGGCTCTTTTAATAGCATACCATGGACTAGTTGCTTCCGTTTTGCGATATGGCATCATTTTCTGGGGACAGTCTTCTGAAAGGGAGCTTGTATTTAGGATGCAAAAACGATGTGTAAGGTCAATGTGTGGTCTCAAAATAACAGATAGCTGTTTTCCTTATTTTAAATACTTAAAAATCCTAACACTGCCGTCATTGTATATACTGGAAACAGCTATTTTTGTAAAAAAGCATCCATTTCTTTTCCAAAAAATATCTGATATTAGAAAGAATCCAATACGCACCCACTACAAAAATAGGTTATGTAACATAAAATGTAAAACATCATTAATGAAAAAAAGCTTTTTTGGTATTGCCCCACAAATTTATAATAATCTACCTGATTCAATAAAAAATATGACCTTATTTAAATTTAAAAAGGTGCTGAATGACTTATTAATAGACAAATGTTACTATAAAATTGACGAGTTCTTGAATGAAAATTTTGACTAGTTACCTTTTATTGAATATTATTTTTTTTTTGTTATTGTAATCAATTTAATTTTATAAATGTAGAATCTTCATTAGTATTCCAATTTCAATGATTTCTATTCTATTTTATTTTATGACATGATTTTTCAAAAGAACTCAATTATATTTGCATGTCTTTAAGACAAAACATATTTTGTATTTGCACACCTCATAAGGTAATAATACAGTGTACATATTATAATTTTTCTGTAACACCTTTTATACCTGTGTTATGCAAATAAATGAATTTGAATTTGAATTTGAATTTAAAACTTAACAAAAAATTGACGCTTATCATAACTAATTGAATAAAAAGTCCATAACAATGCCCTGCTTCTTTTAATTAAAATTTAAATGCTTGAAGCTTACCTCACCTTCATTATACCTTTATTTCCTATGACTTTCTCAGACGTTCATCGATATATTTTATCGACTAGGTTCAAGCACTAGAAATAGAGGGAACTTCTAAGAATTTCGTATCTGTGTTAATATTAACGTAATAAAATCTTTTTATGCGTTATTCTCCAATTGGTTGAACGAGTTTTCATACATTTGCGTTTTATGTCGGGTGGAGACGCCAGTAACTTAAAGTATCTTCGATAAAGATTTAGTGGACTGTAATTTTGGTGCATACGGCAAAGGGGAAAATAAATAGGTGGGATAGCACGCACTGACCTGATGAGGGCTGCCGCGCCTTCCTCCTGGAGTGTCTGCTATGCAGCGAGCTCGCCACGTGGTTCGGCGCACACGCACTCTCGGAACAGTCTCGTGAAGTCCCACACTCTCCACCTTTGCCCTTACGGGGGCGTCTCACACTTTTATGAGTTACAAAGACACAATGTCTGATGCGGTGAATATTAAACATAAACAGGAGAACTCAATGTTCATCCTGCGCGGTTTGCGGTTAATATATATAAGACGCGACGGGTGGCCGTGCGCTGCGGATTACTTAATATCACTTAGTATACTGACGCGCGCCGAGATCCTCTTTTTCACCCCGGCGGCAGCGCGTGCGGTAGGAAAGGGAAGGAAGGAAGGAAACAAAAAATATGCACTAGTCATGTTGATAAAGTAGATATAACTTAGGACGAACTCAATGCGATATGTAATGTAATGTTGATAAAGTAGATTGTTAACTGGCGTTACCATCGGGTCCAGTGGTTAATTCGTTCAAGCTTCCTTGCTTGGCAGGCGGGCAACCGCAGTATATAATCATTTTGAGTTGTTATCAGCAAGTGCTGCCCATCTCTTCTTTCAGTTTTGCTCTATCGCTTTTAAACATATATAATTATTCTTACACCGCCACTTCAGTTTGTAAAGTATAGGAATAAAATATGTATGTAGTTTTCACGTAACAACTTCAGAATCTTTAAGATGTAATTTTAGTAGTATTTTTTACTTTTTGATAATAATTTACTGAAATTTCCATGTTCTATTAGACCCATAAAAGAAAATATATAAAAAAGCTAAGTGCATATATTACTAATGAATAAACGTACTATTAACACATAGGTACTATTTTTAATATTATTAATAATGATAACGTATACGATAATTAGGTACATGTATAATGTATAATTATTGTATATAAACCAGAAATCAGCTCACTGACTAATAACAATATATTCACGAGATAAAAATTGTAGGAATGGTATTCTTAACAGAAATTAGAGCAAAGTTCTCTTGCTGATATTGCCTTAAATTATGACACTACTTTGCGAGGGGTAATCTCATTAACAATATTTTGCGACCCGGCTACAGTGAAGTAAGTCTATTTGATATTTTAGGACCGAGTTGTCAAACGTATTTTGGCCAGCATTCACTATATGAATTAAAAGTTCAAGAGCCCCCCTCCCTATTGCTTAATTTAATTAAAAAGAGTGTGCTTAGCATGTCAGCAGGTCACCATTTTGGCCTTGGATAGAAAAGAGGGGGAGATGTCCCCGTGAACAAGGCGTTCAGCCCGTGGAGCGGCCAACGCTCCGTGTACGTAGTATGTGTACTACATACGTCTACCACGTATACGGGAGCGTGTTCGTATGTGTGTACTAGTTTTTTTTAATGTAGAATTTATTTTATATTATTATTTTAATCAATTTAGAATCAAAATGCAGAAGCGTTGTCACCACTGTGGACAAAAATGGAATGCCTGAATAACAATGAAAGGGGTCTGCGCTTCTCGACACTTACTATATGAAACATAGTGGCTATACTACGATTATATTATGTGGGAGGGTAGTCCACGTTTCAACTGTAGCTGCAGCGTAGCTCAGCCACATATAAATTATAATGTGGCCAAGGTAGGAGAAGGAAAGATCTCCCGCCGGGCAAGGTGTTCTGCCCGGGGAGCAGCCAACACTCCGTGTGGTACTTCGGAGATGTTCTATATATACTGTTTATGATTCGGAATGTTGATAGCGTGATTTAGGCTTCGATGTGTTTCGCTTGTGGCGCGACGACAGCGCCGCCACATCACCCCCCTGATCAGACCGGAGGTCGATAGTGTAGCCTCGTTGCCGACGAATGTGCAAGTACCAGGAGATTGCCTTGCAGTATGCAGTGAGTCGAGAAGAAAGCAAGTAATCTACGAGAGTGCCGTGAAGCAGAAGCGAGCAGTAAGGCTCAATCAGAGCCGTGCCAAACACTGTAGCGCAGAGAGTAGCTTGAAGGAACAGGAAGCATTATTATTCCAGTGCTGCGATGAACCTTGTGAAGCTAGCTGGCTTGCAGGATATGAAGACTGCAGACGATATCTGCTCGGGAGCGAATGGATGGTGTAATTTTATGACGATGATGAAGCTCGAAATTTTCGAAGGTTGTTGGTTGCGTGTTCAGACCACGTTGGATGGTCACCACTGTGGCTGAGGTAAGAGAAGGGAAGATCTTCCGCCGGGCAAGGTGTTCTGGGGAGTCCGGGAAGCGGCCAACACTCCGTGTGGTAGTTCGAAGATGTTCTATATATACTGTTTATGATTCGGAATGTTGATAGCGTGATTTAGGGTTTGGTGTGTTTCGCTCGTGGCGCGATGACAGCGCTGCCACAATATTATTATCATATAATTCTATTTATTCAATCTATTTTGCTTGACGTGATGTAAATTTCATCACAAATTTTAGAACTATGTAACAGCTAGAGATAATTCAGCCTTTCATCTATTATTTTAAGAATGCTGTTCGGTTAAACCTCCATCCATTTAAAGCCATGGGGTTTTTGTTAATATTATAATCACCTGTTACGACGCCCACGGAATAAAATGAAGTAATTGATTCTAAAACGCCGCCACCAGATTGCAAGGAAAATGAGCTAATGAGTATGTTAATTAGGATATTATGCTACTACCCATAACTTCAATTTGATATTTCAACTCTAAGGCTTAATTTACAATGGCGGAATACGAGTGAATTTTTGTAACGAAATTGTACATAATAAAATGAGTCTCATGTTTATTGTGTAACGAACAAACTATTATATGAGTCAAAGAAGTCGCACGTCTTTCGGAGAATTTTAGCGCATTCTCGAGAATTCCCGTAGCTACTGTAAACACAGTCTGTGGAAACCGCGGGAAGTAGAGCGAAGGGTGACGTTTTTGTTTCTTCCATAAATTATGAACCCAAATATATTTTTTCTTTTTTTTTTTGATATTCTTCTTTTTTCATCATTTTTTGTAATCGTAAATTTTTGTAAGCGTAATAAGTGAGCAATACCCAATCAACCATTTTCCTCAAATAGAAGATTTTTATTAAGTAACTAATCGTCGTGTATAGGATAAAGACGCAGTCGCGAGAATGCTCGAGCATTCTCGCGTAGATTGAGCGAGGACGTGAGGTGCTCTTTAAACTAGTTAAGACATCATTTCATTTTATCACGTGGATCTCAGCTAATTAATTTTCATCTTTAATGTCAGAAGGCAAATGAAGAATGATAATTGTTACAGGAACGGAGTAGGAAAAATTTACACCGGATACTCCGCACAGTTATACAAAATACTTTTTTTTAATTTTCCATATAATAATTATTGGATTTTGTGGTTAAACCACTTTAAATTAAGATACCTTATTGTTTGAAATGAACTGGCAAGACGAAAGTTGAAAATAAACAATTCGAACAAACTTTGTTGCGGAAACTTCCACCAGGAAATGGTGAAAGTTATAATGAATTGCGCTTTAACTTTTAATTAAAGGTGTAATTAATTCTTGCTTTTTAAAACATTACAATAATTTAATTTATTGAAAACATTACTGATCTTAAGCTGAAGTTGTAACCGCTATTTAGAAGAATACATAAATTATCAGTTGTTCCTGAAATTCGTGTTACATATAAATTCCACCATAGTTATTTCCTTTCATATCCAGCATATTAAATAATAATAAAATTCTTACCAGGTATAAAGAAAAGATCGTGAGGAAAAATACTTTCAGGATATGTGAAGTTCGGAAACACGCTCTGGAGCACTAGACTGATTGCTCCATTACCCTCTAAAAATATATGAAGAGGCTGGAGAGAACCAAAAACTATATGAAACATAGTGGCTATACTACGATTATATTATGTGGGAGGGTAGTCCACGTTTCAACTGTAGCTGCAGCGTAGCTCAGCCACATATAAATTATATTGTGGCCAAGGTAGGAGAAGGAAAGATCTCCCGCCGGGCAAGGTGTTCTGCCCGGGGAGCAGCCAACACTCCGTGTGGTACTTCGGAGATGTTCTATATATACTGTTTATGATTCGGAATGTTGATAGCGTGATTTAGGCTTCGATGTGTTTCGCTTGTGGCGCGACGACAGCGCCGCCACATCACCCCCCTGATCAGACCGGAGGTCGATAGTGTAGCCTCGTTGCCGACGAATGTGCAAGTACCAGGAGATTGCCTTGCAGTATGCAGTGAGTCGAGAAGAAAGCAAGTAATCTACGAGAGTGCCGTGAAGCAGAAGCGAGCAGTAAGGCTCAATCAGAGCCGTGCCAAACACTGTAGCGCAGAGAGTAGCTTGAAGGAACAGGAAGCATTATTATTCCAGTGCTGCGATGAACCTTGTGAAGCTAGCTGGCTTGCAGGATATGAAGACTGCAGACGATATCTGCTCGGGAGCGAATGGATGGTGTAATTTTATGACGATGATGAAGCTCGAAATTTTCGAAGGTTGTTGGTTGCGTGTTCAGACCACGTTGGATGGTCACCACTGTGGCTGAGGTAAGAGAAGGGAAGATCTTCCGCCGGGCAAGGTGTTCTGGGGAGTCCGGGAAGCGGCCAACACTCCGTGTGGTAGTTCGAAGATGTTCTATATATACTGTTTATGATTCGGAATGTTGATAGCGTGATTTAGGGTTTGGTGTGTTTCGCTCGTGGCGCGATGACAGCGCTGCCACAATATTATTATCATATAATTCTATTTATTCAATCTATTTTGCTTGACGTGATGTAAATTTCATCACAAATTTTAGAACTATGTAACAGCTAGAGATAATTCAGCCTTTCATCTATTATTTTAAGAATGCTGTTCGGTTAAACCTCCATCCATTTAAAGCCATGGGGTTTTTGTTAATATTATAATCACCTGTTACGACGCCCACGGAATAAAATGAAGTAATTGATTCTAAAACGCCGCCACCAGATTGCAAGGAAAATGAGCTAATGAGTATGTTAATTAGGATATTATGCTACTACCCATAACTTCAATTTGATATTTCAACTCTAAGGCTTAATTTACAATGGCGGAATACGAGTGAATTTTTGTAACGAAATTGTACATAATAAAATGAGTCTCATGTTTATTGTGTAACGAACAAACTATTATATGAGTCAAAGAAGTCGCACGTCTTTCGGAGAATTTTAGCGCATTCTCGAGAATTCCCGTAGCTACTGTAAACACAGTCTGTGGAAACCGCGGGAAGTAGAGCGAAGGGTGACGTTTTTGTTTCTTCCATAAATTATGAACCCAAATATATTTTTTCTTTTTTTTTTTTGATATTCTTCTTTTTTCATCATTTTTTGTAATCGTAAATTTTTGTAAGCGTAATAAGTGAGCAATACCCAATCAACCATTTTCCTCAAATAGAAGATTTTTATTAAGTAACTAATCGTCGTGTATAGGATAAAGACGCAGTCGCGAGAATGCTCGAGCATTCTCGCGTAGATTGAGCGAGGACGTGAGGTGCTCTTTAAACTAGTTAAGACATCATTTCATTTTATCACGTGGATCTCAGCTAATTAATTTTCATCTTTAATGTCAGAAGGCAAATGAAGAATGATAATTGTTACAGGAACGGAGTAGGAAAAATTTACACCGGATACTCCGCACAGTTATACAAAATACTTTTTTTTAATTTTCCATATAATAATTATTGGATTTTGTGGTTAAACCACTTTAAATTAAGATACCTTATTGTTTGAAATGAACTGGCAAGACGAAAGTTGAAAATAAACAATTCGAACAAACTTTGTTGCGGAAACTTCCACCAGGAAATGGTGAAAGTTATAATGAATTGCGCTTTAACTTTTAATTAAAGGTGTAATTAATTCTTGCTTTTTAAAACATTACAATAATTTAATTTATTGAAAACATTACTGATCTTAAGCTGAAGTTGTAACCGCTATTTAGAAGAATACATAAATTATCAGTTGTTCCTGAAATTCGTGTTACATATAAATTCCACCATAGTTATTTCCTTTCATATCCAGCATATTATATAATAATAAAATTCTTACCAGGTATAAAGAAAAGATCGTGAGGAAAAATACTTTCAGGATATGTGAAGTTCGGAAACACGCTCTGGAGCACTAGACTGATTGCTCCATTACCCTCTAAAAATATATGAAGAGGCTGGAGAGAACCAAAAACCAAATTTTAATCACCCCCTGTATACTCGACGCAGGAACGACCGGTTTCTGACGTGGCGAAGTGGGCGGTGGCAAGATTCATAATTTTAATGCACTATTAGGTAACTACGGGTATGTATTACCGATTTACCTCCTGTTGACCGTGCCAATTGCTGTTTATTAGTGTTGCGTAACAAATATTTTATAGATTATGGTGTAGCTCATATGTCAAATTTTTAATGTCGGCGGCTTATATTACACGGAATTTTTTTCATTAAGCTTATGTTACGCTTATGTTATGCATGTACCATAATAATTATATTCTCTGTTTTATCTTTAATTATAATCTTCATAAATAAATAAATTAGAAATATGTTACTGGCCTCATAAAAATAGTAGGCTCTTTTATTAATGGTCCCTAATCGTATCAATCCGGAAAAAGTTATTAGAAAAAGACGTATTGGGCAGAGGATATTTGTGTTAAACCTTGGCGCCAGAACTTTCGTGCCAAAGAACATATTACGCTGCAATAGGCGCCAACGGTTTACGAAAACAACTCTGTGCTATCAAAATGTTCGTGGTTTGCGCTCAAAAATAAGAACATTTCATAACAATGTGACTCAAGCTTATTTTGACATTATCGCCTTGACTGTGACGTTTTTGACTAGCTCTGTGTCTGATGGTGAACTTTTTCCCTCTAATTATGTTGTAATGCGTAGAGATAGGTTAGGCGACGTTGGTTGGGGAGGAGTATTGTTGGCTGTGCGTGATAGCTACGACGTACGTGTGATCTCGGATATTGACGGTATGACACCCGATAAAGAACTAGTATTGGCATTTATAAGCTACAAAAATGTAAAGTTTTTATGTTGTGTGGTATACCTACCACCAAATTATCGTGATGATCAGTATATTGATGTTCTTACTTGCAAAGAGAATGCTTTGTGTGCTTATTCAAATATGAACGTATTAATATTAGGTGATTTTAATCTTAATTCTTGTAGCACTAATGTTAAAACTCAATTTAATTTTTTTTGTGACTTTTGTAACCTACAGCAACATAATAATATATATAATACTCGCGGTGGGTTATTAGATCTCGTGTTGAGTGATTATGATCGTAACCAATTGGAGGTGTTGCCTGGATTGGATCCACTTGTACCAATAGATGAATATCACCCTTCGTTGGAAGTCAAAATCAACCTCTCATACAGGAAGTTCTTGCCTAGGCTGCAGTTTTCGCCAGATGGGAGTTCGGATAGGATCGCTGATTGGAATTGCCGTAAGGCGGACTTTCCAGGTCTGTGTGCAGCGTTATCGGAATAAGATTGGTCTGATTTAATGACTTTTACAGACGTAAATGCAGCCGTAGATTTTTTTAACAACAAATTGCAAGAAATTATTAATTTATAAGTACCAAATAAACAACTTTTTCTAAATCAACGTAAGTATATGTATCCCAAATGGTTCACGCTTGAGGTCATAGAAAATATTAAAAAAAAATATTTCCATCTGAAGAGATTTAAGCAAGAAGGAAAATTATTTAACAAAGAATTGTTTAACTTTAACGATGGAGGGTTAAAGTTTTGATTGACAACGCATATGAGCAGCATCTTAAGTTGATACAGAAAAGTTTAATGGACGATCTGGTATTATTTTGGAAATATGAAAGTGATAAATAACCAGCCAAGAGCGTGTCGGGCCATGCTCAGTGTGAGGTTCCGTAGTTTCCCGTCCGTCACAATAAGTGTTCCCATTTATGAGTTTAAAGGTGGGTATCCATTATGTTCGCGCTCCAGCAGCGCTCCGCGCTCCTGCAACTGCTCCCGGTAGTGGGTACTGCTGTTTCCATCCAAGTTCGAAATGATTTTCCTAGAAAGTCTTTATAAAGTACTACTTTTCAGATTTTTTTCATATTTTCTAAACTTATGGTTCAAAAGTTAGAGGGGGGGGGGACACATTGTTTTTTAATTTTGGAGCGATTAAATGATTTTAGTAAACCCCTATTCATTTTTAAATACCTTTTCAACAATATATCACACGTTAGGGTTGAAATTAAAAAAAAATCACTTCCCACTTTACATATAGGGGGCTACCCTAATGATACATTTTTTTTCAATTTTTATTTTACCACTTTGTGTTATTGTCGGCGTGATTGATACACATATTGGTACCAAATTTCAGCTTTCTAGTGCTAACGGTCACAGATATTAAGCGAGGACGGACAAACGGACAGACAGACATGGCGAAACTATAAGGGTTCCTAGTTGACTACGGAATCCTAAAAAAAAGAAAGACGACATACGGAGACATATAGTTATAAGGGTAAAGAAGTATCAGGTCAAGATGCGGCTAATGCCTTTGCTGAATATTTTTGCTCTGTATTTCATGATAAAAAGCCCCTATTAAATTATGCTGATGCCGAAAGTGCGGCTATTTTACAAGTTAATACAGTATCCATCTCATTCAGGCATGTAGACGAGAGTGATTTTATATTGGCAATAAAACACCTAAAGCAAGAAACCTAAAAAAATAAAAGACGTGTGGCACTCGGGGACTGCCGCGGTAAAGCTATTGCATAGCGTTTTGTATCAACTTATGCAATTATAATTATTTATTTATTTTATTTATGCAGTATTTCTTTTTCTTTGATATTAATTCAAGTTACTTAGGTTAATCCAATCAAATTCAACCAGATTTAACCGAACCCGCGTTATAACGAACTCACTATTTGTGAAAAATACTGTATCACCGGACCGCGTCGCAAAAAACTCAGGTTCGCGCAGTACATACGTCAGGGCGGCCGTACGGCAATTATATTAACAAGACGCGCAACTACTCAGTTCCACGCTCCACGGCAAGATTTGTCACTCATTATTTATTGTCCAATTAATTGTCTTTAAATTCAAATGGCACGCTCTATCAATAAACGATAATCGCGTATAGTGAATTTCGAGGTAAATTATTATATGTAAACGTTTTTGAATCGTCGTAATGAAACATATTTCCTAAAGAAAATATCTTCACAATTAATTTGATGTAAAATAGTATTAGAAATAACGTATAAAAACAGAAAAATTATCAAATTTTTGATCGAGTTCCTAACCAGTACACAAGCAAAAATGGCGAAATATCATTTTCAGATTTTTTTCTATATAGTTATTTGTTACAGAGTACACAGATAAAATTCACTCTCACAGATGACAAATTTCAAACACCACAATCTCTAATTTTTTACTCTGCTATCTTCAGCGCTGTACACGAACGGAACGATGTCGTTGAGAGCCGTGGTAGCTCACATGGTTAGCGCTCGTTATAGGTATCACAGTACGGGAGCAACCCGGGTTCGATCCCCACTGGCACCAATGAAATTTTTGCGTGCTGATTTAGCAATCAGTTGGAATGTCTGTTTTTCTGGGCCGTTTTGTTTTATTACACTGACATCTCGCAAGTCACCTAGGGACCTAGGAGGTTGTCGGTTGCTTATTTTTTATTTTTCTTTAAAATTTTCGTCGATAAAATAACATATTTATAAAAGTAAAAAAAAGTAAAGTTACAGCCTATATACGTCCCACTGCTGGGCACAGGCCTCCTCTAATTTCTAAGAGGGTTTTAAGGCAAGGAAATGTCCGCCACGCTGCCTCAATGCGTGTTGACGAACTTCACATTTCTTCGAAATATATATTTTTTAATTTCTCAGACATGCGCCACCAGCATGCGACGACGCGGCCCGCGCCTTGCCGCCACTTGCGTTTGCAGCGCTTTGTCTCGTCACAGAGTGGCGAAATCACAGTAATATAGGTATTTTATAAACAGCACCTGTCTAATATTATGAAATATGTAGATAAAACTTAAAACTTACCTTGATAAATGTATACCATTTTGTTTGTAATATTTTTTTAGACCTCTCTTCAATTGTTTCTGCTTATTCCCCATGTTTTACAAACTTAACTTAAACATTAATAAAACTGTACAATTAATATAACTATAAAACACTACTATTAAACAAGAATCAGAAAAAACCTACTCCACTATTAACAAAATTAAATTTTTGCAGTAATATATTACGATTTTATTTCGTAGTGCTGAGCTCTCGCAACGCGGCGTACGTCCACCTAGCAACACGATGCGCCCCGTACTGAATTTGTGGACGAATGCGGGGGTGATATAGACGCAGTATTTAATCGGGACGCATTTTTAATTTATTATAAAAATAATACATATTTCTAAAAAGTAACCAAACCAAATTATTTTATTTTGTATTGCAAAGCAGTAGATATTTTTTTATATTCCTTTGATAAGCAATGAAGGAGTAAAGTGGTTTCATCTCAACGATTTGGAGGTGATGTGGGTATTTTTTTATTTATTATGTGACACCGATAGAAAAATTATGGCTAAACCAAATTACGTATCAGATCATGTAGATTACTAGCTATTTTTTTCATATGTAATTTCTCTGTAAGTGTCGACGAAAAGTTGGTTCATCTGCACGCTTTTTTGCAGCTTTTTGCGAGAGAACAACCTTAATAAATGCACTTTGTTCATTCATATTCAAAATTTCAAAACTCTTCGACAAAGACAACAAAGACTGAGGAAAAGAAACGTTAGACCATCGTTAGACAATGCACGGCCTTCATGCCACACCTCCGTGCCCGTCGGAGAGCGTGAGGTTTATTTCGTTACGAAATTTCTGGATTTTCCCGCACTCAAGGCCCGCGATAGAAGCTATGCAATAGCTTAAAAGACTTAAGGCAAGAAAACACGATCCGCTGGTGGCCCTGACCGCATTCCTGCTTTTCTTGTCAAGGAATGTGCGCCAGTTCTTAGATCACCGCTCTTATTTATTTTTAATCTGTCTCTTAGACAGGCTAAATATCCAGAACAATGGAAAATATCTAGGGTGACTCCTGTTCCAAAGGGAGAACCTGGAAAGTATGTTTCTGCTTTTAGACCTATAGCGGTGCTGTCGTTTCTAGCAAAGGTATTTGAAACCATTTTGAACTTCCGCATTAGCAAACAGTTAAATAACATTTTGCATGACAGTCAACATGTGTTCCGGAAAAATCGCTCAACGAATACTAAACTGATAGCACACGTTGACTATGTATGTACAGAGATGGATTTTAGAAGACAGGTAGATGCCGCATATTTCGACTTTAGGAAAGCTTTTGATCTGGTAAGTAATGACATACTGTTACAGAAGCTAGCTTAGTTGGGTTTTACTCCGAAGCTTCTTAAATTTTTTGCTAGCTATTTGGATAATCATCGTCAATTCGTTAGAGTAAGTGGTTACGAATCCGCTTATTATTTTACTAGATCTGGTGTGAATCAGGGTAGTACTCTTGGCCCTACGCTGTTCTTAAGTTTTATAAATGACTTGTCTACCAAAGATAAATCCGCGAAGTGCCTGTTATTCGCAGATGATCTGAAATTAAGCTTGGGAATTGGCAGTGCTGCTGATGCACAGGCTCTCCAACAGGACATAGATAGGGTATCGGAATGGAGTAAGGTGAACCATCTTCCTCTTAATCAGACTAAATGCAAGGTTATAACTTTTGCATTAAAACCAAATCCTATCATTATTAATTATAACTTATTTGACGCGCCTATGGTAAGAGTATATGACATAATTGACTTGGGCTTATTATTAGATACTAAATTAAATTTTCACAATCATATGACATCCATTTGCAAGTCGGCTAGTAAGACTTTGAGTTTTATGATGAGGACTGCTGCTGACTGTGATGATATAAGGGTGGCTAAAACTTTGTATAATGCGTATGTTCGGAGTAAACTGGAGTATGCAGCTGCGGCCTGGAATCCTTATGAGAATAAGTAAACTATCATGTTAGATAGAATACAACGTAAATTTGCTCGTTGGCTTTATAAGAAGAGTCACGGTTACTACCCTTATTTGTATCCTTCCCTATTCGTTTTGGGTATGGTTGATTTAGAAACCCTAATATTTAGGAGGATGATGTCGACTATTAGGTATTATGTTTTTATATTTCACCACAAGTTGGAATGCCAGTCGGTTGTTGAGAGAATCGGTTTGTTGGTGCCCAGGTACCTGCAGAGAGATAATGGAGGAACGGTGGCTCCGCGCCGTAGACCGCGTTTCCTAGACAGACCGGTTACACGTACCAAACGTGCTGCCTATGCACCAACAAATCGAGCATTGATACTAATAGGGGACATACTCACTCAACACGATGAAATTGACATATTTGCAGATAGTATGACACGTCTGCTGAATCTTTTTAATAAAATTATCGATAATAAGACAATTAATAATTCGACAATTTAATTTGCTTGACTATATATTATTTATTACTTTGTATTTAAGATGTAATTTTAATTATGGACATATATTGTAATTAGCTTTTATTGACATTGCATTATAAATTAATATGACAAAATATTTCATAGCCTGACATTGTATGATTGTGACCTTTTTCTTCTTATACTCATATTTTAATATTTTATTTTCATATTTTAATTTCTCAACACGCGCTGATAAAGGCTTAGAGATTTTATAACACTAATATTGCATATTTGTTTAATTTGTGATTATTATTTTTAATTATTAATTCATAAGTGATACTTATTAATCGTTTGTTATAATTGGATAATTTTTTTGTAATATTTTTTGCATGTAAAATTAAACCTTGTATGCTTGTTGGATTTTCTGTAAGCCACAAGAGTTTTGGAATTAAATAAATAAATAAATTGATAGGTTATAATTAATGATGGATAAATGAATAACCTTAATAAGTTAGGAGTAATAATTTTAAATCACCACTCAAGTTAAAACATTTTGCTTGTAAATAATAAATACATTTGTAACTTGTACGCAAAACAATGTAGGGAACAAAATTCCAAGCGCGATGTCCTTTGTGAGCATTATCTTTGCGAATAATGTGAAAATGTGCCTCTTTGAAGTTTAATGAGTCTGAGACTCAAATCCGGGTAACTTTACCCTTATATTTTTTCTTCCGCGGCTTATATCAGTTTAAAATTCTGTGTGTGTGATAAATAACGTAAGGGTGGCAAAAATAAGAAGATTTAGGAAAATAAAAGATCTCCAAATCTCTATACCCATCATATGAAACAAAACAGCAATAAGCTTCAATTTTATTCTCGTATTTCGTGAAAACGCCATTCTTCCCGATCGAGTCAAGCAATTGTTTCTACAACCATAACATAGCTCTACCGCATATAAACCCTATCCGTCATTAACCATCTTGTTATTTTTTTATTTTTTGAAGTGAATTCTTTTGTGTCTTGTGTTTACATAATATTATGATGTGGCCTAACTGTTACGAACTTGAAACTTTACAAGTTGAACAGTAATAGTTTTGTTGTTTGTTCAAACATTGAAGTAAAATATATACTTTGCTACTTTGGTAACACCTTAGAGAATGTTTTTCCCGAAACTCGTAAGTGAATTCTGACACCTGATTGAAGATAAAATGTTTTTGAAATACGCACGTCTTATCTGTTTTCTATTCAAGGACATAAAAACTTGTGGAAATATTTTCGTTTATTTTGATAGTGACTTCAAATAATTCATTCTCATGAAATAATAATACAATGTTTTTTTTTTTATTTTTTAGTAGATTTTAGAACTCATATTTGCCCAGTAGTTCATATATATCGGTACTACTATCTTAATTTTTCGATCGTCAGTAGTTAGCAGTGCTTATACTGTTGCGTTCAGTGCTGAAGTGGTCATCACCATTACAGCCCTACACAAGTAGTAGCCAGTGGGGCTATAAAAATAAAACTGGATGTGAGGCATTTCATCTCAGTTCTAATATGTGACTTATTTGTAGATTATTTGTTTGCACTTGATCACAGGTATTTATAAGCTGCAGTAGCCACATACGAACGAACTTATATGTTTTTCACTCCAATTTTATGAAAACAATGTGCTGTAAGTCATGAAAACCTTTCTTCGGGAGATTTGAATCTACGAACTCACAGCACTGTTGAGAAAATTTTGAAATCTATTAAATTATCAAAAGAACTTTTTTACGAGGTTTTCCTTTACTATCGGACACGTGGTAACTCAGCCCCCTAAATAGTGCAATGGAAAATTTTACTAAAGTCGCTAGAATCGAATTCAGGTTAATCGCGGACTGTGTATACATTCAAGTTGCAAGTCTAACGAGCAAAGCTAACTAGCTTCCATGGCTATAATTACAAGTACCATATTACTTTACACTCCTACACAGTACACTACCATCACCACCACCCCAGCCAATCAAAAGTACACCGCTGAACAGACCTCTCTTACAAATTTCCTCGAAGCCATATTTACCACAGCTGCCACGCTTGGTAAGCGAGTTAGCAACTGCTCCTTTTCTTTTGATTTTATTTAGATTATTTCAACTTTAAATTTTATAAGTCGATGGTTCATATTTGGCTCAAAGGACACTAATAAAACACTAGAAAAATCCAAAAATCAACACAATAAATTTCACGCAAAAATGGTGTACGAAATGAACGTAGAATATACACAAATATCTATAAGGTAACTAGCTTTTTATTGCACTAGAGGATAGAAAATTTCTTGTTGATTCTATAATGCCGAACTTCTTCATAGAACAGTAGTCTCTATGTATAAGTTTTTATGGGTTAAAGTGCTTTGGGTGAGTGCGGCCTCTTAAAACCGCTAGGGATTTGACGGAATATGGCCACGGTCTCATGAGGCCGCTAAGGGATCGAGAAGATTTACTGCGTAAAACGGAAAAAAATTAATAATTTTTATCCTATACGAGATAGATACCAGAGGAAGCCCTGGTTAACTAAGATATTAGGACATCGAACAATGCTAAGCAGGCTGATATCACGCTAGTTTTACAGTCCCGCTGTCACCATTTTCTGTTATACATTTGGACGATATTAACTTTACACCAGTCTTCCGGTACCCGTTCCTAACATAAATTAAACAAGGTGTACAGCAGGCCAGCCACCACTCCCTCTCCAGCCCTTAGCATTTCGAGAGTAACCCTATCGTATCCGGTTGCCTTACCTTGCTGCTTTGAAGCTTTTCATTATATTCATTATTTTATCTGTACTTATCTCCCTCTTCTTTCCATTTCTTTTGCAATTTCTGCTTCATTTAATTCAAACGTATTTTCAAACATTCTCATCATCTCATTTTCTTGCATCTATTTAAACGAGAAATTTCGTCATTTAGCATACAGCATATCTCACCTATAGAATTCATTCTAATGTTTTTTGAATTTCTATGTCAAAATCAGTCGTTGTCAGTCTCAGGTTCTCCGCACTCACCATACGGAAAACCACCGAGCTTTCACATTACCGAGTTTTCTTCACCGAGCTCTGCCATTATTTAATTAATAATTTTATTATATAAGAAAGAGTAATTCTGCCACTATTAATGGTTATAATGGTTACGAGTCTTCTCGACCGGGGAAGGACCACACTTTTACCGAATACCAGCGTAAAATTACAACTTTTACTCTGCTGTGTTACGTAAGGTACGTAAAGAGAACTGGATACCCTTTCTACAGTAACCAGGCCTTATACTCAGTGTAATAACGTATTTACATTTTGATTCTTAATCAAGGATAGATATTTATATGCTGCAGCATTCACTTACGATCAGGTGGATGCGTGCATGCTTCTCACCTTTATTATACTTATATAATAAAATAACATATTCATTTCGGGACCGTCGAGTGCACTTTTTGTATTTTTGGTTCAAAAAACATAGACTTTACAGTTGCCTGCGATAGAACCAGTACGTGACTAAGCATAAATCGATTCACAAATCCCGCAAAATTGAATTGGAAAGTGTGTGAAACGAAAAGCTATAACAGTTTATTTTATATTTTACGTCTATGGCTAACAGTTTTTCCAATACAATTAACTAAAACTCGTTTGATATTTTAGTACTGCAGGGTATTTAATTAATTTTAAACACGTAATTGTCATCACCACAGCCCATGCAGTCTTAATTTTAGCTTTCATTCGTTATTGAGAAGACACTGAATTTAATCTCATGACATCGACATCTTTAGCGACCCCGAACGTGAATTTAAAAGAAAATGTAAAGACTTGCTGTTACCTGCCTTGCCAGACTAATGACTCAAAATTATTATTTATTGTAATTATTACTGGATGAGGTGCTTTTACTTTGATTGATTAGTTTAATTCCTTTTTATTTTAGAGTTTATATGTTGTTTAGGTTTTTTTTTCTCTTATATTGATGTATAAGCCTGTAAAGACATATCCTTTATCTAAAAATGTAGTATTTTGATTGTAACAATTTTTACTGATATTGTCGATAGTGTATCTATTTAAATAAACAAATAAATAAATCTCACGGTTTGTTCCCCTATGTAACCTCCTAAGATACCCGCGAAACGACACGGGGTAGTGGATATTATTATACCGTCACTACACGGTTTATTATGTTTTTATTGATAATTAATAAAAATTTCTGTGGTAATAAATGCAAGCATTAAGTAGGAAATGCCTTGCAAAAATAACATCAACAATTCTATTCCTATTAAAAAGCTCTCTCTTATTCAATAAAAACCTCAAAAGAAGTTTGCTGTGCACTACAATGTATATTATTGTAATTCCTAGGAACGGCTACTGTGCACAGTTTCAAAGTAGCTAAGAAAAAAGAAATTCTTAAAAACCGGTCTTTAATAACTATAACAAATGTAACATTATTAAAACATTGTCCATATCAAAATAATTCATCACTATAAATTCTTACACAGATGTTATACGTGATAGAGCTACACTGCAACTTTTTATGGTTTTAGCACAAATGGGATGGTTCGACCAGGGAAGGACCGCGCTCATAAAGAATACCATCGTAAAATAACAACTTAATGTTTCGTAAGGCGAGTGAAAACCGTAGACATATTCTACTTGTAACGGGGCTTTCCGAACTTTTCCGAAACCCGTAAAAGGCATGAGGTTACATAACCGCTGCCTGTCGCGTATAAAAAAGATATCAAGAAATATACGTTCGTCTAAGCTATATATATATATATATATATATATATAATCATTTGCTAAAGAAATATCTTTTAAGATACCACAAAAATCTTCACAGAGTTCAAAAAATGAGGCCAGGCAATGGAACGTATTTGGATTGTAATTCTCTTCTCTTACTTCCTCTTGTTTAAGAGCTTGCTCCTCATCAAGATATATACTGTCGCGTAGGTATTCCTACACGTACGTAATAGATAAATTGCTTACTGACAAACATACAAACGCGGAAAATTTATTTATATGCTTTAAAAATACTTATACCATGCAGGATTGAAACTCGGGTGCTGAAGCGTTGTAACCGAACGCTTTCTTTTATATCAAGATCGTTCGTATCTTAATCGTTTTACTAAATCGTTTTACTTAATTTGATGAAATTTTATGTTTTTCTAATATTACACATAAAATTCTAATATTATTATTCTATAATATCTCCTTATTGTTGTAAGAGGCGTTAGTGGTCAGTGATAGAAGAGAAAAGAAACGGCACCGTTCTCCTGGTAACTACTCGAAAATGAAAAAATGAATTAACAACAGAACATAATTAAAGTAATGTAAAGCACAATATTTCTGACAAGCTTAATATAATACAAGTTTTACTTTACGATGTTAATAAGAATGACATTGCTGTACTCCTTCTCACCCCACACTTCCAACACACTACCTTGTTTTTGCGTCAAGCAAATGCACATATCAAAAACATTTCTTTTACTTATTACAAGCTAGTACTTAACTATAATCCCACGTTGAGCTAAGTGGTGATGAAACCCTAGATGGTAAATCGCCCTGTCTTAATGTAACAAAAGTCCATTCGCTCTTGCCCTGAAGATGCCCAGATTGTAATTGGACGGAAAAAACAAACGCCGGTATATTACTCCACTTATTTACTGTACGCGTCGTGAAAGACGAAGCAACTGTTTAGATCAAATTTGTGAAATGTCAAAACTAAGGGGCGAAGACTCTTGTTTGTCCGATGGTGGAAAGAGTTGCTCCCCGTATATAGAATACCGTGAGGCTGGATACCAAACTCTTTCAATTTATACAGCAATGGTGATGTATATATATATATATATATATATATATATATATATATATATATATATATATATATATATATATATATATATATATATATATATATTATACAGTAATGGTGATAATATACTATTGTGTGGTGGTGTAGTAATAGAATTCGTCCATTCTACTTAAAATAGGAGTTACAGTCCAGCACGCAGTCCAACTGATGATAAGTGAGAAATAGACTTCTACATCTATACTCTATTAAGAATCAAAATGCGGATGCGTTATCACCTAAACGTTATAACGTGTTATTTGTTGTATTGTGGAATTACCTGAAATCTGAAAAGTTCATGAAAGTTTGTTATATTGTCGTGCAGAATTATTCGTTACTGTTCACTGGAAACTTACGAACAAGAACAGGTGATGAGTCTACTGTAAATAATTTAAAACAAATTATTCGACGCGATGTCTGATAGAGAAATATACTGTTGACGACGCTCACGTTGCTTCTCGAACACCTGAAATATAAATAATATTAATCAATAAAAAATAAAATATGAAAAAAAATATACTCATAAAACATTGTTACTTACCTAATGTACTTGCTGTTTTTCTATAATAAATAAGTACGTGTGCATACGGGGACGGTGGCACTTACCGCGATTTTTATCAGTAGGGTGAAGGTATATTTGCAACAACGGTGTTGCACCGCTGAGTACATGATCCCGCGTTTCGAGTTAGTTGCACTAGAACATCATACGAGGTGACACCTATGTCTCCCTCCCCGCGGATGTACACGCGCTCACCAAATTTTTTTTTTTGTATATTTTTCTCCCAGACGACACCAGCGGCCTACATCATCAACATAGTGGTCCTTCGGCCGAATCCTTACGTCGTCTGCAAAAAATATAATAATAATAAGTACCAGTTATGTTCCACGCGCCGGCTACGCCGCAAAAAAAGCGACGACCACGTGGCACCGCTGCAAAATCGGAGTGCAAGAACAACCAAGATGTGTTACCATCGTTCAGCTTAAAGGATGAAGTGCTGGAAAAACCTGGAAATGCGCTAAGTGCCTCTAGTAAGAGTAAAAAGTCATCAAAGACCGCAGGCACGTCGTCAAGTACGGCACGCAAACGGCAATTGGAATACGAAACCGCTAAAGCTATGGCTCTCGTGGAAATACAAGCAGCGGAAGCTGAAGCAGAAGCCAAAGTTAAGAGTGCTCAGGCAGAAGCTGCCAAGCTTAAGGCAAATATTCAGTCGAAGCTGCTAAACAAACAGCTTGCAGCTGAGATGGCAGAATTGGAGTCTCATTCACGCTCTTCCCACAAGTCGGCTATGAAATCTTCGACCAGCAAAGTTGAAAATTGGCTGAATGCTCCAGGAAACCAGCATGAGGAGAACCGAGAAGAGTACTCTTGTGAAAAAATCGGCCTAGAAAAGCTAGCACATGCCTTGAATGATGCAATGGCTGCCTCATCATATAAAATACAGAACCAGGAGCTCTTAACAAGATTAGCAACGTCTAAAGACCTGCCTTTATTTTTTGGAGATCCAATGGAGTGGTTGCAGTTTAAACAGGCGTACCAAGAATCTACCCAATTATGCAAATATAGTGACACAGAGAATTTATGGCGGCTACGTAAGTGTCTTCGTGGCGATGCTAAAGAAGCAGTGACTTCACTCTTGATTGGTGGAACTACACCCGATTTAATAATTGACACCTTAGAACTTCGATTTGGCAAACCAGAAACAATTATGAGTAAAATAGTTTTACAGCTTAAAAAACTATGTCCGTTGCCGTTAACTTATCATAATGATATGATTAATTTTGCAATAAAAATAAAGAATTATGTGGCTGCTGCCAAAGCAATGCAACAAAGTGATTATCTTCGCAGCCCGGAGTTAGTATCGATTGTCGTATCTAAGCTTTCAACTTTGCTTGTCGCAAAATGGACCGACTACGTTTATGAACAGCGAGAGTGTAATTTACCGAAGCTAGAATTGCTTAGTGATTTTTTATATGAGGAAGCCACTAAAACAGCTGCATCAGGAGTAAGTCATATTCACGCTCAATATAATTTAAAGAAGCCCGATGAACGTAAACACCGTTCACACTCGTTGTTGTACACAAAGAGTAATCAATTACAAAACGCGGAAAAGTGTACATTTTGCCGAAAATGGGCTCATGGTGTCGCAGATTGTTCACGGTTTAAGCGCGCCTTACGCAAAGATCGCTGGCGATTTGTACGCGTAAATAAACTTTGCTTCAAATGTCTTGCCCCCCGCCATACGAATGGTATGTCTTGTATTGGCAGTAATTGCGACATTGACGGCTGCAATCAACCGCATCATCGTTTACTGCACTGGATAAAACCATTGGAAGAAAGCTTAAAAACTGTGGAGCGAAGTGAGGATGAGCATCCCAGCACCAATGAAACAGTGACTCATACGGTGGCATCCCACTGTCACAAGGTGCTTTTGAAAGTGGTGCCGCTCACTCTTCACGGACCGAATGGCAGTTTGCATACGCATGCACTACTGGATGATGGAGCTACCGTGACGGTGATATCCTCTGATATCGCAGATGAGCTCGGATTATACGGTGCAAACGTGATATTGCGCGCGCGCAGCGCATGGGACTCGGGCGAGCTTGTGTGTGAATCTCAAGTAGTGAGTGTTAGTGTTACCAATTCGTATAACGAAATGTTTACTTTCCGTGCGCGTAAAATTAAAGAATTAAATTTACCAACACAAAAAGTGCCGAATATGGACTTTAATAATTATGGATTGTTAAGTGAAGATCGTATGTTATGTAATTGTAACGCTAAGCCAAAATTATTAATAGGTCAGGACAACCATCATTTAATTTCTCCCATTCGTTGTGTTCGTGGTAAGCAGCGTGAGCCGTACATAACTCAAACTGCGCTTGGATGGTGTGTGCACGGATATATGGTAAGTGATGTTAATTGCACGGATCGCTTTGTCTCTTTCATTAATAGTTGCACCGAAAAAGCGGGACAGTCGCAGTGTATCTTTCACTTACACACGGTAGAATCGATTGCTAGCGATCTCTCTCTCGATAACGATAACGGTGAATGCACCTGCGCGCAGTTGCACGATGCGGTTCGTAGATCCTTCGCGTTAGAGTCTATTGGTGTAGGTTCGAAGCCGCGCCGCAACCCAGACGAAATACGCGCTTTACAAATTTTAGATGACACTGCAGAATTAGTAAATGGTCAATGGAATGTCGGCTTACCGTGGAAATACGATGAATTACATTTACCCGACTCTTACCCTAACGCTTTTAATCGTCTAAAGTCAATAGAAAGAAAATTTTTTCTCAACAAAGAGTATGCAACTCGTTATTGTGAAAGAATGAGATACTTATTTTCTAATGGTTATGCTAGAGAACTTAATGAGACCGATGAAAACTCTAATAAACGTATAATATGGTATTTGCCGCACTTTGGTGTAGATAATCCAAATAAGAAAAAACTGCGTTTAGTTTATGACGCGGCAGCAAAGTCGAACGGTTATTCTTTAAATGATTTTCTTTTACAAGGCCCTGATTTGTTACAATCGTTATTAGGAATAATGTTACGATTTAGAGAAAACCGCGTAGGTATCATAGGGGACATAAAAGATATGTTTTTAAGGATTAATGTACGAAAAGAAGATGTTAATTCTTTGCGTTTTTTGTGGAAAGATATCTATTTAAGCAATGAAAATGAACAATTAGGCTTCGGAAGTAGTAACAAAGGTTCAAAATTACCTATACAACATCCTGTTAAGAAATATGTTATGACGTCATTAATTTTTGGCGCTAACTGCTCCCCATTTATAGCACAATATATTAACCAAAATAAAAACATATTGCGCTTTCAGAATAAAATGCCGGATGCAGTTAATGCAATTAGGAAAAATCAATATATGGACGATTTTATCGATAGTTTACCAGACGTCGCTACTGCTACAAAAATGATAAAAGATGTTTCATATATTAATCAGCAAGGTGGTTTTGTGATGCGTAACTGGTTAAGTAACAAGTCAGATGTTCTTAATGATATGCCAAAAGAGACTTTAAATGACATGGCGATACGGTTTAATGTTGAATCCCAGCCGGAACGAACGCTTGGGCTATTGTGGTTTCCCGCGAGTGATATGTTCGGGTTCGATCTTTCGTTAAAGCGTATACCGAGTGATATTTTACAACTATCACGAAAACCGACTAAGCGTGAAGTTCTTCGTATTATAATGTCTGTATATGATATTCATGGTTTTTTAGCACCTTTTACGATAAAATCCAAAATTTTTATGCGCGAAATATGGAATGTAGGTATAAAGTGGGATCAGGAAATAACAGATAGTTTATTTGTTTTATTTAAAGATTGGATTTCGCAGTTACAAGAAATGAGTTACGTTCGAATCCCGCGGTGGTATTTCTATAGCAACGATTCTGTCGGTGTGAATGAGAAGAGCGGCCACACCGTAAACGACGATGAGACGTCGTTGCAATTGCATATTTTTTGTGATGCATCTCCATGCGCATACGCATGTGTTGCTTATTGGCGTAAACAAGACAGCAACGGCGTGCAGGTGTCATTCATTGCGAGTAAAAGTCGCGTTGCGCCGTTAAAACCGTTAACTATGCCTAAACTCGAACTTCAAGGCGCGCTATTAACATGTCGCTTGGCAGAGACTATAAAAAAGGAGCATAGAATTAAACCGTCACGTGTTTTTTATTGGACTGATTCAATGATTGTTATTTATTGGATACGTAACGAGCATAGAAATTACAAAGTTTTTATTGCAAATAGGTTAGGTGAAATTGATGAGTTAAGTAAAATTGATGAGTGGCATTATGTGCCGACAAATTTAAATATAGCGGATTTAGCTACAAAAAATAATGATTACGACTTCAACAAGGACTCCTCTTGGTTAACGGGTCCGTCTTTTCTGTACACGGAAGAAAAGTATTGGCCCCGAGAGCCTGAAAATAACGAAAAGAGCAACAATGAGCTGTTAGATAAAATATATGTAGTAATAAAATCACCAAAGGAGAATTGTAATAGTATTTATGATTTGCCTATTCCGGATCCAAACCGTTTCTCCGTGTGGCTGCGCTTGCTTCGCTGCACCGCATCTGTACTATTATTTATAGAAAAATGTAGAAAAACCGGTACTCGGCGTATTAATAATTTGTTAATGAATAGAGCCGAAGTACTTTTGTTACGCTATTCACAATCACAATCATTTCAGACTGAAATTGATTTGCTGAAACAAAATAAAGAAATTAATCGTGATAGTCGTTTACGTTCATTGACACCATTTTTAGATAAAGACGGCTTATTGCGTGTAGGAGGGCGTATAAACGCGGCTGCAAACGTCACTGAAACTATGAAAAACCCGGTGATTCTGGATGGTAAACATCGCATAGCAAGGCTGGTGGTTTTGGACTTACACGTACGTGCTGCTCATTCGTATAATGAACTTGTAATAAACGAGCTACGACAAAAATATTGGGTTGTAAATCTGAGACCTACAGTTCGCTCCGTAGCTTCACAGTGTTTAGTTTGCCGAATACGAAAAGCAGCACCAAGACCGCCTCGCCTCGGGGACTTGCCATCTCAAAGATTGGTTCATCATCAAAGACCTTTTACCGTTTGTGGTGTAGACTTATTCGGTCCGATCGAAGTAACTGTGGGCAGGCAGAGACCCAAAAGATATGGTGTTCTTTTTACATGTTTAACAATACGAGCTGTTCATATTGAAATAGTATCGACGCTTACCGCAGACTCACTTATAATGGCACTTAGGAGGATGGCTGCACGCCGTGGGTGGCCTCATACTGTCATATCTGACAACGGAACTAACATGCGAGGTGCTGATGCTGAACTTCGAAAATCTTTTGAAGAAATTAAGCAGCAGCAAGTTATAGCCGAAGCATTAAACAAAGGAGTTTCCTGGCAGTTTATACCACCGGCCAGTCCTCATATGGGGGGAGCTTGGGAGCGTCTGATTAGAAGTGTGAAAACGGCACTGAAAGTCGTTCTTAGAGAGAGGGCTCCTCGAGAAGAAGTTTTATTAACGCTTCTCGCTGAAGTCGAAAATATAATTAATAGTAGACCGCTTACCCATGTTTCGGTGGACCCTCAAAGTAAAGAGGCATTAACTCCAAATCATTTTTTACTAGGATCTTCGTCGAACTTACCTGTACCTGGGGTCTTTGATGATGGCGACATGTATGTTAGACGACAGTGGCGTATTGCCCAACGGTTGACAGACTTATTTTGGAGCAGATGGGTAAAAGAGTTTTTGCCAGAGCTAATTCCTCGTCGTAAATGGGATAGGGAAGGTCCGCAATTAAAATTGGAGATCTTGTAGTAGTAGTCGATCCATCATTATTTCGAAACTGTTGGCCAATAGGTATTATTGAAAAGGTTTATCCAGGTTCAGACGGCAGAGTCAGAGTAGTTGACGTTAGGACTAAGTCAGGAGTGATGAAGCGATCAGCTGCTCGCGTGGCCTTTCTCCAGCTTGATAATGAGTGTCGGCGAACCGACACTTGGGGGGAGGATGTTGACGACGCTCACGTTGCTTCTCGAACACCTGAAATATAAATAATATTAATCAATAAAAAATAAAATATGAAAAAAAATATACTCATAAAACATTGTTACTTACCTAATGTACTTGCTGTTTTTCTATAATAAATAAGTACGTGTGCATACGGGGACGGTGGCACTTACCGCGATTTTTATCAGTAGGGTGAAGGTATATTTGCAACAACGGTGTTGCACCGCTGAGTACATGATCCCGCGTTTCGAGTTAGTTGCACTAGAACATCATACGAGGTGACACCTATGTCTCCCTCCCCGCGGATGTACACGCGCTCACCAATTTTTTTTTTTTGTATATTTTTCTCCCAGACGACACCAGCGGCCTACATCATCAACATATACTATGCCAAGAAATATTACGACGAAGAACATGAGTACAGACATGCTGTACTATCTAAGGATATGGTGAAATTGGTACCAAAAATTATCATATGTCTGAGCAGAAATGGCGCAGCATTGGTGTGCAGCAAAACCAAGGCACACTATATGACATATCAACCTGAACCACATGTTTTAACATTTAGAACAAAGAAGACAACTCCACCAGAGAAAAAGTAAAATTTGCAAAATACATTTATAAGATGTGATTGTATAGTCCTGTCATGAAGTTGGGTATAGACTGTTAAGATAGCTCATAGCAAATTTTAAATTCTTAAAAAGGTGTGGAATACAGTTGTAAATTAAATTCAAAAAGCAATTCAGCCAAAATAATAAATTTCTTTATATATCTGTATGCCTTGAGGCAAAAATTGAAAACATTATATTTTTTTTAATCAAAACTCTGAGGACAAGTATAGAACGCTTTGCTTTACTTAAAGCTCTCTACACTCACCATACGAAACACAGCAGCATTAAGCTGCTATTTTAACCTGGCATTCTGTGAGAGCGTGGACCTTCCCGGTCGAACCGACTCATTTTTTGACCACAATATAGCAAGGATAAATGTAAATGTCTATTGGCTACAAAATCCACTTACTATTAGGGCGACTGTGTGCTTGTTTATAACCTTTATTTTTTTTAAAAAGAAGTTCAGATTTACAATTATACATTATTGGAGTTATAACTTTATTAGTATAAAAATCTTTTATCGATAGAAATTTCGTAGTTTTGGTAAATTGTTTTCATCATTTTATATACGTAGTACATTGAAAGAAAGGAAATAAGATCGGCGCTAGAATTGTTCGTAATGAAGATAAATGAGTGGCGTAAGGATCCATTGTTACTTGTTCACTGTCATCAATGAGATCCTTTGTTGTTAACAAGGCAGAACTTTCTTGCTGTATAACATGCTTTAAAAGTACAATTATGTTCAATATTTTGCACACTTTCCACTTTTATTTTTTTAACTTATAATTAGCGATTCGCCCCGACTTCGCGCGGGTGATATCTGGATCCCGATAACAGTGCCACCTACCGGGTATAATCAAAACCATTCTCGAATCAACTTAATCACACGCAAAAAATTTCTTTAAAAAAATTTGCTGTCACCGTTTAGGAGTTCTTACTCTCAGTTCTTACTCTCACATATATGTATGAGTTAAGCCAGTGCTTAATTATAATAGTACCTGGTGGTAAGTGATTATGCAGCTTTATATGGTAAATTGCTCTGTATAAGCGTAAAAAAAACTATTCTTTCTTGCCTTGTGTAAATTGAAAGATTACCAGTGCTTGACTATTGTAGTCTTTCGCTTTCTCAGTGCAAAGCGCTGATGATGTTTGAAGCTCTAGATGGTATATTGCACTGTTTAAGCGTAATAAACCTATTTACTCTTGCCTTGAAGACACTCAGTTTTAATTGGATGAGTGCCGTGTTGTAACGCCTTAAGAGAACCATCAGCCCTTTTCATCTCATGAGTGTCACATCTAGTATTAAGAGGCTACTATGGAAAATTCGAAAAAATATTATGACTTTCACTAGATGGCAATACAACCCTCTCGAATGCACCAGACATAAAATACTAAGACTGATGACAAGAAGCAACGTCTAAGGTTGAAAACCTTAGACGTTGTTTCGTGTACTACGGATGTCAATCCGTCTGCCAAGCGTCATGATTAAGGACAATCCTACGCACAATAAAGAGGTTCATTTCCAGCAGTGGACTTTTAAGTACTGGTAACAGTTTTGTTTTAGGAGAAGCGCAAAACCTGATTAAGTGTCAACCTCCACCCATGAACAACGGCTACTCTACACCAGGAGCATTGCATGTTTAAAAAAAGAAGTAAACTCGAGTGGATGATGAAAAAAAGAAGGTTGAGATGAATGTGCAGCAGCAATAGACGTTGACTTTTAAAAACTCCAAATGAAGCTTTCATGTTATATCAGTCCTACTTGCAAATCCTATACTATTAAACGAGCAATTCTTGTATATATATATATATATATATATATATATATATATATATATATATATATATATATATATATATATATATATATATATATATATATATATAATCGGGATCTCGGAAACGGCTCCAACGATTTTCATAAAATTTAGTGTCCAGGGAGTTTCGGGGATAAAAAATCGATCTAGCTAGGATTTATTTTTAGAAAATGTCTTTTTGTCCGTGTTTTTAGGCAATGAAAAACTGCTACAATATCGTTAGAATAAGAAGGTAAATTTTGACAGATTGTTAATGATTATAAATAGCTTAATGGTATAATGGGCGGTCACAGAATCGTAAAACCGCGGTTCGAGCCTAGACCGACCGACCGACTTTTTTAATTGTTTTTTCAAGTTCCTTTCTTTTTTGAGAAAATCTATTTTTTCTAGCCCTTTTTTAGTATTTTTTAAATACACGAAAATTTAAATTAAACTAATTGCACTCAAGATTTTTTATTCAAATAACCATTTCAGTTTTTTATATTATGTCGCTAAGATCAAAAAATATTATTCATATTTCATAAGTATGTAATTTGTATCTAAATATAGTTTCCAAAACACACGAATTAAAAAAAAACCGAGCGAAAAATACCGAGCAAAGTCGGTCAACCGGGTACTAAGTTAAAATAGACACAATATTGTGGTGGTAATAATAGGACACAAGCCATAATTTTTAGAAAGGTCTACACTCACTGTATGAAACATGCAGCATTAGGAGGATTGTGAAGCTGTAAGTTTTCTTACAAAAAGCGATAACGTTTTCCCATCCGTAAACATAGTCTAATTTTCATAATTTTTGAAAATATTGTAGGTATAACAAAAGACTGTGCCCATACGTTTTAATTTTAAAGAAATATTACGTACGATATATAAGTTATTAGCATCTAAATATCTATATTTTGACTTAAAAACTTCCTCGAGACTTTTTATTTTTTTTTATTAAACTAAACTGATTTACTAAAAAAAAAACCTACATACCTAGAATAAGGTGTACTGAATCTAATGAGACCACAATTATCTCGTTTCGTAAAGGTTTAGGGGGGTAAAAATGTTAACGATCGAAACAATATTTCAATAAAGAAATGTAGGCAATTGCTTTCAAGACTTGCAACTCTCTCTATCGCACTTATCGACACTCATCGATATACATATATGTATAGATTTGACGGCTACGTGGCACAGTAGCTTTGCAAGGAGTTATAGCGCTGAGAGCCGCGTGTTCGAATCCAGTACGGTACAAGTATTTGTATGTCCCACAAGTAATTGTTCCGGCTCTGGATGATTTTCCTTGTGCAATTTATGTATGTAAACTGCCTTCACGATACAGGAGAAAATCCTTGTGTGAGGGTAACATAAAGAAAAATTAAAAAGATATTATTATAGCCTAAGGAGAAGAAAGTAATATCGAAAACCTACACAAATAATACTTCCTACGAAAAAATTAATATCCGTGAATAACTTCATTGATTAGGTGTTTAGTCTTTTTATTTTAGAGACTTTATTGAATAAGGACTGTAACTTAAAAAGATTTCGAGATTACACTTAATTAGGTAAGTGAATAAATAAAAATGTAACAACTTATGGAAATATTTTTTACTACTACATATTACTTTATTACACTCTTTCTCGAGCTGCCATATTTCGAGATACTTGAGGGTCAATCCATTTTGGTAATAAACACTGAAAATAAAATGAGTTATATTTTGGCTGCATTTTTTCTGTCCAAAAGTGGTCATCGTACTTAATTTTTTATACGCCAAAACATGTGGCGTCCATACTATGAAATAACAAAATTGACTATCAGCGATATGTAATTTTCCATGGACCTGATAATAGTAATCATTTTCTTTTTAAAATAATCTGTCCTTCTCGTATCAAACAAAATTTAACCTTTTTTTCAGTTACGGCCTCCACTGGTGGCGTATTAGAAGCAGAATTAGGACATTTGACTTCAATTAGAGAGTCATCTCCGATAAGTCCATCAGGACTTGCCCAAATAATAATCATCTTAATCAATAAACAGTCCACACACCGAAACTTTTAAATTGGTAGTTGTGGGAAATTCTCGCATGGCCTCCGATTCGTGTTGGTTTCCATATTCGGTTGCCGTATTTGCGTTGACATGAGTATACAGTAACTATTTTAGTGTTAGTGTAGTAGTAGTTTAGTGTTAGGCAAACACGAATAATTTGGGCAAAGTTTGCAATTTTTCCAAATTAATATGAAATCATTGTCTCTTTGACCTCTAGTAGCCAATTCTAATTCTTTTATTTAGTACTCGTTTTTTTGCAAAGAAGCAAAAAACTCTTCTTTCTTTTTCTCAAAAACATGATTGGCATTGATTTTATGTCATTTTTGATGTTTTAAATTTTTTCGCGTCAGTGATGTCTTCGTTCTTCCAACTACTGTTTTTCGAAAACGCAAAACATTGCTCTCAACTCTTTTTCTTGTAGGTACTGTTACGTAACCTTATTGTTTGTTAGTTTTTTTTCTAACTGATTTAGTTTGGAACAAAAATTTCTGAAAAAGGGATTTTTGCATTCTACTTTTTTTACTATGAGGTTAGAACCATACGGCCTAGTAATCCACAGTCCATTTATGATACCAGAGTCGCCATCGCCAATCAGCATGTAATATTTAACGCCATATATTTCAACGCTTCTTTGGAAACCCTCCACTATTATGCCTTCTTTCATCGATGTAGCGCTGTAAGACCTCTATTCATTCAACGAATATTAGGAGTAGGTACATCGTTCCTGCATATTAATCCGGTAATTTTTTGTAAAACTCAGTCACTAAAAAATATATAGAATGATAATAGTTTAAAATATATTTTACGGCTAACACAGACAAAAATCACAGGCAAATGCTACTTTACTTTTAATTCGGTTCATTGTTAACATTTTGATTAGTAAATCAGTAATTAGAATTATTAATGGGAACAACATTTTTAACGGACTAATATTATTGTCATTAAAAAAAATTGGTAACATTGAAAATTTTGTACTACCGACTTCAATAAAACTCAATTATAACATATTATTTCATGGATGAAATTATTTCCATTACATTCATATGGGGTCAAATGTGAGACATACATTATCGAATAAAAAATGAACAGGTATTCAAAATTGGTCCACAATTGATGGAGAAATCGGTGAACATACATAAAACTAAATATAAGAAAACATATAGCCGAACATAGAACCTCCTATTCCATAATTTTATATTTCGGTGGAATAAATTTCGGTCTATCACCTACTAATCAAAGTATGATTACAGAATAAATAATATTACGTATGATACCTATGTGCAATAGTATGTGGTAAGGTATCCTTTCGACTTACGCAGAAAATTGATAGACGCAGATAGAGTTGATAAAAGCAGTCCACATTTTTTATCGTCTATAATCTTCCATTCTAAAAGGTATATAAAAATTTTGTTTGAATGATTATAATACTCATAGTAAATACAGGTTGAGGGACGTAAGTTGTGCCTGTCGTGTAGTGGCGGTTAATAATATCCACTACCCCATATCCTCCCGTGGGTGTCGTAAGAGGCGACAGAGGGAGACAGGCAGGAGATGGGCAGCAGCATCTTTCTGATAACAACTGTGACGTAATAAAAACTGCGGTTGCCAACCCGCTCGCCAAGCGTGGCAACTATGGCAAATATCCCCCCATGAATAACGATGCAAACAGACGGCCCCCAGTCCCCGGCAGCCCCGCTATTCCTGGCTACGGTGGCGACCATGGTAACGGCGGGGCAGGGGGTGCTAAGAATCTCCGGTGAAGGTTCGGTTGCCACCTACGACGACTCGACCTGGCAACATTTAACGCACTCACCCTGAGGACTGACAAGAAGATACTGGAGCTGAAAGAAGAGGTAGACAAGTTGCGCTGGCATATTATTGGAATATCCGAGGTCCGAAGAGAGCAACGGCAACTTGTTCTATCACCAGGAGGGCGACCATCTGTCCCAAGGAGGTGTCGGATTTATCGTCCACAAGTCTCTCGTCAACAAAGTTGTAAAGATTGGGAGTGTGTCGACGAGGGTCGCGTACCTGATACTCAGAATCACCAAACGGTATTCACTGAAGGTCATTCAGGTTTACGCACCAACCTCGGCATATCCCGATGAGGAGGTGGAGGAAATGTATGAGGATATTTCCAGAGCCATACATTCCTCCAAAACCCACAACACGGTGTTGATGGGAGACTTCAACGCAAAACTAGGCACAAAAGAAAGCGGTGAGCTGAAGGTAGGGAAATTTGGAGTAGGGCAACGGAACCGAAGGGGCCAGCAGCTGGCCGACTTTATGGAGAAAGAGGGACTCTTTATGATGAACTCTTTCTTCCAGAACAGGAAGTGGACCTGGTTGCGCCCCGACGGTTCGACAAAACATGAGATTGACTTCATTATGACGACCAGACGCCAACTGTTCAGTGATGTCTCAGTAATCGCGAGGGTGAAAACTGGCAGCGATCACCGAATGGTTAGAGGCACACTGAACCTAAACGTTAAGTTGGAGAGGTCTCGTCTAATGAAGTCAACGCTCCGTCCTCTCGTGCTCTAATCCAGAATCCCGAAACTTTTCAGCTTGAGTTACGTAACCGCTTTCAGTGCCTAGAAGATTGCAATGCAGTGGACAATATGAATGACAGGCTCGTGGAAAATGTCCATGCGGTCGGAGCTAAGTTCTGCAAGACCCGCCGCAGAAGAACACAAAAACTCTCCGATCACACTCTTAATCTCATGGTTGTTAGACGGGAGATGAGGCTGCAATCGTCAACAGATTTGACAGCATACAGGCAACTGAACGGACAGATCTCCAAATGCATGCGGCGAGACTTGCGCAACTTTAATACTTCTCGTATTAAAGAAGCGATCGAGCGCAACCAGGGCTCCAAAGTCTTTGCCAGAGATCTGTCTGCCAGAAAGAGCCAACTGTCAAAGCTGAAGACTGAGTGTGGCAACATCGTTTCCGGGACACCTGAGATTCTGAGTGAGATTGAGAGGTTCTATGGGCAGCTGTACACATCATCGTTGGAGCCACACGCAAGTGTGAGTAACGATCCAATAGCAAGTCTTATCCGACACTATTCCGATGATATCCCGGACGTCAGTCTGAGCGAGATTAGAATGGCAATCCACCACCTTAAAAACGGCAAGGCCCCGGCCGAGGATGGAATTACAGCGGAGCTTCTGAAGAATACCGGTACTTGAAATCCTTCAGAAGCTTATCAATTCCGTCCTCCATGGTGGCACTACTCCGGAGGCGTGGAGCAGAATCGCGGTGGTTTTGTTCTTTAAGAAAGGTGACAACGCTCTCTTGAAGAATTACAGACCGATTACCCTTCTGAGCCGCGTCTACATGCTATTTTCGAGAGTCATTACGAATCGTCTCGCACGCGGACTCGACGACTTCCAGCCTCCCGAACGAGCCGGTTTCCGAAAAGGCTTCAGTACCATAGACCACATACATACCCTGCGGCAGATTGTACAGAAGACCGAAGAGTACAATCTGCCACTTTGCCTGGCATATGTGGACTATGAGGAAGCCTTTGATTCCGTCGAAATTTGGGCTGTGCTACAGTCCCTTCAGCGGTGACAAGTGCTGTACGGTGCTGAAGTATTTGTAAAGTAGGGCTACGATGGCTATCCGAGTACAGAACCAGAGTTCGAAACCTATCTAACTGCAGAGAGGTGTAAGACAGGGTGATGTTGTATCCTCGAAACTCTTCACCGCTGCGTTGGAAGGCGTTTTCAAGCTACTGGACTGGAAAGGATACGGTATTAACATCAATGGCGAGTACATCACTCACTTTCGATTTGCCGACGATATAGTCCTTATGGTAGAATCGCTGGAGGACCTTAGCACTATGCTCAATGACCTCAATGGTGTCTCCCAACGCATATAGACTGTAATGATTAATCTTTTTCGCAGCTTTTATAATAATTAGCTGAAAAACTGTTAGCTTAGAAACTAGGCGTATGCTGTAATTTTCACAGTTCAAAAGTAAACCAAGTTCAATTCCTGCTGACCTTGACTTGGCAATTTTATGGGCTCATTTATAGTGTTCGCTTAGAGTAGATAAACGGAACAGATACAAAGTTTATTAAGAACGTGCAAAATTGTTACTTATTTTGGTAGGGTTGTCACAGTAAGTGAAAACAAATAAAACAAAACGTTAAATAATTTTATAATTAAGTAATAGTAACTTAGTAAGTTATGGTAAAAATAATGTTAAGTGGTGGAGCGACGAGCTTAAGGCTACCGAAGTCCTATTCCCCGGTCGAGCCTTAGGCCTATTACGCGAGATATTAACCAAAGTGGACTGTATATGCGAAATGCTTCTACGTTTACATAAAATGGCGACTATAGCACGCGGTTTCCCATACAATGCACTCGCTCTTCCCTAAAACGAACTATTATTTGCCAAATCTATGAAAGGAATCCTGCTTGATTAGGAGAAAATGAAATTGGAGCAGATTAACTATTAAACACAATTATATCAAGCAGGAACTATTAGGAATGTTCACTCACCGGGGTGTTGCTTCTATGCGGCTTGGGAACTATGTTGCTGCGGTGCGACTTCCGGAAGACACTCTGGGTAAACTCTCTGTAAGACTCTGAGGCCCCCAGACATGTTTTCTTGTCCGGTGAGGCGCCGGGAGAATGTGCGGTGCGCGACTATTTCTCGGCGGGTTTCCTGGAGCTCGACTGCTTCAGGCTAAGCGGTTATACTAGCGGTGCGCATGGGCAATAGCCCTTCTATCACTATTGTCTAAAGCGGTGTGGTTCCAACGACGAACGCGGCGGGAAGAGGCTGCGCGTCGGCTGCGCGTTCCTTTTATTCCTTCGGTTGCGATGATTACGTGATATTCTAGAATCATCTTCTTTCCCCTCCCACCCCACCACCTCGATGTGTCGATAGGAGGGTATGAATGATATCGTTTGGAAAGGGATAAACGATTTGGCAGGCCTACCGTCAAATATAAATAAAATACGAATGGTTTTCCGCGCAACCATTAATCTTGTTTTGAATCCATGCTACTAACCGTTAAAGAGTTTTCTTGTAAGGAGACAATGCTGGCTGCAGCAGGAGTTCATGATAAAAATTGTCAAACTATCAAAATTAAACTAACATACAAATAATAATAAAATATTCAGCAGAACATGTAGTAACTGCTGCACCCGTATCCATTTCTAATTTATGCAATTTCCCATTCAATGTTAAAGATATGTAGAATTTGTAACTCTGTACATGTATGTTCTGTAAATTATTTATTTCATAGACTTACTCCTCAGAGTTACTCTCTTGTTCTATTTGTGTTTGTTTTTGCTCCTAGAAACAAACTGATTGTGTGTGCCCTTTTATTTTACATCTCCTGCATTATAGTTTGTCTCTAATTATACACTGTTTCAGTGTATGGTTATTTTTCCCACATCTAAAACACTTAACATTTTTATTTGTAACTTCTTGAGTATTCTTAGCAAATGTATTCTTTTTATACTTCTTTACTGAAATTTTATTTATATTTGACTGTATTTTTGATCCCATTTCTTTAGTTTTAGATTTGGAAGTTTCAAAAGCTAATGCAATTCTCATAATATCATCAAACTTTGTGGATGATGGTTCTTGGAGTAGTCTTTCCTTAATTTCGGTATAACGCAGCCCTCGAATGTTGTACCGGGAGGTGAGTCTCAAAAGTACACTGCTTGTAGTTGTCGTAGATAAAATTGCATTTTCCTTCGATCTCTTTCAACCCTGCAACGTAGTTTGCAACTGATTCATACTCATTCTGTGTTCTGAGACAGAACTTGTGTTGCTGTGCCACTTCCCCAGGCTCCGGGGCTATATGATTGCCTAGGATTTGCACTAATTCATTGTAAGTTTTTGATTCAGGTTTACTTGGTGCCGTAATATTTTTTAAAACTTGATAGTATTTCGGACCAATGCAATTTAAAAATATATGTAATTTTGTAATATCGTCTGTAACTCCCTTTAAAGTGACGTAATTATATAATCTTTGTAAATAACTCGAAAAGCTTTCATTGATTTCATCATATGGTTGTAAATTTATGCTACTTACTGGCTTAGTACCTTGCTCAAGTAATACCTTTTGTAAATTAGCTTGCTGTGTTGGCATACCTCGCATTGTTTCCATCATTTGCTTTAGTACTGCAGTTATTGTCGTTCCATTATGAATTTTTATGATGGGAAAAGGGTATTGCGTGAAGCGGGTTATCATCACAGGATATGGAACCACTGGATAGAAGGAAAAAAAGTAAGTGGATGCACGAGGCTTTTTTTATTTACAAAAATGAGTTGTTTTGATATGTTAAATAGGCGAGGCACATTTTTAATATATCACTTTGTAGTTTGCGTAGATTCAATCACGTATCTCGTCGCAACTATTGTGTATGTGAAATATGTTTATAATGATTACACTTAATACGGCACTTAATTATTTATTTAAACTTAATTTTCTTATTAATATGAAAAACAAGGTTAGTACGTAATGGGAGTAAAAATGAAATCACATAGTACTTTCTAAAATGGAGTATATGGCATAGATATCAAAACATGAGTCTTCCTTTTGTCGCGTTATAGATATGCGCTTTATGTTTACTATTTATGGTCATTTGCTCAATGTCTAAAAATATCGTTTATCTATTATTAGAACTCAAATTCAAATTTAGTCATTTGTTTGCCAGAATGTATTTATACTATAAAGTGTGATCTTATATTAAGTCTAATGGCCCATTTACATTCTACCACTTTATATGGTATATATGGTTATATACCCTCTCAAAAATGAGGGGAGGCCTGTGCCCAGCAGTGGGACGCATATAGGCTGTAACTATAATTTATAGGTTTAAATATTAGGTAAAAATTTAAACAACAAGTGGGAATTCAATTTCATACATTTATGATTATTACAAGATAAATTAATTGATGTCAAAATTATAATCCTATACTATTAAACGAGCAATTCTTGTATATATGTATATATATATATATATAATCGGGATCTCGGAAACGGCTCCAACGATTTTCATAAAATTTAGTGTCCAGGGAGTTTCGGGGATAATAAATCGATCTAGCTAAGATTTATTTTTAGAAAATGTCTTTTTGTCCGTGTTTTTAGGCAATTAAAAACTGCTACAATATAGTTAGAATAAGAAGGTAAATTTTGACAGTTTGGTAATGATTATAAATAGCTTATTGGTATAATGGGCGGTCACAAAATCGTAAAACCCCGGTTCGAGCCCAGACCGACCGACCGACTTTTTTATTTTTTTTTTCAAGTTTCTTTCTTTTTTGAGAAAATATATTTTTTTCGAGCCCTTTTTTTAGTATTTTTTAAAAACACGAAAATTTAAATAAAAATAATTGCACTCATGATTTTTTATTCAAATAACCAGTTCAGTTTTTTCTGTTATGTCGCTAAGATCAAAAAATATTATTTATAATTCATCAGTATGTAATTTGTATCTAAATATAATTTCCAAAACACACGAATTAAAAAAATCGAGCGAAAAATACCGAGCAAAGCTCGGTCAACCGGGTACTGTCATTTAAGTAATAGATTTTAAAATGTCAGATTATGTAATGATTGTACCTTATTGTTAATGTCCATACTTTCAGGTTATTCCTTATTAATTAATTATTAGTATACCAATATTACTGACGTCAGATTTATTTTTCAGAAAAAGTCATAAATTCATTTACGTCATAAAAACATTTTTTAACCATTGTATTTACTTTTTTAAAGTTTAAAAGTCGTTGGGTATTTTATACACCATGATAGCATATACATAAGAAATACTTTTATACAATTTGAGCCTGCATTGAGGTAAATATAGCTGTTTATTTCTAGGAGCTACATTTCGCTCAGTTCAACCAGGTTCAACGCAAACAACATATAGACATAATTTTCAAAAAGTTTAATAAATATGGAATTTCAATTAAGTTGACAAAATGTCGTTTCGGACAAACTAAACTAGAATTTTTGGACCATGAAATTAATACCAAAGGTATAAGGCCATTGCAAGGTAAGGTTCAGGCTATTGTAGAATTTTCGAAGCCGAAAACTGTTTCAGAGCTAAGAGGTTTTCTCGGTATGGTCAATTTTTATCCAGTTCATCTCCCAATGCTACTTTATACCTGAAAGAATTAAATAAGTATCTTAAAAGCTCAATGAAAAATGATAAAACTCCCATCGTCTGGACGAATTCCGCCAACGTAGCATTTACGCAATATAAGCTAGGTTTCACACAGACCGCTACATTGACGTACCCTAGAATAGATTTCGCACTTGCTATAGTAACTTACGCATCTATTTAATACATGCGTGAAAGCAGTATTGTAACAAAAATATGGAGATAGCTGAAAACCATTGGGTTATTTCTCAAAAAATTTGGCCACCACCCAACAGCGATATATCACCTACGATCGCACGTGGCTCGCTGTAAACTTAGCTATAAAACATTTTCGGAAATTATTTGTAGGTCAAGAAATAACCTTATATATAGACCATAAACCATTTACTTTTGTATTTCAAAAGGTAGGGGGTGATAAAAGCGAATTGCCTCGGATAACGTGACATTTAGCATTCATAAATGAGATCACTTGAAATATATAAAACATGTTACCGGTAAGAATAAATTGTAGCCGACACCTTATCACACGTAGAAGTCGAGATTTTGCCAACTACGTTGAATTTCGATGACATCGCAAACGAACAGCGTAGCGATAGTTATATGACGAATATTATGTCGGGCTTAAATATCGATAATATTTTGTTGAAGGAGCTGGTTGTACCTATGTTAGATAAGTCTATGTTTTGTGAGATGTCTACTGATACAGCTCGCCCGTACCTACTGGAAAAGTTTCGATGCTTAGCTCTGATGTTTTCATAATTTAAGCTCAAAATTATTTCTGGCCGAGTATGGATGGTAATCTTTCTTTATGGGCAAAAACGTGCATACAATGTCAACATTCTTAATTTAACAGACATACGGTATCGAATTTGAATGAGTTTCCGGAAGTAGATCGTTTCGAGCATGTGATCATTTATATCGTTGCCCCTCTAGAGATTTCATCCGATGGTTATAGATACTTACGATAATTGATAGGAGGACCGGGTGGCCCGAAGCTTTTTTGCTACGCGACAATTCGACAGAAACTGTTGCTAAACATTTATAATTATGAGGGTTGATAATTGGTTAGATCCTGTACGTGATCATAGACTGCAGATGCATCGGGAAGTCTGCAGTCTGTGAAGACGTACTGTATCGCCCCCGTCACTATACCAGATTTAATAGACCAAAAATCCTCGCTAAAGAACACCGACTCCCCCAAGGATGATTCGCGAGGCTATTGAAATAATAATAATAATTATTGTTTCTCACATAACTTATACAAACAAATCATATTGAAGCTCTGTAGCCCGTGATAGTTGAAAACTGTGTTACAGTCAAATAACATTTCAGTCAAATAACGTTCCCATTTCAATAGAGAAGATTACTGGTGTCTACCATCTGCTTGGGATCCCATAACTAATAAAATTAAATTCCAACCAAAGCACACAATAGCAAGATGCTATAAGTTCATACTGTTTAGAGAGGATTAAAAGTTAATAATTTTAATCTGTGGGTAATCGCGGTTAATTATGAAAGTTGTTGAGTTGTAAAGTGCTCGAAACGTTTGGAATATAAAAAGTTAATATACGCGAAAGAATCCGTAAAATCTAGAATTATTCAAATTATATGACTGTACTTATGTAAAATGTACATAATAAGACAAATCATTTCTTTGACACTTAATAATTTTTTTATTTATATTTCTCTGTCGTATTTTAGCCGTGACTACTCAGTAGAGTATTTAAGTTTTATCTTTCAACTTTTCTTTAAAAGTATTTCATAATTCATTTTAATAATTGTTTCTCGAAATTAATGGTAAATGTAACTTTTTTATTTCTTCTTTTGTATGAACCGGTCAAAGGAAAGACACCAGTTAAGGAATCGGTGCCTAATATTGAATATTGTGGTATTAAGTGGTTTAACACTTTACTAGGTTTTGGGACCTTCTCTGCATAGAAGTATGTTTGGGAGGGTACTACACTCTTATCTTAATCCGCCGCCAAAAAGCATTCTTTGCATTGCTGCAGGTCAGTCTGAAGAGAGCCAGTATCAGAGGTGACATCGCATCTGTAAACTTCTTTATCGGAAATTTTTTGCAGGTGTACATGGGCTGCAGTATTAACCTATTATTAGATGGACTATGAGCTCGTCTGTCATTACAATTTTTATACAATAAGGGAGACAAACAAACATACAGTTCAACTGATGGTGAATGGAAACTGTGGCTCATAGGCATCTACAATTATCCTCAATCAAAGATCATAATCCAGATGCGTTGTCACCGTCATGACTGAGATGGAACGCCTCGATTCCTGTTAAAAGGATCAACGGCTATCTACTTATGATAGTTTTTTTTTTATAGAATAGGGTGACAAACGAGCACACAGTCCACCTGATGGTAAGTGGTTGCTGCGGCCCATAGACATCTACATCTATCTTCCATTACAAATCAAAATGCAGATGCGTTAACACCCGTGAGGACTGAGATGGAATGCCTAATTTCCAGTAAAAAGGGTCTCCGGTTCTCTACACTCACCATACGAAATACAGCAGCATTAAGCTACTATTTCACGCTGGTATTCTGTGAGAGCGTGGTCCTGCCCCGGTCGAGCCGACCCATTCGTGCTACAACTATACTACTAATATAATTGCAGCATGGCTCTTCCACGTAATACGATAGTAGAGCCACGCTGAAGCTATATCATGGTTGGTTAACGAATTAATCGGCTCGACCGTGGTAGGAAACGATCTCACAGAACACCAGCGTCAAATAGCAGCTTAATGCTGGTGTGTTGAAATTAAGAATCAAATTTCAGATGCGTTGTCACGAATGGATCGGCTCAACTGGGGTAGGACACGCTCTCACAGAACACCAGCATGAAATAGCAGCTTAATGCTGGTGTGTTGAAATTAAGAATCAAATTTCAGATGCGTTGTCACGAATGGATCGGCTCGACTGGGGTAGGACACGCTCTCACAGAACACCAGCATGAAATAGCAGCTTAATGCTGGTGTGTTGAAATTAAGAATCAAATTTCAGATGCGTTGTCACGAATGGATCGGCTCGACTGGGGTAGGACACGCTCTCACAGAACACCAGCATGAAATAGCAGCTTAATGCTGGTGTGTTGAAATTAAGAATCAAATTTCAGATGCGTTGTCACGAATGGATCGGCTCGACTGGGGTAGGACACGCTCTCACAGAACACCAGCATGAAATAGCAGCTTAATGCTGGTGTGTTGAAATTAAGAATCAAATTTCAGATGCGTTGTCACGAATGGATCGGCTCGACTGGGGTAGGACACGCTCTCACAGAACACCAGCATGAAATAGCAGCTTAATGCTGGTGTGTTGAAATTAAGAATCAAATTTCAGATGCGCTGTCACGAATGGATCGGCTCGACTGGGGTAGGACACGCTCTCACAGAACACCAGCATGAAATAGCAGCTTAATGCTGGTGTGTGTCGTATGGTGAGTATAGAGAACCGGAGACCCTTTTTACTCCAAAAGCTGGCGACTGAGATGGATAGCATCTTTGGACATGGATGGACAGCCACTCCACTTATTATCTGGTTGACTGTGTGCTCGTTTGTCACTATATCGTATAAAAAAACTTAAGTTAAGCTTTAAATACCGTTTAATTTTGTAAAACACTTTTTCCCTCGTACTATTTTAATTATAACTATTTATGTTTTTATTTCATTTATTAATAAGTTGTGATCCATTATTAAAAAAGTTATTATAAAATGTTAATTTCTTTAAATTTCTATTCCGAAGGCTATTTGTAATATAATATTTTTCCACAAGTAAACCCTTTTGTTCATACGGACCCTAAGCGAACAACAAGAGGAACAAACATCTGCATTTTTGTTTCGCTTGTTGACTCAGAAACAGCAGCAGCCGCGCCTGACTTGTATAAAGTCGACGCCAGACATCATAGTGCATCATAATCACATAATTTATCATATTAACTTTAAAAAAATATTGGGTTATATCGATAGCCTTTTCTATACTCCACACCCTCTCAAAAAGGAAAGGTTTCCGCCGAACTAAGCAGGTGATCCAATTATTTACGAGGCGGTTATACCGCTTCTAAAAAAGGCCAACAGATATTACTTATAAATGAGAGTTAAATATATCGAAATTCAGCGTTGCCATATTCATGTAAGGGTCATTTAATAGTTAATTCCCTGATATATAAAAAAGTTACTAAGCAAATAATATAAAAGGCCTAAACAAATAGGATCAAACGTTATAGTTACAAGGAACAAAGTGAATCTTCGGAACAATGTACGATTACGAGTATAGTATACATATTCAATTCAAACACTCTAAACTATAGCTCGTACTCAATTCAATTCAAACACTCTACACTATAGCCCGTAGAGCTATAGTGTATGCTAAACCGGAAGAAAAATTGTGTCTGTAATACATTTTTTTTATCTTACTTGTAGCTGTTTAAGTATTCACGATATACAACATTCTGCGGTTTCAAGATAAACTTTTCATCATCTTCAGAATTTCGCAAAACATAGTAAATTAAAGTTCCCCGCCACATCTGTATATACGCATATTTGTAATAATCACAAAAACTACATTGGGAATTTACATTTAAATGTTACAAAGGAAATTTTCACATAAGGTAGGAATAATTCACAACGAAGGCTTTGATTTTTGTACGTGATAGAGTTAAGCTACTGATACATTGTGGTTCCATCACGAATAGCAACACTTTCGCAGAATACCTAATAAATAATTTTTTTAAACCGAGATTATCAATAAACCGTTTCGTAGCTAAGCCGATATCCCTATATTGAAAAATACAAATTTTACGGACTTTATTGTTTTTACATACATCATCATTATCACAGCCCTTCATTATCATTACAGCCCTTCACAAGTCCACTGCTGAATATAAGCCTCCCCCAAAGTATGCCATAAAGCACGGTCCTGAGTCACCGGCACCCATCTACTTCCTGCATGTCTTACCAGGTCGTCACTTAATCTAGTGGGGGGGGGGGGGGTCGCCCTACACTTCACCCACTGGTACGAGGCTGCCACTCGAGAAACCTTTTTCCCCAACGGTTGTCGGTTCTTCGAACTATATGGCCGGCCCATTGCCAGAACCAGAGTGACCGACATACCCCAACGGATTAGTAAGCTGAAGTGGCAATGGGCTGGCCATATACTTCTAAGAACCGACTCACAGCATTAACTCCGCAAAAAGGTTAGGCGCAAGACCAGCGACTTTACGTGCTTTCCGAGGAGTAGAGCTGAAATCGACTTACTTCGTAATTTCCGTCTCCTGCTGAATATTTCTTGAGAGAAATTCCAATAACTAATTTTGGCTCGACCCGGGGTTCGGACACGGGACCATGTATGTAATTCGCAATCGCGCTGACGAACACTTCACCGAAGAGGCAGTTTAAAATGCAAAGTCAACTTTGGTCAAGTCAAATTTGGCAAACTCAAATATTGGCAAATATAAAGTACGTCGGGAGAAGACGTCCTGCGTTTCGTGGAAGAACGAAGCCAATGCCGCATAGAGGATCCGATCTCTTTACATTTGCAGCGTCTAGAGTATAAGAGGTCCACGAACTTCAAATCCTACGTACTCCAGGTTCCTGCAAAATACAAAGAGATATTCCTTGCTCCGTATTTCGGGCCCTCTGGGGTAGTGTTTCGCCGATACATGGACGCACCAAAGAAGAAAGCTCCCTAAATAGTGTTATATTTATATACATACTCCATACTTTAATATTATAAATACGAAAGTGTGTTTGTTTGTTTGTTTGTCCTTCTGTCACGTCACAACAGAGCGTCTGCATGGCATGATTTTTTGTATGGGGATAGTTCGGTGGCTGTAAAGTGACATAGGCTACTTTTTTCAGCGGAAAAACATATCCTTCCTATATATATATATATATATATATATATATATATATATATATATATATATATATATATATATATATATATATGAAACATAAAATTCACCAGCTGATTTTCTTCAAACGTTTTGGTGCATTGTGATTCACAGAATAGGCGATAACCTCGCAGACGATATTAAGTAATCCGTTGATGCTCTGCCTACCCCGCAAGGGTTACAGGCGTGATTATAAGTATGGATCCGAAATACTATCACCACCTGTCACGCTTTCACCCTTAACTATTACTTAACTGTGGTAGAAACAGTTCTTAGTAAGCCTTATTAATAAGCCTTAGTAATATTTATTGAACGGAAATGAATACATTTCTTATATGTGGTTATGAATGAATCGGTATTACAATAAGAAAAATTGTGCAAAATTATAATAAAAATGTTTTTTGAGAGTTCTTATTAACTAACGTATAAATAGTTTAAATTGATTCCGCTAGATGTCGTTACTAGGTTTTAAAACTAGGTAACGAAATGTTTCCTGACATGTACTTAACTCCCGCCGTTGAGCCGCGCGCGTCAACTTATAGTGTATACGGTACCTACACGTTTAAATTGTTTCTATTCGACAACCTGCTTCCGATTTCGGTTGTTTGTTTTTTGCTTTGTGATTTGGTTAAGGTTGAATGGATTTATATTGGCTTTCATTTTCGGATTTGTGTATTTTCTTGGATCGGTTTTGTTGATTTGGTTGGTATTCTTTTATACATATTTAGACTCTAGCTTTGATTTTGGATTTTATTTATTTAGAATCGTGAATTGGTTTTCGTTGTTTTAGATTGTTTAACAGTATTTCAAAAGCATATTAATAGTATAGATAGTGTATACGGTACCTATACACTTACTTCTTTTTTCGTTGGTTATATTTATTACTACTGCTTACTGCTGACTACCGCTTTCGATTTCGGTTTTCTGCGAATTTTTTTTGTGATTTGGTTTAAGTTGATTAGATTTTTTTTTGGCTATCGTTTTCGGATTCGTGTTGTGTCTTGAATCGGTTTTGTCGTTTTGATTTTAAAAAATATTTAAAAGGAATATTTATTCCTTTTAGATATTTTGGATTTGCTTTAAAAAAATATTTAAAAGGAAATTTAATTCCTTTTAAGTATTTTAATGTTTTTTTTATAAATAGGTTTTTTGTTACTTTATAATGCCTTGCAAACGTAAATCCAGTCTTTTAAGAGTATCTTCTCAAAGACAAGCGAAAAGATAAGCTCGATCGCTAGAATCTTTAGAAGATGCTGAACTGCGAAGGCAAGAACAAGCAGAGCGTCAGGCTGCTTTTAGAGCATTTGAGACACCTTCTCAACGTCATAAAAGGCGTCTTGAACTGACAGAGCGTCAGGCTGCTTTAAGAGCTTCCGAAATACTTTCTCAAAATCAGGAAAGGCGTCTTGAACAGGCAGAGCGTCAAGCTACTTTAAGAGCTTTAGAAAAACCTTCTCAAAATCAGCGAAGGCGTCTCGAACAGGCAGAGCGTCAAGCTACTTTAAGAGCTACTGAAACACCTTTTCAAAGTCAGCAAAGACGTCTTGAACAGGCAGAGCGTCAAGCTACTTTAAGAGCTACTGAAACATCTGATAAAAGTCAGCAAAGGTGTCTTGAACAGGCAAAGCGTCACTCTACTTTAAGAGCTACGGAAACACCTGCTCAAAGTCAGCAAAGGCCATTCGAAAAAGCGGAAAGTCAGACCGCCTCAAGAGCCTGAAACACCTGATGAAACTCAATACAGACTCATTGAGCAAGCTGAACGTCAATCTATCATAAGGGCATCTGAAACACCAGAACAGACACAGGTGCGAAGAGATGCAAATGCAGAGCTCCAAGCCAAACGTCGATAAAATTTTCAAAGAAATAATTGGTCGGTTTTTAATGACGCAGCATTCAATTATGATCCGTTGATTGATAATAAAAATCACAGGCTAGTTGTTGTCGGACTGATGAAGGTGTGTCGATTTTGCAGGGCTTTAAAATGGAAAGATGAGACCGCAGGCATGTGCTGTTCCAATGGCAAAGTATCTCTTCTGTTACTTGGGGAACCAGGAGACCCTTTGAAAACTCACTTTTTATATGATGCTAATGTGTCACGGTGCTTTTTAAACAGGATCCGGAAATATAACTCATGCTTTCAAATCGAACGTCCTTCGGATTTGACCGGGAAATAATAATGCCGGGATTTTCGCCTACATTTACGGTGCAAGGGCAAATTTATCATAGAAAAGGTTCACTTTTTCCAGCTGAAAACGAACAGCAGGGACCAACCAGGATCCAGGGAGTTGAGAGAGACACAGTATTCAAAATTCAAAGATTCTTGCATGAACGTAACATTTTAGTCAAAACATTTAAAACTGCTTTAGAAAACCTACCTGAAGAGGATTATAAATTCGTCATTCACGCAGATCGGACCCCTCGAGGAGAGCATGAAAGGTGCTACAATGCACCTCTGATAAACGATATAGTAGCCGTAATTAGTGGTGATCAATTTTCTTCACGAGACATTGTCTTGCGAGCACGTGATGATACGTTGCAACGGGTAGCCGATACACACAAGCTTTATGATGCTCTGCAATTCCCATTGATTTATTGCAAAGGACAAGCGGGTTATCATTTTCAAATTCCACTCATTAACCCGGTCACAAAGGAGCCTACTCCGAACAAAAAAGTATCATGTATGGATTTTTATGCGTATCATATGATTGCGAGAAAATGATTTTAACCTCTTAGCCCGGTGTAGGCAATTATTTCATCAATTTTTGCTAGACATGTATGTGAAGGTAGAAAGTAAACGTCTCCATTATATATATTTAAATCAAAAAAGCTGGGCGTTGAGAATTATATACATTTACAAGATGCAGTTTCTAGCGACGCCAATGTAAACCCCAGATATTTAGGTAAAATAGTAATTCTGCCCCCATCATTCGTCAATAGTCCCCGCTACCAACATGAGTACATACAAGACGCATTCGCCTATGTACGAACTTACGGAAGACCTGATATTTTTGTTACTTTAACTTGCAATCCCACATGGAAAGAAATAACCCAAGAGCTTATGCCGGGCCAAAAAAGTACTGACACAAAATTTAGTTGCTAAAGTATTTAGATTAAAAGTACAAAAATTAATGTATGTAATTAACAAAGGGAAAATTTTCGGAGAGGTGCAGTGCTTCACGTATTCAATTGAATGGCAAAAAAGAGGATTACCGCATGCCCACATTCTAATATGGCTTAAAGGGATGTTGCGGCCCAGCCAAATAGACGACATAATAAGCGCCGAGATTCCGAATCCATGTCGAGCACGAAATTCAATATCGCCATCTATGAAAGAAGGAAAATGTACAAAGAAATTCCCTAAACAGCTATTAAAAGAAACAGTGCACAATGACAATTGCTATCCTTTATACAGACGTAACTTTCCTGCCACCATCTTTGGCAGCTCTGCGCCAAAGATGGTGGCAGGAAAGTTACAATCAAATCTCACTCTGGAGTATTCGAAACCTTAGATAACAGCTGGATTTTCCAGTATTCGCTCATTCTATTTAAAATGTTTAATGCCCACATTAATGTGGAAGCATGTAGCTCTATCCGCGCAATCAAGTATATCTGTAAGTACGTAAATAAAGGAAGCGACCAAGCAATATTTAATCTCAGGAGTGAAGGTGAGGCAAATCCCGTTAATGAAGTACAGACCTTTCAAGCAGGGCGTTATGTCAGCAGTAACGAGGCAGCGTGGCGTCTCCTTGGCTTCCCTTTACACGAAAGGCACCCAACAGTTACTCATCTTGCTGTGCACTTAGAAAATGGAGAGCGTGTATATTTCACCGAGAGAAATTTCCAAGAAAGAATTGCATCACCGCCAAAAACTACAACAACAGCCTTCTTTCAACTTTGTCAAACCGACCCCTTTGCAAAAACGTTGTTATATTCTGAAGTACCGCGCTATTATTCTTAGTACATATCTAGGAAGGAGTGGAAACGCCGTATTCAAGGCGCGCCTGCTGCAAATTGTCCCGGTGTAAAGTCATCAGATGCCCTTGGTCGTGTGTACATCGTCCATGTAACTAATTTTTAATGTTTCTGTTTATACCATGATATAAAGACCTTAAAACTGTCAACGGTCAGGAATACGCAACTTATAGAGAAGCATGTGGAGCTCTGCATCTTTTAGAAAACGATAATCACTGGGATGAAACCATGGAGGAAGCTGTGCAGTGCCAGTCACCAGACAAAATTAGGGATCTTTATGCAACTCTCATATCATCTTGCGGGCTATCTAATGCACATGAATTGTGGGACAAATATAAAGAGTACGTGGCGGAAGATATTTTGAGAAGGTTGTAGCAGACACACGCGAACATGACACACAATGAACACATTTATGATGAAGCACTTGGCAAAATTAAAGATAAAGTAATGGCAATGTAGGCAAAATATTAAGCGACTTTGGAATGATAGTCATGAAATTATACGTGAAACAAACTACGATGTACCAGCTTTGCAGCAGAAAGTAGCCGAATTTGTACCACGCTTGCTTCCCGAACAAAAACGAGTTTTTGACAAATTATTAGGACAAATTGAATCTGGAAATGGTGCACTTTCCTTTTTAGATGCCTCTGGAGGAACTGGGAAGACACTTTTGTTAAATTTACTATTAGCGCAAGTACGGAAAGATAAAAACATGGCCGCACTGCACATTCTGTTTTAAAAGTCCCTCAGGCCAAGAAGAATCGCCGATCTGCAAAAATAGTGCACGAGGTATGACGGAGTAATGCTACGACAATGCAAACTTTTAGTGTGGGACCAAAGTACAACGTCGCATAAAAAAGCTGTGGAAGCACTAAATCGAACGCTCCAGGATTTGCGCAGCAATACCGATGTGATGGGAGGAATCGTGGTTTTACTGGCTGGTGACTTTCGCCAAACTTTACCTGTCATTCAAAAGGCCACACCTGCAGATGAAATTAAAGCATACCTGAGGCATGCTTTATTCAATAATATTTAGTCGTCTATTTTATGGAACAAGGTGACAAAATTCAGTTTAACTACGAATATGAGAGTGCATTTGTATAATGATATTGTTATGTGAATAAGTCAACTAGTGCCATCTAGTGTCAGGAGCGAGAGCGGGGGGGGGGGGGGGCTTTGCAGAGAATGACATCGCCGATCTCTCGACCAACAGCGCCACCAGAGGAACTAAGTTTCTAGAAAATCTATACTAGAGCTCTCGGTACCTTACGCGTGTTTACTTGAACATTCCGGATGTTTTGCTGATTTGAATATATAGGTGGCGCAAGATGCGATCGGACAGAGTTTAACTCGGCGACACAAGCGAAGCTTCGGAGCGAAATTAAGTGATTTAGTGTGTTTAATTATTAGTGTTTTTTAACTTTAATTTGTATAAAGTAAATTAAAGGTTAATTTAGGTAATTTTATCGGCAATTTTTATTGTCACGAACCTCAAGCTCGTAACAATTGGTGTCAGAAGTGGGATAAAATAATGCCGATTTTACCCAAGGAGGAAACGGAGTGTGTCCGTACCCGAAGTCAACGCCAGCAGGAGACGGACCAGAGGAGATTTGGTGGTGCAACGCCGCAGATGTCTGAGGGCCAGCCGCCGGCCACGGAAGCCGGTCCGTCAGCAGCTTCTACGTCTGTGGCACCTGACTTAGATGCTCTGATGGCCATGCTACAGGAGCAGCTGCAGCGCGGACGAGAGGAACAGGCCCGTCTGTTGAAAGAGCAGCAGGAGGAACAGGCCCGTCTGTTGAAAGAGCAGCAGAAAGAACAGGCTCGCCGACAGAAGGAACAGGCTCGCCGACAGGAGGAACAGGCTCGCCGACAGGAGGAACAGGTCCGTCGGTTGAAAGAGCAGCTACAGAGCGGACAGGAGGAACAGGCCCGTCAGCAGGCGGAACAGGCTCGTCGGTCGGAAGAGCAGATGCTCCTCATTAAGGACCTTCATGCTACCTTTGGGAAAGAGATAAAGGAGGTGAAGGATAGGGTTGCTCAACATGACAACCGCCTGTCGGAAGCTGAAACCCAAATCAAGGAAGCTAAAACCCAAATCGACCAAGTGAACAATCGGGTTGATTACGTGGTGGCTGATGTGAAGAAAACACTGGATGACCTCAAACTGGGTGATGGAACAACAGCTCCCGTAGTAGTTACAACACCTTCGCTACGTGGATTCAAAGTGCCGCCGTTCGACGGTACCTCTTCCTGGTCAGCCTACAAGATCCAGTTCGAGGCTGTTATGAAGGCGAACGGCTGGAATAAAAGCCAGGCCATGACTGCTCTCACACTAGGCCTGCGCGACCAGGCCTTAACAGTTCTGGAAGCTCTCGGTGAGGAAGTGACTTATGAGCAACTCCTTGAGGCATTGGAGGCGAGATATGGCGATGCTCACCTGGAACACGTCTTTCGTGCGCAGCTTAAAGATCCTGTGCAGCGCATCAACGAAAACCTGCAGCAGTGGGCTCTAGAAGTGGAGAAGCTGGTGCGAAAAGCATACCGGTCTGTACCTGCGCTCATTGAAGGGAACCTGGTGCAGACATTCATCGACGGCATCCGTGACCTGGAAGTCAGAGCTGCTGTGAGGCTCGGGCACCACGAGACACTTAAGGACGCCTTGGCCCATGCACTAGAAGTGGAATCCGTGCGGCAGGATCATCGTTCCCATCGCGTCAGGGAGGTTGCAGCAGCTACAGTTCGCGACCGCAACAAAGGATACAGCCCAAGGTGCTATGGCTGTGGGGAAAAGGGCCATCTTCGATCCAGCTGCCCTAAGCGAACCCTAGAAAGGGAAATTGACCGATCTCAGGAGGGTAGTGCCGCCAACAGCACCGCCCAGCAGCAGCAGGGAAACGAGTAAAAGCCAGAACTGCGGGGCGGGTGCTGGCTGATGTTAAAAGAGCCCCAAGGATCTCGATCTCACAAACCCATGATGGGAACAGCCTAATCATAAAGGGCGAGATCAACGGAATGCCGTGTAAACTGACCATAGACACTGGAGCCTCTCGTACGGTTGTTAGTTCCCAACTTATAAGTCAGTTCCTTGGGGACTCCGCATACAACCGAGAACGCATTAATTTGGTAACAGCCACCGGTCAGCGTATACCCGTCCAAGGAGAGAAGGAGATGGAGTTGAAGCTAGGCAACGTGATCTACCTGCATAATGTCATCGTGGCTGATATAATGGACGACTGCATCCTAGGCTTAGACTTTATGAGGAATAATTGTTGCGAGATCGACGTTAAGCAAGGTGTTTTGAAATGTGGACAGGAGGAACTTTTTATGGAAGGTGCGTTACCAGGGAACGTGTACAGCATTAAGAAGATTGTTCTTCCGCCGAGATCGGAAACGATTGTTCCGGTTAGTCTTCCTCGAAACGCTGGGCAAGCTCACCGTTGTGTACTTGTGGAAAGGGTAAACAATGACCTTCCATGGAAAGTAGCTCGAACCTTGGTCAGGACCACTGACATCTCAGGAGTACGTGTGCTGAACCTTTGCGACCAGGAACAGATTATAGAAAAAGGCACACTGATTGGTACTTGTGAGGAAGTGGATTGGTTACGTCGGTGCCAATATCTATCGACTGGGACCCCCAGCAAGGATGCAGAAACGAGAGTGACCACACTTTTGGAAGACTGTCGCAGTGTTCTCTCCCCGAACGAATTGGTCAAGGCGAAGAAGTTGTTACTCAAGTACGCCGATGTATTCTCATCAAACGATGCTGACATAGGAAAGACTGGTTTAGTTCAACACAAAATAAACACAGGTGAAGAGTTGCCTATCCGTCAGCGGCCAAGACGATTGCCGGTAGCACGTGAAAAGGAAGTGGAAACCATGATTGAAGGAATGGTGAAGGATGGTATTATTGAACCTTCCTCTAGTCCATGGTGTTCGCCAGTGGTGCTGGTGAAAAAGAAGGATGGCAGCATGCGGTTTTGTGTTGATTACCGCCGTCTGAACGACGTTACAAAGAAGGACAGCTATCCCTTGCCAAGAATTGATGACACGCTGGACATGCTTACAGGAGTAAAATGGTTTAGCACGCTGGATCTAAAAAGTGGCTACTGGCAAGTTGAAATTGACCCCAAGGACAAGGAGAAAACTGCGTTCTCGACGGGAAAGGGTCTGTGGCAATTCAAAGTAATGCCGTTTGGGTTGTGCAATGCTCCAGCAACGTTTGAAAGGCTGATGGAACTTGTACTTACCGGGCTAATTGGCGATGCCTGTCTGGTCTACTTGGATGACATCATCATCGTGGGCCGTACGTTTGAGGAACACCTTGAAAACCTGGGACGCGTGCTCATGAAGATTCAGAGTGCCAATCTCAAGCTGAGTCCGAAGTAATGTTCACTGTTCAAACGGCAAGTCAAGTTTTTGGGGTATGTAGTGTCGGAAGAAGGTATCCGCACGGACCCAGAGAAAATTGCAGCTGTAAAGGATTGGCCGGTTCCAAAAGACAAGACGCAGGTTAGAGCATTTTTGGGTTTGTGCTCCTATTACCGGCGATTTGTGAAGAACTTTGCAGATATAGCCAAACCTCTGCATAAGCTAACCGAGGAGAAGCGACATTTCTGCTGGGATGAAAGTTGTAATATCGCATTCCAGGAGCTCAAGGACCGTCTGTGCAAAACACCTATTTTGGGATACCCTGATGCAAGCAAAGAATTTGTAGTTGACACAGACGCAAGTGATATAGGACTTGGTGGTGTGTTGTCTCAACGGAATGGTGACCAAGAGGTCGTGATAGCGTACTTCAGCAAGTCGTTGTCAAAACCGGAAAGGAACTATTGTGTCACAAGACGCGAATTGCTAGCTGTGGTAAAGTCGTTGCAGCATTTTAGCAAATATCTTCTGGGGCGAAAATTTCACTTACGAACTGACCATGCTGCACTAAAATGGCTATTGCTGTTTAAAAATCCAGAAGGACAAGTTGCGAGGTGGATTGAACTACTGCAAGAATACGACTTTGAGATCGAACATCGCAGCGGAAAATCTCATGGCAACGCAGATGCATTATCACGAAGACCTTGTCCTGAAGATTGCAAACATTGTACTAGGCAAGAGAGTAAGGGAGTAGTATCCGTGAGGATGCTCAGGGCAGACCACCTCAGCAACGAGTGGAAGGACAGCTTACAACGTGCACAGCAGGAAGATCCGGACATCAAGCCGATCCTGGAATGGATGAAGGCCAGTGCTCCCAAGCCCAAGTGGAGCGACGTCTCAGCGATGAGTTCGATCACTAAAAGCTATTGGGCCCAGTGGGATAGCTTGCTGCTTCAGGATGGAGTTCTGTGCCGTAAATGGGAAAATGTTCGGGGAGACAGCTGTCATTTACAAATGGTTGTCCCTAAAGCTAAAGTACCGGATGTTCTACAGCTGTACCATAATGATTATTCAGGAGGCCATCTGGGAGTTAAACGAACTCTACTGAAGATCCGAGAACGGTTTTACTGGGTCCACTGTCGAAACGATGTCGAGGACTGGTGTCGCAAATGTACAAGTTGTGCGGCTGTAAAGGGACCTCAGACTCGTAGTAGAGGTGCATTGAAGTTGTACAATGTTGGTGCACCATGGGAGAGAATAGCCATTGACGTGGCGGGGCCGTTTCCGGAGAGTGAAAGCGGTAACAAGTATTTCATGGTTGTAATGGATTACTTCACTAAGTGGCCAGAAGTTTTCGCCATTCCAAATCAAGAAGCTTCAACAGTTGCAGATAAACTAGTTCATGAATTCTTCTGTCGTTTTGGAGTACCTTTAGAGATTCACAGCGATCAAGGAAGGAATTTTGAGTCTCAAATATTCCAGGAAACTTGCCGAGTTATGGGTACTCATAAAACAAGAACGACTTCTTATCACCCGCAATCTGATGGAATGGTGGAACGATTTAATCAGACATTGGAGAGGTACCTAGCAAAAGTTGTGGACAATCGGCAACGAGATTGGGACAAGCACATACAACCGTTTTTGTTGTCATATCGAAGTTCTGTTCACGAAAGTACGGCAGTGACACCAGCTTTCGCAAACTTTGGAAGAGAATTACGGCTGCCTGCAGACCTGATCACTGGGATACCACCTGATGCCCCACGCAGTATAACCGATTATGCATATGACTTGCGGAACAAAATGAATGACATTTATGAGCACGTCAGACAATCGGGCCAGCAAATGTCAGAGAAAATGAAAACCCGGTATGACCGCAAAATGAACAATAAAGGGTTCAACGAAGGTTCATTAGTGTGGTTGCACAATCCAGTCCGCAGCAAAGGGAAATCTCCTAAGCTTCAAGCTAAATGGGACGGCCCGTACCGGATTGTAACCAGGATCAACGATGTGACCTACCGGATACAGAAAGGCGCAAGAGGGACTCCTAAGATCGTCCATGTGGATCGCTTGGCGCGTTACTATGGGACCGATAATGCTCGGGACGAGCATGTCTTAGGAGGGGGCAGTGTTATGTGAATAAGTCAACTAGCGCCATCTAGTGTCAGGAGCGAGAGCGGGGGGGGGGGCTTTGCAGAGAATGACATCGCCGATCTCTCGACCAACAGCGCCACCCGAGGAACTAAGTTTCTAGAAAATCTATACTCGAGCTCTCGGTACCTTACGCGTGTTTACTTGAACATTCCGGATGTTTTGCTGATTTGAATATATAGGTGGCGCAAGATGCGATCGGACAGAGTTTAACTCGGCGACACAAGCGAAGCTTCGGAGCGAAATTAAGTGATTTAGTGTGTTTAATTATTAGTGTTTTTTAACTTTAATTTGTATAAAGTAAATTAAAGGTTAATTTAGGTAATTTTATCGGCAATTTTTATTGTCACGAACCTCAAGCTCGTAACAATATCAATGCTGGAAACTATGCTGACACACTATTAAAAATTGGCGATGGGCGGTTGGAAACGGATGCTGAGGGCTGCGTTAAATTGACGAGAAATTTTTGTAATTTAGTACAGAGTCATTCCGAATTAATTGCGAATCTGAATAAACTATTCAGATTTGACGAACAACATGCATGAAGACAAATGGTTATGTGAAAGGGTGATTCTTGCACCAAAAATGAGAGCGTTAACAAAATAAATTCAGATATATTAAGCGAAGTAGCAGGAGAAATAACAGAGTATTTGTCAGTAGACACAGTTATGGACACAGAACAGAGCACTTCATATCACGCAGAGTTTCTAAATTATCTAGAGTTGTCAGGTGTGCCCTCACATAAGCTTCAATTAAAATTAGGCGTTAATTATGTAACGTGACAAGGCTGCGTGTGACACATCTTTGACGGAACATAATCGGTGCTACAATTTTGACAGGCGTAGGAATAGGTGAAAATGTTATTATACCACGGATCCCTATAATTCCCACAGATCTTCCTTTTCAATTCAAAAGGTTGCAGTTCCCTATTAAGCTCAGTTTTGCAATGACAATTAATAAAGCGCAAGGGCAAACGTTACAGGTAGCGGGGGTCAACTTAGAAAAACCGTGCTTCTCTCATGTTCAGCTGTATGTAGCATGTTCGCGTGTGTCAAATGCCCAGAATCTCCAGATTCTTTCTCCGAATGGAAAAACATATAACATTGTGTACGGTAGTGTCTTAAAATAGTGTTCAGTATTTTTCCAAAATTTCCATAATCAATTAATCAGAATTCCCACAGATCTTCCCTTTCAATTCAAAATTTCTTATTTAGCTCAGTTTCTTTTCAATTCCAAATGCTGCACCTCTGACGGACCTATTAAGCTCAGTTTCCTTTCAACTCAAAAGTCCGCATCTCTGACGAATCAATTTAGCTCAGTTTCTTTTCTAAAGTCTGCATCCCTGACGGATAATTATGCTCAGTTTCTTTAATTAAAAAAATATCCCATTTCCATTTGGAATAAACAGGCTATTTTCATGATTTCCTATACGCTGCGTTTCAAAACATTTAAATAGGCTAACGAATCAATTTTGCTCAGTTTCCTTTTAATGGCTGCATCTCTGACAAATCTATAAAACTCAGTTTTCTTTCAATTCAAAACCTAATGGATAGTTCATTTCCCAGTTACCATGCGGTCGAAGCCGCGGGTAACAGGTAGTTTTATATATATTTTAAGGTTAAGGTATATATTGCTATGGACCAATGTTCTTAATTTTTAAGTCCTCGATACCTGAAAAAAATGAATCAACAACATACGCAACGGAATTAACGACATCCAATACCTTTAGCCTATAAATTCAATGAATAAATATTTGTAGAGCTTTAAGGGTTGCAATTCGATCACGATAACCAAACTTTCTACTTTTTGTATTGGACTCTCGCCGACAATTTATACAATGTGTTTTTTTTTCTTTGGAGGAGTTTTGTTGCCTTTTATATCCATGTTACACGCTTTTATTGTCATTTTAGCCTATTTCAGTACACTGATTTTTTATATTACTAACAAACACCGTAACAACTCACAGAATATCTGCGTAAAATAACAGCTCAATGTTGCTGTGTTTCGTATAGTGAGTGTGGATACAAAAGACCATTTTACCGGCAAGAAGGCATTCATTTTAGTCCTCGGGGTGGCGACACACCCACTTATCACCAGGTAGACTGTGTACCCGTTTGTCACGCTTATGCTATAAAACAACTAGGTGAAACTGTGAAGGTCTGCTTTTATGCCTGGGTAGGTACCACCCTCTTACCTATTACCGACGCTAAATAGTAGTTTTGTTGCGTTCCGACCTGAAGTGTGTAGAGAGATATAATTATAATCTGTGGGTCCACCCTTAGTTCTCTGATGGGTACCTTTACGGTGACTTTGAAAATTTGCGATCCACACTTTCAACTATTGGGCTACTATGATTATAGCATTACATTAAAATGTTTCTGGGAATTATATATTATAAAACATTTACTGCAATTGAAACACTTGACACACTTTCGGTAGTTTTTTTTTTACTTTTTTTGATAATAATTTTGTTACGGCCCTCAGTTACCCCGACAAAAGTCGAGTGGGCTAGGGCCCATAGTAACTCAACTCGACAAGCAACTGAGGGGAGGGCCCTAATGGCCTATGGATTATTAATTTATAACGGCTGCAAACTTACCGAGCTCTGGAGGCAGTGTCGACCACAAGGCACCGTCAGGGGTAAGTAAATGGTATGTTTGAGTGGTGTAGGGAAGTTCGTAATCTAACCTGACGTCACCGAGGTAATCGTTCAGCAGAATCACAAGCGTTGCCCGCTCTACAAGGCGCTTACCGCTATCGGAACTCAAGTCTAACGTCACTTAGCACAAACTATAATCGGACGCGATCTCCACCTGGATCATAAAATTTTGCATTCCACACGTTTGTCGTGTTCCTTCCTGCAAAATTCTTTCGTACAATATTAACTATAAAAGACAAGCCACGCGTCGATGCAAATTAATGTCAATCGAAGTTAAGCTAATCACTCAAAACTCAAGAAAATCCTCGTTGTCACGTATATTAACGAAATAAGACAACACAATGGAGGCCGTCGCAATGCGACGTAACAATTCTTATGTAACTCGCGACCTCTAATCGACACGGCCGTCGTGTCCAATCGAATATTCTACTCACAGGCAAGGTCGCAGGTCGCAAGACGAAAACCCCCCTCGCAACCTGCCAACCGGTTCCTCGTCCGACGAGCGCCTTGCAGGTTTCAAATTGCCACAGTTTAGCGTAAGAAAATTTACTGAAATATCCGTCTTCCAGAAGATCCATAAAGGAATAAATATTAAAAAAACAAGCTTACTGTGTACATTCCTAATGAATAAACAATATACATAACATATTTAAATATTAATAATTACACTAATTCCAAACCGACCCAATACTCATTTCAATAATATTGATAATCTAATTAAACTACAATTGCGTGTAATAAGAAGCACTTATTTAATAAATTTACAGAGCAATATTATGCAATCAGCTACGAAACATTATCTCGCGTCACTAGCGTCATCTAGTTTACAAATAAAACATGCCACCCGCCAAGGACGACAGTGATAGTCCTTCATAACGCCGACCACCGTGAGGTCAAGGGGTTACTTACACAAGAAGGCATGGAACCAAAAAGTAAAATTTAACTTGAAATACATCATCATCATATACAAGTGATAAAAGTATGATAAAATAGATATAAAAATACGTCTAATCATACAGTTACATGTAATATACAAATTTTTGTTATAGGTCTTTTAATTTCAGAATCGTTACATTTTCGCTCGAGCAACATTTTTTTATAGGATAGGATGACAAACGAGCACACAGTCCACCTGATAATAAGTGGTTGCTCTGGCCCATAGACTTCTACATCTATCTACATCTATCCTCAATTAAGATTCAAAATGCAGATGCGTTGTCATCCGTGAGGAATTAGGTGGAATGTTCTCTACACTCACCATACAAAACACAGCAGCATTAAGCTACTATATGACGCTGGTATTCTGTGAGGACGTAGTCCTTCCCCGGTCGAGCCGACCCATTCGTGCTACAACTATACTACTAATATAACTGCAGCATGGCTCTACCACGTAAAACCTGGCTGTTTTGATACTATTCTACCTAATAACCATCGAGATGGAGGAAGATTACCTTCTTATACTAGAACAATATCACCGATGTTTAACTCCGGAGTAATTTTAGTCCATTAGTATCCTTGCAAACAATGTACTAAATATTTATTGTACCAATTAAGTGTCATTTGCCAACATCTTTATGTACTGCATCGCTCATAGTTACATTCGGGTATTATTACCAACGGCTCACCTATGGGGAAGTGACCTGGTTTAAGGGGTGAAGGGTCATTATGATCACTTGTTAAAGACTAATAATGGTCTAGAACAAGATACGCTTCAATCAGTGCTAGAATTGTGATCATTTCCTCAAACATTTGAGTCGAATCCCCGATGACTCGTTTGAGATAATATTTTGTGGATTTTACTCCTGATTCCCACAGTATTCCAAAATTTGGAGCATGAGGAGGAATGAAAAATTTCTTTCTTTCTTTTTTTCTTTCTTTAAATTATTCCGGTCCGGTGGTGTTCCTCAGGGTTCAATACTTGGTCCACTTCTTTTTATAATTTACTGCGCTGATCTTGTCAAAGTTATAAAGTATTCTACGTACCACTGCTACGCTGATGATGTGCAAATATACGTGTCGGACTCACCAGATAAGTTACCACAAGCTGTCACACGGCTTAATGAGGACTTGGACAGAATTGCTGACTGGTCAATAAGAAATGCTCTTGTTTTAAACCCTTCAAAGTCAAAATATATGGTCATGGGCACAAAGACGCAAATAAATAGAATTCGTGGTGACCTAGATGTTAAGATTCATGGTAAACATATAATGCGCGTGGATGAATCCAAAAACCTTGGCATTACCTTCGACACTAATCTCAGATTTGAAAATCATGTCCTTAATATGGTAAAAAACTGTTTTTATCGCCTAAAGGTTTTATATCAAATCCGTGACCAACTTTCTGTACCATCACGCATTACTCTTTGCGAGTCATTGGTTTTGTCTAGGCTCAACTACGGGGATGTTGTTTATGGACCCCGGATTTTCAGCAAAACAAAGCGACTAATACAACGCGTGCAAAATGCATGTTGTCGGTTCTGTTTTGATGTACCTCCCAGAAATCACATTACACCCTTTCTGAACAATGCTTCCATGCTCAATATGGACTCACGTAGAGAGCTACATTTAGGGGGTCTAGTCTTTAGCGTTATTAAGTTTAAGAAACCAGAGTACTTGCATGCAAAGATAAAGTTTGCTAAGCAACCAAATTCTGGAAAACAATTGAGATCAATAAGATCAGCACTCCTATATTACAGCCATAAAACAGCAGCATTTACCGGCAGTTTCCGATATATGGCAACGAAGTGTTGGAATAACATCCCACCACCAATAAAAAATCTTAACACCAACTACAAATTTAAAAATAAATTCAAAACATATCTTCTAGGTAAACAAAAACAAGGTATTCACAAACACTTCGTTTGCCACCTATAAACCATGGCATGTTATTTCCTTTTTTTCTTTTACTAACTCATCATGGTTTTAAATCATTTGGGTACTAGTCTAAATTGGATACGCAGTCTTACACATCTTTTTCGAAATTTTTTACTAAATTAAACCCAAGATATAAATCATAAAGCTGAAAGGACACATCTTTCAGACATAATTACACTACAACAATATTAACGTGCAAAAAAAATAATTGTTTTTTCCTTATTTCTTTCTGATTGTACTATTGTGCTCATTTTCTTCTCGCCACCTCGAGGGTAATAGCTGAAAATCAGTGTTTGCTCTCTGAGCAATATTAATCGCTGAGCTATGACCCATTTGTTTAACTGCAACACACATGTATATTTAGATCATAAGTTTATGTATATTTTTTTCCATAATATCTTGATTGTATATCTTGTTTAATCACTGAATTTACGTGTGTGATTGGAGATACAAATAAACGTTTTATCTATCTATCTATCTATTCCCATTGTCGCTCCGTATTTCGCTCATGTGACCTCTGCGGGCCAAAAACCTTTTAAAACCAGCAATGAAAGCTTAGTAAGTTAAGTTACTGTTGGCTTCCAAGTTCATAGCCTTTGTGACCACGCGCACAAATACACATATATCGCCTTTATACGATTTATTGCCTCGTCTCGTAAGCTATCGCTCGATTTACTTTTTTTGTTTCGTAAAACACAAGTACGCAGTCTCTTACATACCCATCCAGGTTACAGGCGTGAGAGCTTATACTATTACGTTAATACGTATACACACAGGCGGTACTCCGAAAATGGTCCTGTTAGCGCCTAAACTGTTCCCTCCTCAAATTCTTGCGACTCCACTGTTGCATAAGCAAGCCGCATTTGTTAGCAGCCTCACAGAAAAATTAGAGGGTTAGTCATTTAATATATTAAAGTGATAAATCAGAAGTCAGCTCACTGACAATATATCCCAGAGATAAAAATTGTAGGAATGGTATTACTTACAGAAATTAGAGCAAAGTTTTCTCGCTGATATTATCCCAAATTATGACACTAGTTTGCCAGAGTTAATCTCATCAACAATATTTTGCGACCCGGTTACAGTGATGTAAATCTATTTGATATATTTGGACAGAGTTCTCAAACGTAATTTGGTCTGCGTCCACTGTATGAATAAGTAGTTCTCAAGTCCCCTCCCCATTGTTTAATTTAATAAACTAAAGTGTGCTAGGCATGTCAGCAGGTCACCATTTAGGTACTGAAAAGAAAAGTGGGCAAGGCGTTAAGTCCGGGGAGGGGCCAACGCTCCGTGTACGTAGTACGTGTACCACATACACGTACTTCGTATGTACGTATACGTAAGTGTTCATGTGCGTGTGCTAGTATTTTAATATAGAATTTAGGTGACAAACTGGCACACAGACCACCTGATAGCCCTATCCTCAAGAATCGTAATGCAGAAGAGATGTCACCACTAAGAAAGAAAATGGAGTGCTTGAATACCAATAAAAAGGGTCTGCGATTCTTGACACTCACTATATGAAACACAGCAGAATTATACGGCTATATTATGCAGATAATATGTGGGATCGTAGTCCTTCGCGACTCATTCATGTTGCAACTGTAGCTGCTTCATGGCTCCACCACGTATAAATTATATTACTGTCATATAACTCTATTTATTCAACTTATTTTGCTTAACATGATGTAATTTTCATCCGAAATTTACTACAATGTTAAAGATAGGGACAAATTAACCCTATCACCTATAATTTTAAGAATCGCGTTCGGTTAAACCTCCATCCATTGAAAGCCATCAGATTTTTTTTCTAATTCTATAGTCACCTATTACGACACCCACGGGATGAATTGAAGTAATTGATTCTCTCACGTCGCCATCAGATGGCAAGGAAGAGGCACTACAGTGTATGTTAATTAAGATAGTATATATACCATAACTTCAATTATTTAGTAAGATTCGTACAATCTTTGGTTGTACTCGAGTTAGAAATGTTAAATTAAATTTATTTTATATAAGTACAGGTAATAGAATTAGGCGTTATTTGCGGAAATCCATTATATTAAAATATATAAATTTTACCATCTAAGATCCGCATAATAAAAAAATGATGTCTACTTCACCCGAGGATGTCTCGTTTGTAGGCGAGACAGGTGTCGTATTATCGACGGTGTTTTGTCTTTCCTGTGGTGACGGTGTTAAAGTAATGGTGCTGGGATTAGTGGTGACAAGGATAGTGTACATAATTAAGGGAGGATGTGGGGTGCACTTTAAAATAGTTAAGACACATCAATTTATTTTATCGCGAGCATCTCAGCTAATTAGTTTTCATCTTTAATGTCAGAAAAGGCTTAAGTAATGGAAATCGTTACAAAAAAGTTCACACCGGATACTCTGCACAGTTACACAAAATACTTTTCAAATTTTCCATGTATTAATTATTAGATTTCATGGTTAAGCCGTTTCTAATTTAAGATACCTTATAGCTTGTAATGAACTGGCAAGACGAAAGTTAAAGATTCGGACAAACTTTGTTTCAGAAACTTCAACCAGGAAATGTTGCAAGTTATAATGAATTGCGATTTAACTTTTGATTAAAAATGTAACTAATTTTTCCTTGAAAAAACATTTCAATAATTTAATTTATTAAAAACATTACTTATCTTAAGCTAATTGGTAAACGCTGTTCGGAAGAATTTATAAATAATCAGTTGTTCCTGAAATTTATGTCAAATATAAATTCCACCATAGTTACATTCTTTTATATCTTACATAATTTTCATTAGGTACAAAGAAAATATCGTGAGTAAAAGTTCGGAAACACTCACTGGAGCACTAGAATAATTGCTCCACAAACCTCTCAAAAAATATAAGAAGTGGTTATGACTTAAAACAGGCTGGTACGTTAATTTAAAAATTTATACTATAGTAAGATAAAAAATTGCAATATTAGAATATTATTTTACATTAGATGTACCGTATCATTGAGGTTAAATTAATAAATACTCCTGTGCTTCGTATGGTGAATTTCGAATGCAGATATCCAGAGACCCTTTTTATCTGTAAACGAGGGCATTCCATCTTAGTCCTCAGGGGTGACAACGTATCTGCGTTTTGATTCTTAATTGAGAATAAATGTAGATGTCTGTGGGCCACAGCATCCACTTACCAACAGGAGGGCTGTGTGCTCGTTTGTCACCCTTATTCTATAAAAAAAAAAAACAACACTTGATATTAATAACTCTCGTTTCGTTATAAATTACAATAAATGTTCCAAGTGTCTGCCACTTCAAATTGTCGCTTAAAGCGTTGACAGTTTATTATTATTTGTATTTTTTATGGGTATTAGTTCTACCAAGACCCATTTCAAGGTTATCCGTGAATTACCGGGCAACCTGTATATAAAAATCAGTTGTTGTCCATTAGTCTCGCTAAAACAAGAAAACAGCTCAAACAATTTTGATAAGTGATTTTGAGTGCGTTTCAGTGAGTCCCTGGATGATTTAGATTTAAATTGAACACCGTAGGTGGCGCTGTTGGCAAGATAAAGAAACAAACATACGAAGTCGAGGCGAATCATTCATACATATATGGTGGATATTCTCAAACAACCACTATATTTTATTATGACGTATTCATAATAAAATCTTAAAAACACGTGATACTACTCCCGCGTACGCAAGTTAAACGTGATAAATCATTTATAAGGCAAACTGAGATATGTAGCCTACATACATAACATACATAAACACGCCTGTCACCCAGAGGGGTAGGCAGAGACTACAGACTTCCATTGGGCACGATCCTGACACACCTCTCTCGCCTCCTTCACATCCAAACACCTACGCATACATGCTCGTCGGTTAAGGGTACTCCTAATTTGGCCCGTTTTCAATAAATCGCCTTTGTAGCCTAATGTAGGATAAACTATACTATTGCTCATAAGTTTGACGATAATATATAAAACAATTTTTTTGAATCAGACTAGTAGTTCCAGTAGATTAGCGTGTTTAAAGAAACAAAAAAAAACTCTTTCAGTTTTTTTGTGTATTAACTAATTAAAAAATATTAAATATTAAGTTATTTTGAAGGAGCAGACATAAATAATTAAAATTGCTATGTAAGATGATTTAGTGTTGTTGTTAGATAATAAAGTTCCTCGGTAGACAGTTGAATTAATTTTGTAGATCGCAAAATTAAAGAACATAATTAATTTTATTCGCTAGGAAACGGAAATCATTAATGAAAGTATTTGGAACAATGTTTATTTCAACAGTATTAACAAAATTTTCACCTTAATGATATATATATATATTGATTAGGGACTTATTTATTTCATTTTTTATAGCGTAAGCGTGATAAACGAGCACATAGTCTACCAGATGGTAAGTGGTACATATATATCGACAATTTTTCTCAATAAAATATCAAAACGCATATGCGTTTTCACCTCTAAGGCCTATGATGGATTTCCTAGTTTCCGGTTAAAAGGGTCTCGGAATATATACACTCACCGTACTAAAGATAGCAGCATTAACTTGCTATTTTACGTTTATTCCGTAAAAGCGTGTTCTTTACCCGCTTAAATTGACCTATTCGTGATACAACCATAATATAGCCGCAGCATGGCTCTACCACGTGAAAAACCTCTATTAAAACGGTACTGATCAATTAACTTACATATGTATTCATCAAAGCTGCGCTTTTTAAACGGTTATCACTTCAATTAGTAGAGCTGGTTACATTCAACATTGGCTCCGTGATGGACTGTAGTTATAGATACAGGGATTCTCTGTGAGCTTGGTCCTTCCGCAGTTCATTCCTTGCAGCTTAATATACCGCAACGTCGCTCTTCCACTCAAAAACCACTCTTCCTTATCATTTCTAGGTTTAATGTTATAAAACATCCAGAAGGAATTTATTTGTTACGGGCAAGGCTATAGCATCTTTCCGCTTGCCCGTGAAAGTCCGCTGCTAGAATTCGAACCCATTCCATTGAAAAACGAATTTACTTTAATTGTCAAGCTTTATAGACGTAATAACGCAGTGCCAGATGTGAGCATCATTGGCGCTACTCTTCATCGCAGCTATGCGCTATTTATATATCTAGTATGTATCTACTAATGTGATAAATCTCAATAGTATGTTAAAAAAGACATGGGGGGAGCCACGCTGCAGCTATATTACGATTGTGCATGAATGGATCAGATTGACACACAGGTCTACGGTCTCACTGAATACTATCCTTAAAGAGAAATTAAATTTTCCTGTATTTCGTATCTTAGGGAACCCGTTTTTACTGGAAACGAGACAGTCTGTTTTAGTCCTAAGGGGTATTTCATTTTGATTTTTAATCGATAATTGATGTAGATGTCTATGGGCCACAGCATCGACTCACCATCAGGTGGATTGCATGGTCGGGTGTCAATTTTATTCTTAAAAATAATGCAGGTATTAGCTCAACACTGCCGCGTGGAGGCAGTGTTGGAGAATCCATTATATCAATGTCCTCCCGTGGTTGACTTAAGGCGCAATGCTGGTAAATGACTAAAGTTTTATAACTCACGATAGATGGTGATATGACCTTTTTTAAGCATCTGTCAGGTATCCAATCCGGCGATGCGAGCGGAGTCAAAGGTCCACTACTGCGATTGAAAATTCGCCCCCTATAAGAGTATCGATAATAACAAAAACCCTTTCTTCATTGAGGCTTTTGTACAGCCGTTATGGACTAAAACAGAGGAGGAAAAATAAAAAAATACTTAGAATTCGCTATTCCCCTTTTTATTCCATTATTTGTTTGTTACCATTGTCCTAAACCGGCAATGGATTTGTCATGTGAAGTAAGAAATATTATTTCAGATTTCCAGCCGCTCGGTTTCGCACTATCGTAAAGATTTATATCACGTTTTTGAACGCTTTATAATTCACTGTTGTTTTACGTCTATGCCTTTAGAATTCTAAAATTCGGTAAAAGTTACTGTTTCTGGGATATATTGGGTCATTCTCGTCCATAAATATCGACCACCGTCCACTAGGCCTACTTTACACCTGTCCCTCGGGTGGTTACTAAACAAGCGGGAAAACCAACAAAGCCGACAAACACACTCGGTTCATCGCCGTTTGGTAACGGCGTAAAATCTAACAGCCTTTGTTCGCAAAGTTAGGCAAAATAGTAAAGGAAATGACCCGAAGTTTTTAACGTCCTTTCAATGGGGCATTCGTACGAAAACTCTCCGAAGTACAACCGGCGCCGACACCCGTTACGTTCAGTCTCCTCAAGTGGCGAAACATGAATCGCAGAAAGCCGTCTGGCTACGTTGAATGTATATGGAGGTTTATCGACCAAAGTAGTGATATATTGAAAATTGGACAGACTAATAGTATACTTACCAGTAAGAGTACGCGTAGGTTTATGGATGTAAAGGAGGTGAGAGAGATGTGTCATGGTCGTGTTAATGGAAGTCCGTAGTCGCTTCCTAATGTTCTGAATGACAGGCAGGAGTATTTCTAATTTATGATTATGTTTCGTTTATTCACTCAGTATAACTATTTAAAAGTTCACCGAGGAATCCCAAACAAATGACACAGAATACAATTCTGAGCCACCTGCATTCATAGACTTCCTGTATGCCTTACCAAACTCACCCGATGGTAAGTGAAAACCACCGCCTATGAACTACTGCAACATTATTAAGTTACTAACTAATTAATGGAATCAAAACTGAAATTTCAATCATATTCTGTACACGCAACGCAGGAACGTCTGATTTTTGACGCGGGGAAGTGGGCAGTGGCAAGACTTACACCTTTTTAGTGCACCATTAGGTAACTACGAGTATGTATTGCCGATTTACCCCCTGTTGACTATGCCAATTACTGTTTAGTAGTGCTACGTTAAACATATTTTGTAGATTAAGTTGTAGCTCATATGTCAAATTTTTAATGGCGGCGGCTTTTATTCACTTTTCATCACTCACACATTTATTCACTGACTTTTTTCTTTCTCTTTTTCTAACTCTTTAAAAGTCCGCCGCTGAACATTGGCTTATTCCAAACTAATGCCACAGTATACAATCCTGAGCTACCTGCATTCATCGACTCCCTCTATGCCATGCTAAACTCACCTGATGGTAAATGATAACCGCCGCCCATGAACAACTGCAACTCTAGGGAATGCAAATGCGTTACTGGCCTTTTTAAAATAGTAGGCTCTTTTATTAAAGGTTCCTAAATCTTATTAATCCCGAAAATGTTATTAGAACAAGGCGTATTAGTAGTTACGGAGTAGTCTTACTTTTTGCTTACCTATAATAGATTGCCACTTTAGAAATTTTCAATCTGCAATCGATTCTTTAAGCTATACGGCCGACCCATTGCCTGTTTAGGTCACTGACCTTTTAGACCATGACAGTGACACTGGTGTGGAAGCAGTGCTTCAATACGAATTCTGTCACGCAGAAAATGTAACAGCATAACCCTCTCCATAGCCCTTTCGTTACCATTTACACCATTTAAATATATAAATCACTACAATTAATAAATAATGAAAGCCGGATCATTAAGCAATACTTATTTTCATCCTTCCTGCAGTTTAGGTTAAGACAATGAATACACTAATACGGTTAATACGTACAGTGAAACGAAATTTTCTGGTTTTATCGGAAGTATTAGTTCATATTTCCGATGTGATGACGATAGAGAATTGGCTATGCACCTGGCTACGGCGCAGCAAGCCATAGGCTCGAATCCTGCACGTGACACGTATATTTGTACGATCTAGAATAATTTATTGTAACTGTTCTGTATTTATATATGTGCAATTTTCAAATTACACTATAAATTTCTAGAATCGTGATAAACCTTTAAAAGAAGAAAGATGGAAGGCCGATAGTGTAAAAACTTATATGTCAAAAAAGTGGCTGAAGATAGAAGTGTTGCGGTCACTCCTTTTTTTGTTAAGTTCCATATAATTTTGGTATCTTTTAGTGTAATCCCTTCATGTAATAATTTGCACATGAAATTGGAACCCATAAGTCCCGTATCAGAATAGAACAGACTATAAAAAAATTTCCATGCCTTATAGTACACAATATTATAATATAACAACGTTTGCATCAGTGCAAATGTACAAAACATGATAAGGCCAAATCAGATATAGGAAATACAACAGGAGGTTATAATTCTGATCTCGGAAATACATTAGAATAGCGTTAATTGTAGAAAATAATAAGTGTGTGTACTAAAACACTTTTTCAACACGGTAGAGCCATGCTGCAGTTATATTAGCAACATAGTTGTAGCACGAATGGGTCGGCTCGACCGGGGAAGGACCACACTCTCACAAAATACCAGCGTCAAATAGTAGCTTAATGCTGCTGTATTTCGTATGGTGAGTGTAGAGAACCGGAGACCCTTTTTACTGGAAACGAGGCATTCCATCTTAGTCCTCACGGGTGACAACGCATCTGCATTTTGATTCGTAATGGAAGATAGATGTAGATATCTATGGGCCACAGCAACCACTTACCATCAGGTAGACTGTGTGCTCGTTTGTCGCACTATCTATAAAAAAAGTGTCCAAATTGATCTCTTGTTTACGCAATTAATTATCAATAATAATACACATCACAACGCACTATATATCCACCCGCAACCATTGATATGACGCTCCGCCAGTGACGCAACCTCCTGCTCATTCTCCATCCAAACGGTATTTCGTGGACGCACCGACATATAAACGATTTTGTGTTATTGTTATTATTAATTATTAATGCCGTTTGAGGGGTGGAAGAAATTCTTATACCACCACTACACCCGCCGGTCCTTATTAGTTATTTATTTTTTTATAGAAGAGGGGGCAAACGAGCATGCGGCTCACCTGATGTTAAGTGATTACCGCCGCCCATGATCAACCGCAACACCAGGGGAATTGCAGGTGCGTTGCCGGCCTTTTAGAAAGGAGTAAGCTCTTTTCTTGAAGATCCCCAAGTCGTATCGGTACGGAAAAATCGCCGGTGGTAAACTATTCCACAGAGAGGTTGTACGCGGAAGAAAACTCCTTTTGAAACGTACAGTGGTGGACAACCAAGCATCCAGATGGTGTGGATGGTATCGGGATGTTTGCCGCGTAGTGCGTTCACGAAATTAAGGAAGGATGTGAGGTGCACTGCAGTTATATTAGCAGCATAGTTGTAGCACCAATGGGTCGGCTCGACCGGGGAAGGACCACACTCTCACAAAATACCAGCGTCAAATAGTATCTTAATGCTGCTGTATTTCGTATGGTGAGTGTAGAGAACCGGAGACCCTTTTTACTGGAAACGAGGCATTCCATCTTAGTCCTCACGGGTGACAACGCATCTGCATTTTGATTCGTAATGGAAGATAGATGTAGATGTCTATGGGCCACAGCAACCACTTACCATCAGGTAGACTGTGTGCTCGTTTGTCGCACTATCTATAAAAAAGTGTCCAAATTGATCTCTTGTTTACGCAATTAATTATCAATAATAATACACAGCACAACGCACTAAATATCCACCCGCAACCATTGATTTGACGCTCCGCCAGAGTGACGCAACCTCTTGCTCATTCTCCAACCAAACGGTATTTCGTGGACGCACCGACATATAAACGATTTTGTGTTATCGTTATTATTAATTATTAATGCCGTTTGAGGGGTGAAAGGAATTCTTATACCACCACTTCACCCGCCGGTCCTTATCATTTATTTATTTTTTTATAGAAGAGGGGGCAAACGAGCATGCGGCTCACCTGATGTTAAGTGATTACCGCCGCCCATGATCAACCGCAACACCAGGGGAATTGCAGGTGCGTTACCGGCCCTTAAGAAAGGAGTAAGCTCTTTTCTTGAAGGTCCCCAAGTCGTATCGGTACGGAAAATCGCCGGTGGTAAACTATTCCACAGAGAGGTTGTACGCGGAAGAAAACTCCTTTTGAAACGTACAGTGGTGGACCGTCAAGCATCCAGATGGTGTGGATGGTAACGGGACGTTTGCCGCGTAATGCGTTCATGAAATTTGGCAATTGAACAATTCCTCAGAGCACTCTCCATGATATATACGAAAAAAAAATGCAAAGAGATGCAACATCTCTTCGCAGTGCCAGTGAATCGAGCCGATCGGCAAGCACTCGGTCATCGACGATTCGAGCCGCTCTGCGCTGGATGAGGTCAAGTGGAAGTAGCTGGTACTGGGGAGCCGCAGCCCAGAGATGGGAACAGTATTCCATGTGCGGCCGAACCTGCGCCTTGTAAAGTTGCAGGCGGTGTGCCGGCATGAAATACTGTCCCGCTCTGCTGAGCACGCCAAGCTTTTTAGATGCCAATTTGGCCTTCCCTTCCAGGTCACCACGAAACTGCACGTCACTCGATATGCCAACGCCGAGGATTCCGATACTGGCTGTGGCAACAAGGGGAGTGCCTTGAAACTGAGGGGATACTACAAAGGGATTCTTTTTCCCGGTTAACGCACAAACTTGTGTCTTCTGGGGGTTAAACTGGACGAGATTTAGTCGCCTCAATTCGAGACTCTGTTCAGCAAAGACTCGACTTCAGACACAAGTTTGTCCCGGCACTCGGAGACGTTTTCCCGAGAAATATTGGCTCGACCGGTGTAAAGAGCATCACCAGTGCTGTCATCTGCATAGCAATGAATGTTACGGGTTTGCAACATATCATTGATATGCAGAAGAAACAGCGATGGCGATAGCACGCAGCTCTGTGGAACACTAGCATTAATAGTGTTATGTGAATAAGTCAACTAGCGCCATCTAGTGTCAGGAGCGAGAGCGGGGTGGGCTTTGCAGAGAATGACATCGCGGATCTCTCGACCGACAGCGCCGCCCGAAGAACTAAGTTTCTAGAAAATCTATACTCGATTTCTCGGTACCTTGCGCGTGTTTACTTGAACATTCCGGATGTTTTGCTGATTTGAATAAATAGGTGGCGCAAGATGCGATCGAGACAGAGTTTAACTCGGCGACACAAGCGAAGCTTCGGAGCGAAATTAAGTGATTTAGTGTGTTAAATTATTAGTGTTTTTTAACTTTAATTTGTATAAAGTAAATTAAAGGTTAATTTAGGTAATTTTATCGGCAATTTTTATTGTCACGAACCTCAAGCTCGTAACAATAGGCTTGCAATCGGAGCTTGCACCGTCAACAACGACCTTGATGCTCCGATCTGCAAGAAAGCTGGTTTTTTTATATATTTTTTTATAGGAAAAGGGTGACAAGCGAGCACACAGTCCACCTGATGGTATGTGGTTTCTGTGGCCCATAGACATCTACATCTATCCTCGTTTGCGAATCAAAATGCAGATGCGTTGTCGGCCTTGAGGACTAAGATGGAATGCCTCTTTTCCAGTAAAAAGGGTCTTTTTTTTATTTCTCAGAAAGCCCATAGGAAGGGAGCTTCGAAAGAAACGCTTTGTGCCAAACCCGATTGAAGGCCTTCGCAATGTGCGAACTAACGGCCTGTGAGTTAGGTAGACCAGAAGATCACCAGCTGACCAACCACGGCGTAAACCGTATTGGCGGTCACTAATCAGCTGGTGATCCTCAAGGTACCTCATGAGCTAGCAGTATACAATGGACTCCATTGTTTTGGAGAACAAGGAGGTGATGGCGATAGGCCGGTAGTTGGACGGGTCTGAGCGGTCGCCTTTTTTAGGGTTCGGGTGGACGAAAGCCGTCTTCCATGATTTTGGGACTACGCCTAGGGATTAGGAGTACAGGAAAAGACGCGTTAAGACCGGTGCCAACTCTGGAGCACACTTCCTCAGCACAATTGGGGGGATTCCGTTAGGCCCAATCGACTTGTGGATGTCCAAGGAGAGGAGTGCTTTGCGAACTGAGCGCTGTGTGAACTGCACTTCCGGCATGGAGCACTCACACCACGGGATGGTCGTTAGCGTACTCCCCGTGTCATCGAGAGTCGAGTTGGACGCAAAGAAAGAGCCTAGAAAATCGGCTTTCTCCTTTGCGGTATGGGCCAGTGAGTCGTCCTCCCTGTGCAGAGATGGAAGAGATGGCTGACAGAAATTCCCCTGGCCAGCCTTGGCGAGAAACCAGAATGGACGGGTTTCAGAAGGAAGGCGAACTAGTTTCTCGCCAATTCTGCCTTTGCACTCCGACTTTGCCTTGACAATGACTCTTTTGAAGGACCTAGAGGCGAAATTACACTTTTTCTATTATCCCACGAATGTCGTAAAAAAAATGACAGAGATAAACTGAAACAGGAGATGGGCACCAGCATCTTATTGATAACAACCTAAAATAATAAAAACTGTGGTTTCTAATCCACTTTCTGAGCGTAGCATCTATGGCAAACCTCCTTCCTGTTAGGAAATTGGTAGAAGAGCGCCATATAAAGCAGTTGACTTATATGTAACATATTGTAGTGTAGGGCAGCCCCACGTCAATATATATTTGTGTTAAGTTTAGAATAAGAGCAGTATAATTAAAGTATTTAGTAGAGAAACACGTCTCTCTTTCATTGACATCCTTCCCGACATTACATGGCGACCCTGCCAGTCGGTGCGCGCGCGACTCCGCTCGCCGCGTGCACCGGCTGGCCACCGATAATAAAGTTATAACAAATACATAAAATTTTGTTAAACTAAAAGTTATGACACATTCCCGGATTGAGAAAATTAATTAAAAAGTCGTGTAGAGTCAGCCATCAAAAAGTAATATCATTGTGAATAAATATTTATAAAATAAAATTAAAACATAAGAAGTATAAAAACAAAAGGCAAAGAGGCATCCAAAAGAAGAAAAGAAGATGAGAGAAATAACTTTTTCACTCCAGATAAAAAGAATATTGGTTGAGAAGATCTAAATTGAAATACGCAATGGCGTTCACATAGGAAATTTTACATTATCAAGATATATACACAATTTTCAAAAACTCGTTACAACAACGCAAAACAAAAAGAAGCTATTTTTATTTTAAATTATCATGAATTTAATCGAGTGGCCAGTTTTTAGGAGGACTGGATTTTTCGTGTACTCCATATTACGTACAAGAAAACAGGAAGTATTTTATTTTCAAGAAACATAAAAAAAAATTTAATAGAGACTGTAAAAAAAAATATGCTTGATGTATCTACAAAATAATAACTGTATAAAATGCAAATTATATGATTATATTTTAAGGTGAGTGATTTTAATTATTTATATCTTTTAAAATTCTAATTTCATAAAATTAAAAATATAATAACTTTAGTCACCAATCATATATTTTTACCATTTTTTTATTTTTTAACTCATTTTGTTCATTTAATAGATGGAACACTCTCAATAGAAAGCAAGTGCTATATTTTATTAATAGTGAAAATTGCAATATTTTGTGTATTATTTAGAATTAATCGAAATGTAATATCATGTTTTCTTTGTATTAACATTGCGCATCAAATTCTAAACAATGCTGTTGTGATCTTTTGCGTATAAGGCATCGGAATATTACACGTAATTGATACAGAATGATGCATTAATATACACTACTGTTGTCTCCTGACTTGCCTTCAATATATTGATTTTATACTTTTTCATTCACTTTATCTACGATTAAAATCCAATATTCAATTGATAAAAAAGACTTGATAAAATAAACTATTATTTTGTAATACAAAACTGTATAGTAGTTCGATACTTTTTTTTGAGATATGATTATTGAATTTAGTTAATGGCTCCAAACTCTAATGACTTATGAACTATTGAAGCTAAGACAAATATTAAACAACTTATATGACAAAAAATGCGATGTGAATTAATGATGTCAAAACAAAACAATTATTTGTGGCTTTGAAGTATTAAAAGCAATTAAAAGATTTCTAACAGGTACACTATCGATCATGTTGTATATTAATCATTGTATATATTTTAACAGTAGTGTGAATTACTAGTTGTTTGTTTTGTGTGTGTTGTTTGTGTTGTTTATTTTGTTGATCACTAGTTCACTTTGAAAGAAGAGAAGAAACATTTATTCAGAACATTTCACACATATAATTAATTAAGGTATAACAAAATTAGGCTTGTAATGTTCGTTGGGTTTTATAGGTAGGGTTGCCAACCCTTACTATATAACATAGTATTACTATGTTAGTTTAGGAACTGAAACAAAGAACTGTTTGCACAAAAAAGTAAAAGAAAGGATAGAATAAAAAAAAGTGTTAAGTTAAATAGAAAGGAAATTGTATATTGTATAGGTTGTGTTGAAATATATTGGCATGGTGTTTATATTTGAAAAGAACAGTAGAACATTAGCTTAACTATTTGTAATCGGCTAGATCAACCAATGAATAATTGTGGTTGTGTTAATTTTTTGTTCTTGAATAATGTTGAGGTTTTGATATGAATGTGTGAAAGTTGAAGACAGATTTCGGCAAAGAAAGAAATATAGTAGTATGCAGGATGATATAAGTGATATTAGAACTATTATATATTCAGCAGGGATGGGAGATATGATAAGGACATTGAACGACGAGTGAATGCAGGAAATAAAGTAAATGGGGCTCTACATTCTATTGTGAAAAGTCAGAATGTGTCAAAAAAGGCACGTATGGCAATTCACAGTGCTGTATTAGTCCCTACTTTAACGTATGGTAGTGAAAGTTGGGTGTGGCAGAAGAAGCACGAGAGTAGAATAAATGCGGTAGAAATGCGGTCGCTAAGGAGTATGTTAGGGCTGAATCTGAGTGACAGGGTGAGAAACTGTGTGATAAAAGAAGAGTGTGGTTTGCAAGATGATGCGGTGACCAGGATTAAGAAAGGAATGCTTCGGTGGTTTGGTCATGTAGAAAGAATGAATGCGGAAAGACTGACAAAGCAAATATATGTTGCAGAAGTGAATGGAAGAGTCGGAAAGGGACGTCCTAGGCGGAAGTTTGTCGACCAAATTGGCGATATACTAAAAATGGGCCAAATTAAGAGTACCCTTAACCGACGAGCATGTATGCGTAGGTATATGAATGTGGAAGAGGCGAGAAAGGTATGTCAGGATCGTGCTAAATGGAAGTCTGTTGTCTCTGCCTACCCCTCTGGGTGACAGGCGTGAGTGTTTATGTAGAACTATGTAGTAATTTTGTTAGTAATTGGAATGAAGGAATTAGGCTATCAGATACTTTCTTAGCCAATGTTTAGGGCCCAAACTCTGGTTATGTTAATAAACCAATATGCTTAATTAAAAGGAGATGGAATGAGATTGAAAGAATATAAAAGCAACCGATACAGACAAAGATTTAGGAAGACAAAAAAAATGATGACCTTGAGAAATAAATGATGGAGAGATACGAGAACGTCCATCACTGGTAAAGCATATAGTCCTCAAGCAGGGTATGCTTCCGTGATAGGTTGATAAAATAAGGAGTTTCGGGTACTAGGGGACAACGCCTTCAGTACAAGTGATGTGCATGAGTTTACTCATATTAGAACTGTTGGGGACCAGAGAAGTCTTAAATTTGTTACCCTTAATAATGGTACATTGAGGTCACATCCTTCGTTGGATCATGGTGCGAACTTAGTTTTCCTCAGTGACAATTGTTGGAGTCTTTTGAAAATGACTTAAACGTAGATCTCAAGGTTGTGCGCACAACCCAAGGTACACTTTTACCTTGATATAATTACGATAAAAAGTTATGTACCAACAAAATGAAATGAATGTTACGAAGATGTAATATAATACCCAAATAAATGGGGGGCCCATATTTATAAAGTACCCGCGTGATAAATATCACGAAATAAAATATAAATGAAATGAATTAATACTCCGATCCCCGGTATCTAATAAATAAATAAACTTATAAGTGAATAGAGAGAAAAAGAGCTAGCTAAAGGTCAAAAATATTAAGAAGAAAAAAGAAAGTACGTACAAGAATTATGGAAAAAAGGCCTAATAATCGATGACAATATAAGGGGATCCCCATCTAAGTCTATAGGGTTGGATAGGTATTTATTTTTCATTTCTTATTATGACTATTAATGCTACCCAAAATGCGACTACCCACTAACCTAAATAATAACTGCATATAGGGATCGATTGACACAACTACGCGAAAATGTATTGTGTGTGTATGTATTGTGCGCGTATTTGTTTAACCACAATTGTATATGAATTTACGAGATATTTTTTTTTTCATATTAATACATTACAATAACTCTACTTGTATTTCTTTCCGTCATATGTTTTTTTATGTAAAATTTGTACATTTTAAACTATATTTGGTTTATATATTGCTTATAAGTTATAAGAAAAGTCCAGAGTATATCGATACACTATTATTATAAATTTATTAATGTAATAGTATTCCTTTTATGTTTTTCTTTAGAAAAGACAACGGAACCAAAAATGATGTTATCTGTTTGTAACAAAAGTGCCTTTTTCAATGTTAATAAATATTTCGTAAAACAAACTTGACCTGTGTACCTAGTAGCGTTTTATTTTTTTATATATAAGTAAATTTTATGTCACGAAAAAAATGAGTTTTCGAAATTATAAATAACTTAAATAATGAATGTTTATCAGCATACCTATATAAAAGTTTTATACCTTTTGAAAATGATATTATATCATTACACACGATATAATTTTAATGCATTGTTAAAACTGACATTGACTATAGATATCAAAATTGTTCTTCTCAATGTTTAAATAAATTAATGTTTTGTTACATAACTGTTATAGTGATATTTTAAATTTTTATTTGTATACGCTATAATTAACATCATAATTTTAACATCATAATTAATTTATTGGTAGAGCCATGCTGCAGTTATATTAGTAGTATAGTTGTAGCACGAATGGGTCGGCTCGACCGGGGAAGGACCACGCTCTCACAGAATACCAGCGTGAAATAGTAGCTTAATGCTGCTGTATTTCGTATGGTGAGTGTAGAGAACCGGAGACCCTTTTTACTGGAAAAGAGGCATTCCATCTTAGTCCTCACGGGTGACAACGCGTCTGCATTTTGATTTGTAATCGAGGATAGATGTAGATGTCTATGGGCCGCAGCAACCGCTTACCATCAGGTGGACTGTGTGCCCGTTTGTCACCCTATCCTATAAAATAAAAAAAATAAAAAAATATAATATTTCTAACAACGTTAAATTAATACGTATATTCATGTTATAATATATTGTTGTTATCTTAAAATTAGGTGTGAATCACACCGTGTGCTCATAGTTCGATGTAATCGCAAACATTTCCGTATACGTACATTGGAATTTAAAACAAAGGTATCTCAAATCGCTAGCACTGCTAAGATTACAATTTGTATTTTGATCTGTCTGTTGTTATGGTAGTGATGACGACTTATGTCCCCATTATTATTTCTTTGTTCTCTTAATTTTAATATGCAATTATAGTAATTTATTTTCGATTTTATTATGTTTAATTTTTAAAGATTTTAAACTATTATAATTTATTACTTTAAAATAGTACTTACTTGTGAGAATTATGAGAATATTTACTTCGTTTAATACAATTTTGAAACTCATTACGTAATGTATATAATTAATTGATTTAAACTTTGTTGTGCACATATTGTGAGCCCCAATCCCTGACTGACAATAATGTAACCAAATGTTATACTAGACTATAAAATATAAATTTGTGAAAGACCTACGAAAATTTATGAATAAGATATGGAATACATAATTATAAATAAAAAGTATTGACAGTATGTAGGTGTGATCAAAGGAACGAAAAATTATCCGAGGTTAGCGTATCCACATACAATCGGCCTGATCAGCTGAGTGTTTGGAAAACCTAATAACCGATTAATTTTTTAAGGTTGTTCGGACACGATTAAATGCGAAATAAGTTTTAATGTATTTTTAATGAGGGAAATGATAACTTATTATGAATTGTATATGAAATAGGAATATTGTCCATTATCTTGATCTTGTATGTACGCGAGCAGTATACGTGAAAGTTATGGTACAATTAAATAATGAATTACATGAGTTGTAATGAAAAGAAGTGAATTAAGTGATATTGCTCGTAGTCTTGATCATGTATGTACGAGAGCCGTGTACGTGAAAGAAATGACACAAATGTGTAATGAATAGCTAAAGTGCTAGGTATGGAAAATAAATAATGGTTAACTAAGAATGAAGTAAAGATATGAAAGAAAAATAATAAAATATTGAAATGTAAAAGAACATGAAGATTAAGAGAATATTATATACTTTATTACTGTCCTGACTAGATAAATGGTAGGCATAATAACAAAATTATTATGGATACGAATATATAATATTGTAAATTTTCGTGAAAATCAATACATAATTTTATGTTATACATAATTATGCCCGATTATGCCAATTATACTACTGTAACTATGCATTTTACGTCCTAGATATGTCTTAGATTATTGTTTTAATAAAGATATTAATTTGTTTAGAATAATTTTAGGAATTTATTTTCAGGATTGGAAAAAAATATATAAATAGCTTAATTTTTTTTTGTCGGTGGGAGGTGTAGTGTAGGGCAGCCCCACGTCAATATATATTTGTGTTAAGTTTAGAATAAGAGCAGTATAATTAAAGTATTGAGTAGAGAAACACGTCTCTCTTTCATTGACATCCTTCCCGAAATTACAATATAGACCTTTTATTAATAGGTTGTAATTAATGATGGATAAGTAAATAGCCTTCAAAATAATTTAGGCGTCATAAAAATTAAATCACCACTCAAATTGAAACAAGTTGCGTGCAAATAATAAATACATTTGTAACTTGTACGCAAAACAATGTAGGGAACAAAATTCCATGAGTGATCATCCATTAAGTAAATATATTCCTTTGTGAGCATTAGCTTTGCGAATAATGTGAGAATGTGCCTCTTTGAAGTTTAATGAGTCTGAGGCTCGAATCTTGGTAACTTTACAAAAATACTTTTTGTTCCGCGGCTTAAATAAATTTAAAATTCTGTGTATGCTATGGATAACGTGAGGGGTCACAAAGATAAGTAGATTTAAAGCAATGGAACAATTTTAGAACATTCCGTAAATAACTCTTAAATCAGTCATATTTTATTAAATAAGGGAAAAAAATGAGCACACTCTCCACCAGATGCACATACACCTATCCTCGATTAAGAATCAAAATGTAGATGAGTAGCCTCCCCTGAGGACTAAGATTAAATGTCTCATTTCCACTAAAAGGATCACCCATTCTTTACGGCCATCATACGAAACAAAGCAGCAATAAGCTTCAATTTTATGGACGTATTCTGTGAAAGGGCCATTCTTTCCCCATCGAGCCAACCCACTCATGATACAAACATAACATAGCTGCAGCATGGCTTTATCGCTTTTAAACTTATGACACGTCATTAATCTATTTGCTATACTTTACTCTCTGAAATGAATTTTTTTGGGTCTTGTGTTTACATAATATTATGATATCGCCTTACTGTAACGAACTTGAAAATACGTTACATAGTAAAATCTTTGTTGTTTGTACGAACACTGAAGTGAAATATAAACTGTGCTACTTTGGTAACACCTTAGAGAATGTTTTATCCCGAAAGTCGTAAGTGAATTCTGACGCCTGTTGAAGATAAAATGTTTTTGAAATACGCACGTTTTGTTTGTTTTTTATTTCCGGACATAAAAACTTGTAGAAATATTTTGCCGATTTAATCTGACATTTATGAATACAATAGGTACTTGTCAGCAGTGTAAAGCAATATAGGAGTATGATTGTTTTTACAGAATAATTCTGAAAGTTCAACTCATAGTAAATTATCGCTTTAGCCCGTAAATGTAATCTAATATATACTCTAATAATCTAATATATACTCGATTAAGAATCAAAATGCAGATGCGTTGTCACCCCTGCATTGTTATTAGTATGCTATAGCACATACATAACCATTTTTATTTTTTATTTTTGTCTGTCTGTCCGGAATAATCTTCGGAATGGCTGTGCCGATTATGATTGAACTTTAATGGACGCAACAATACCAGGAGGGGTCTAGGCTATATTAAGTTTTATTATAAAATTATAATAAAAAAATAATAATAAATATAATTGAGATCTCATTCATAAAGTGATCCCGAACAATAAGTAGTTCACCAGTTCAACCAGTCTTTTAGTAAATTTTGTGTCAAAAGTTTTTGAGTAACAACCATCTATTAAACCATAAATTTTACTCCTTAAGCAAAACTATAGCAGTAGATTTCTATCCGATGACGGGTTAGTTTTATTCGTATTGTTCTCTGATCCATCCGGGAAAGGAAAAACTTTACACTAATACAGCCTAAAGTAATATTATGCTTATATATTTAGCGAGTAAAGACTGCTGGAGATCTGATATCCGGTAACGTTTCCGATCGGTACTTTTTAAGTAATACTTTTCTAGGTATTAGGACTACTTATTCGCTAAGAACTCCATCTGACCAACCAACATGTTCAGCTGTATTCTGTGTAGGATGTTTAGTTAGTGGCCGGTGTCCATGTAATCAAGTTGTCACTTACCATAAGATGTGTTCGTAACCTTAGTTTTTAAGACAAAAAACGGAAGATACCAATTAAACACATTGGAAAAACCTTCAGGTTAAGGGGTAAGATTATTGTATCATTTAAAACTAATATAACTCAACGTCAAAAAACTTATTTTGTTTTCAAGTATTACTATATATGAGTAAGCCATGATGTTATATAAAAATTGCACAAATGAGTCGTACCAGCGTAAAATACTCGTAGCAGCTTGATACAGCTGTTTTTTTATGTGGAGTGCAGAAAAAAAAGATGCATCTTAGTCATCTGGGGGTAACTACGCATCTATACTTGATTCTTGTTCGAGGATAGATGTGTATATATGCCTCAGATTGTACTTAACATTAGGTAGAATTTTTGCTAATTTGTCACACTAAAATATGGTAAATTAAAATGAGAAAAATAAGTTAGATTAAACGCGTTAAATTAGTTTTTTCAATGTCTAGTACTGGTGTAAATATAAAAAGTCTGTATTGAATACATGTTCAAGTAATCTATTAATATAAATTAATTAAAGAGTAGGAGACTAGACAAGTACGTTTTTATCTAAGCAACTTGGAACAACGGCTGACATAAATAAGAATTATTACAACGAAGAATAAACAAAGCCATAAAGGGAAATTGTTCTGTTTATGCAACGATTAATATCTAGGAAATTACAAATAAAAATATTTTTTAATATAAGCACATGTATTTTGTTATCGAATTTTGTGTCGAAAATTATTCGTCTCTCATACAAATGTAAAAAAACTCTCATCCAGGAGGGTAGACAGAGACTACATATTTCCATTGGCATGATCAATCTATTTATATCAACTATATAGAAAAGAAAATAATTATATTATCACAAAAAGGTGTATAGGTGTATGTAACATTATCATCATTACAGCTCACCACAACACCAGTGCTAACATAGGCCTCGCTCAAAATACGCCAAAAAGATCGATTCTGAGCCACCTGCACCCATCGACTTCCTGCATGTCTTACCAGGTCCTTACTTCATTTAGCCGGGAGCCACCCTATACTTCGCTTACCATTACGAGACTATATACAACAATATACGAATCTATAATTTACAAAAAGAAACCGATATTGAAGTCAACCTTCAAAGAACTAATTCTTAGAAGTGGGAACATCACAATCTCAAAGTAACAACTAAACGTGTCTACATTAACATCTTCTAATAATATTAATTTATTTATATTGTTTCGTAAACGTATCGTTAATTTAGTAAGTTATATTTCAATTTTTTTGATAAATATATTAAAATCACTGTTAGGGGTTCTATGTATACATACAACAATCAGATTCAATTCACTTATAATTGTACCACAACTTTCATAATGAATATGAATTGATAGTTGATTTAAGTAATCTGTATTTTTGGAATATATGTTGCTCCTTGAGTAAATGCTAACGCCTCCTCTAGATTTCGATTTTCTTGTATAACTAGCCATCATTTTATGCCCAGGTAACTTGTAAAAGTTTTTTTCCTCTTCTCTTAAAAACGTTTCTGTAAAACAGAGTATATCTAATGTTTTTTCTTTTTTTTTATAGGAGATGAATGAAACTGGGTGCTTGACATCGTAATGAACAGTTATACAAAAATACCTAGGTAATAAAACGATAAATTATAAGCATAATTAAATGGTTTTTATTTCTGTTATACTAAGTACAATCATTAAACATATTTAAACTGAAAAACCGAAGTTAATGCTTCTAAAAACGAAACTTTTTATTTTTTAACTAAGAATTTTGACTTGGTCGCTTGTCTTTAAAGCCATGTCTTCATTTCATTCAGGATCTTCGTTTTTGTGGATTTTGACGATAACCTGACGAACGGACAGTTGAAGACATTTTATAATTAATTGTAGAAAAAAATGTAATAGGTTAAGTTTTATTTTATTTTATAATGCAAACCTACATTATTTTATGTCCTTTTCAATTGATTTAAATAACTTATCACCAGAACGAGTGATTTTACTACATAACCTACAAATCATAAAACATAAATTAAAATGAAACACCAGGTCCTGCAAGAATATGATTTATTGATAGAGATACTCTTATGAAATATTTAAATCTTCAAAATAAGACATATTTAAACTTTGTTCACGCCGGACCAAAACTTATATGGAATCAAGTTCATCTCACATCAATATTGTTTAAGTTAGATTTTTAACTTTTTACTGGCCACGAGATGGATTGGATTTGTATGGCTAATCAGTACGTGACTAAGCATAAATCGATTCACAAATCCCGCAGAATATAATTGGAAAGTGTGTGAAAGAAAAAGTTATTAACAGTTTATTTTAGATTCTACGTACATAGCTAACAGTTTTTACATTGCGATTGACTAACATTCGTTTGATATTTTAGTACTGTTGGGTATTTAAATAATTTTAAACACTTAATTGTCATCACTACAACCTATCAAAAGTCTACTGAATATATTGGAGGAAGCTTGTCATAGTTAACTCGCTTGGCAGGCAGGTTTGCAACCGCAGTTTTAATTTTAGCTTTCAGTCGTTATTGAGGAGACTATGCTTTTAATCTTCTGATTCGTTTCCCTATGACACCAACAGGACGATATGAGGTAGTTACTTACACCGCCAGTGTACGGTTTATTATAACTTTGTAATTAAATAATTAAATTTTATGTTGTTGTAAATGTAAAAGTATTAAGTAGGAAATGCTTTGCAAATATAATATCAACAATTCTATTTCTTTTAAAAAGCTCTCTCTTATTCAGAAAAACTTGTTAGAAAGTTTACTGTGCACTACAAGTTCTATTCCTGGATATACCAAGGACCGGCTACTATGCACAGCATTTCAGAAGAGCTAAGAAAGAAGATATTCTTAGAAACTGGTAGTTAATAACTACAACAATAACATAAGGATTTCTTGAATTCACGCGAACACTACACATTGAATAAAACTAATTTTACGGATTTTATCGCGTTTAATTATTTACTTTTACTTATTGTTTTAAACGTCGAGAATTAGAAATAAGTAAAAGTAGTTAATTAAACGTGATACAATTCGTAAAATTAGTTTTATACAGCAATAACATTATTGAAAAGCTCTCCATATCAAAGTAATTCATTAATATAAATTCCTTAACAGATGTTATACACGTTAGAGCCACGCTGCAACTATTTATGGTTTCAGAACAAATGAGACGGTTCGAACAGGAAAGGACCACGCTCTTAAAGGATACCTGCGTAAAATAGCAACTTAATGCTTCGTATGGTGAAAACCGTAGTCCCGTTTTCCTTGTAACGGGGCTTTCCATCTTTTCGATACCTGGAAAAGGCATCAGGTTACATAGCCGCTGTCTGTTGCGTGTAAAAAAATTGCTAAAAATATACGTCCGCCAAATCTCAGCACAGATCTGTACTAAAATCATCTGTACCTATTATTTCTGAAAGGAATATCCTTTAAGATATCATGAAAATCTTCACAGAATTCGGAAAATGAGGCCGGTACCCTGCAATGGAACGTATTTGGATTGTAATTCTCTTCTCTCATTTTCTATTCTTTAAAAGTTAGCTCCACACCAAGATATTCTACTGTATTTCTCATACATAAATTGCTTTTAGTCAAACACCCAGACGTGAAACATTAATTTTTAGGCTGTAAAATCATTTATTCCATGCAGGATTCACTAAGCCTTTCGTTTGATGATGAAATTATATGTTTTTCTAATTTTGTACATAGAATTTTAATATTATTATTCCATAATATCATCACATGGGTGTCATAAGAGGTAAGTGAAAGAGGAGAAAGGAAACGACAGCGTTCTCCTGGTGACTACTCAAAATAACAAAACCTTGCAGTTCCCAACCAGTCTGCATCAACAATGGCAAATATCACCTCTATGCGAGATTTATAGGGGAGAATATGTCCTACAGTGCAATTATGATAAACTACAATGAAGAAATGAATGAATAATAGAACAGAATAAAGTAGTGTAAAACTAAAGCACAATGTTCCCGACAGTCTTAATGTGAGACAAGTTATACTTTACGATTTTGAAAAGAATGACACTGCTGTACTTCTCCTCACCCCACACTCCCAAAAAAGTACCTTGTTCTTGTGTCAAGCAAATATACATATCAAAAATATTTCGTTTACGTATTACAAGCCAGTGCTTGACCACAATCCCACTTTGAGGTAAGTGGTGATAAAGACATAGATGGTAAATCGCACTGTCTTAGCATAACAAAAACCTATTCACTCTTGCTAGGCTGCTATTCCGTTCACCTGTTACACCCTATTTATTTCAGACAGTAAAATTAACCATCCACTATAGAATAATTTCAGACAGTAAAATTAATCATCCAATATAGAATAATGCGAGGCTGCTTTCCCTGATCTGCCATTTTTATACAGGAATAGTGATATACTTTTGTTTGGTGGCGTAGTAATAGAATTCATTCATTCTATTTAGAATAATAGTAACATTCCAGCACGCAGTTCTTACTGATTGTGTATATATATATATATATATATATATATATATATATATATATATATATATATATATATATATATATATATATATATATATATATATATATATATATATATATATATATATATATATACATTTTTCTACCATTAAAAATCAAAATGTAAATGCGTTGTCACCTCTTAAGACTAACACAGATTGCCTCGATTCTAGTAAAAAGGTCTTCACTTACTGTATGAAACGCAGCACCATTAAGCTGTTATTTTATGCTGGTATTCTGTAAGCTTAAAATTGCAATTAACAATTTCATTGGTGGCAGTGGGCATCGAACCCGGTTACTCGCGTTCTGTTATATTTAGAGCGCGCGTTAACCGGTAAGCTCTACTCCGATATGTGGTACAATCAGTTTCTAATCGTGTTGTTGATAAATTCTATATTTACTATTTAAAAAGTTCGGATTACATTCAGAATGAGTTTCTCATTACGCCAGTTATTATAAAGCTAAGTATAACGTCTGCCAAGCCAACTAGTTTTAATATAAAGACTGAACTGAGAAAAATATTTTGACTTTAGCTTATTCGGCTTACACTCAAATGCCACAGCTAGAAACTCAATAGAAGACAGTACTAACTTTAAGTCCTACTTTATTAAGGTAGGGGAGTAAGGATAAACATATTTTCGCAAACTGTACTAACATCACCGTGGCGCAGATAGTATAACGACGTTCAAATTGCTGCGAACATGGAACTAGAAAAAGACGCACCCATAGTAAGTCAGTTAGCTAATACAAACAAGCCGCTATTACGCTCCAATCCGCGCTCGCGTAGTTACTGCGAGCGTAGTTAATGCCGGAGTGTTTTTTGTCAATTCTACAAACTTCAAATTTAAGTAATTAAATTATAACAGAAATGGCGTCCGCTTTGAATTCTAAAATTTTTCTAAAATAATTAATAACGAATACTCTTCTGAGACATTCGTCACTTTACGTAAAAACATAGCAAGTCACCAGCACCAGCATTGATGAAAAACAATGACGGTAAATAACTTCTTGACGGAAAATACTCTTCGTAATATTATTAAACAAGAACTCTCTACAACCATTCAAAAACTTGTTACGGCACAGTTTTATACAATTAATGAACAAATAGCGAGGTTTTGTGAATCTATGTCGTTCATAAACGCGCAATTAAAAGACTTGAAAATAGCAATTAAAGAAAAATCCGTTATTTTTAACAACATAAAAAAAGAAAATACCCAACTTCAGGCATTAGTCAAGGATATTACGATCTGGTCGAATCACATATGAGACAATACAACATCGAGGTAAATGGTATTCCCGAACATAAAGCGGAAAATTTGACTAACACTACCGTACAAGCTGTTAAAAATTCGCTGTCAGTAGATGACATCCAATACGTTACCCGAGTAGCTAAATTGAATAAAAATACCACAAGCAACGTTCTGTTATTGTTAGGCTTCTTACCATGAAACACAGAGATGTTCTCCTTTCTCAAGTCGACATCGCCTTTCACGCCAGTGGTATTTCACATAGGGCGACTGGATAAGTTTAAAATGGTGTCTTTAGGAAATAGACTAGATATTCTAAACTTGTGTTTTCTACATAAAATAGTGCAAAATAAAGTTAAGTACAGTGACCTTATTGACCGTATTTCGTTTGCTGTTCCGCGTAAATATCGTCGTTGTCGCATCCAAAAAATATTTCATATTCCTTTCGCGAAAACTCATCTCAGGAATCACGCTTCTATCGTGCGTATATGTTTAAAATATAACGAATTTTCTACCAAATATGTCTATGCCAGGTATGAAAACCATACCTGCCAGAGACATATTTCACGATTATTTCAAAATTAAACTTATAAATCAATTATCGTCAAGTTCCTGTTATAAATTATTCGTTGAATAGAATGTATTTTATAATTTGATTAAAAATGTACATAATCCTGAAGAGAGTATAAAATATACCCTGTTCCCTTTCAATAAAAACCGTTTCCAGTATCTTTCTCTTACCCATAATCGGTTCCTTCGATCCTCCGTCAGTCTTTCTCTCTCTACACCTTTGCACTCTTCTTCCTTTTTCAAGAAATCCATCACCGTAACCGCTGTGCGATTGTGGAACTCCTTACCTCTCCATATTCGTCGTGCTAAATCTCTTCACTCTTTCAAAAGTCTTGTTAAATCGTATTATTTAGAACTCTATTAGATAAATTACTTTACCTTACTCGTACTCTTTTCATTTAATCTGTTTTATGATATTTTATATATAACTTTCACTTATCTTTATTTGTATGTATTATATTTTTTATTACTATTTTGTATGCCCCCCTCTATTTTAACTTTTGTTAGCATCATTCCTCTACGCAAAGGTTGTCTGGAAGAAACCACTTTCAGAGTGATAAGACCGCCTATTGTACATACTTTAATTTAGTTTTAACTGTACTTGATGTTTCTGTATTATGGTGTACAAAAAATAATAAATAAATAAATAATTAAACTTGTTTTTTATTTTTAGACTTTTCTTATTTAAGTCCATAGTTTAATTGAATAGTATGCCCATAGATTACCTCATATAAGGCATATTTGCCATAGTTGCCACGCTTGGCAAGTGGGTTGGCAAACAAAGCTTTTAGTTTTAGTCGTTATAAGGAAGACGCTGCTGTCCAGCTCCCGATTTTTTCCCTTTGTTAACTTATACGGCACCCACGGGATCATATGGGGTATTCTTACACCACCGCTACACGGCATTATACCTATTAGATTAAACTTGCGTAATCTTCAAGTGAAATTGACGGATTCAACTTGGCTGGGCAGCTTTCGGGAAATGACGATACATCTTCTCATCAGGTATACCTCAAAACATGATTCATAGATAGTGGAGTTATCGTAGAAACGTGATCCTTTTCTGCTAGCTGCATGAGAATGCTCAAGGTTGCTCAGCGAGCTATAAATAGGGCTATGCTCGGAGTTTCCTTTAATGATAGACTTAAAAATTAGGATATCCGCAGTAGAACCAGAGTAACCAGCGTAGCCCAACGGATCAATAAGCTGAAGTGACAATAGGCCGGCTATATAATTCATGAATGATGAATGCATCACAAGTGCCGTTGTACTGATACTTATATTTATGTGCAAAATTGAACTAATGGCACCATCTGTTGACCTACAATAATAGCGTCCGTAAAAGAAATCGACGCGGTCGATATCCACATAAAAATGAAGATCAAGATAGATAGATAGATAGATAAAAAGTTTATTTGTATCTCCAATTACACACGTAAATTCAGTGATTAAACTAGATATACAATCAAAGTATTATGGAAAAAATATACATAAATAAACTTCTAATCTAAATATACATGTGTGTTGCAGTGAAACGAATGGGTCATAGCTCAGCGATTTATATTGCTCAGAGAGCAAACACTGAATGATGAAAAAATTTTTGCACATTAACATTATTGTAGTGTAATTATGTCTGAAAGATGTGTCCTTTCAGCTCTATGATTTATATCTTGGGTTTAATTTAGTAAAACATTACGGAAAAGATGTATAAGACTGCGTACCCAATTAAGGCTAGTACCTAAATGACTTAAAAATCATGATGAGTTAGTAAAAGAAAAAAGAATAAGAAAAGAAAATAGCATGCCATGGTTTATAGATGGCAGACAAAGTGTTTGGGAATACCTTGTTTTTGTTTATCTAGAAGATATGTTTTGAATTTATTTTTAAACTTGTAGTTGGTGTTAAGATTTCTTATTGGTGGTGGGAAAAAGAAGGTACTGGTAAAAGATAGTGCGAGTATCGGGTCATCCTAGCTGCGTGCATAGATTATAAAATCACGTAGGAGTATGGTCAAGAACGACTGAAGCCTTTCTCATCCGAAAATATAGTTGAAGGCAAGTTGGAGCTAATCGCGACTGCCAGTAACCGTGAGTTTACCTCCTTCATTTAACCTTCCAGGTGGGCTAGACTAATTTTTCTCTCACTGTATGTAAATCAAGAAGCAATTTCAACTACGATTCTAATTATTTTTATTTTAAAGTAGAAGTGTTACGATTAGTTAAAGAAGTTCAATCCGTGCGTTTTGTAATCTTTTTCAAAGTGGTCTGTACGATCGCGAATTTTTTATGGTGTTTCGGGTCCAATTCATTCGAAAACTTCAAAATTACAGTTCACGGCAATTCAGCTTTAGTGAAAACAAACTCTACAGTTAAAACATAGTAAATTACTTATTTTATTGTGTTTGATGATTTTTGTGATAAAATACAAAATAATTTATTAAATTTATTTGGTATATAATTTTATAATAAGGGAGAATAATTCGTTAATATTGATCACTTGATTTATAGTTGGACGTTATATGCTGTTCGTAGTTCCTACACGGACGGAATAGGTAAATAACGACGGAAAACATACTAGGTGGTAGGACTAACTGAATAGGAGTCCATCTGGATATTTCTGATACTAAACAGCAGTATTGTGTTTCAGTCCGAAGTTCACAGAGAGCCAGTTCGATCTTTAAAAAGATATTTTTTAAAGATCGAATTAATTAAAATTAAAAGAAAAATTAATTTGAACGCAAAGTAGCGGACTGGCGGTGTAAGAATATTTACTACCTTATATAATCCTGTGAGTGTGTCATAAAAAAACTGCAGTTGTCATCCCGTATGCCAAGCGTGACGACTACAGCAAATATTTACTCTATGAGGCAATACATAGGGAGGCTTATGTAAAGGAAAAAATTAAAAATAAAAAAATAAAGAGTATGCTGCCTTGCGGCAAGCCCGCAGTAATATATCACCACGATATATGAGTTCCCTCAACGTGAATGCACTGTTGCCACAAATTTGAAACCACTGAATTACTGATGGAGATAGGTTAAGGAGTTACTCAATAGTACGTCTTAGTCATCTGTGTTGAAAGTGTTTCTTAAATCCAATAATTATGAGATCCGCAATTCATGTTATCAGTTCAACTGACAATAAATATGAAGAAAACTACTTAATGTATATAATGAACTTAAAAATCGATCGGGTTGAAGTTTTAAAATTTAAAAGGTTGAACTCCTATCAGATTGTGGTACGTGAGTGAACTAATTGTTCAATCTGTTCAACTCTGTAAGACAATAGATTATAGGGTCCTGACTGCCCGCAGCTTGAGTAATATGTTACATAGTACATACAATAGTTTACCACCGGCGATTTTTCCGGACCGACGACAATATAGCGAACTTCAACTAAAGAGCTTACTCCTTTCTAAAGGGCCGGCAACGCACTTGCAATTCTCCTGGTATTGCGGTTGATCACGGGCGGCGGTAGTCACTTAACATCAGGTGAGCCGCATGCTCGTTTGCCTTCTCTTCGATAAAAAAAAAATACATGCGCCGCTACTGCTGTATGAACTACATAACATTTTATTTGACTTTAAAAAAGAGGTTCTATATTCGAAGCGTTTCTTTCTTTTTTGTTCATTTAATATTCTTCATAGAAATCTTTCATAAGGATTGCGATTTCATTGATCGATTATCCGCTGACTAAACTTATTGTATTTCTCTCCAACCATTTATAGGTTTTAAAAAATCAGAACTTCTTAATGGTACTTATTTCCTTTCTACTTAAAGTGATTACATGTGCGCAATATAAAATTCACATTTTTATGACCCTTCTAATTTATTTTTATCACCTACATATTATAATGTAATTTTTATTTGTTTATTTTAATGTTTCATACTACATAGCGAGACATAAAGAATAAATCTTTAATCTGTATTATTAAAGGTAATAAAACTAAGAAGACGAGTACCTTTTATCTGTAACGCATGAACTGTAACGAGTACCATTACTAATTTAATTATTTAATGAATTACTGTCAAATTTCAACCACTGGATGACCATTATTAAGCTTGTAGCAGTGAGTAGCCACAAAATAATAAATAAGACTGCAAACCAAGTAAATCACTAACTTACTCGACTTTTAAACAAGCAGTGAGTAGCCACAAAATAATAAATAAGGCTGCAAACCAAGTAAATCACTAACTTACTCGACTTTTAAACAATCGAAAACAGTATTTTATTCGAACAAAGTAACAGACACAGCTAGTTATATTTAAATAAGTTATATAAAAAATATGTTATGTATTTAAAATAAATTAATCCTTATAAGGCAAATTTATTTGATTCCAGTTTTAATATATAACAAAGTAAGAAAGGAAAAAGCGAAAACTATTTTGGGATATTTGAAAAAGATTTGTCTGAGTTTTTCGAGATGATCCTGTTGATCATTTTCTTTCACTTGTTTACTTTTTTAATATTTTATATACAATACTCTAAGTATTGTAAGATTTGTTAAAGTCTAAGCATTGAAAACTTTTTTATAAAATCAAAGTGATAAACAATGCAGCAGATTTAAATTACAGCATGTGGTTATTTAAATTGCAGTTTACAAATCTATAATTCTTCTTCTTCATCAGAACTCCACTGTTGGTAATGAGTATCTCTTATAGCGAAGATTTGGCTTCATCATCTTGGTGGATGGATTTGAATATCGTAGTTTCAGACGTGTTCCACCTTAGACGATGCTTTCCATCACCGGCCTATGTATTGTACTACTAGAGTAAAAGAGACGGCAATACCACCATCTAACAGAAGCTATTAAATTTATCCGGCATTTATTATATTCGTCCTTTTTGCCGCCAATACACTGTTGTAAATCATGTTACATAGATCACCAAAATAATAAATAATAACTATAATTCTTCTTTCAACAGCTTTATTTCCACATACTAATTGAAAACGGGTAAATACTCGTACAAATTGATAAAACACAGTAAAGAGTCACATCAAGCAAATGAACCGGCCTCAGCTTTTTCAGCTTAATTAAATTAAAAATTCGCTTAGCGCTCGGTAACACATCTGTGTTATCCGGATCCTTTTAGCAGCTTTTATAATAACTCGAATCGTTAGCGTAGAAACTAGGCGCACGCCATAAATTTTATAGTTCTCTAGCAAACAAAGTTCAATTCCTGCTGACACCAGTGATTTTTTAAATTGCAATTTTATGGGCTCATTTATAATCTGTTCACTTAAAGTAGATAAACGAAACAGAGATAAAGCTTGTTACGAACGTGCAAAATTGATTTTAAGCTATAGCATAGCTTCTATCGCGGGCCTTGAGTGCGGGAAAATCCAGAAATTTCGTAACGAAAAAAACCTCACGCTCTCCGACGGGCACGGAGGTGTGGCTTGAATGCCGTGCATTGTCTAACGATGGTCTAACGTCGTTTATTTTCCTCAGTCTTTGTTGTCTTTGTCGAAGAGTTTTGAAATTTTGAATATGAATGAACAAAGTGCATTTATTATAAAGGCTGCTCTCTCGCAAAAAGCTTGAAAAAAGCGTGCAGATGAACCAACTTTTCGTCGACACTTACATAGAAATTACATATGAAAAAAATAGCTAGTAATCTACATGATCTGATACGTAATTTGGTTTAGCCATAATTTTTCTATCGGTGTCACATGATAAATAAAAAATACCCAAATCACTTCCAAATCGTTGAGATGAAACCACTTTACTCCTTCATTGTTTATCAAAGGAATATAAAAAAAATATCTACTGCTTTGCAATACAAAATAAAATAATTTGGTTTGTATACTTTTTAGAAATATGTATTATTTTTATGATAATAAATTAAAAATGCGTCCCAATTAAATACTGCGTCTATATCACCCCCGCATTCGTCCACGAATTCAGTGCGGGGCGCATCGTGTTGCTAGGTGGACGTACGCCGCGTTGCGAGAGCTCAGCACTACGAAATAAAATCGTAAAATATTACTGCAAAAATTTAATTTTGTTAATAGTGGAGTAGGTTTTTTCTGATTCTTGTTTAATAGTAGTGTTTTATAGTTATATTAATTGTACAGTTTTATTAATGTTTAAGTTTAGTTTGTAAAATATGGGGAATAAGCAGAAACGATTGAAGAGAGGTCTAAAAAAATATTACAAACAAAAGGATATACATTTATCAAGGTAAGTTTTAAGTGCATCTACATATTTCATAATATTAGACAGGTGCTGTTTATAAAATACCTATATTACTGTGATTTCGCCACTCTGTGACGAGACAAAGCGCGGCAAACGCAAGTGGCGGCAAGGCGCGAGCCGCGTCGTCGCATGCTGGTAGCGCATGTCTGAGAAATTAAAAAATATATATTTCGAAGAAATGTGAAGTTCGTCAACACGCATTGAGGCAGCGTGGCGGACATTTCCTTGCCTTAAAACCCTCTCAGAAATTAGAGGAGGCCTGTGCCCAGCAGTGGGACGTATATAGGCTGTAACTTTACTTTTTTTACTTTTATAAATATTTTATTTTACCGACGAAAATTTTAAAGAAAAATAAAAAATAAGCAACCGACAATCTACTAGGTCCCTAGGTGACTTGAGAGATGTCAGTGTAACAAAACAAAACGGCCCAGAAAAGAGACTTTCCAACTGATAGCTAAATCAGCACGCAACAATTTCATTGGTGCCAGTGGGGATCGAACCCGGGTTGCTCCCGTACTGTAATACCTACAACGAGCGCTAACCATGTGAGCTACCACGGCTCTCAACGACATCGTTCCGTTCGTGTACAGCGCTGAAGATAGCAGAGTAAAAAATTAGAGATTGTGTGTTTGAAATTTGTCATCTGTGAGAGTGAATTTTATCTGTGTACTCTGTAACAAATAACTATATAGAATATAGAAAAAAATCTGAAAATGAAATTTCGCCATTTTTGTTTGTGTACTGGTTAGGAACTCGATCAAAAATTTGATATTTTTTCTGTTTTTATACGTTATTTCTAATGTTATTTTACACCAAATTAATTGTGAAGATATTTTCTTTAGGAAATATGTTTCATTACGACGATTCAAAAACGTTTATATATAATAATGAATGATAAAAATTCCTGAATAACCTACATGTATTGTAAGATATTAAAAATATTTTAAACAATATTAACTTCTCATTTATACAATAAGAGAAAAAAATTGTTTTCTTATCGGTCACCACGCTCAAAAAGTGTAACTTGATTTAATATCAAAGACTTAACTGCATAAATAAAATAAAAATAAATAATTAATTATAATTGCATAAGTTGATAAAAAATGCTATGCAATAGCTTTACCGCGGCAGTTCCCGAGTGCCACACGTCTTTTTTTATTTTGGTAGGGTTGTCAGAATAGGTGAAAACAAATAAAACAAAACATTTGTTAAATAGTTTTATTATTCAGTAATAGTAATTTAAGAAGTAATAATAAAGATCATGTTAAGAATACAAAATTCAATTTAAATACAAAGTTTCGACTCCATGCATTAGGAGACTTTAGGAGACTTTAATGGAAGGGTTGGGGTGAAGAGGTCTGGTTATGAAAGGATATTGGGAATGTTTGGTGATGAAAGTATAAATGAGAATGGTGAAGACCTCCTCACCGTATGTGCGGAAAAGAATCTTTTTGTGACGAATACTTTTTTTCGTCATAAGAAGATTCACATGTATACATGGGAAAGAGGTGATGATAGAAGCATGATAGATTTCGTAATTGTGGATGAAAGAATGAGGAGCGCAGTCGTAGATACAAGGGTTTACCGGGGGTCCAACGTAGGGACGGATCATTACTTGGTCTTATGTCGAATTAATGGTCTTTTCAAGCGTTGGCGGCATCGGACATCTGTGTCTACCACTGCGTTACAGCGTATAAGAATAGAGAAGTTACAAGATGAAGATGTGAAAGAGAAGTATAAATGTAGACTGAGAGAAAATATTAGATGTTTAAATGAGCTGGGTATGAATGATTCAGACTTGAATACTGTGTGGTATAATATTAAGAAAGGTTTGGTGGATACCGCCACCGAAGTATGTGGTGTAAGTAAGAGAACAAATGAAAGGAAAAGTAATACGTTATGGTGGGATGATGAGGTACGGGTGGGGTGGAAATTGAATCAAAGAAGAAAGCATGGTTAGATTTACTGGCAACCAAAGCTGGTAATTCTTCTGGTATGAATGATGAGATTGAAGGAAAAAAGGCAGAATTTAGACGTCTAAATAAGAGAGTAAAAGAAGTTGTTGAAAGGAAAAAGAAAGAAAGAACGGATAAGAATGATAGAAGGATATCTGATAATTTCCAGGCTAACATAAAAATGTTCTGGAAACTCGTAAGAACTGCCAGGGGAAATACAAAACAGCCTATAATAAATGCTATAAGAGACGAAAATGGATGTATTCTGAATGATGAAGTTTCGAATTTAAACAGATGGAAGGAATACTTTGAAAGCGTATTTATGAGTGAAGAGTCGTCTGAACTAAATGAACTAGAAATTCCGAAAGAAGTGGAAAGGGGTATGGAGATAAGTGTAGATGAAATAATGAAAGCAATGAAAAGCACGAAAGCAGGTAAGGCAGCTGGATACGATAGAGTATCACTCGATATGCTAAGGGCTGGAGAGGGAGTGGTGGCAGGCCTGCTGTACACCTTGTTTAATTTATGTTGGGAATTAAAACGGGTACCGGATGACTGGTGTAAAGCAGTACCAATATATAAAGGAAAAGGTTCACAGCAGGACTGCAAAAACTACCGCGGTATCAGCTTGCTTAGTATTGTGGGTAAACTGTATGCTAAGGTGTTAATTGAAAGAGTTATGAAAGAAACTGATGGAAAAATTTGGGATGTGCAAGCGGGTTTTAGAAAGGGAATGGGGTGTACAGATCAAGTCTTTTCCATGCGCATGATTGCGGAGAAGTTTTTGGCTAAAAACCAGAAAGTTTTTTGTGCATTCATGGACTTGGAAAAGGCTTATGACAGAGTGGACAGGAATGTGTTATGGCAAACACTGAACTCATATGGGTTGAGCGCTGGTTTGATACAGGCATTAAGGTCTCTTTATAGGGACTCTAGTGCTTGTGTCAGGATCAATGGGGTCTGGTTCTGGGGACTGGTTTGGCATCCAAAAAGGTGTCAGACAGGGCTGTGTAGCTTCCCCTTGGCTGTTCAACCTATTTATGGACCGGTGTTTGCAAACTTTGAAAGATGAAGAATGTGGGTTAAAAATGGGCGAGTTAACCATCAAATGCCTTTTGTATGCCGATGATCAAGTCATATTTGCGTCATCGGCGGCTGAGTTGCAAATGGTGGTTACATTAATGAACTGGGAATTAAAAGAAAGGGGAATGAAAGTGAACGCATGTAAGACGAAAGTGATGGTTTTTGAAAGAGAAGAAAGCAAAACGGTATGTGAAATAAGAATAGAAGGAGAGTTAATTGAGCAAGTGGATGAGTTTGTGTATTTGGGATGTGTATTTAGCAGGGATGGTAGATATGACAGGGATATAGAACGACGAGTAAATGCAGGGAATAGAGTGAATGGGGCACTACACTCTATTATGAAGAACCAGAATGTGTCAAAGCAGGCACGTATGGTAATTCATAATGCTGTGTTAGTCCCTACTTTAATGTATGGTAGTGAAAGCTGGGTGTGGCAGAAGAAGCACGAAAGTAGAATAAATGCTGTAGAAATGCGGTCTTTAAGGAATATGCTAGGGTTGAATCTGAATGACAGGGTGAGAAATTGCGTGATAAGAGATAAATGTGGTATGCAAGATGATGTTGTGACCAGGATTAAGAAAGGAATGCTTCGGTGGTTTGGTCATGTGGAAAGAATGAATGAGGAAAGAGTGACAAAGCAAATTTATATGGCAGATGTAAACGGCCGAGTCGGGAAGGGACGCCCTAGGAAAAAGTTTATCGACCAAATTGGCGATATTTTGAAAATGCGCCACGTTAGAAGTACCCTTAACCGACGAGCATGTATGCGTAGATATATGGATGTAAAGGAGGCGAAAGAGGTATGTCAGGATCGTGCCAAATGGAAGTCCGTAGTCTCTGCCTACCCCTCTGGGTGACAGGCGTGAGTGTTTATTATGACTCCATGCCAATAACCGTTAAAGAGTTCCCTTGTTAGGAGAAAATGCTGGCTGCAGCAGCAGTTCATGAATAATCGTGTTAAACTATCAAAACTAACATACAAAATTTCGTGATCCTGCTACTACACTTCGAAGAGTTTCCTAGTAAGGAAACAATCCTGGCTGCAGCGCCATGTTATATGGATATAATATGATAGATCATATTATTGCATTACCACTGAAGTTACGGTATTACAAATTTGAACACAATCAGACATCGGAAAGTGGTTCAAATCTTACTTGATATAAGTAAACATAACACGCATACCTACTACATACCAACCCACCCACATATCTACAAATGTTTATTAAAAGCTTGTAATAAAAAAAGGGTTAAAACACACCGTGTAGTACCCTCTTATTATTAAAAAAGGGTCACACAATAAAATAAAGGTACTTAAAAAAGAAATAATCAAATATTTACTTGTATTTTTATTTTTACAAGTATCATTTATACACACAGTACAATAAATAACCGCCATTATTAATACCACGTTTTACATTATAATATTCAAACTTGCAACTAACAAGACAAACATCGTGCTTCGCACCGACCCTGAGATGGTCCACTGGCTGTGCCAATGTAACCGGCTTTTTCAGTCCCGCCGCGCGTACGCAACAAGCGGCCAGTGGTCTTGAACACATGCCCCGCGTGCTTGTAGTAGTGCAACTAATTTGCGCGGTTGTATGAAGCAAATATGGGCAACCCTCCGGAAAGCTGGGGAGGGAGGTTGGGAATGCTCATAGCATACCACGCAGCCGGCTGCGTGGTTATGTGGTGACTTTTACCCACTAAACCCAACCTTTTGGGAACGTATACGAACGCGAAACTCCTTGGCAGAAAGGAGGGCGCAGTATGAAGCTTTATCTCTGTTACATTTATATACTCATGTGCATTTTTTTTCGCGTCGCCTTTGTACGTTCGTACGTACGTAAGATGCGGCATCTTGTCAAATGCAACGCGTGTAAACAATGTGCAGGAGAATATAGCATTTTAATATGAAGTACCGAAGTGAAAGATTTTTTGCTACCTTACTTGTGTATTATTATTTATATCCGTATTTTTTAACAATAAACATAGGAATAAAAAGGTATTCTACTTTGTTATTATAAAATTACTATTGTATTATGATTAAATAAAATATTGTATATCTAATAACAAAACTCAAATTCAAATTCAAAGTCATTTTTTTATTTATTTATTGGTACAATAAAGTATGATCTTAAATTATGTCTAATGGCCCATTTACATTGTACCACTTTATATGGTGTGCAAATATTTTATAGATGTACATGCAAAAAAAATTAAACAATGAGTGGGAATTTAATTTCGTACATTTATGATTATTAAAAGATAAATTAATTGATGTCAAAATTATAATGTCATTTAAGTAATAGACTTTAAAATTTCAGATTATGTTATGATTGTATTTAATTGGTTATGTCCATACTTTCAGGTAATTCACATTTAATCAATTATTAGTTATATACCAATATTACTGACAAAAAGACATAAATTCATTTAGGTCGTAAAAACATTTTTTTAACCATTGTATCAACTTTTTTAAACATTTTTAAAGGTAACCCTTTAAAGTCGTTGGGTATTTTATATACCATGATAGCATATACTTATGAATTATTTTTATACAATTTGAGCCTGCACTGAGGTAAATATAGCTTTTGTTCATTTCTAGGAGCTACATTTCGTTCAGTTCAACGAAGTTCAACACAGACAAAATTAAGACATCATTTTCAAAAAGTTTCAGAATATTTCATAATATTAATTAATATTATTTAGAGTTTTCGAATGAATTGAACCACTGTATAGACCACTATGAAAAAGATTAGAAAATGCGAGGATTGAACTTCGCTAAGTAATCGCGACACTTCTACGTAAAAATAAAAATAATTAGAACAGTAGTTGTAATTGCTACTTGGTTTACCTACAGTTAGAGGAAAATTAGTCTGGCATACCTGGAAGGTTAAATGAAGGAGGTAAACTAACGGTTAGCGGCAGTGGCATATAGCTCCAACTTGTCTTCCACGTTATTTTCGGATATGAAAGGCTTCGGTCTTTCTTGAATATACTCCTACGTCATTTTATAGTCTATGCACGCAGCTGGGTCGATCCGATACACTTACTGACGCTTATTACATTGATGTTCTCTTGGAAGGTTTAGACAAGAACAGCCATTACCAATACAGTTCCTCTTGATTCTTAATTACATGTGGATATCGATTGCGTAGATTTCTTTTACAGAAGCTATTTTCGTAGGTCAACAGATGGCGCCATCAGTTTAGTTTTGCTTATTTTTATTGAAAGGTAAAGAAGGTAAACCAGTACAATGACACTTGATGGTGCATTCATCATTCATGACAGCATCTTAAATGTCAACTGTTGAACAGAAGCCTCCCTCAAGAATTGGCATAAGGCATAGACCTCAGCCTCTATCAGCCTCAGCTATCTATCGATTTCCTGCATATCTTTCCACGTAGTTGCTTTATCTAGTGTGTGGTCACCCTATAGATATACACACACACATATATATATATATATATATATATATATATATATACACTTCGCCTACTGGTACGAAGCTGCCACTCAAAAACCTTTCATCCTCATCAGTTGTTGATTCCTTATGGCCGGCCCTTGTCACTTCAGCTTACTAATCCATTAACTATGCCGGTTACTTTGGTTTTAGAGCGGATCTCCTCATTTTAAGTGTATCAGAGGAACCTGAGCGTAGCCCTCTTCATAGCTCGCTGAGCAACGTTAGAATTTTTATGCGCTCAGCAGTAAAGGATCATGTCTCAGATCAATAAATCATGTTTTTAGGTATACCTGAGAAGATGTATCGTAATCTCCCAAACGCTGCTCAGCCGAGTTGAATCCGTCAATGTCACTTGATGATTACGCAAGTTCAATTTAATAGGTGCGATCATATTAGGTATGTAATGCCATGTAGTGTCGGTGTTAGAACATCCATATACCCGATATTATGCCATGGGTGTCGTATAAGTTAACAAAGGGAAAAAATCAGTAGATGGACAACATCGTCTACTTTATTACAACTAAACCTTAAGGCTACGGTTGCCAACCCGCTTGCCAAGCGTGGCAAATATGGCAAATATCTTCCCTATGTAGCAATCTATGGTGAGCCTTTTATTCAGTAGTGGACTTTAATAGCCTATAACGGTGATGGTAACGGTATAATGCATTTAATACATTTTTGCTACATATTTACCCTTACTCTCCTACCTAATTATCATAAAGTAATTGCCTATTGAATTGTCTATTGATTCGCTAGCTGCGGCATTTAAGTGTAAGTCAAATAAGAAATAACGTCGACTACTCAAATGATTATATTTTTATAAACTCAGTGTTCATATAAAAACTAGTTGGCTTGCCAAACGTTAACTCACCTTTCTAGTAACTGGCGTAATGAGAAACTCATTTTAAATGCAATTCAGACTTTTACAGTGTACATAATATAGAATTTATCAAAAACTCGATTAGAAACTGATTGTAAGACATATCGGTCGGCCCAACCGGAGTATTTACGGAATACCAGCATAAAATAACAGCTTAATGCTGCTGTGTTTTGAATAGTGACTGTAAACCTTTTTTACTAGAAACGAGGCATTTTATGTTAGTCCTCGTGGTAACAAGATTTCTGTATTTTGATTTTTAATTGAGGATAAATTTAGATAATTATCGGTTACATCATTCATTTATCATCAGGATAAATGGTAGGAAAAAACTGTAAGTCCCTTCATATTCTTCGGTTTGTGAATACTAAATTAAGTAAGCAACAAATAGTAATGGCTGTTATATTAAATGAGATGCTCATTTAACTTACTAGGTTTGACTATTTAATAAAGAAATTTTACCCTCCTACAACTGAATTATTCGGCAGCCTAGACAATCCAGTATTTTCTTGTAGATATTGCTAAAAATAAAAATAAGGGACAGGTTTTAAAGCGCCAATATGGAATAAATATATTTTTTGTAGGTGTATTACCCTCTATATTAGCAGTTCCTTTTTTACATGGGGAAATGCCTACGCATACCCGCCTTGTTGGGGCAAGGACGGGTTATTTTGGACTCGCATCGACCAAAACCCCATGGTGTTCCACCTTCATCGCATATTGGCTGGGCCACGGAAACGATTTCGCACACATACATGGCCCCACAAGCGCCAGCCGCCACATGGCGGCACCTCCTCGGGATAGAACTATTCTTCCCCCGTCTCCTTCTTACGTAAGACGCAATAGTACACACGTGCGACGTGCCCTTCTCTGCAGCCTATATCTTAACATGCGCAACAAACACCCCCGTGTCCGATGCGCGAAGGCCACCACCACATCAATAAACGGCACGGCCCCATCAGAGTTGCGGAGGATAGTACTCCGCGACTCAACCTCGATTGCAGCGGCAGGAGGAGAGAGCACCACTCTCGCCGCAGCCCACCAACACACCTCCGAAGTGGGCTCGCCAAGCCCACTTGGAGTGGCCTCCTCGAGCCGGCCCGACACCCCGGGACAGCCATGTAGGTTCCTCTTAGTTCACCGCGGGTGACCAATTTACGGCTACTAAGCCCTCCCGCCACGACGAGGGAACCCGTTCGGGAGGGATATTAGCAGTTCCTATATCTCATATGTTGTGTTAAATTTATTAAAATCCAATTTTATTAGTATTGTTTTATTTAAGGAGGAATATCGTCGTCACCCTGTTTATGAAAATACCTAAATAAAATGAGATTTTATGTAGTCCTGACTTTGCGATTGTCTTTCAATTTATAATATTGTAAATATGAGTCATTTTGATTCATAAATAATAATAATATTGATAATCCTCTTGACCAAATTTTGGTCACGACGGCCAGCTTCAAAGGACTGAGACTAGCCATCGGCGCAGGACGAGATTATAGAGCTTAAGTGTATACACAAGAACAGGTGCACTTTTTATTCGTTTACTCTCATTGTTCCATGGGACGATAAGTCGACATGACTGGAGGGACAGGTAGCACAGGCACAGGTAGGACCTGTACGGCTGTAAGCACTTTCAAGGCACGGCGGTGAGACACCTCCATCATCCTGATCCTGCTACAGAAAATTCCTTGATGGAAAAACTCAATATATGTTTCTTTCTTGGCCCGAATCGAGATTTGAACCCAGGACTTCATGATCATCTACATAACACCACTATAACTACTAGACCAAAGATGCAGTCTTATTTTTAGTTTTAATTCCATATTTATGGAATTTCTTAATAACGACTACATCTTCACCCATCGGATCAAAACAAAGCTACGAACTATCGTGTAAACTAAACAAATATTATAACTATTTATGTATACAATCGTTCAAGGCATTTAGATGTGACACGATCACTAACAGACTCACAAGCAATTATTTGTATATTAAGTATAGTTAATGATATAATGTATTTAAAGATTACCGTTACCGTTATGGCCTATCAAATTCCTCTACTGCACATAGGCCTCCCCCATATATTCCCATCACAGGGGAATAATAGAATCTTGCTTTTTTCCACGCTTGCCAGGCGTTATTAGGAGGATGCTACTGCTTATCTACTGGTTTGTTTTCCTCTGTCGTGTTTTACGACATCCGCGGCACGATATGGAATGGTGGATATTTTAACACCGCCACTACACAGTCAATTCTTTTGTTTAAAGATTATTTCATAAAAATGAATATGCTGTTTTGCCATTATCTTCTTTCGCATGTTAAAACTATGGCTTATGACCTATTATTACCATCATAATATTGTGCCTTTTTTAATTTATTTGTAACGACGATTGAAGCGTGCACTTAAATATGAAATCTTTATTTGGAGCCTTTAAATAGCAGTGTGAGTTGCTGCTGCTTAATTATCTAACTATACCTCTTCTTCATTATTCCTCCTCGAGCTTACTCCTTTTTAAAAATGCTATCTCCCTGGTGTAGCAGTTGTTGGACTCTTAATCAGGTTTGGCGCCTCTTCTAAAACAAAATCATTATAAATCCTTAAAAGTACACCGCTGGAAATGAACATCTCTATTGTGAATAGGATTGTCATCATCACGCTCGGCAGACGAATTGATATTCTTAGTACCAGACGTAAACACCTTAAGCGTTACTTCGTGTCACCGGTCTGGTGTTTTAAGTCTAAGTATGCAATCGAGAAGGTTATATTACCACCTAGTGAAAGCTATTATATTTTTTTACTTTTTCCATAGTAGCCTCTTAATACTCGATGTGACACCCATGAGATGAAAAGGACTGATGATTTTCTTAAGGCGTCACTACACAGCACACAGTCAATTAAAACTGAGCGTCTTCAAGGCAAGAGCGAATATGCTTGTAACACTTAAATATTGCAATATATTTAGAGCTTCATCACAGCTTTGCACCAGGATAGTGAGAGACTACAATAGTCAAGTACTGGTAATCTTCTAATTTACACAAAACAAGAGTGAATATATATATATATATATATATATATATATATATATATATATATATATACATATATATATATATATATATATAAGATGAAACTTTGTGTGGATAGGTGACACTGTTATCTTATTCTTATGTGATATCGAGATAGCAACCGCGCGAAGTCGGGGCGGATCGCCAATTATAAGTAAAATAGAAAAACTAGCCGAAGATTGGAAAGTGTGTAAAATATTGAATGTAATTGTACATTTAAAGCAAGTTAATACAGCGAGAAAGTTTCACCTTGTTAACAATAAAGGAGCTCATTGATGACGGCGAACAAGTAACAATGGATCCTTACGCCACTCATTTATCTTCATTACGAACAATTCTAGCGCCGATCTTATTTCCTGTCTTTCAATTTATTACGTATATAAAATAATGAAAACAATTTACCATAAATACGAAATTTCTATCAATAGAAGATTTTTTACACTAATAAATTTATAACTCTAATAATTTATAATTCTAAATCTGAACTTCTTTTTTTTAAACAATAAAGGTTATAACCATGTGTTCTTGGACATGTGTCCCACTAATCGTAAGTGGATTTTGTGGCCAATAAACATCTACATTTATCCTTGCTATAGTGTGGTCACGAAATTAGTCGGTTTGACTGGGAAGGTCCACGCTCTCACAGAATGCCACCTTAAAATAGCAGATTAATGCTGCTGTGTTTCGTATGGTGCGTGTAGAGAGCTGTAAGTTTTTACATAAATCAAAGCATTCTATACTTGTCCTCAGAGGTTGGACTAAATAAAACCGGCCAAGAGCGTGTTGGGCCACGCTCAGTGTAGGGTTCCGTAGTTTCCTGTCCGTCACAATAAGTGTTCCCACTTATGAGTTTAAAGGTGGGTATCCATTATGTTCGCGCTCTAGGAGCGCTCCGCGCTCCTGCAACTACTTTCGGAAATGGGTACTGTTGTTTCCATCCAAGTTCAAAATGATTTTCCTAGAAAGTCTGTTGATGATGTAGGCTGCTGGTGTCGTCTGGGAGAAAAATATACAAAAAAAAAATTTGGTGAGCGCGTGTACATCCGCGGGGAGGGAGACATAGGTGTCACCTCGTATGATGTTCTAGTGCAACTAACTCGAAACGCGGGATCATGTACCTCAGGGAGGCATAGACCTCAGCCTCTATCAGCCTCAGCTATCTATCGATTTCCTGCATATCTTTCCACGTAGTTGCTTTATCTAGTGTGTGGTCACCCTATAGATATACACACACACATATATATATATATATATATACACTTTGCCTACTGGTACGAAGCTGCCACTCAAAAACCTTTCATCCTCATCAGTTGTTGATTCCTTATGGCCGGCCCTTGTCACTTCAGCTTACTAATCCATTAACTATGCCGGTTACTTTGGTTTTAGAGCGGATCTCCTCATTTTAAGTGTATCAGAGGAACCTGAGCGTAGCCCTCTTCATAGCTCGCTGAGCAACGTTAGGATTTTTATGCGCTCAGCAGTAAAGGATCATGTCTCAGATCAATAAATCATGTTTTTAGGTATACCTGAGAAGATGTATCGTAATCTCCCAAACGCTGCTCAGCCGAGTTGAATCCGTCAATGTCACTTGATGATTACGCAAGTTCAATTTAATAGGTGCGATCATATTAGGTATGTAATGCCATGTAGTGTCGGTGTTAGAACATCCATATACCCGATATTATGCCATGGGTGTCGTATAAGTTAACAAAGGGAAAAAATCAGTAGATGGACAACATCGTCTACTTTATTACAACTAAACCTTAAGGCTACGGTTGCCAACCCGCTTGCCAAGCGTGGCAAATATGGCAAATATCTTCCCTATGTAGCAATCTATGGTGAGCCTTTTATTCAGTAGTGGACTTTAATAGCCTATAACGGTGATGGTAACGGTATAATGCATTTAATACATTTTTGCTACATATTTACCCTTACTCTCCTACCTAATTATCATAAAGTAATTGCCTATTGAATTGTCTATTGATTCGCTAGCTGCGGCATTTAAGTGTAAGTCAAATAAGAAATAACGTCGACTACTCAAATGATTATATTTTTATAAACTCAGTGTTCATATAAAAACTAGTTGGCTTGCCAAACGTTAACTCACCTTTCTAGTAACTGGCGTAATGAGAAACTCATTTTAAATGCAATTCAGACTTTTACAGTGTACATAATATAGAATTTATCAAAAACTCGATTAGAAACTGATTGTAAGACATATCGGTCGGCCCAACCGGAGTATTTACGGAATACCAGCATAAAATAACAGCTTAATGCTGCTGTGTTTTGAATAGTGACTGTAAACCTTTTTTACTAGAAACGAGGCATTTTATGTTAGTCCTCGTGGTAACAAGATTTCTGTATTTTGATTTTTAATTGAGGATAAATTTAGATAATTATCGGTTACATCATTCATTTATCATCAGGATAAATGGTAGGAAAAAACTGTAAGTCCCTTCATATTCTTCGGTTTGTGAATACTAAATTAAGTAAGCAACAAATAGTAATGGCTGTTATATTAAATGAGATGCTCATTTAACTTACTAGGTTTGACTATTTAATAAAGAAATTTTACCCTCCTACAACTGAATTATTCGGCAGCCTAGACAATCCAGTATTTTCTTGTAGATATTGCTAAAAATAAAAATAAGGGACAGGTTTTAAAGCGCCAATATGGAATAAATATATTTTTTGTAGGTGTATTACCCTCTATATTAGCAGTTCCTTTTTTACATGGGGAAATGCCTACGCATACCCGCCTTGTTGGGGCAAGGACGGGTTATTTTGGACTCGCATCGACCAAAACCCCATGGTGTTCCACCTTCATCGCATATTGGCTGGGCCACGGAAACGATTTCGCACACATACATGGCCCCACAAGCGCCAGCCGCCACATGGCGGCACCTCCTCGGGATAGAACTATTCTTCCCCCGTCTCCTTCTTACGTAAGACGCAATAGTACACACGTGCGACGTGCCCTTCTCTGCAGCCTATATCTTAACATGCGCAACAAACACCCCCGTGTCCGATGCGCGAAGGCCACCACCACATCAATAAACGGTACGGCCCCATCAGAGTTGCGGAGGATAGTACTCCGCGACTCAACCTCGATTGCAGCGGCAGGAGGAGAGAGCACCACTCTCGCCGCAGCCCACCAACACACCTCCGAAGTGGGCTCGCCAAGCCCACTTGGAGTGGCCTCCTCGAGCCGGCCCGACACCCCGGGACAGCCATGTAGGTTCCTCTTAGTTCACCGCGGGTGACCAATTTACGGCTACTAAGCCCTCCCGCCACGACGAGGGAACCCGTTCGGGAGGGATATTAGCAGTTCCTATATCTCATATGTTGTGTTAAATTTATTAAAATCCAATTTTATTAGTATTGTTTTATTTAAGGAGGAATATCGTCGTCACCCTGTTTATGAAAATACCTAAATAAAATGAGATTTTATGTAGTCCTGACTTTGCGATTGTCTTTCAATTTATAATATTGTAAATATGAGTCATTTTGATTCATAAATAATAATAATATTGATAATCCTCTTGACCAAATTTTGGTCACGACGGCCAGCTTCAAAGGACTGAGACTAGCCATCGGCGCAGGACGAGATTATAGAGCTTAAGTGTATACACAAGAACAGGTGCACTTTTTATTCGTTTACTCTCATTGTCCCATGGGACGATAAGTCGACATGACTGGAGGGACAGGTAGCACAGGCACAGGTAGGACCTGTACGGCTGTAAGCACTTTCAAGGCACGGCGGTGAGACACCTCCATCATCCTGATCCTGCTACAGAAAATTCCTTGATGGAAAAACTCAATATATGTTTCTTTCTTGGCCCGAATCGAGATTTGAACCCAGGACTTCATGATCATCTACATAACACCACTATAACTACTAGACCAAAGATGCAGTCTTATTTTTAGTTTTAATTCCATATTTATGGAATTTCTTAATAACGACTACATCTTCACCCATCGGATCAAAACAAAGCTACGAACTATCGTGTAAACTAAACAAATATTATAACTATTTATGTATACAATCGTTCAAGGCATTTAGATGTGACACGATCACTAACAGACTCACAAGCAATTATTTGTATATTAAGTATAGTTAATGATATAATGTATTTAAAGATTACCGTTACCGTTATGGCCTATCAAATTCCTCTACTGCACATAGGCCTCCCCCATATATTCCCATCACAGGGGAATAATAGAATCTTGCTTTTTTCCACGCTTGCCAGGCGTTATTAGGAGGATGCTACTGCTTATCTACTGGTTTGTTTTCCTCTGTCGTGTTTTACGACATCCGCGGCACGATATGGAATGGTGGATATTTTAACACCGCCACTACACAGTCAATTCTTTTGTTTAAAGATTATTTCATAAAAATGAATATGCTGTTTTGCCATTATCTTCTTTCGCATGTTAAAACTATGGCTTATGACCTATTATTACCATCATAATATTGTGCCTTTTTTAATTTATTTGTAACGACGATTGAAGCGTGCACTTAAATATGAAATCTTTATTTGGAGCCTTTAAATAGCAGTGTGAGTTGCTGCTGCTTAATTATCTAACTATACCTCTTCTTCATTATTCCTCCTCGAGCTTACTCCTTTTTAAAAATGCTATCTCCCTGGTGTAGCAGTTGTTGGACTCTTAATCAGGTTTGGCGCCTCTTCTACAACAAAATCATTATAAATCCTTAAAAGTACACCGCTGGAAATGAACATCTCTATTGTGAATAGGATTGTCATCATCACGCTCGGCAGACGAATTGATATTCTTAGTACCAGACGTAAACACCTTAAGCGTTACTTCGTGTCACCGGTCTGGTGTTTTAAGTCTAAGTATGCAATCGAGAAGGTTATATTACCACCTAGTGAAAGCTATTATATTTTTTTACTTTTTCCATAGTAGCCTCTTAATACTCGATGTGACACCCATGAGATGAAAAGGACTGATGATTTTCTTAAGGCGTCACTACACAGCACACAGTCAATTAAAACTGAGCGTCTTCAAGGCAAGAGCGAATATGCTTGTAACACTTAAATATTGCAATATATTTAGAGCTTCATCACAGCTTTGCACCAGGATAGTGAGAGACTACAATAGTCAAGTACTGGTAATCTTCTAATTTACACAAAACAAGAGTGAATATATATATATATATATATATATATATATATATATATATATATATATACATATATATATATATATATAAGATGAAACTTTGTGTGGATAGGTGACACTGTTATCTTATTCTTATGTGATATCGAGATAGCAACCGCGCGAAGTCGGGGCGGATCGCCAATTATAAGTAAAATAGAAAAACTAGCCGAAGATTGGAAAGTGTGTAAAATATTGAATGTAATTGTACATTTAAAGCAAGTTAATACAGCGAGAAAGTTTCACCTTGTTAACAATAAAGGAGCTCATTGATGACGGCGAACAAGTAACAATGGATCCTTACGCCACTCATTTATCTTCATTACGAACAATTCTAGCGCCGATCTTATTTCCTGTCTTTCAATTTATTACGTATATAAAATAATGAAAACAATTTACCATAAATACGAAATTTCTATCAATAGAAGATTTTTTACACTAATAAATTTATAACTCTAATAATTTATAATTCTAAATCTGAACTTCTTTTTTTTAAACAATAAAGGTTATAACCATGTGTTCTTGGACATGTGTCCCACTAATCGTAAGTGGATTTTGTGGCCAATAAACATCTACATTTATCCTTGCTATAGTGTGGTCACGAAATTAGTCGGTTTGACTGGGAAGGTCCACGCTCTCACAGAATGCCACCTTAAAATAGCAGATTAATGCTGCTGTGTTTCGTATGGTGCGTGTAGAGAGCTGTAAGTTTTTACATAAATCAAAGCATTCTATACTTGTCCTCAGAGGTTGGACTAAATAAAACCGGCCAAGAGCGTGTTGGGCCACGCTCAGTGTAGGGTTCCGTAGTTTCCTGTCCGTCACAATAAGTGTTCCCACTTATGAGTTTAAAGGTGGGTATCCATTATGTTCGCGCTCTAGGAGCGCTCCGCGCTCCTGCAACTACTTTCGGAAATGGGTACTGTTGTTTCCATCCAAGTTCAAAATGATTTTCCTAGAAAGTCTGTTGATGATGTAGGCTGCTGGTGTCGTCTGGGAGAAAAATATACAAAAAAAAAATTTGGTGAGCGCGTGTACATCCGCGGGGAGGGAGACATAGGTGTCACCTCGTATGATGTTCTAGTGCAACTAACTCGAAACGCGGGATCATGTACCTCAGGGAGGCATAGACCTCAGCCTCTATCAGCCTCAGCTATCTATCGATTTCCTGCATATCTTTCCACGTAGTTGCTTTATCTAGTGTGTGGTCACCCTATAGATATACACACACACATATATATATATATATATATACACTTTGCCTACTGGTACGAAGCTGCCACTCAAAAACCTTTCATCCTCATCAGTTGTTGATTCCTTATGGCCGGCCCTTGTCACTTCAGCTTACTAATCCATTAACTATGCCGGTTACTTTGGTTTTAGAGCGGATCTCCTCATTTTAAGTGTATCAGAGGAACCTGAGCGTAGCCCTCTTCATAGCTCGCTGAGCAACGTTAGGATTTTTATGCGCTCAGCAGTAAAGGATCATGTCTCAGATCAATAAATCATGTTTTTAGGTATACCTGAGAAGATGTATCGTAATCTCCCAAACGCTGCTCAGCCGAGTTGAATCCGTCAATGTCACTTGATGATTACGCAAGTTCAATTTAATAGGTGCGATCATATTAGGTATGTAATGCCATGTAGTGTCGGTGTTAGAACATCCATATACCCGATATTATGCCATGGGTGTCGTATAAGTTAACAAAGGGAAAAAATCAGTAGATGGACAACATCGTCTACTTTATTACAACTAAACCTTAAGGCTACGGTTGCCAACCCGCTTGCCAAGCGTGGCAAATATGGCAAATATCTTCCCTATGTAGCAATCTATGGTGAGCCTTTTATTCAGTAGTGGACTTTAATAGCCTATAACGGTGATGGTAACGGTATAATGCATTTAATACATTTTTGCTACATATTTACCCTTACTCTCCTACCTAATTATCATAAAGTAATTGCCTATTGAATTGTCTATTGATTCGCTAGCTGCGGCATTTAAGTGTAAGTCAAATAAGAAATAACGTCGACTACTCAAATGATTATATTTTTATAAACTCAGTGTTCATATAAAAACTAGTTGGCTTGCCAAACGTTAACTCACCTTTCTAGTAACTGGCGTAATGAGAAACTCATTTTAAATGCAATTCAGACTTTTACAGTGTACATAATATAGAATTTATCAAAAACTCGATTAGAAACTGATTGTAAGACATATCGGTCGGCCCAACCGGAGTATTTACGGAATACCAGCATAAAATAACAGCTTAATGCTGCTGTGTTTTGAACAGTGACTGTAAACCTTTTTTACTAGAAACGAGGCATTTTATGTTAGTCCTCTTGGTAACAAGGTTTCTGTATTTTGATTTTTAATTGAGGATAAATGTAGATAATTATCGGTTACATCATCCATTTATCATCAGGATAAATGGTAGGAAAAAACTGTAAGTCCCTTCATATTCTTCGGTTTGTGAATACTAAATTAAGTAAGCAACAAATAGTAATGGCTGTTATATTAAATGAGATGCTCATTTAACTTACTAGGTTTGACTATTTAATAAAGAAATTTTACCCTCCTACAACTGAATTATTCGGCAGCCTAGACAATCCAGTATTTTCTTGTAGATATTGCTAAAAATAAAAATAAGGGACAGGTTTTAAAGCGCCAATATGGAATAAATATATTTTTTGTAGGTGTATTACCCTCTATATTAGCAGTTCCTTTTTTACATGGGGAAATGCCTACGCATACCCGCCTTGTTGGGGCAAGGACGGGTTATTTTGGACTCGCATCGACCAAAACCCCACGGTGTTCCACCTTCGTCGCATATTGGCTGGGCCACGAAAACGATTTCGCACACATACATGGCCCCACAAGCGCCAGCCGCCACATGGCGGCACCTCCTCGGGATAGAACTATTCTTCCCCCGTCTCCTTCTTACGTAAGACGCAATAGTACACACGACGTGCCCTTCTCTGCAGCCTCCATCTTAACATGCGCAACAAACACCCCCGTGTCCGATGCGCGAAGGCCACCACCACATCAATAAACGGTACGGCCCCATCAGAGTTGCGGAGGATAGTACTCCGCGACTCAACCTCGATTGCAGCGGCAGGAGGAGAGAGCACCGCTCTCGCCGCAGCCCACCAACACACCTCCGAAGTGGGCTCGCCAAGCCCACTTGGAGTGGCCTCCTCGGGCCGGCCCGACACCTCGGGACAGCCATGTAGGTTCCTCTTAGTTCACCGCGGGTGACCAATTTACGGCTAATAAGCCCTCCCGCCACGACGAGGGAACCCCTTCGGGAGGGATATTAGCAGTTCCTATATCTCATATGTTGTGTTAAATTTATTAAAATCCAATTTTATTAGTATTGTTTTATTTAAGGAGGAATATCGTCGTCACCCTGTTTATGAAAATACCTAAATAAAATGAGATTTTATGTAGTCCTGACTTTGCGATTGTCTTTCAATTTATAATATTGTAAATATGAGTCATTTTGATTCATAAATAATAATAATATTGATAATCCTCTTGACCAAATTTTGGTCACGACGGCCAGCTTCAAAGGACTGAGACTAGCCATCGGCGCAGGACGAGATTATAGAGCTTAAGTGTATACACAAGAACAGGTGCACTTTTTATTCGTTTACTCTCATTGTCCCATGGGACGATAAGTCGACATGACTGGAGGGACAGGTAGCACAGGCACAGGTAGGACCTGTACGGCTGTAAGCACTTTCAAGGCACGGCGGTGAGACACCTCCATCATCCTGATCCTGCTACAGAAAATTCCTTGATGGAAAAACTCAATATATGTTTCTTTCTTGGCCCGAATCGAGATTTGAACCCAGGACTTCATGATCATCTACATAACACCACTATAACTACTAGACCAAAGATGCAGTCTTATTTTTAGTTTTAATTCCATATTTATGGAATTTCTTAATAACGACTACATCTTCACCCATCGGATCAAAACAAAGCTACGAACTATCGTCTCAACTAAACAAATATTATAACTATTTATGTCTACAATCGATCAAGGCATTTAGATGTTACACGATCACTAACAGACTCACAAGCAGTTATTTGTATATGCAGAGTATTTATGATATAATGTATTTAACGATTACCGTTACCGTTATGGCCTATCAAATTCCTCTACTGCACAGAGGCCTCCCCCATATATTCCCATCATAGGGGAATAATAGAATCTTGCTTTTTTCCACGCTTGCCAGGATGCTACTGCTCATCTACTGGTTTGTTTTCCTCTGTCGTCTTTTACGACATCCGCGGGACGATATGGAATGGTGGATATTTTAATACCGCCTCTACGCAGTCAATTCTTTTATTTAAAGATTATTTCATAAAAATGAATATGCTTTCGCGCCATTATCTTCTTTCGCATCTTAAAACTATGGCTTATGACCTATTATTACCATCACAATATTGTGCCTTTTTTAATTTATTTGCAACGACGATTGAAGCGTGCACTTAAATATGAAATCATTATTTGGAGCCTTTAAATAGCAGTGTGAGTTGCTGCTGCTTAATTATCTAACTATACCTCTTCTTCATTATTCCTCCTCGAGCTTACTCCTTTTTAAAAATGCTATCCCCCTGGTGTAGCAGTTGTTCGACTCTTAATTAGGTTTGGCGCCTCTTCTAAAACAAAATCATCATAAATCCTTAAAAGTACACCGCTGGAAATGAACATCTCTATTGTGAATAGGATTGTCATCATCACGCTTGGCAGACGAATTGATATTCCTAGTACCAGACGTAAACACCTTAAGCGTTACTTCGTGTCACCGGTCTGGTGTTTTAAGTCTAAGTATGCAATCGAGAAGGTTATATTACCACCTAGTGAAAGCTATTATATTTTTTTACTTTTTCCATAGTAGCCTCTTAATACTCGATGTGCCACCCATGAGATGAAAAGGACTGATGATTTTCTTAAGGCGTCACTACACGGCACACAGTCAATTAAAACTGAGCGTCTTCAAGGCAAGAGTGAATATGCTTGTTACACTTAAATATTGCAATATATTTAGAGCTTTAAGCTTCATCACAGCTTTGCACCAGAATAGTGAGAGACTACAATAGTCAAGTGAATATATATATATATATATATATATATATATATATATATATATATATATATATATATATATATATATATATATATATATATATATATATATATATAAGATGAAACTTTGTGTGGATAGGTGACACTGTTATTGATATCGAGATATCACCCGCGCGAAGTGAGGGCGGATCGCCAATTATAAGTAAAATAGAAAAACTAGCCGAAGATTGAGAAGTGTGTAAAATATTGAATGTAATTGTACTTTTAAAGCAAGATAATACAGCGAGAAAGTTTCACCTTGTTAACAATAAAGGAGTTCATTGATGACGGCGAACAAGTAACAATGGATCCTTACGCCACTCATTTATCTTCATTACGAACAATTCTAGCGCCGATCTTATTTCCTGTCTTTCAATTTATTACGTATATAAAATGATGATAACAATTTACCAAAAATACGAAATTTCTATCAATAGAAGATTTTTTACACTAATAAATTTATAACTCTAATAATTTATAATTCTAAATCTGAACTTCTTTTTTTATAAACAATAAAGGTTATACTCGTAACCATGTGTGATTGGCCATGTGTCCCACTAATCGTAAGTGAATTTTGTGGCCAATAAACATCTACATTTATCCTTGCTATAGTGTGGTCACGAAATTAGTCGGTTCGACTGGGACCTTCCACGCTCTCACAGAATGCCACCTTAAAATAGCAGATTAATGCTGCTGTGTTTCGTATGGTGCGTGTAGAGAGCTGTAAGTTTTTACATAAATCAAAGCATTCTATACTTGTCCTCGGAGGTTTGACTAAATAAAACCGGCCAAGAGCGTGTCGGGCCACGCTCAGTGTAGGGTTCCGTAGTTTTCCGTCCGTCACAATAAGTGTTCCCACTTATGAGTTTAAAGGTGGGTATCCATTATGTTCGCGCTCTATGAGCGCTCCGCGCTCCTGCAACTGCTCCCGGAAATGGGTACTGTTGTTTCCATCCAAGTTCAAAATGATTTTTCGAGAAAGTCCTTATAAAGTTCTACTTTTCAGATTTTTTTCATATTTTCTAAACTTATGGTTCAAAAGTAAGAGGGGGGGGGGGAGGGACACATTGTTTTTTACTTTTGGAGCGATTATCTCCGAAATTATTGACATTATCAAAAAATGATTTTAGTAAACCCCTATTCATTTTTAAATACCTTTCCAACAATATATCACACTTTGGGGTTGAAATTAAAAAAACAATCACTTCCCACTTTACATATAGGGGGGCTACCCTAATAAAACATTTTTTTCCAATTTTTATTTTACTACTTTGTCGGCGTGATTGATACACATGTTGGTGCCAAATTTCAGCTTTCTAATGCTAACGGTCACAGAGATTAAGCGAGGACGGACAGACGGACAGACCTACCCTAGTTAACTACGGAACCCTAAAAACTATACTGTTTTTAATTTTTGCCTCAAAGCATACAGATATATAAAGAAACTTATTATTTTGACTGAATCGTTTTCAACCCACCTCTTTAAGAATTTAAAGTTTGTTATAGGCTATCTGTAAATTTGTATTATGCTAAGCAAAAATGTATTATGCATATTTTACTTTTTCTCTGGTGGAGTTGTCTTCTTTCTTCTAAATAGTAAGACATGAGGTTCAGGTTGATGTAACATATAGTGTGCCTTGGCTTTTCTGCACACCAATGCTGCTCTATTCCTGCTCAGACATTAGATGATTTTTTTGGTACCAATTTCACCATTTCCTTAGGTAGTAGTAGGTACAACGTGCCTGTACTCATGTTCTTCGTCATAATATTTCTCGGAATAGTATATTTCTCTACCCAACATTGCGTCAAATATTTCTTTTAATTATTTACAGTAGACTCATCAACTGTTCTTGTTTTTAAGTTTCAAGTGAAAAGTAAGTATAAATAATGTTCTAACGAATAATTCTACACGACAATATAACAAACTTTCATAAACTTTCCAGATTTCAAGTATTTTTTTTCCTTTTTTTTTAGAAAAACGTTACCCCTACACTATAATTTTCTCTTGTATCGTGGGGGCAGTTTACAAACATAAATTGCACAAAGACAAACATCCAGACCCGAAACAACTATTTGTAGGCCATACAAATACTTGTTCCGTGCGGGATTCGAACCCGCGACCCCCAGCGCAGTCACTCATTGCTTAAGCCACTGCGCTACGGAGTTGTCAGTATTTGCCACTGTGCCACGAAGTCGTCATAATTCCACAATATAACACAGAACACGTTATAACGTTAAACTGATAACGCATCTGAATTTTGATTCTTAAAAGAAGATAGATGTAAAAGTCTATTTCTCACTTATCATCAGGTGGACTGCGTGCTGGATTGAAACTCTTATTCTATTACTATTACTACGCCACCATCCGATATTATATCACCACTATTATATATATATATATATATATATATATATATATATATATATATATATGGCACGGTAGGGTATCCAGCCTCACGGTATTCTATATAATGCGCTTAGGAGAGTGAACTCAGGAATAACTTGCTCCCATTTCCACCATCGGACAACCAGCGAGTCGACTGGTCTTTGCCCCTTAGTTGACGACATTTCACGAATTCGAACCAACGGTTTCTTCGTCTTTCACGATGCGTAGAGTAAATAAGTGGAGTAATTTACTGGCGTTTGTTTTTTTCCGTCTAGTTATAGTCCGGGCGTCTTCAAGGCAAGAGTGAATGGACTTTTGTTACGCTGAGACAGTGCAATTTACCATCTACTGCATCACCACTTACCTCAATGTGGGATTGTAGTTAAGAACCGACTTGTAATAAGTAAAAGAACTATTCTAGATAAGTGTATTTGCTTGACGCAAAAACAAGGTAGTTTTTGGGAGTGTGGAGCGTGAAATCGAGAAGGAGTACAGCAATGTCATTCTTATTAACAACGTAAAGTAAACCTTGTATTATATTAAGCTTGTCAGAAGTATTGTGCTTCAGTTGTACCAATCTTTAATTCTGTTATGTTGTTAATTTATTTTTTCATTAAAATTTATAAAAATTCCACTGTGGGAAGCTTCCCCTGTAAATTGCCTCATAAAGGTGATATTTGCAGACATTTGTTATTTTGAGTATTTACCAGGAGAACGCTGCGGTTTCTTTTCTCCTCTTTCACTTACCACTGACGCCTCTTACGACACCAATGGGATATTATAGAACAATAATATTAGAATTCTATGTGTAATAATAGAAAAACATATAATTTCATATATTAAGTAACACGTCTTGATATAAAAGAAAGTTCGCAGCGTAGTTATAGCGCAGTGGCTAAGCATTCGGCTACAACGCTTCGGCATCCGAGTTTCAATCCTGCATGGAATAAGTGCTTTTACAGCCTACGAATAAATGTTTCGCGTCTGGATGTTTGTTAGTAAGCAATTTATGTATTAAAAATACCTACACAACAATTGAATATCTTGGTGAGGAACAAACTCTTAAAGAAGAGGAAGTAAGAGAAGAGAATTACAATCCAAATACGTTCCATTGCAGGGTACCGGCACACTTAAACAATAAATAGCTGCAGCGTGACTCTATCATGGATAATATCTATTTAGGAATTTATATTAACCAATTATTTTGATAAAGGCAAAGTTTCAATAATATTACATTTGTTGTAGATATTAAAGACCAGTTCTAAAACTCCTTTTTTCTTAGTAATTTTGAAACTCTGTACACAGTAGCCGGTCCTCCAATTTATACAATAGATCTTGTTGTGCACAGTAAACTTACTTTGACGTTTTACCGAAGAGCTTCGTAATAGGAATAGAATTGTTGATATTATTTTTGCAAGACATTTCCTACTTAATGCCTGCATTAACTATGACAGAAAATTTAATTATTTACCTACTTATAAAAATATAGTAAACTGTGTATTGACAGTGTAAGAATATCCACTACCCCATATCGTCCTGTGGGTGCCATAAGAGGTGAGATAGGGAAACAAACCATGAGATTAAATACAGTGTCTCCCCAATAACAACTGAAAGCTAAAATTAAGACTGCAGTTGTACAGTCGCCTGCCAAGCGAGGTTACTATCACAAGCTTCCTCTATGAGGTAATCAATGAGAGATATATTCAATAGTGGATTTTGAAAGGCTGTAGTGATGACAATTACGTCATCATCATCATCATCATCATCATCATCATCATCATAGCCCTTCACAAGTCCACTGCTGAACATAGGCCTCCCTCAAGTAATGCCACAAAGCACGGTCCTGAGCCACCTGCATCCATCGACTTCCTGCATATCTTACCAGGTTGTCACTCCATCTAGTGGGGGGTCGCCCTACACTACGCCTACCGGTACGAGGCTGCCACTCGAGAACTTTCTTCCCCATCGGTTATCGGTTCTTCGAGCTATGTGGCCGGCCCATTGCCACTTCAGCTTACTAATCAGTCACTCTGGTTTTACTGCGCATATCCTCATTTCTGAGTCTATCACGCAGAAAAAATCCGGGCATAGCCCTCTCCATAGCTCGCTGAGCGACCTTGAGCGTCCTCATACGGCCAGCAATGAAAGACCACGTCTCAGATCCGTAAGTCATCACTGGCAACACGCACTGGTTGTACAATCTAGTTTTTAGAGTTTGAGGTATACTTGACGAGAAGATATGTCGTAATTTCCCGAACGCTGCCCAGCCGAGTTGAATCCGTCGATTGACCTCTCGGTCGAAGTTGGACTTACCTAGTCGGACTATTTGTCCCAGGTAAACGTACTCGTCAACAACTTCGAGCACAGTGCTACCAACAACTACCGGCATAGGTGTGACATGGACATTAAACATGATCTTTATTTTGTCCATGTTCATCTTAAGACCTATCCGTTTGGGAGACACTATTGAGGTCATTGAGCATAGTGCTTAAGTCCTCCAGCGATTCTACCATAAGGACTATATCGTCAGCAAATCGAAGGTCAGTGATGTACTCGCCATTGATGTTAATACCGTATCTTTTCCAGTCCAGTAGCTTGAAAACGTCTTCCAATGCAGCGGTGAAGAGTTTCGGGGATATAACGTCACCCTGTCTTACACCTTTACGCAGTTGGATAGGTTTCGAGCTCTGGTTCTGTACTCGGATAGCCATCGTAGCCCTACTGTACAAACACTTCAGCACTTCGATATACCGACAGTCAACTTGGCACCGCTGAAGGGACTGTAGCACCGTCCAAATTTCGACGGAATCAAAGGCTTTCTCATAATCGACATACGCCAGGCAAAGTGGCAGAATGTACTCTTCAGTCTTCTGTACAATTTGCCGCAGGGTATGTATGTGGTCTATGGCACTGAAGCCTTTTAGGAAACCGGCTTGTTTGGGAGGCTGGAAGTCGTCGAGTCTGCGTGCGAGACGATTCGTAATGACTCTCGAAAACAGCACGGAGACGCGGCTCAAAAGGGAAATCGGTCTGTAGTTCTTCAAGAGAGCATTGTCGCCTTTCTTAAAGAACAAGACCACCGCACTTCTGCTCCACGCCTCTGGAGTAGTGCCACCATGGAGGACGGAATTGAAGAGTTTCTGAAGGACTTCAAGTACCAGTGTTCCACCCGCTTTCAGAAGCTCCGCTGTATTTCCATCCTCGCCTGGGGCCCTGCCGTTTTTAAGGTGCTGGAGAGCCATTGTAATCTCGCTTAGACTGACGTCCGGGATATCATCGGAAAAGTGTTGGATAAGACTTGCTCTCGGATCGTTACTCACACTTGCGTGTGGCTCCAACGATGATGTGTACAGCTGCCCATAGAACATCTCAATCTCACTCAAAATCTCAGGTGTCCCGGAAACGATGCTGCCACACTTAGTCTTCAGCTTCGACAGTTGGCTCTTACTGGCAGACAGATCTCTGGCAAGGACTTTGGAGCCCTGGTTCCGCTCGATCGCTTCTTTAATACGAGCAGTATTAAAGTTGCGTAAGTCTCGCCGCATGCATTTGGAGATCTGTCTAATCAGTTGCCTGGCATTTTTGAGGCACTGAAAGCGGTTACGTAATTCGAGCTGAAAGTTTTCAGGATTCTGGATTAGAGCCCGAGGGGGACGGAGCGTTGACTTCATTAGACGAGACCTCTCCAACTTAACGTTTAGGTTCAGTGTGCCTCTAACCATTCGTCGATCGCTGCCAGTTTTCATCCTTGCGATCACTGAAACATCACTGAACAGTTGGCGTCTGGTCGTCATAATGAAGTCAATCTCATTTTTTGTCGAACCGTCAGGGCTCGACCAGGTCCACTTCCTGTGGGGCCGCTTCTGGAAGAAAGAGTTCATCATAAAGAGTCCCTCTTTCTCCATAAAGTCGGCCAGCTGCTGGCCCCTTCGGTTCCGTTGCCCTACTCCAAATTTCCCTAATTTCAGCTCACCGCTTTCTCTTGTGCCTAGTTTTGCGTTGAAGTCTCCCATCAACACCGTGTAGTGGGTGGCGTGGAGGAATGCATGGCTTTGGAAATATCCTCATACATTTCCTCCACCTCGTCATCAAGATGTGCCGAGGTTGGCGCGTAAACCTGTATGACCTTCAGTGAATACCGTTTGGTGATTCTGATTATCAGGTACGCGACCCTCGTCGACATACTCCCAATCTTTACAACGTTGTTGACGAGAGACTTGTGGACGATAAATCCGACACCTCCTTGGGACAGATGGTCGCCATCCCGGTGATAGAACAAGTTGCCGGATTCGAGAATCACCGTGTCCTCCCCCACTCTTCGGACCTCGGATAATCCTATAATATTCCAGTGCAACTTGTCTATCTCTTCTTCCAGCTCCAGGATCTTCTCGTAAGTCCTCAGGGTGTGTGCGTTAAATGTTGCCAGGTCAAGTCATCGTAGGTGGCAACCGAACCTCCACCGGAGATTCTTAGCACCCCCTGCCCCGCCGTTACCATGGTCGCCACCGTAGCCAGGAATAGCGGGGCCGCTGTGGACTGGGGGCCGTCTATTTGTGTAATTGTTCATGGGGGGTATATTGCCATAGTTGCCACGCTTGGAGAGCAGGTTGGCAACCGCAGTTTTTTTTTGTCGTACAGTTGCTGTTATCTGGAAGATGCTGCTGCCCATTTCCTGCCTATTTCCCTCTGTCGCCTTTTATGGCACCCACGGGAAGATATGGGATAGTGGATATTCTTAACCGCCACTACACGACAATTACGTGTTTAAAATTAATTAAATACCCTGCAGTACTAAAATATCAAACGAGTTTTCGTAAATTGTATTGGAAAAACTATTAGCCACGGACGTAAAACCTAAAATAAACTGTTATAACGTTTCCTTTCACACACTTTTCAATTCAGGGACGGGAAGGGACGCCCTAGGAAAAAGTTTATCGACCAAATTGGCGATATTTTGAAAATGGGCCACGTTAGAAGTACCCTTAACCGACGAGCATGTATGCGTAGATATATGGATGTAAAGGAGGCGAAAGAGGTATGTCAGGATCGTGCCAAATGGAAGTCCGTAGTCTCTGCCTACCCTTCTAGGTGACAGGCGTGAGTGTTTATGTATTTATGTACTTTTCAATTCAATTTTGCGGGATCTGTGAATCGATTTATGCTTAGTCACGTATTCTATCGCAGGCCGCTGTAAAGTCTATCTTTTTTCAACAAAAATGTTTTCCAAAAATTGCATTCAACACTTGCGAAACTGATATTTTAACTAGAGAATAAAGGTGACAAGCGTGCAAGCATCTACATCAATCCTTGATTAAGAATCCAAATGCAAAATGATTAATTTTTATTGCGATCAACGCAGTGTACGTACATCGGAACAAAAATATGTTTTAATAAAAAAAATAGTAATTTTCGTCTAGAGGTAGCCTTGGTTAACTATGACATTGGACGTCAAACAGTTGGGTGAGAATGTTCTGAATATTTTTCGTATTAATATACGAAAATCTAAATTAATCAATATTGAAATGAGATGAACTTGATTCCATACAAGTTTTGGCCCGGCGTGATCAAAGTTTAAATATATCCTATTTTAAAGACTTAAATATTTCATAAGTATGTCAATAAATCATATTTTTGCAGGACGTGGGGTTTTATTTTAATTTATGTTTTATGATTTGTAGGTTATTTAAATCACTCGTTATCGTGATAAGTTGTTTAAATCAATTGAAAAAGACATAAAATAATGCAGTTTTGCATTATTAAATAAAGTAAAATAAAACTTAACCTTTTAATTTGTATATATATAATGTCATCAACTGTCCATTCGTCGAATTGTCGTCGAAATACATAAAAACGAATATTCCGAATGAAATGAAGACATGGCTTAAAAGACAAACGTCCATATCAAAATTCTTAATTAAAAACGTTTCGTTTCGTAAAAGCATTAACTTCGGTTTTTCAGCTTAAAAATATTTTATGATTGTCCTTAGCACAACAGAAATAAAAACCATTTAATTATGCTTATAATTTATCGTTTTAGTACCTCCATATTTTTGTATAACTATTATACTGTTTATTTAAATCAACTATCAATTGACATTCATTTTGAAAGTTGTGGTACAATTATAATAATAAATAATGTTACATAGTATACACCTTTTTGTGATAATATAATTATTTTCTTTTCTATATAGTTGATATAAATAGATTGAACACGCCAATGGAAATCTGTAGTCTCTGTCTACCCTCCTGGATGAGAGTTTATGTACATTTGTATGAGAGACGAATAATGTTCGAGATCATAGATGTAAAATACTTGTCCTTATATCAAAAAAATATTTTCTTCGTAATTTCCCAGACATTTAATCGTTGCATAAACAGAACAATTTCCCTTTATGACTTTGTTTATTCTCTGTTGATATAATTCGTATTTATTGTCAGCCGTTGTTAGGAGTTGCTTAGATAAAGATATACTTTTCTAGTCTCCTAATGTTTAATTAATTTATATTAATAGATAACTTGAACATGTATTCAATGAAGATTTTTTATATTTACACGAATTGACATTGAAAAAACTAATTTTATGGATTTAATTTAACGCATTTTTTCTCACTTTTTTTTCTCATTTTAATTTACGATATTTTAGGGTGACAAATAAAAAATAAAATAATATAATTGTAATAAAATATATATACATCTATTATCGAATAAGAATGAAATAGAGATGCGTCGTTACACCTAGAGGACTACGATGCATCTTTTTTTTCTGCACTCACCATACAAAAAGCAGCTGTATTAAGCTGCTATTTTACGCTGGTACTCTGCGAGAGATTGATCTTTCTACGATTGACTCGACTCATTCGTTATTATAAAGCATCATGGCTTACTCATATATAGTAATATTTGAAAACAAAATAAGTTGATTGACGTTAAGTTATGTTAGTTTTTATTGATACAATAATTTTACCTGAAGGTTTTTCTAATGTGGCTTCTAGATATTTACACTCTCATACTATAATTAGTAACTCCCATTTTTTGTCTTTAAAACTGCAGTAACGAAAACAACCTACAACACATCTTATGGTAAGTGACTAATTAAGTACTTGGACACCGGCCACTAACTAAAAATCCTGCAGTTGCGATATCACTGTAACTATACTGGCTCTCTAAAGTCATAAGACCGGAACACAGCTGAGCATGCCGGTTGGTCAGATGGACTTGTTAGCGGATAAGCAGTGGAATAAAAGCACCGATCGGAAACGTAACCAGTAATCAGATCTCCGGCAATCTTCACTCGCCAAACCATATAAGCACAATATTACTTTAGGCTGTATTCCTATAAAGTTTTTCCTTTCCCGGATGAATCAGAGAATAATACGAATAAAACTAAACACGTCATTGGATAGAAATTTGTTTCCATATGTTTGCTTAAGAGGTAAAATTTATCTTATGGTTTAATAGATGAGTGTTACTCAAAAACTTTTTACACAAAATTTATTAAAGGCATGTTTGAACTGCTGAACTACTTATTGTTCCCGATCACTTTATCAATAAGATCTCAATTATATATATATTATTTTTGATTATAATTTTAAAATTAACTTTATTCAGTCTAGACCCTTCCTCTTATTGCTGCATCAATTAACAGTTAATCGTAATCGGTTTAGCCATATCGAAGATTATTCCGGACAGATAGACAAAAATAAAAAAATAAAAATGGTTATTCATGTGTTATTAGCATGCTAATAACACCCTGACTTAATTTAAGCCATTGATTTCAATTTTACGGACAGACAATTTAATTTTGTACGTGATTTCTTATTTTAATGCAAAACACTGCACATTGAATAAAACTACTTTTAACAAAAGCTGAACGTACTACAGGCTAACTATGAAATTCAGTCCCAGAGACAGGACAGAGAAACAACTCAGTCCGCCCGTGGCTATAAGCGCTGCAAAGCACTCGAAACGTCCGAAATTAAAAGTTAAATTAAATGCTATAAATTCAGTTAAAGAAGTTTTATTTAATATACGATGGGGAGTGTTCTGAGGAATTGTTCGGATTAGTTCCAGTCGCCAAAATTCACGAACGCACATCGCGTCAAAATTCCCGATACCATCCTTACCATCTGGATGCATGGCGGTCCACTACTGTACGTTTTACTAAGTTTTCTTCCTCATACAAATTTTCTGTGGAATAGTTTACCACCGGCAACTTTTCCGGACCGATACGACTTAGGGACCTTCAAGAAAAGAGCTTACTCCTTTCTAAAAGGCCGATAACGCATCTGCGATTCCCCTGATGTTGCGGCTGTTCACGGCCGGCGGTAGTCAATTACCATCAGGTGAGCCGCATGATCGTCTCCCTCTTCTATAAAAAAAAAAATTACGTGATTGGTCGTATAGTTCTCGAAAGCTATATTAGAAACTGTGTATTCTGTTCAGAACGCCTCTCAATGTTTGGAAGCCTTTAGTACGCTTACTTCGTAAGACGCTACTAGGATTGAACTTCTCAATACTCTTTAACTTGCCTGCCATCTTTACAAGAAATCTTGTGAACACCACAAAATCCTTGAACATATTACACACTACTAAAATGACAGTAAACTTTCATTTATAATCAATTATAATTATCAATTATAATTTATTACTATTATTAAATAATATACTATTATTAACTCCGCCTGTGTTGCATCCCGCGCACTGCCGGTCCCAAGCCCGGGTAAAAGAAGAGGGTTCTTCGTGGGGCCTACAACCCTACAAGGTAAAAACCCATACGTTCCGAAGTCTAAAACCGAAAAATTCTATAAGTTTTTGCCAAGGTCGTTGTGTTTTAAGCAATCTGGTTGCTTTAAACCCAACGACCTTGGCAAAGACTTATGGAAAAACGATTTAGCCTACGAATCGGTACATGGAATGTGCAAACTATGCTACAAGCTGGAAAAATGGATAACTGTGTGGAAGAAGATCTCAGGAAGATGGGAAAGTTTACCAGCTGTGAAGAAGGTAGCCAGGCAGCGTGACAACTGGAGGAAGATTGTGGAGGAGGGCAAGACCCGCAAAGGGTTGTAGCGCCAACGGAAGTATGTAAGTAAGTAAACTCAATTGTTAATCGCGAATCTGTTTTCGTCATTCGCTAACATCAATCTCACTTTTGCCTGGGTGCAGGGAACCACAAAGTAATCGTTGCCTTAAAAAAGCACATAATCCATTAAAGGCTTCGGACTTCATATTTAACTTTGTAACCGGTTCTGAGATTTCATGCGAGTGGTAAAGTATAATAAAATACAATAAACAATAACAACAATCGTTTGCTTGAGCTAAACAAAATTTACAAAATTTATTTTTAATAAAATTCATTTGTAAGTACTAATGTGTGTTCACAGAAAGAATACATAATTGTGGTAAATATGTAAGGTTATACCTTATACGTGTTATCAACATATATTTGTGTAAGTACAGCCTTTCTAGTCATATGTGTATGTTAAGCAGTCTATTGAAGCTTACTTTGTATTGTGGCTTACTATGTTCTATTAGTAATATAGTTTGTATATAGTAGTATATTTAGTATAGTGGTATAGTTTGTATGCAGTTCTATTAGTAATATTGTTTTGTAAATATTCAATTGTATGCTGCAGTTCTATTAGTAGTATAGTATAGTATGGGGAAGGATCACGCTCTCACATAATACCAAAGTAAAATAGTAGCTTAATACTGCTGTGTTTCATACGGTGAGTGTAGAGAACCGGAGAACCTTTTCACTGGAAATGAGGCATTCCATCTTAGTCTTCACTTGTGATAACGCATCTGTATTTTGATTCTTAATCGTGGATACATATAGGTGTCTATAGACCACAGCAACCACTTACCATCAGGTGAACTGTGTGTTCGTATGTCACCCTTATTCTATACAAAAACATTAATGTAGTTTTAAATGGGAGAGAGTGGTGATTTATAGGTACCTCTGATGGAGATTAAAAGAATCTGCTGATGAATCAGATTTTTTTAACGTTGATATCAGCTAAACAAAAAATTTGTAGTTTAAGGAGAGATTAAAAGAACTGTTAGTATTTTCCTTGCTTAAAGTCAAAGTTATGTTTTAGTTTCTTAAAATTAATTTAAAGTAATTTTAGTATATTTGGCAAAACATACCGTTTTATTTATTTCTAACACTCTATTTACAACTATTTATTAGGGACTCCGTGCAATTAATTGCGCGATTGAGTTATTGGAAATTCGTTAAGATCAGAATGTCAGTAAAATATCTCTTAAAGACAACATCCTGAGCTGATTCAGTTCCGACAATTTGTTGTAAAACTTAACTGGTAGTTTGGATTGCGATAGTTGAACTTATCAGTTTTAATATTAATTGTACTCCATGTCATTATAATTTGATTAGATCACGTCTTAACGTTGTTGCTTAAATGTAAAGACTTGGCTGTGGAGCACACTCTTTTAAATATTTTTGAAAGTTTCTACATTTTCACTAAATTCGACGACAGGATTATAAAAACTGATGAGGTAAAGTTCATATAGCCTTTGTCTGCTCTTATAGACTTCTACTGTCGCCCATTCATTGAATGCTTTCCTACTGTTAAAAGATATTTTTTTAGAAGTAAAAGTATTGTCAATTTCATTACAAGTAAGCTTAAATAATGTTACATCCAAAAAATCTGCATTATTTTCGTATAAAACTGATGTAGGTTTTTTTCACTATGTTACTACTAAACTTCTCTAAATGACGTGTATTTACTTAAACTAACACAACTTAATAATCTTCTTGCTTTTTGTAACCATAATGTAGCGATAGTAATAATCCACAGTGATAAGAGCTCAATTTTTGAACTATACATTTATAAAAATGTTACTTATACATTTCGCACTAAGTTCAGCAATATGCTCTAAAAATAAGTAAATGAACTATGGGACTTAAACAATGATTTAAATTTAATATTGGTGGAAGAAACATTTAGGGGTCTGACAGTAAAGTCTTCACATTTAATAAGAGATTTATTCTGTTTATTATGCTCAACAAAAACTTCTTTCATAATTTTTTTCAAAAGTATCATATATAGAACATGGTTGTCTGTAGATGCTTGTAACAGCTAGGTGCTCAAACTTGGTAATTTAAATAAATTAAAAAATGCGTGCACGTAAAAGTAATATCCCCTCTACCTACTCTAATACTGCTTTTATAAGTTGGTGTAGAACATAAATACTTAACTTAATTTAATTAAAATTAAGCAGGCTTTTCCGAACTTTTACTGGACCGGTTTTAAAGAACGCATGCGACTCATAGTGGGGTAAAACAATTTGAAATGTATGCTGACCCGAACTGAAATGTCTGTAGATAAGTGACATACTGCTGCAATCTTATATTGAATTGTGGACACAGCTGAATATTTGTACAAAAGATATAAAAGTTATGCCTTGAACTTAACAGACGTGCTACTCTATTACAGACGCAAGTGGCAAAACGCAGCTATCTTTTTTATGATTACAAAATCTTCTATTTTAAAATAAGAATTTATTCTTTATTTCATGTGCCACACGAATCATCCTTGATGAAAATCGATGATGTGGCTGAACGATCCTGAACATGTTTACGGACTTTAGATTTACCGCAGCGTTGATGGTTTACAGGCCTGTTGGTCTAGGTGACCCTGACTGTTATGCCGGAGGTAGTGGGTTCGATTCCCACCCAGGAAAAATGTTTGTGTAATGAGCACGATCATTTGTTCTGTGTTTGGGTGTAATTTATCTATAATATTTATGTATTTAGAAATATATAAGTATGTTTATCAGTTGTCTAGTACCCATAACACAAGCTCTGCTTAGCTTGGGACTAGATGGCGTTGTGTGATAGTTGTGCACACATAAATACATAACACTCACGCCTGTCACACAGAGGGGTACGCAGAGACTACGGACTTCCATTTGGCACGATCCTGACATACCTCTTTCGCCTCCTTTACATCCATATATCTACGCATACATGCTCGTCGGTTAAGGGTACTCCTAATTTGGCAAGTTTTCAAAATATCGCCAATTTGGTCGATAAACTTTTTTCTAGGGCGTCCCTTCCCGACTCGGCCGTTCACATCTGCCATATAAATTTGCTTTGTCACTCTTTCCTCATTCATTCTTTCTACGTGACCAAACCACCGAAGCATTCCTTTCTTAATCCTGGCCGCAACATCATCTTGCATACCACATTTATCTCTTATCACGCAATTTCTCACCCTGTCATTCAGATTAAACCCTAGCATATTCCTTAAAGACCGCATTTCTACAGCATTTATTCTACTTTCGTGCTTCTTCTGCCACACCCAGCTTTCACTACCATACATTAAAGTAGGGACTAACACAGCATTATGAATTATCATACGTGCCTGTTTTGACACATTCTGGTTCTTCATAATAGAGTGTAGTGCCCCATTCACTCTATTCCCTGCATTTACTCGTCGTTCTATATCCCTATCATATCTACCATCCCTGCTAAATACACATCCCAAATACACAACCTCATCCACTTGCTCAATTAACTCTCCTTCTATTCTTATTTCACATACCGTTTTGCTTTCTTCTCTTTCAAAAACCATCACTTTCGTCTTACTTGCGTTCACTTTCATTCCCGTTTCTTTTAATTCCCAGTTCATTAATGTAACCATCATTTGCAACTCAGCCGCCGATGACGCAAATATGACTTCATCATCGGCATACAAAAGGCATTTGACGGTTAACTCGCCCATTCTTAACCCACATTATTCATCTTTCAAAGTTTGCAAACAACTGTCCATAAATAGGTTGAACAGCCAAGGGGAAGCTACACAGCCCTGTCTGACACCTTTTTGGATGCCAAACCAGTCCCCAGAACCAGACCCCATTGATCCTGACACAAGCACTAGAGTCCCTATAAAGAGACCTTAATGCCCGTATCAAACCAGCGCTCAACCCATATGAGTTCAGTGTTTGCCATAACACATTCCTGTCCACTCTGTCATAAGCCCTTTCCAAGTCCATGAACGCACAAAAAACTTTCTGGTTTTTGGCCAAAAACTTCTCCGCAATCATGCGCATGGAAAAGACTTGATCTGTGCACCCCATTCCCTTTCTAAAACCCGCTTGCACATCCCAAATTTTTCCATCAGTTTCTTTCATAACTCTTTCAATTAACACCTTAGCATACAGTTTACCCACAATACTAAGCAAGCTGATACCGCGGTAGTTTTTGCAGTCCTGCTGTGACCCCTTTCCCTTTTCCCTTTGGTAGTTGTGGAATATTATTATTATTATTATGGGGTATCAATATAGTTTTCTCATCTGGTTGGGTTCTAATAATACTTAATTATAAATGAAGATGAGAAGATAAATATACATAAATATCAATAACATAAAATAAATATAAAAATACATAAATAAATAAAAGCCCAACCAGATGGAGGCCCTCAGCAGGGGAGACCAAACGGCCGAGGGTTAGGGGAAAAGGGAAAGAAACCGGCGGACGATGCGGGCGGTATCGAGGAGCACCGCCTTCTGCATTTGAGCCTGGAGCGGTCCGCCACGTAGTCCCAGCCCCTCAGATGACCCGAGAGGCTGACTGGGATTAGCCCGTTCGCAGAGACGACTACAGGAATAATTTCGGTCGGCAGACCACCCCACATGTCGGTCACCTCGTGAGCCAGGTCCAGATATTTTGTTTGCTTATCTGTTTCGGCTTTCACGAGGTTCTCGTCATACGGAATGGTAATGTCGACCAAAAATATCCTTGACTGTGCCCGGTCCATCAGCACAATATCAGGCTTGTTCGCGAGAATAGTCCTGTCTGTGATGATGGCCCGGTCCCAATAGAGCCTGGCGCGATCATTTTCGAGCACGGCTTCCGGCAAGTACTTGTAATACGGCAATTTCCGAGACACGAGACCGTATTTCAGAGCGAGCTCCTGGTGAAGAATTCTGGCTACTAGGTTGTGCCTGTGCAAGTACTCAGAGTTAGAAAGCGCCGAACAACCGGAGATGACATGCTTAAGTGACTCACCGGGATGGCGACAAGCTCAACAGATGTCGACGGTGCCATCCTTTAGGATGTATCTCCGATAGTTGTTGGTCTTAATAACCTGATCCTGTATTGCACAGACAAAACCCTCGGTTTACCCGAAGAGATCACCAAAGCGTAGACGGTGGAGGGAGGCTACTGTGTCTACGAAAGGCTCATGTAGAGCCTTGTAGAACCACCCGTGGAGCTCCTTCTCCTTCCATACGGTCTCCCGGTCGGAAATGCTCTGTACTGCCGGGTCTTGCCATTGCTCACTGGCTAAGGATAGAGGGGTAAGTCCTTTATCACAAGAAATGATGTCCTTATAGAATGGATCATCCGATCTTGCCAGGAAGTAATCACGGAGGCTGCACACTTCGCGATTATGCATGGTGAGCGCGCTCAAGAAGCCACGACCACCGTGCTTCCGCGGCAAGTACAGCCTCATCACCGACGATCTCGGATGATGCATCCTATGGGACGTCATGGTAGTGCGGACTTTTCTATCCAGGGCGTTAAGTTCAGTCTGAGTCCACCTGAGTATGCCAAAGGTATACGTGAGGACAGGCATGACCCAACCGTTATATGCGTGTGCCTTATTCACACCGGACAAAAGGCTGTTAAGCACTTTGGTCAAGCGTGCATAAAACACGTCGCAAACTGACTGTTTTATACCAGTCTCATCGATACCGATGTTTTGTGACATACCCAGGTATCGGTATGTTTCAGCCTCGGAAAGGGTTCTTAAGTTGACGGGCATAGATAAGTCTATGCCCTCAGAGTTAGCAAACCTTCCCCCTTCAACATGGAGGACCGCACACTTATCCGTCCCCAGCTCCATTCCAATGGAATTGCTAAATTCACAAGTGATGTTTAGCAATTCCATAAGATGGGAGCGACTAGCCTGTACGCCAAGCCATGCTCACTTTCGATCGCGCAATACCAACCTTACGCCCGCCAAGTAGTGATCGAATTAGATCAGAATTATGTAAACATGTCTACCTATGAAAAAACTATTTTTTCGTTTTAAACAAAACCAAATACACTATGCAATAGATATTAGTATCAAAGACAAAGATATGCTCTTTTATTTTAAACCATAACCTGGCAATGTTTCTAAGAAAAAAAAAAAAGAAATCACTCTGAACTTCCGGCGTTCCACGTGTCACTTTGATGAAGTTGCTCTGTCTTTTTTATAGAATTTTATATTTGTGTCTGGACTAAAAACGAAAGTATTATACTTTTTACATTTCTTGTAATATAGTCAACACGTAGATATATAATTTGTGGTATAAAAAGTGAAAAGTAAATTGCCAAAAGTACTTCAAATTCCGAAAGGCCTGTTTTGGCGGGCGGGTTATAAATGTGTTATTTTTCAAATTCTCATTTATTTTTAGTGTAAAATGTAAGTAAAAATAGTTTTCCTACATATTTTGAAATAACATGACGTTGTATTTATTTCAAATTCACACGAACATATTTTAGAAATATTGTTCGAAATGTCACAGATAAAATATTATTTTATTTTTTTTTTTAATTTTTTAATATTTTAATATTTTGGTATGAGTAACGAATGGAAACACATAAAACATAAAATATACATATTTCCAAACAATTTCATATAAATTTCTCCAAAAACAAAGGTGTAGAATTCAAATTAGTAGTAATTTTGTCACTAAAATTGAAGTTTATACTACTATTATGCTATACAGTGTAATTTATATACTTTATTACAATTTCTAGCAACCAAAAATAATTTTATTCGATAGTTTATACATTCAACAAGACTTCCTGTAAGTTTTATCCATAAATATTGTCTCAAAGTGAAAATATAGCAAAATTTGCAATATTGCAAAAAATTTCCTAACCTAGAAATTTTCCCGCCAAAAAGGTCCCGAGTGAACGGGAGTGTAACATGTCGCGCGCTGTCAGAGCGTAGAAGCTAGAGGCGAATAACTTGAGGTCATTCATATAGAAAAGGTGGGTCACTTTTTTCCCTCCTTTCCGCAGCTGAAATCCCCTCCCGGAGCCCTCCAGTAAGGTACTGAGAGGGTTCAGAGAGAGGCAGAACCAGATTGGACTCAGACAATCGCCCTGGAAGATACCCCTTCTTACCCTTATGTGGTTCTCCGCAGCCATCATCCGCTCGCCCAGATGACAAAGGATCGTACTCCACTGCCCCATACACTGCTCCAGGAAGTCCCTAACTGTACAGTCTATCTTGTACAGCTCGATGACTCTCTTTAGCCATGTATGGGGCACCGAGTCGAATGCCTTTCTGTAGTCTATCCAGGCGGCGGAGAATTTTCGACGGTTGCGTTTCACCACTTCGCCAATGACCGCGTCAATGAGGAGTGGTTCCTTGGTTCCAAGACCACCGCCCCGACATCCATTTTGAGCGCGCGACATCACCTGATTTGAGTCCAGGTGACGAGTGATTCTCGCGCTCAAAATGGATGTTAGTGTCTTGTATATGGTCAGTAGACACGTGATGGGGCGATATTTGCTCGGGTCTGTGGTACCCTGGTCTTTAGGAACCAAATGAGTGATCCCAGTAGTGAAGAGGCTTGGGAGCGACTTCTGGTTGAGAGCCTCTTGAAACTGTCGGGCAAGCACAGAGTGACACACCATGAACCCCTTCAGCAAGTAGTGATGCAGCCCGTCAAGCCCCGGACTTTTCCAGTTCGGGGCCCTACGGACCGCCTCAGCTACGTCATCCGGCGTTATGATGACGGGGTCCATGGGCGTAATACCCGCACACTGACTTGCCACAACTTCCGTCCAAGGGCCCTCGCTGTGGTTTACGGGCTCTGACCACAGGTCGCGCCAGAATACTACAGTGTCGGCCTGATTCGGTGCTGGTCCCGTTCCACTTACCATTGGTCGCTCTAATGATTCATAGAGCCTCTTCTGATCACTCTGGAAAAGACGATTCTTTTTATTATTATTATTATTATTATTATTATTTACATAAGTTAAAACATCGTCCTTAGAGTAGGTTTTTGTTGGTCATAGTATTTTCGGGGAATTAATAATGTTGAAATCTCAACAGACATAATTATAGTTTGCCTCTGGCAATATCAATAATTTTTATTTTGTCATAGATTGACTGTTGCCAGTTAAGACATTACACTTGCTCGTGTAAATAATTTATGAATACCATTATTGATTATCTCATCATTATTGAGTATCTCCTGCTTCAGTTTATCTCTATCTTTTTTTACGACATTCATGGGATAATAAGGGCCGTCGTGGTGTAGTGCTACTGCCGTGTAGTGGCGGTATAAGAAGTTCTTCTACCCCACAAACGGCATTAATAATTAATAATAACAATAATACAAAATCGTAAATATGTCGGTGCGTCCACGAAATACCGTTTGGACGGAGAATAAGCAAGAGGTTGCGTCATTCTAGCAGAGCGTCATATCGATGGTGGCGCGTGGATGTTTAGTGCGTTATGCTGTATATCACTTTTGTTAATGATAAATTGCGTAAGCAAGAAATCAAGTAGAACACTTTTATTACACACACTCATTATTTTCTCGAAAAAACGCTATTCTGATGTATTTCCGAGATCATAATTATGACCTCCTGTTGTATTTCCTATATCTGAATTGGCCTTATCATGTTTTGTACATTTCGACAAATGCAAACGTTGTTATACTATAACATTGTCAACTATAAGGCATGGAAATATTTTTATAGTCTGTTCTATGCTGATCCGGGACTTATGGGTTCCAATTTCATGTTCAAATTATTACCATAAGTAATTATAGTTAAAGATACCAAATTTATATGGAACTTAGCACAAAAAAGAGTGACCGCAATGCTTCTATCTTCAGCCACTTTTCGACCTACACGTTTTTACATTGTCGCCATTCCATCTTACTTCTTTTAAAGATTTATCACGATTCTATGAATTCATAGGGTAATTGAAAAAATCGCACATATATAAACATCCAGAACAGTAACATAAGTTATTCTACATTATACAATTATACATGTCACGTGCAGCGTTCAAGCCTATGGCCTGCTGCGCCGTAGCCAAGTGCATAGCCAATTCTCTATCGTCATCACATTGGAACTATTAACTAATACTTCCGATAAAACCTGAAAATTTTGTTTCACTTTCCGTACTAACCGTATTAGCGGATTCATTGTCTAAACCTAAACTGCAGGAAGGATGGAAATAAGTATCGCTTAATGACTTTTCTGGCTATTATTTTTTATTAATTGTAGTGATTTATATATTTAAATGGTGTAAAGTGTAACGAAAGAGCTATGGAGAGGGTTATGGACATTTTCTGCGTGATAAAATTCTAATTGAAGCACTGGTTCTACACCAGTGTCACTGTCATGGTCGCAGGAGTCAGTGAGCTAAAGAGGAAATGGGTCGACTGTAAAGCTTAAAGAATCAATTGCAGATTGGGAAAAAATTTCTAAAGTGGCAATCCAGTATAGGTAAGCGAAAAGTAAGACTACTCCGTAACTACTAATACGTTTTGTTCTAATAACATTTTCCGGATTGATACGATTTAGAGTACTTTAATAAAAAAGCCTAATATTTTTCAAAGGCTGGTAACGCTTTTGCAGTCCCTAGTGTGCAGTCATGCATGGGCGGTGGTTTTCACTTAGCATCAGGTAAGTTTGGTAAGGCATACAGGAAGTCGATGAATGTAGGTGGCTCAGGATTGTATTCTGTGGCATTTGTTTGGGATAAGCCAATGTTCAGCGCTGGACTTTTAAAGAGTTATACTGAGTAAATAAATTAAACATAATCATAAATCTTAAGCACTCCTGCCTGTCACTCAGAGCTTTAGGGAGCAACTACGGACTTCCATTAACACGACCATGACACACCTCTTTCTCTCTCACCTCCTTTGCATCCATAAAGCCACGCGTACGTTATTGTTAGGTACTCTTACGGGTAAGAATACTATTAGTATGCCCCATCTTCAATAATATATCATCAATTTGGTTGATAAACCTTCAAATATATTCAGCGTTTGCCACTCGTTTAGTACCCCCCGAGGGACACGTGTAGAGTGGGCCTGGTGGACAGTGGTCGATATTTATGGACTAGAATGACCCAATCCATCCCAGAAACAGTAATTTTTAACAAATTTTAGAATTCTAAAGGCATAGACGTACAACAACAGTGAATTATTATATATTATAAATCGTTACAACAATGCAAAAACGAGCACCCGCAAATCTGAAACAATATTTCCTACTTCACATAACAAATCCATTGGCGGTTTAAGACAATGGTAACAAAAATGATAGAATAAAAAGGGGAATAGCGATTTCTTAGTATTTTTTTGTTCTTCCTCCTCTTTTTTAGTCCGTAACGGCTGTACAAAAGCCTCAATGAAGGATCGCCGGACTGGATACCTGACAGATTGCTTTGAAAAAAGGATATATCACCATATATCGGGAGTTATAAAAATTAAGTCATTTGTCAGCATTGCGCTTTAAGTCAACCACGGGAGGACATTGATATAATGGATTCTCCAACACTGCCTCCACGCGGCAGTGTTGAGCTAATACCTGGATTTAATTAAGAGAAAATTATGAATAAGAGTGACAACCGACCACGCAGTCCAACTGATGGTGAGTCGATGCTGTGGCCCATAGAAATCTACATCAATCCTCGATTAAAAATCAAAATGCAGATGCGTAGTTACCACTGAGGACTAAAACAAACTGTCTCGTTTCCAGTAAAAACGGTTCCCTAAGATACGAAATACAGGAAAATTTAATTTCTATTTAAGGATAATATTCCGTAAGAGCGTAGACCTATGATCAACCTGATCCAATCATGCACAATAATAACATAGCTGCAGCGTGGCTCTCCCACGTCTAAATTTTTAACATACTATAAAGATTTATCACATTAGTAGATACATACATATAAAACACATAAATTCTCACGCCTATCACCCAGAGCGGTAGGCAGAGACTACAGACTTCCATTTGGCACGATCCTGATACACCTCTCTCGCCTCCTTCACATCCATATACCTACGCATACATGCCTGTCGGTTAAGAATACTCCTAATTTGGACCGTTTTTAATAAATCGCTAATTTGGTCGATAAATTTTCGCCAAGGGCGTCCCTTTCCAACTCTGCCATTCACTTCTGCAACATAAATTTTCTTTGTCACTCTTCCCTCATCCATTTTTTCCACATGACGAAACCACCGAAGCATTCCTTTCTTAATCCTGGTCACAACATCATCTTGTAAACCACACTCTTCTCTTATCACACAATTTGTCACCCTGTTATTCAGATTCCATACCCTAACATACTCCTTAACGACCGCATTTCTACTGCAGTTATTTTACTCTCGTGCTTCTTCTGCCACACCCTACTTTCACTACCATACATTAAAGTAGGGACCAACACAGCATTGTGAATTGCCACACGTGCCTTTTTAGACACATTTTGACTAATGATTTCTTATATTTACGCGAACACTACACATGATTAAAACTACTTTTACGGATTTTATCGCGTTTATTTTTACTTTTAATTACTTTTATTTTTAATTCCCGACGTTTTGGGCGCTTTCCAGCACCCATGGTCATGGGGGACTGAGATGAATGACGTCCCGATGTAATTGTTAAACCCGGAGTACCTTCGGCTTTTTTTAATTAATGTTTATGGTCCGATCTATGCAAAATTAACTGACTATGTCCTGAGGTCTTGCAGTAGTATGCTTGGGTTTAGTTTTAATTTTATTGATTATAGGATCCCAGGCAGGTGGTAGTACCTAGCCTCCTTCTCTATTGAAATTAAGGTGTTTTTTTAATTTCAATAGCCTCACGTATCATCCTTGGTAGGAATCGGTGTTCTTTCGCGAGGATTTGTGGTCTATCAAATCTGATGTAATGTTTGGGGCCGTCTAGGATATGATCACAAACTTCAGACTTCCCGGAACGTTGATGCTTCACATCAGCTATATGTTCTTTCACGCGGGTCCTAATTGATCTTTTTGTTTGCCCTATATAAGAGAGACCACATTCACAATCAAGCTTGCACACTCCTGCATCTTGTAGAGGAATATGACACTTGACGGATGGTAGGAACTGACTAATCTTCTTCGGCGGCTTGTAGAATGTTCTAATAGAAGCTCACTTCAAGATATAGCCAATCTTGTCTGTGACACCTCTGACATATGGTAGTACAGCTGGCACACGCTCGACTGTGGCCGGCTTCACTCGGTCACTGTGACATAGCCGCGGGACCCGAAGCTTGTTGTCGTGCAGAACTTGCTTGACGTGCTGAAGCTCGGCGGCCAGGTGTTTGCTGTCACAGATCCCTCGTGCTCTCTGTAACAACGAGACGTCAGAGTGAGTGACGTCAGTCATCTCAGTCCCCCGTGACCATGGGTGCTGGAAAGCGCCCGAAACATCGGGAATTAAAAATAAAAGTAATTATAAGTAAAAATAAACGCAATAAAATCCGTAAAGGTAGTTTTAAACACATTTTGACTCTTCACAATAGAGTGTAGGGCCCCATTTACCCAATTTCCTGCGTTCACTCGTCGTTCTATATCCTTATCGTATCTCTCTTCCCTGCTGAATACGCAACCCAAATATATAAACTCATTTACTTGCTCGATCAACTCCCCTTCTATTCTTATTTCACATATCGTTTTACTTTCATCTGTTTCATAAACCATAACTTTCGTCTTACTTGCGTTCTCTTTCATACTCCTTTCTTTTAATGATCTGTTCATTAATGTAACCATCATTTGCAACTCAGCCGCCGACGACGCAAGAATAACTTGATCATCGGCGTACAAAAGGCATTTGACGGTTAACTCACCCATTCTTAATCTTCATTCTTCAACTTTCAAATTTTGCGAACATCTGTCCATAAATAGGTTGAACAGCCACGGAGAAGCCACACAGCCCTGTCTGACACCTTTATGGATGCCAAACCAGTCCGAGTGGACCCCGTTGATCCTAACACAAACACTAGAGTCCCTATAAAGACATTCCAGTGCCTGTATCAAGCCAGCTTCAGATACATAATAGATATACATAAATAACGCATAGCTGCGATGAAGAGTAGCGCCAATGATGCTCACGTTTGATACTGCGTTATTACGTCTACCAAGCTTGATTCAATAGAATTCAGTGAAATGGGTCCGAATTCTAGCAGTGTACTTTCATGGGCAAGCAGAAAGATGCTATTAGCCTTTCCCGTTATAAATAAATCCCTTCTGCCTGCTTTAAAGCTCGTAAAACTTGGAAATGATAAGGAAGAGTGGTTTTCAAATGGAAGAGCGACATTGCGGCACATTAAGCTGCAAGGATTGAACTGCGGAAGGACCAAGCTCACAGAGAATCCCTGTATCTATAACTACAGTCCACCACAGAGCCAATGTTGAATGTAACCAGCTCTACTATTTGAAGTGATAACCATTTAAAAAGCGCGGCTTTGATGAATACATATGTAGGTTAATTGCTCAGTACGGTTTCCATAGAGGTTCTTCACGTTGTGAAGCCATGCTGTATGTGCATGGGGTTTAATCGCGTAAAGAACACGCTTTCACAGAATGAACGTAAAATAGTAAGTTAATGTTGGTGTCCTTTTGGTACGGTTAGTGTAAATAATCGTAGACCCTTTTAACTGGAAATGAGGCAATCCATCTTAGGTCTCAGAGGTGACAACGCATATGCGTTTTGATTTTATATCGAGGAAAGTTGTCGAAATATATGTGCCACTTAACATCTGGTAGACTATGTACTCATTTATCACGCTTACGCTATAAAAGATTGAAATAAGTCCCTGATCAACATAGGTTATTATGTATATATTATCATTAAGTAGAAAATTTTGTTAATACTGTTGATACAAACATTGTTCCAAATGCTTGCATTAATGATTTACGTTTCCCAGCGAATAAAATTAATTATGTTCTTTAATTTTGTGAGCTACAAAATTAAATCAACTGTCTACTGAGGAGCGTCATTATCTAACAAAAACACTAACTCAACTTACATAGCAATTTAAATTATTCATGTCGGATCCATCAAAATGACTTAATATTTAATACCGAAAGAGTTTTTTTTTGTTTCTTTAAACACCTTAATCTCTGGAACTACTAGTCCGATTTAAAAAAAATGTTTTGTATATTATCGCCAAATTTACGAGCAATAGAATAGTTTATCCTACATTAGGCTACATTTCTCAGTTTGCTTTATAAATGATTTATCAGCGTACGCTGGTGTCGTACGCGGGAGTAGTATTACGTATTTATAAGATTTTATTATGAATACGTTATAATAAAATATATTGGTTGTTTGAGAATATCCAACATATATTTATGAATAATCCGTCTCGGCTTCGTACGTGTGATTTCTTTATTTTTACAATAGCGCCACCTACGGGATTCAGCCAGGGACTCACTGAAACGCACACAAAATCACTTATCAATGTTGTTTGAGCTGTTTTCTTGTTTTAGCGATACTAACATAACATAACATAACATAAACACTCACGCCTGTTACCCAGAGGGGTAGGCAGAGACTACAGATTTCCATTTGGCACGATCCTGACACACCTCTCTCGCCTCCTTCACATCCATACACCTACGCATACATGCTCGTCGGTTAAGGGTACTCCTAATTTGGCCCGTTTTCAATAAATCGCCAATTTGGTCGATAAATTTTCGCCTAGGACGTCCCTTTCCGACTTTGCCATTCACTTCTGCAACAAAAATTTTCTTTGTCACTCTTTCCTCATTCATTATTTCCACATGACCAAACTACCGAATCATCATTCTCATCATTCTCTAAACCATTTCCCATTATCTGGGGTCGGCGCAGTAAACCTTCTTGTTCCATTCCTCTCTATCAGCCGTCATTTCCATACTTACTCCTTTCATTCTCATATCACTCTTCACACAATCGATCCATCTTTTATTCGGCCTTCCTCTGCCCGTGTGTCCCTCCACATTCATATTCAACACTCGTTTTGTGACATGACTTACATTCTCATTTCATTCGCATGCAGTCTATTTTCATCCTTCTTCTTGACGGCCCAGCATTCACTTCCATACATGACGACAGGTCGGATGATCGATTTGAAAATTTTCCCCTTCAGCCTTATTGGCATTTGGGGATCGCACGTTGTGGCTGTGACCTGTAGCCATTTCATCCACCCTGCGTTAATCCTATGCTGCACAGCTCTATCTATTCCGCCGTCGCCTTGAATGAGGGAACCGAGGTACTTGAAATCTGAGCAGGTAGGCAGTATAGCGCCATCCAACGACATGGGTACAGGACTGGAAAGACCGCCGAAATCACAGCACAGATATTCGGTTTTGGATCTGCTGATCTTCAAGCCAACACTTTCCAGCCTCTGTTGCCACCCCGTCAGTCTGCTCTGTACCTCGATGCCTTCTTCCCCGACAAGCACGATGTCATCGGCAAAGAGCATGCACCAGGGTGCCTCATCCTGCAGGTCCAACGTCAAAGCGTCCATAATCAGTAGGAAGAGGTAAGGGCTCAATGCCGACCCTTAGTGCAGCCCTACCGCCACATCAATACTGCCCGTAGTTTCCGCGGCAGATCGTACACATGTTCGGGATGCTCTGTACATAGCACGGACTAACCTCACATACTTCCCAGGCATACCTTTCATCTTTAACGCCCACCACAAAACCTCACGGGGAACCCGATCGTACGCCTTTTCAAGGTCGACAAAAACCATGTGCAGATTTTTATGCACGCGCTTGTACTTTTCGCACAATTGGCGTAATGCGAAAATGGCATCTGTCGTACCTCGACCGGGCATGAATCCGAACTGGTTTTGTGTTATCTCACACTCTTCTCTCATTCTTCTCTCTATTATTCTTTCCCAGACTTTCATCGTATGTGACATGAGTTTTATTCCCCGGTAACTGCTGCAGTTTTGAACGTCTCCTTTGTTTTTAAAAATGGGGACCAGTATACTACTGCACCATTCCTCAGGTATTTGTTCTTCCTGCAACAATTTACCGAAAAATAAACTCAACCACTTCCATCCATCCGCACTCAGCAACTTCCACACTTCTACTGGTATTCCATTTGGGCCGACTGCCTTCCCATTCTTCATATTCCTAACAGCCATTTTTACTTCTTCCACACTAATTTCTCTCACTAAGCCCATATTCACTGGTGGGTTTTCAAGCATACCATTCCATTCATTCTCCTCATTCATCAATTTCTCAAAATACTCCTTCCATCGCTTCTTTATACTTTCATTGTCAGTCAAAATCCTTCCAGAATCATCTTTTATACATTTTACATGTGAAACATCTCTTCCATTCCTTTCTCTCGCTCTTGCAATTTGAAAAAGTCGTTTTTGACCTTCGGGGCTTTCAAGGGACCGATATAATTTATCTTGCGCCTCTGCCCTACAAATAGCAACTTCCTTCTTCGCTCTCTTCTTACATTCTTTATACGCCCCTCTCTTACTTTCTTTTATGGATTCATTCTGGTCTTCTACGCTCTGCCATTCTTTAAAGGCATTTTTCTTTTCTCTCAAAACTTCTCTAATACTTTCACTCCACCACCACCCATCCTTATCTATCATACGCTTCCATTTTGTTTCTCCTAACACCTTCCTTGCCACACTTCGGATACAATCAGCCATTTCCTTCCAGCACTCATTCACACTCATTCCTTCCATATCACCCATCTCTATCATCTTGTTTACAACTAGCTCTCTAAATTCACTTGCATACTCCTCCTAATGCAACAAATGCCACTTTATTTTGGGTGGGGGACGATCCTTATGTTTGTTGAGGCGAACAGTTAAGCAGATGTCAGCCAGCAGAATTCGTTGCTGGGATACTAAGTCTTCACCTGGAAGCACTTTGCAGTTTTTTACACTCTTGATTTGGTTCCGTCTTAACAGAAGATAGTCGATCTGTGTCGCGTGGTGGCCACTTTTATAAGTAACAAGATGCTGATCTCGTTTTTGGAACCACGTGTTTACTACAGCCAGGTCGAAAGCACATGCTGCTTGCAGAAGAACTTCCCCCTCACGGTTGCGCACTCCGTACCCCCATCCACCGTGTACTCTTTCATACCCGTCATTCACTCTCCCTACATGTCCATTAAAATCTCCTCCCATATAAACATCCTCACTCTCAGGTATTCCCATCATCATACAATCAAATTCCTCCCAAAACTTCTCTTTCACACTCTCTTCACAGCCTGTTTGCGGAGCATACACACTTACAACATTCACTACTTTGTTTTCAATCATTAATTTAGCAACTATCATTCTGTCATTTACTCTTTTCACATCTGTCACTCGTTCTTTCATTCCACTATCTAACACAACTCCTACTCCATTTCGCTTCCCGTCACTTCCACAGTAATAAAACTTGTATCCTTCCCCAATCTCTCTTGCTTTATTGCCCTTCCATTTTGTTTCCTGCAAATAGGCAACATTCACTCTTCGTCGTTTCAAAACATCTGCTAACTCTCTTCCTCTTCCAGTCATCGTACCTATATTCCAGCTTGCAAACCTCACTCTGACATTCTTCTCTCTACGGGCTCGCCTCTTACGTCGCACCCGCTCCGTAAGGTGCGACAACCCTTGCCCACTTCCCACAGGAGCCGGGTGCTGCCCCTGCGCGTCGCCTGCGGGATACGCCTTAGCCCTGTCATATATCCCACAACTCGTAATATTCATAAGTTTAATGCATGGGATTTGGCAAAAGTTTTACAGTTGGCCGCCTGCCTGACACCAACCCTCTTTGGGTATGCTATTGTTGGTAGAGGAAGCTACCATTTTGGGAAAAGGAAAAAGAAGGTTGGGGGTAGGAGCGTAGGTGTAAGGATACTGTTATCTCGGCAGGAAAGGTATGAGAATAACAGTAGCTCGGGGAGCCGGGGTCGCGTACCCGTATTCCATAACAGGATCACCGGAAAGGTAGACCAGCATGAAAGCCCCCTGACTGAACCAAACTACCGAATCATTCCTTTCTTAATCCTGGTCACAACATCATCTTGCAAACCACACTGTTCTCTTATTACACAATTTCTTACCCTGTCATTCAGATTCAGCCCTAACATACTCCTTAACGACCGCATTTCTACTGCGTTTATTCTACTCTCGTGCTTCTTCTGCCACACCCAGCTTTCAATACCATACGTTAAAGTAGGGACCAACACAGCATTGTGAATTGCCATACGTGCCTTTTTCGACACATTTTGACTCTTTACAATAGAGTGCAAGGCCCCATTTACTCTATTTTCCGCATTCACTCGTCGTTCTATATCCTTATCATATCTCCTATCCCTGCTAAATACGCAGCCCAAATATACAAACTCATCTACTTGCTCGATCAACTCCCCTTCTATTCTTATTTCACAAATCGTTTTACTTTCTTCTCTTTCAAAAACCATAACCTTCGTCTTACTTGCGTTCACTTTCATACCCCTTTCTTTTAATTCCCAGTTCATTAATGTAACCATCATTTGCAACTCAGCCACCGATGACGCAAATATGACTTGATCATCGGCATACAAAAGGCATTTGACGGTTAACTCACCCATTCTTAACCCATATTCTTCATCTTTCAAAGTTTGCAAACACCGGTCCATAAATACTGACACTTACGATTAGGTGGACTGTGTGCTCGTTTGTCATCCTATCCTATAAAAAAGCGCTTTCAATACTGTATAAATTTATAAAACACTTTTTCCTTTTAGCATTTTAATTATAGGTATTTACGCTTTTATATAGCTAAGTTACGCTTTAAATACAGTATAAATTTATAAAACACTTTTTTTTCCTTTTAGCATTTTAATTATAAGTATTTACGCTTTTATTTCATTTGTGAATAAGTTTTGAGCCATTATTAAAAAAGTTATTATAAAAGGTTACGTTCTTGAAATTTCTATACCAAAGCTATTTGTAATGTAATATCTCGTATGTCGCATCTCTATATTGTTCTCATCTATTTCTGCCGAAAATTATCAGCACCTGCATTGCTTTTTTCTGAAGGGTACAAAAATCCAGTATAATTACAGGCTATGAGAAATTCCATCATAGTCCTGAGAGGTGACAACGCACCTCTAGTCCTCCTTGCTTATTGTTGGCTGCAGGTATTCATGGATTGCAACAGCGACTTACCATCAGGTGGAATGTATGAATATTTGAAATTTCAGTTACACCATATAAAAAGTCCAACGTAGTTATAATAACAATAATATAACGTTCAACTTTATAATATTTGTAAACTCTATTTTTAGCGTATTCTTAAAACTTATATAAATATCCGTGTAGCAATTACAAAAAGAAACTTCTGTAAATAACCCATCGACCAAGCAAGAAATATACGCGCTGTCTACTTATGTCTGATTCTTACACACCTCACTATCAATCACATGCTGCCTAACGAAGACAGGGGATTTGTCTGCCAGAAATACGTCTGTAATGTTCGAGGTGCTTAGTGTTTTTTTTTATAAATTAATATTTTATATGTGGTTAATCCACGTTACAGCTGTGCTGTGGTTGTAGCACGAATGTGTTGGCTCGACCGGGGCGGGACCACGCTTTCAAAGAATACCAGCATAGAAAAGCAGCTTAATAGTAGAGTAATTTTTTTCGTAATAAGTGTTACAGGCGAGTGCAAAGTCCACCAGATAATAAGTAGATGCTGTGGTCCACATTTATCCTCAATTAAGAATCAAAATTCAGATGGGTTATTACCCCGGCGACTGAGATGGAAAGCCTCATTTCGAGTAAAAAGGGGCTCTGGTTCTCTATACTCACCATATCATACAGCAATAAGCTGCTATTTCACGCTGGTGTTTTGTGAGAGCGTGGTCCTACCTCGATTGAGCCGATCTATTCGCTTACCAACCATGATAAAGCAGCAGCGTGATAGATATAGATAGTGATAGATAACCGTAGACCCTTTCTATAGGAATCGAGGCATGCCATCTCAGTCGTAAGTGTGACAATGCATCTGCATTACGATCCTTAACTGAGGATAATTGTAGATGCCTATGTATAACTGCCTCCATTCACCATCAGTTGAAGTGTGTATTTGTTTGACACCCTTATTGTATAAAAATTGTAATGAAAGATGAGCTTATAGTCCATCTTATAATAAGTGACTACTGCAGCCTATGTACATACAACTGCAACAAATTTCCAATAAAGAAGTTTACAGGTGCGATGTCACCTCTGTTGTCTAAAATGGAATACCTCACAGCCTTTTATGATACTGTCTGTCTTCAGACTGACATGCAGCAATGCAAGCAATGTTTTTTTGGCGGCCGATTAAGATAAGAGTGTAGTACCCACTCAAACATACTCCCATGCAGAGAAGGTCCCACCACCTAGTAAAGTGTTAAATCACCTCATACCATAATATTCAATATATAAGCACCGACTCGTTAACTGGTATCTTTCCTATCACTGCCTGATCTATTCATACAAAAGTTCATTCAAATAAAAAATTATATTCACCATTAATTTAGGGAAACAACGAACAAAGTGAATTATGAAACACTTTTAGAGAAAAGTTGAAAGATAAAACTTAAATACTCTACCGAGTAACGGCGGCTAAAATACGACCGAGAAATAAAAATTAAAAAAAATAATTTAGTATCCAAGAAAAATGATTAATTTTCTAGAACGAAAAAGAAATTATAATTGATTTTTCAGTGACCTTTTTTAAACATCATCATCATCATCATTACAGCCCTTCAAAACTGAGCAGCTATGAGGTACGAGGTTGCCACTCGAGAACCTTTTTTCCCCAAGGGTTGTCGATTCTTCGAGCTATATGGCCGGCCCTTTGCCACTTCAGCTTACTAATCCATTGGGCTATGTCGGTCACTCTGGTTCTACTGCGGAAATTTTCGTTTTTAAGTTTATCACGCAGAGAAAATCTGAGCATAGTCCTCTCCGTAGCTCGCTGAGCGACTTTGAGCTTCCAGCAGTGACGGACCACGTCTCGGTTCCATAGGTCATCACTGGCAACATGCACTGGTTGTACAACTTAATTTTCAGGTTTTGAGGTATACCTGACGAAAAGATGTATCGTTATTTCCCGAACGCTGCCCAGCCTAGTCAAATCCATCGATTGACCTCTCGCTCGAAGTTGAACTATCCTAGTCGGACTATTTGCCCCAGGTAAACGTACTCGTCAAAAACTTCCTTAACCGTTCGGTGATCGCTGCCAGTTTTCACCCTTGCGATCACTGAGACATCACTGAAAAGTTGGCGTCTGGTCTTCATAATGAAGTCAATCTCATTTTTGGTCTCATTTCCACCACCTCGTCATCGGGATGTGCCGAGGTTATTGCGTAAACCAGTGTGACCTTCACCGAATACCGTTTAGTGATTCTGAGTTTCAGGTACGCGACCCTCGTCGACACACTTTCAATCTTTACAACTTTGTTGACGAGAGACTTGTGGACGATAAATCCAACACCTCCTTGGGACACATGGTCGCCCTCCCGGTGATAGAACAAGTTGCCGGACTCGAGAATTACCGTGTCCTCCTCATCTCTTCGCACCTCGGATAATCCTATAATATTCCAACGCAAATGGTTTATCTCTTCTTCTAGCTCCAGTATCTTCTCGTCAGTCCTCAGGGTGCGTGCGTTATATGTTGCCAGGTCGAGTCGTCGTAGGCGGCAATCGAACTTTACACAGGAGATTCTTAGCACCCTCTTCCCCGCCGTTACCATGGTCGTCACCGTAGCCAAGAATAGCGGGCTGCCGGGGACTAGGGGCCGTTAGTTTGCGTCGTTACTCATGGGGGGATATTTGCCATAGTTGCCACGCTTGGCGAGCTGGTTGGTAGTTTTTTATTATATTATTTTTGTTATTAGGAAGATGCTACTGCCCATCTCCTGTCTGGCTTCCTCTGTCGCTTCTTACGACACCGACGGCAAGATATGGGGTAGTGGATATTCTCAACCGCCACTACACGGCCACTTTTTATACGTAAGAAAATAAATGGCAGTATTTTTATTCATATTATAATAAAGACGTACTTGCTAAATTATTTTTACATTTCTTTCATTATTTAATGATCTCTCTACAACAGTAACAAAATTTAAACGTGCGCATATCTGTGAATGAATATCTTTTTTTAGTCATTTTTAACAATGTCAGTATGACAGATCCAATAAAAAATATCTGAACAGTCTTTATTATGCCCTATCATTGAAGAAACTATACGAATGCTATTTTTGTTTGATATGTTCTTTGTTATCGATCAGTTATTGTAGCGAAGTTTTCGTCTGCCTATAAGTTATATTTGTCTTATTATGTACATGTTACATAAGTACAGTCATGTAATTTCTGTCCTGTCCTCCTATAAATTATCGTGAGTAAGTATCTACAATCATCGGATGAAATCTTTAGAGTGCCAACGCTATCGATAATCACATGCACAAAACGATCTACTTTTTTATAGGAGGTAATTGATTAACGCCGCCTATGAACAGCTGCAACACCAGGGGATTGCAGATGCCTTGCCGGCCTTATACAAAAGAATAGGCTTTTTTCTTGAAGGTAGCTAAATCGTATCGGTCCTGAAAAATCTCTACTGGTAGTTGATTAGAAAAGGAAGTTGTGCGGGGAAGAAAACTTTTTTAAATCGCTTAGTGGTGGACCGCCAATCATGCAGATGGTATAGATGGTATCGTTAGTTTTGTCGCGATGTGCTATGGTGAAACTGTGCGGCTGGAATTAATTAATAAATCCGAAAAATTAATCAGAGCACTCCCCGTGGTAGATGCGATAAAATACCCGAAGAGATGCAATATCTCTTCGCAGTGCCAGTGAGTGAAGTCGATCGAAAAGAGCTCGGTCGCCGACGATTCGAACTGCTTTGCGCTGGATGTGATCAAATGGAAGGAGATGGCACTGGGGAGCCCCGGCCCATAGATAGAAACAGTATTCCATGTGCAGCCGAACCCGCGCTTTGTAAAGTTGCAGGTGGTGAGCCGGCAAGAAATACTGTCCCGGCCTTCTGAGCACGCCAAGCTTTTCAGAGGCCAATTTGGCCTTCTCCTTCAAGTGATCACGAAACTGCACGTCACTCGATATATTGACGCCGAGGATTCCGATACTGGTTGAAGCGACAAGGGATGTGCCTAGAAACTGAAGAAATACGACAAAGGGGTATTTTAAGCAGCAAATGAGCAGACTTGTGTCTTCTTGGGATTAAACTGGGCTAGATTTAGTCGCCCCCAGTTCGAGATTCGGAAGTGAAAGGTTCTTTGCTACCTAACTTGTGTTTTATTATTAATATTCGTATTTTATTACAAGAACCGTAAAAATAAAAAGGTATTCTATGTTATTAAAATAAAATTACTATTGTATTATGATATAATAGAATATTGTTTATCTAATAATAAAACTCAAATTCAAAGTCATTTATTTGCCAGAATGTATGTGTACAATAAATTACGATCTTAAGTTATGTCTACGTCCTGTTAACCAAGCCATGCGCACTTTAGATCGTACAATACCTACCTTCCGTTCGCTCAGTAGAGCACGAATTTGATCAGAATTATGTAAAAGTGTATACCTATGATAAAACCATTTTTTCGTTTTAAATAAAACCAAAGACACTATGCAATAGATAATAGTATCAAAGACAAAGATATGCTCTTTTATTTTAAACCATAACCTGGCAATGTTTCTTAGAAAAAAAAAGAAATCACTCTGAACTTTCGGCGTTCCACGTGTCGCTTTGATAAAGGTGCTCCGTCTTTTTTATAGAATTTTATATTTGTGTCTGGACTAAAAACGAAAGTATTATACTTTTTTATATTCCTTGTAATATAGTAAACACGTAGATATATAATTTGTGGTATAAAAAGTGTTTGCCAAAAGTACTTCAAAATTCGGAAGGCCCATTTTGGCGGCTGGGTCATAAATGTGTTATTTTTCAAATTCTCATTTATTTTTAGTGTAAAATGTAAGTGAAAATAGTTTCTTACATATTTAAAATAACTTGACGTTGTATTTATTTCAAATTCACACAAAAATATTTTTTAAATATTGTTCGAAATGTCATACAGATAAAATATTATTATTTTTTTTTAATTTTTTAATATTTTAATATTTTGGTATGAATAACGAATGGAAACACATAAAACATAAAATAAACATATTTCCAAACATTTTCATATAAAATTCTCCAATAAGAAAAGCGTAGAATTCAAATTAGTAGTAATTTTGTCACTAAAATTGAAGTATATACTACTACTATGCTATACAGGGTCATTTACGTATTTTATTACAATTTCTAGCAACCAAAAATAATTTTATTCGATAGTTTATACATTCAACAAAAATTCCTATAAGTTTTAGCCATAAATATTGTCTCAAAGTGAAAATATAGCAAAATTTGCAATATAGCAAAAATTTTTCTAACTTACAAATTTTCCCGCCATTAAGGTCCCGAGTGAACGGGAGTATAACATGTCGCGCGCTGTCAGACGCTACAGGCTAATGGCCCATTTATATTCTACCGCTTTATATGGTGTCAAATATTTAATAGATATAAATGCAAACAAATTTAAACAACAAGTGGGAATTCAATTCCGTTTATTTATGATTATTACCATATAAATTAATTTATGTAAAAATTATAATATCATTTAAGTAATAGATTTTAAAATGTCAGATTATGTAATTATTGTATTTAATTGTTAATGTCCGTACTTTCAGGTAATTCATAATTAATTATTTATTAGTTATATACCAATATTACTGACGTCAGATTTATTTTTCACAAAAAGTCATAAATTCATTTAGGCCATAAAAATGTTTTAACCACTGTATCACCTTTTTTAAACATTGCTAAAAGTAACTCTTTAAAGTAGTTGGGTATTTTTATATACCATGATAGCATATACATAAGAATTATTTTTATACAATTTGAGCCTGCATTGAAGTAAATATAGCTTATGTTTATTTCTAGGACCTACATTTCGTTCAGTTACATTTATATGCCTTTCAAAGTGTTTTGGATGTTGTTTTACAAATATGCATACTTCTTTAATGTAAATCGTTGTAGCATATTCAAACAACCAATTTTGGGAGCAGATTTTTTAGCATATCATAAGTTGTTAGTTGATTTAAACACGCGTTAATTAATAGATAAAACCACAGAATTGAATGTTTCGGCATCTGTTGTCAATTTATCTCAACCTAGTGTTAAAACTATTGATTTGAATAATCCGTATCAAGATTTATTGTTAAAAGACCCGAATATTACTAAATCGATATCTCTGGTCCGCCCGTGCACGCAAAGGCGCGCCCGTTGCCAACCGATAGATATAAAAAAGTTAAAGAAGAATTACGCATAAGGAAGGAACTGGGCATTTGACGTCCTTCGAGCTCGTGGGCTATCCAACTCCATACAGTTCCTAGAAAAAATGGAGACGTAAGACCTTGTATAGCTTTGCCTTTGCTTGCCATATAGCACGAAGAACCGACAAATGTTGGGAAAAAAAGGTTCTCGAGTGGCAGCCTCGTACCGGTAGGCAAAGTGTAGGGCAACCCCCCACTAGATGGAGTAACAACTTGGTAAGACATGCAGGAAGTCGATGGATGCAGGTGGCTCAGGACCGTGCTTTGTGGCGTACCTTGGGGGAGGCCTATGTTCAGCAGTGGACTTGTAAAGTGCTGTAATAATGATGATGATGAAGACCTTGTGGGGATTGTCGCCAGCTGAATGCTAACTAAGCCCGACAGATACACGATTCCTCGCTTGAGTGATTTTACTTTTATTCTTTCGGATAAAAAGATATTTTCGAAATAAGATATTAATAGAAGTTATCATTTTATAGCTGTAGCACTAGGTGTCACGGTCACGGAGAAAACCGCTATTATAACAACATTCGTTGTTTTATAGTTTCCCCGAATTACATTTTGTTTACGTGGTGCAGCGCAAACCTTCCAGCACTTTATGAATTCCATCTTTCAAGGGTTTGGTTTTGTATTTTATTATTTAGACGATTTTCTTATTGTTAGTGACAACGAAGTTCAACACCAACAACATTAATATATCATTTTCAAAAAGTTTAATGAATATGGAATTTCAAATAATTTGACAAAATTATACTAGAATTTTTTGGGCCACGAAATTGGTACCGAATTTGTCAGGCCATTGCAAGATAAGGTTCAGGCTACCGTGGACTTTTCAAAGCCGAAAACTGTTTCAGATCTAAGATGTTTTCTCTGTGTGGTCAATTTTTATCAAGCTCATCTCGCCAATGCTACTTTTTATCTGACAGAATAAAATAAGTATCTTAAAAGCTCAAAGAAATATCATAAAACTCCCACCGTCTGGACGGATTGTGCGAACGTAGTATTTACGAAATGTAAGGTAGGTCTCACACAGGCCACTACATTGACGTACTCTTGAGTAGATTTTGCACTTGTCATAAAAACTACCGCATCTAATACATGTGTGAAAGCAATATTGTAACAAAAATAAGAAGGAGATAGCATGCGTTATACTATTGGGTTTTTTCTCAAAAAATTATCACAACCCAACAGCGATATATCACCTACAATCGCTATAAACTTAGCCATTAAAAATTTTTGGAAATTATTAGTAGGTCAAGAAATCACTGTATATACAGACCATATACCCTTAACTTTTGCATTTTAAAAGGTAGGGCGTGATGAAATCGAAACGCCTTGAATAACAAGACATTTAGCTTTCATAAACGAGTTCACTACAGATATAAAACATGTAATCTGTAATAATAACATTATAGATGACACTTTATTAGCGTCGAAGCCGTGATTATGCTAAATACGTTGAATTTCTATGACAGTACAAACGAACAGCATAACAATAGTTATATCAAGAATGTCATATCGGGCTAAAATACCGATAATATTTTGTTGATGTAACAGTTGTACTTGTGTTAGATAAGTCTAGTTTTTGTGAGATGCCTACATATACAGCTCGTCCGTATCTACCGGAAAAGTTTCGACGCCTAGCTTTTGAGATTTAGCATAATTTGAGCCGTTCGGGAGTTCGGTCTACACAAAAGATGTTAGCTAAAAATTATTTCTGGCCGAGTATGGATGATAATCTTTCTTTATGAGCAAAAACGTGCATACAATGTCAACATTCTTAATTTAACAGACATACGGTATCCAATTTTACTAAGTTTCCGGAAGTGGATCGTTTTGAGCGTGTGAACATCGATATTGTTGGCCCTCTTAGATTTCACCTGATGGTTATAGATACTTACTCACGATAACTCATAGGAAGACTAGGTGGCTCCAAGCTTTCCGTTACGTGACAATTCGACAGAAACTGTTGCCAAATATTTATATGAGGGTTGAATTTTGATTGGATCCTCTAAGTGTTCACAGACTGCAGATGCTTCGGGAAGTCTGCAGTCTGTGAACACGTGCAGGGTCGCCCCAGTCACTACATCAGATTTGATAGACCGCATATCCTTGCTAAAGAACACAGAAATCAAAAAGCATCCTAATTTCAATAGAGAAGGTGGCTGGGGTCTACCATCTGCTTGAGATACTATTATTAATAAAATTAAATTACAACCCAAGCATACAACTGCTTCAAGTATACAAAGACTTCAAGATACTATAAGTTTATACTGTGTAGAATCGGAACAAAAATTAATAATGTTAATCTGTGGGGCACCGAGTTGTTGAACATCTCAGTCCCCCCGTGACCATGGGTGCTGTAAAGTGCTCGAAACGTTGAGATTATAAAAAGTTAATATACGCGATAAAATTCGTAAAAACTATTTTTATTTTATTTACATGACTGTACTTATGTAATATATACATAATAAGACAAACACAACTTATAGGAATATGAAAGCTTCCATACAATAACTGATAGATAACGAAGAACGTATCAAACAAAAACAATATTCGTATAGTTTCTTCAATACGAAGGCATAATAAAGACTATTCAAAAATTTTTAATGGGATGGGTCTGTCATACTGACATTGTTAAAAATAACTAAAAGAGATGATGATGACGACTAAGAGAGATATGTTCACGTTAACAATTTGTTACTATTATAACGAGATCATTAAAATAATGAAAGAAATGTAAAAATAACATAGCAAGTACGTCGTTATTAGAACATGGATAAAAATGCTGCCATTCATTTTCCATTGGCTCCATAAGGCTCTATCACCTATATGGAAGGGCCCATATAAAATAATAAAAATAAATAATAAGCATAACGTAACGTTACAAATAGGTCGTAAACATGTTAAGTACCATACAAACGAAATTAAGCCTGCTATTCAGACTCCTTAAATTTAATTTACTTTGTATATTTTTTCAGAGCTTTATGCTATGGAAACCAAAGCCACGCTAAATCGAGGATCATACCTATGTCACATAGTCCTGGAATTTATTTTGAACCTATTACGCATATTAACTTTTATAACGATTATTGGAAAGTTATAACACATATAGACCTTATATCCTTAGATCCTTATCTCAATAAAATAGAAAAATTATTATATGATACTTTAAATCTTTGTTCCAAAATAAATACTGACAATTTTCCCCGTGTAATGATTTTTCTACTTCTATAGAGACTTTAATAAAATATAATTATGTCAAATTGCAATCTCTAGCACACTTAATCAATAATAACTCATCGCCAAACAAAGTCAAAAGATCTCTAGAATTTGGAGGCGAAATTCTTAAATTTTTCTTTGGTACTCTAGACGTAGATGATGCGCGAAAATATGATGCCTCGATAGAATCCTGTCGGAAAAGTGAAACGGAATTATTTAATTTATTCAGAGATAATATTCATATCATTCAATCCACTATAAATAATTTTAATGCCACTATTTATAAATTAAATCAAAACGAATTAAAATTGAATTCCCAAATTAATAAAATGAATGAAATTTTGTCGCAAATTACAAAAACCGATAACTTACTCCTTCACATTTCTAGGATAAATAATTTACTAAACGTAATTAAAGGTTCCTTACTTGCTATTTCTAACCTGCTAGACACAACTATAAATGCTATTTTATTTTCCAAAGTAAATGTTTTGCATCCTAGCGTGATTAACCCTTTAAGTCTTTATAATGAATTAACCAAGCATATTAATCAAAAAAACAAAAGTTTAGATTTTCCAATGCAATTGAACATTCATAATATTCATTCTTTGATTGACGTCTTGAAACTTAGTTCATATTATTATAACAATAAGATTGTTTTCAGTTTGCAAATTCCACTGATAACGCCTGTTTATAAAAATATCCCATTACCGACTCCTCACGACGAGTCACATAATATGCAAACTTTTGCACTTATTCAACCTTCTAATTGTTATATTGCTTTAAGTGACGATAGAATACATTATACTATGTTTAATAACTTAGATGATTGTAATTTCATTAATAATAACTACTCTATTTGTGAACTTTTAACTATAACGTATAGTGTAAATAATCCTAATTGTGAATCGAAATTACTAACAGAAGTAATTCTTTCCTTACCTTCTGAGTGTAACGCCAAGTTACTATTTGGACAAATCAATATTTGGCATAAATTAAAAAATAATAGATGGATTTATGTACAATCGAATGTATATAAACTAACTATCAAATGTGATGACGACATTACTGATCACTCTATTATTGGCACAGGTATTGTCAAATTAACCGAAAATTGTATCGGTTATTCCAAAACTATTCAGTTATTGCCAACAAGTACTTACCAATTTTCGATCAAATCAACCATAGATATAAATTTTGATATAACGAAAGATGATTGTTGCAAAAAGGACATATTTAGTAAAAGTTTACCACATTTAACGCCAATCTCTTTAGGAAAAGTTAACTTGGATTCTTTAAAATATGCAAATCATCAACTGGATAGTTTAGAATTTGAATTAAATAATCTTCAAAAAAATCAAATTTTATTAAATATGGCTCATACTATTCAACATTAACTTATGTTTTAATTGTATTACTATTTTTATACCTTGCCTATAAATTATTTAAATGCTGCAGAAATCGTCACGAGAACAGTGGATATTGTATACAAATATCTAATCAATGTAATAATAAAAAGTCGTCGAAACATAATTCTAAAATTTCAAATTCAATTGAGATGACCGATAAATCGACATCTGTAGAAGATAATATCTCGCTAAAATCTTTACCAAATTGTTCTAATTATAAGCCTTATAAAATTGTACACAAGGTTCATTCTTCCTCTCGAAGAAATCTTAATTTCTAATTTTATTCAATTTTAGTTTTAAAATTTTTGTATTAACACAAATAATCGATTTTATTATCATACAATTTTAATTTCTACTCTGACACTTTATATTTTGTAATTGCTATATTTTACTATTTTCAATACAATCTATGTAATGGTAATTGAAATTACTACCTTGTTTCATACAAGTTAATTTCTAAATTTGCTATTTCGTTCAAAATACTTTTAATTTTAGATTTTACTAATTCATTTTTGTATAATTTTATTCCTTAATTTTAAATTGATTATTATTTGAATTTTACTCTGTCTCTTTTGTTAACTTAGTTAGTTAACGAATAATACTATTGTATCTTTATGTAAAATTTAGTTAGAAAGTTTTCATGTTGTTATGAGATTGATTTGCAATATTTTACTACATTTTTTAATTTCCTATCTTCAAATTTTGTAATGTCTTCCGACCTCTAATCACTTTTCTATTTCAAATCTTCGCTTTATCTTAATTTAGAAAAAGCTCAGTCAAAAGGGGGGAGCTGTTATATCCCTTTTTACAAGGCAATAAAACATTAGTAAGCATTTATTTAATCACACAGTACTTTTCCTTAATATAGCTATAGTCAGCAATTATATTGTTATATTGTTCCTTTCCATATTCGTTTTAATTCCATCTTTAATGATCAGTTAGACTCAGAGCCCCGGGTAGATCGGACATAGATTCCGAGACGTATTAGAGTTCGGAAGTCAAGGACTATAATAATTTGGTGTGTGAACTTTTGCAATAAACCCTTAGGTTTATTTGGTGTTTCTTTTTTTAAAAAGTCAAACGGGATCGGCCTCCTAACAGTACGTACAAAAAATGCCACTGATGAATTAATTATACCTAATTTCTTTTAGATTCTAGAAAAAAAATCATTTCTTAGATAATTATTATTTATTTATATTTCTCGGCCGTATTTTAGCCGTGGCTACTCAGTAGAGTATTTAAGTTTTATCTTTCAACTTTTCTTTGAAAGTGTTTCATAATTCGTTTTGTTCATTGTTTCCCGAAATTAATGGTAAATAAAACATTTTATTCCCTTCTTTTGTATGAACAGATCAGAGAAAAGATACCAGTTAAGGATTTGGTGCCTAATATTGAATATGGTGGAATTAAGTGGTTTAGCACTTTACAAGGCGGTGTGACCTTCTCTGCCTAGGAATATATTTGAGTGGGTACTACACTCTTATCTTAATCCGCTGCCAAAAAGCTTGGTTGCATTGCTGCCATTTTAGACCTCAGAAGTGATATCGGATCTGTAAAATTCTTTATTGTCAATTTGTTGCAGGTGTACATGAGCTGCAGTAAATACTTATTATTAGATGGACTATGAGCTCGTCTGTTATTACATTATTTATAGAATAAGGGTGACAAACAAACACACAATTCAACTGATGGTGAAAGGACAGCAATCCATAGGCATCTACAATCAGATCTACATCAGACTGCGTGAACCGTATAAACGCCCTGTGATGTAACAACAGGGTTGTTTTAAGAGGAGTTCCGGGTCACGAGGGTATTGTAGGCAACGTATATGCCGACAAACTTGCACGGGAGGGCTCAAAGTGCACACAATTTGAACCTGAGCCATTTTGTGGAATCTCAAAAAGCCTAGCCCGATTGACCCTTGAAACTCTTTATCACAATAAATCACTTAAGATCTGGTCTGACACACCAGGCTTAAAACATTCTAAAACCTTAATCCGGGGTTTTGATCGTAAATTCGCTTCAGAAGCCCTGGGATTAAGTAAAAATAAACTGCGCATTTTGGCAAGAGCCCTAACTGGACACTGTTGTTTTTAAAAGCACATTTCCATCCTGGGACTAAGCAACTCAAGGATGTGTCGCTTGTGTTCTATAACAGAAGAAACGCCTCTACACATCCTAACTGATTGCGGACCCTTAATGCGCAAACGTAACACTCATCTGTGAAACTATCTACTCCGCCTAGAAGAAGTGAAATTACTCACGGCTAAACAACTCCTTCTATTAATTGAAGACATAGGGCTTAGCCGTGAACTATAGCTATAACAGCGATCACAATAGAACTTATAGGTCGCAGCGATACTGGTTTCTTTACCTAGACCTGCATAGCTGCTCGCATATAATAAAAAATAATAGGCATCTATAATTCCTCCAATCATAAATCTTTAATCCTCAATTAAGGATCATAATGCAGATGCTTTATCACCCTTGTGACTGAGATGGAATGCTTCGATTCCTGTTAAGAGGGTCTACGATTATCTACTTCTAGGTAGTAGAGCCACGCTGAAGCTTCATTGTGGTTGTAGCACCCAACCCCGACTACGGTTAAACCACGCTATAGAACACAGAATACCAGAGTGAAATAGCAGCTTGATGCTGCTGTGTTTTTCATGGTGATTTAAAAAAAACAAACGTTAAGCACCATGAACATGACAAACACATCATTTCTGGTAGATCTATCCTCTGTCTTCGTTAGGCAGCATGCGATTGATAGTGAGGTGTTCATAGGAATCAGACATAAGTAGGAGCGCGTATATATTTGCTTCGTCGATTGCTTATTAACAGAAGTTTCTTTTTGTAATTGCTATACGGATATTTATATTAAGTTTTAGGAATATTTAAAAAATAAAGTTTATAAATATTATATTATAGTTGATTTTTAATTATAACTGTAATTACGTTGGATTTTTATATTAGAACTGAAATGACAAACAAACACACATTCCACCTGATAGTAAGTGGCTGTTACAATCCATGAATACCTGCAGCCAACAATAAGCAAGGAACACTAGAGATGCGTTGTTACCTCTCAGGACTAAGATGGAATGTCTCTATTAGATACGCGAACGGGGACAAATGAAACGATATATAGCTGAATATGCACTGCCTTTTTATTCGAATGTAACTGTTATAATGATTTCTTATAGTTACGCGAACACTACACATTGAAATAATACAAGTTTTTACGGAATTTATCGCGTATATTTAACTTTTTAAATACCCGACGTTTCGAACGCTTTACAGCACTCATGGTCACGGGTGGGACTGAGATGTTCAACGTCCATATGTCATATGTAGTTCATAGGCGATCATAGATAGATCATCAGGCGAGTAAAAAGTTGTTACGGACGGTAATCCAACAAAAACGCTCCGATCTATATGACATAAATAAATCCATAGACACATCATCCAGTGAATTAAAGAAAGTTTTAACGAAGTTAGACTATAATTTTTGCATGGAAACATTAAATAAACGCGAAATTAGTAAATATAACGAATGCAAAAACAAACATATACAAAAATATCAAAAATTAACGAACAAGTCAAATGTCAAACATCTGAATCAATGCCAGAACCAAAAGCAACCATTGACAAACACAGATCATAGATTAATCGCGCTCTATAATCTGTCAAAACAAACACTGGATGATGGGACAATTAGGGTTTTATCCAAAGGCCTCAACTGTACAGTAAACACCTGGCTGCCGAGCTCCACCATGTCAAGCAAGTTTTGCATGACAACAAGCTTCGAGTCCTGCACCTACGTCACAGTGAACGAGTGAAGCCGGGTCACAGTCGACGTGACAGTCGAGCGTGTACCTGCTGTACTGCCATATGTTAGAGGAGTCACTGACAAGATTGGCCCCATCTTGAAGCGCGCTTCCGTCAAAACATACTTCAAGCGGCCGAAGAAGATTGGTCAGTTTTTACCATCAGTCAAGTGTAATGTCGCTTTGCAAGATGCAGGAGTGTACAAGCTTGATTGCGAATGTGGTCTTTCCTACACAGGACAAACTAAAAGATCAATAAAAAACCCGCGTTAAAGAACATATAGCTGATGTGAAGAATCGACGCTCCGGGAAGTCTGCAGTCTGTGAACACGTACAGAATCAACATGCATGCAACAAGCATGATTCGCGAGGCTATTGAAATCAAAAAACATCCTAATTTCAATAGAGAAGATGGCTGGGTGCTACCATCTGCTTGGGATCCTATAATAAATAAAATTATTTATATTATAAATTATTATTCTTCCACGTACAACCTCTCTGTGGAATAGTTTATCACCGGCGATTTTTCCGGACCGATACGACCTGGGGACCTTCAAGAAAAGAGCTTACTCCTTTCTAAAGGGCCGGCAACGCACCCGCAAGTCTCCTGGTGTTGCGGTTGATCATGGGCGGCGGTAGTCACTTAACATCAGGTGAGCCGCATGCTCGTTTGCCCCCTCTTCTATAAAAAAAAAAAAATTAAATCCCAACCCAAGCATACAACTGCAAGACTTCAAGATAACATAAGTTCATACTGTATAGATCGGAACAAAAGTAAAATTTTAATCTATGGTAACCGCGGTTAGCTATGACATATGGACATTTTTGAACATCTCAGTCCCGCCCGTGACCATGAGTGCTGTAAAGCGTTCGAAACGTCGGGTATTTAAAAAGTTAAATATACGCGATAAATTCCGTAAAAACTAGTATTATTTCAATGTAACTGTTATTATAAGATGGACGCAGCCATCACTACACCTACATATATAGCTGTATATAACATATCCTTCCTCTAATTCTACACATACATTTTAGTCATATGTCTGTACAGAAAAAGGTTTATAATTAACTTTAGGTATTGTACGCAATATACTACCCGATGAATTCGACCTCGAAATAAGAAAGTGGTCATTTTGGGGCCCTGATCTTCCCACGCTCTCATCATCAGCGCTGGCCTCTAAGTATTCTTTACCCCTGACAGCTCCGATGGTGACATGCTTCCCGTTAGTTGTAATTCACTGGATAATGGAGACTGATGATATCCGATGCTCATCGCCACTGTTAGATATGCGAACAGGTACAATTGAAATGATGCAATACGCACTATCCTTTTATTCAAATGTAACTATTGTTACGAGCTTGAGGTTCGTGACAATAAAAATTGCCGATAGAATTACACTTTAATTTACTTTATACAAATTAAAGTTAAAAACACTAATAATTAAACACACTAATTCACTTAATTCCGCTCCGAAGCTTCGCTTTGTCGCCGAGTTCAACTCTCTGCCGCGATCGCATCTTGCGCCACCTATTTATTTAAATTAGCAAAATATCCGGAATGTTCAAGTAAACACGCGCAAAGTACCGAGAGTTTGAGTATAGATTTTCTAGAATCTTAGTTCTTCGGGTGGCGCTGTCGGTCGAAAGATGTGTGATGTCATAAACTGCAACGCTCCCCTCGCTCTCGTTCCTGATACTAGATGGCGCTAGTTCGCTGATTTGAGCGCGGCGTAACACTATTATTATAAAATGGACGCACCCATCACTATATCTACATATATAGCTATATGTAATAGTCCCATAGCCTGTGATTATACTGGATTGTTTTAATTTTCCTGATAATTTGCTCGAGAAAAAGATAAGAATAATATATTATAATATATAAACATACGCTGCAGCGTAGCTCTATCAAATTAAAAGCATACATCACTTAGAAATCATCATTTTATAAACGTGCCAAAATAATTACACTACTCGTATTAGTCGCGTAGGTTAGGTGTGACCCACAGAGTTTCTTTGTAAAAAAATATAATGTTACAAATATTTTTGGTATTGAAATTTTAAAAACATATCTTTTTATAATAACTTTTTTTATAATTGCAAAAAACTTATTAGCAATGAAATAAAAACATAAATACTTATAATTAAAACAATAAAAAGAAAAAAAGTGTTATACAAAATGATACTGTGTTTAAAGCGTAACTTAAGTAATAATGGTAAAAATACTTGCTACATCACCGCCGTCTTTTAGTAATGTGCCTAAAAGACTGGCTGAGTTGCCTCGATGTATTGCGAGGCTGACTCGCTGAGCACAATATCTGCCAGATTTTGGGTCACCAGAGATATTGGCAAGGCGTGATTAGACATCCCTGTATAAACGCCTTGCTTCAAGACCATAATATGGTCCCAGCGTTTCTACAACAAACAGCACAAACATCTGCATTTTTGCGCCGCTTGTTGACTCGCGCCTGCCTCGTGTGCAGTCGCCTTAAGATGTCATAGTGCTGTGTATCCATAATGTGTCATATTAACTTTAAAATAATATTGGGTAATATCTACAGCCTTTTCTATACTCCAAAACCCTTTCAGAGACGAAAAGAGGTTTCCGCCGGACTAAGCAGTCGATCCATTTATTTACGAGGTGGTTATAACGCTTTTAAAAGAGGCCATCAGATATTTTTTATAAATGAGATTAAAATATAGTATGTCGAAATTCAGCGTTTTCATATATATTTAAGGGTCATTTAATAGTTATTCCCCAAATATATAAGAAAATTGTTACTCAGTAAATATTAAAGGCCTAAGCAAATAGGATCAAACGTTATAGTTAAATTAAAAGGCACAAACTGAATCTTCGGAACAATTTACTAATATTTATTTATTTATTTATTACAGGAAAACTTACAGATTTTAATTAATACTATATGGTATATAATATAATTTGCAAAGTAAGCCTATTAAAAGTTTTCACAGATGAGTAATCGGTTTGAGTAAATACATGTAACATATATAAGTACATATAATTTATACATTGATGTTGATTAGATTTAAGAGTTCAAGAGTAAATTTCTACTGAATTCAGATGTTATCGATTTGCAGATAGTGGTACCACTAGTAGAAAAGAGGTCAGCCTTATCACAGTCCTTAGAAAATTTATTAAATGAGTTACATGCTCTTAAGAAGAATGAGTTTCGCCTGTAATTTGATCTACATATAGAAACATGTAAGGGATTGTAATAGCGCAGTGAACGAGAGGGAACTGATATATGTAATCTTTTTAATAAGTCAGGGCAGTCTAAACGATCTTGAGCAATTTTACTTAGTAAGACTAGGTCAGCTGTATAGCGCCTAGTTTGCAGCGGGAGGAGATGAAGATGAGAACACTGCAATTCGTAGCCTCCTTTGGATATATGAAATTTAGAACCTACATATCGAATGATTTTTTTGAATCGCTTCGATTTTGTTAATATATATTTTATATTGAGGATTTCATACTTGACACGCATATTCGAGATGGCTACGAACAAGAGAACAAAACAATATTTTCATTGATTTTAACTGACGAAATTTGCAACCAGACCTTAAAATAAAACCCAGAGCCTTATATGCTTTATTAACGATATCTTCCACATGCTGATCAAACAAAAGCTTAGTATCAATAGTAACTCCAAGGTCCCTTATTTTATCACATCTAGTAACTGTCAAACATTTAAGTGTGTAAGAAAAATAAAGTATATCACGCTTCCGCCCGAAAGACATAGTATTACACTTCGAAACATTCAAGTGTAATTTGTTACGGATACAATAATTATCTAAGTTAATAAGATCGTTTTGTAGGAGATTAGATTCATAAGAGTTGTTGACTACTCTAAAAACTTTCATGTCATCCGCGAAAAGCAAAAACCCGAAGTTCTGGAAGCATTCAGCAATATCATTGATAAATATGACAAAGAGCAGAGGGCCAAGTAGCGAACCTTGCGGAACGCCAGAAGGGACACTCGTCCAGCAAGATGTAAATCCGTTTAAAATTACCGCTTGTGATCTGTTAGAAATATAAGACGTAAACCATCTATGATAAGTATATTATATATATATATATATATATATATATATATATATATATATATATATATATATATATATATATATATATATATATATATATATATATATATAAGTATATTAAAAATATTCGATTTAAAGACACACGTAGCGCTATAGTGTATAACAGTATATAGCTGTAGTGTATAGTGTATAGTTAAACCAGAAAAAAAAACTCTGTCCGTAATTCAAATAATTTTTATCTTACTTGCGTCTGTTAGTGTATTCACCATATACTATATACTGTCTTCGGTTTGTATCGTACGTTACGTAGTTTTAAGATAAACTTTTTCACGTCTTCAAAATTATCGCAAAACATCATAAATTAAAGTTCCCCGTCACGTCTGCATATACAAATATTCGTAATAATCTCGAAAGCTATATTGGGAGTTTCCATTTAAAATGTTATAAAAGAAATTTTCACTAAAAGTCAGAATGATTCACAACGTAGGCTTTGATTTTTATACGTGATAGAGCTATGCTATGATAAAATAAAAATGGTTAGATAATAGTTAAATGGTTCGGCTCAACCGAGGAAGGACGAAACTTTTGCAGAATAACAGCGTAAAATGGAAGCTTTGTGCTGTTTTAATTCGTATGATGATCGTAAAGTAACATTTTAGTCCTCAGGGATCAACATAATTGTGTTTTGATTCTTAACCGAGGATATGTGTAGATGCCCAAGGGCCACTGATAGACTAGATACTGTATCTATTTACAATCAGGTGGAATGAGTATTCGTTTGTCACTCTTACTCCATAAAAAATAAAAAAATATTTGATGCTAATTATCCAACGTTGATATTATGATATTCATAGATTAATCGGAAAAATCAAATTTTTCTTCTCAACGAGTTTAAAAAAAAACTTTGCGAGACTTTTACACATGTTATCTTTATAGAATAGGGGTGACAAACGAGCACACAGTTCACCCGATGGTAAGTGATTGATATAGCCCATAGACATCTATGCTCGATTACGAATAAAAATTCGGATCTGTTGCCAACAATGAGGACTAAGATGGAATTACTTCTTTCAAGAAGGAAGAGCATTTAGTTCGTTACACTTACCATAAGAAACACAGCAACGTTAAGCTATATATAGCTGCTAAATAAACAAAAATGTGGAATTTTACTGCGACTCCCTAATTTTGCAAAGAATGTGTTGCGACTGCTAAGAGAACTTTTGTGACAAACTCTTTTTAAAACTAAGATTATCAATAAACCGTTTCGTAACAAAGCCGATGTGATTATCCATGTATAGAACATAACCAATTTTCCGGACTTTATCGTGTTTAATTTTATCTATTTAGTCGATTCAGCTTATATAACACACTTTAATCCACTATCATGCATATGCATGCGGTCTTTAAAATGCTATATTCTGAAAAGACCGTATAGTGCAGTGCCGTAAAGTACCGTATTTGTGCATTTTATCTAACTTGTTTTTTTATTCCCGACGATTGGAATGCTTTGCAGCACCCATGGTAATGGGATCATATGTTGATATTCCGATATCACAGCTAACGCAGTCTACCTTTAAATTGTATTATTAATTTTTGTCCCCACTATTTTTATATTCTACTAAAAAGGTAAAATTAAAGGCGATGAACACCGTAAAATTAAATTTATTCTACGTGTATATAGAATACGTGAGATATTTTCGTTGCTTTTTTTCGTTTACTAGGAAATCAATCTTGATCATTGTAGCGGAAAAAGTAACTGAAGTGCAAAGTAATTTAGAACTGGAAACATGTTGTTGAGGATAGAAGCGAAAATAATTCTGAGAACAGATGAACAGAAATAAGAGTACACACGAAACTTTTTATATACTGCATATATATTATTGGAAAAACCTTAGAAATAGTAAGTTGTGTAAAATATAAAACAGAAATTGTAAAATTAAGTTTTTATCTACTGATTATTTGTATAGTTTTAGTTAGTACCGATATTTTCAAAATATAAAGCATACACACTGATCCCGACTAAGCACCCCATTCCCTTTCTAAAACCCGCTTGCACATCCCAAATTTTTCCATCAGTTTCTTTCATAATATATATATATATATATATATATATATATATATATATATATATATATATATATATATATATATATATATATATATATATATATATATATATATATATATATATATTTATATATATATATATATATATAGGAAGATAGTTAATTATAATTTATTAAAATCACAAAATACACCGTTCACATGACTACCTTAACGGCGGCCGTTCCGTCCGTTTTATACAATCGAGACAAGTAGCTACACGAGCGCCACTGTAGGTGCAATGCGCAGGAGTACGGTGCACGTGTTGTTTACAATAATTCCGACTACCCCCAGGGGCACTGCGACACACACACACACACACACACACACACACACACACACACACACACACACACACACACAGCGGTATAGCCATGCTTCAGTTTTGTTGTGATTGTCACACGAACGGGTTGGATTGATTGATTCTTAATTGACGATCCATTGAGAATGGGGCCACAACTTCCGCTTACTATCAGGTAGACAGTATGCTCGTATCTCACACACACACACACACACACACACACACACACACACACACACACACACACACACACACACACACACACACGCGCGCGCGCGCGCACAAAAACTAAAACTTAGAGGATAAAATAGAGTGATGAAATCTCTAAGAACACTAGCAAAAAACAAACGTCTCAAAATAAATTGTGTACAATAGCAATTTGCGTTCAAACATGCGTGAAGTTTAGAAAATTTTAAGTTACTTATTATTAATAATTTTAATCAAACTACATTATGTAACTAGTAAAAGTGGAAGCTTAGGGATAAAATGCTCGTCGTATATTTCATTGTACACAGAGACCCGCGTTCAATCACCGCCAACACCAATAAAACTTTAAAAATTTACATTTTACACAACGTGCTTCTCGGTGAAGGAAAACACTTACGAAACCAACATCTGTAGGAAATATTATTCAATGATAAATGAATTCCACAAACACGCTTTACGACAGCATGGTGAATTGTTCCATTTAAAAAAAATCCATGAAGAAGAAATGTTTCTTGCAAAAAGTAAAATTTACATAGAGTTTTTGAGACATCTCCACCGTTTCCATTTTGTTGATATTTAGAAAATTGATTTATTTTATTTTTCTACTGAATCTCTGAATTTACTAAATAAAAATACTTGACTAAAATCGTTACCTCAGGAAGGAGTATGTGTAGGAATAAGAATATGAAAGTAGAAACCCGCTTTTGTTTTTGTTTGGTCCGTTCAAACAATAAAAGATAAAAACGGTAATGGAATCTAATCTTATGTTCCAAGCATGAGAACGTTGTTAGAGCGGAAGTGACGTCCAATAATATTTTCCAGAAAATGGTAAAAGTTATTATCTGGCTCAGATATATTTAAGTGACATGTTTGTCCGTTCACAAATAACCGCCCACTTGCTACTTAATTGAATTACTAATTGATTTGATAGGTAATAGGCGTGTTGAGTAACGGTATCATTAATGAAGTACATAATCAAATTTGTAAGTTTTACAAATAGTTTGGCTATCCATCTATAACTTCTTTAATAATTTGTCTTGTAGACCTTTATTTCTTCTCAATCACCTCTTTAAACTCTGCCTACCTCTTTCGGGATTATAGGCATGACGATATATATTTTACAAATCCGGCGCTGAGGGATTCAAGTTCAAATCCCACACAAAAAAGTTATTTGCATGGCATAATAATTTTTCAAGGTCTGGTATTTGTTTTATGTATGTAAACAATACAAAAAAATCCAAGAGTAATAAATATGCATGGATATATACATTTCTAAAACAAGAACTTGATCTACTACGAATAAATGTATAAAGACAGCTTGGTCCTGATTGTAGTAGTACAATTACCCATGCATGCCAGTGTATGTAAAGTAACCAAGTATTAGAACGAAATCAGTGGTACATTTTACTATAGTAATAATAATAATAATAATAAATATATAAATGAAAATTATATATATATATATATATATATATAAATTTATCATTTCCTTTCATATACTTATACAGCCTAAAGAAATAAGATTTAAAAAAATATAGCCCTTTATTCAAATCAAACTAATACTCTATTACACATAAAAGTTTAAAACTTAGTCGAGTATTTGGTTCTTGCTTATTGTCTGCCAATAGGCAAAGACCAACCTTCTCCATTAATCTTTTCTTGAGCCACTCTGTTCCATATCACTCCCACTACTTGTCTGATATCGTCATCCCATCTTTTTTGCATAGTAATGTAATAAAATATTTATTGTATTTTAATACTTCTTATTATTCCAAAATCGGTAGTTGTAAATATTAATGACATTTTGTGGATCTTATGACTGAGTGACAGCCAGTTCACACATATTAAATCAATGTATACATGCAAGCATGGCGTAGAAATAAGCACACTATTATTAAACAATACATGCGTAACATATTTCCTGGAATTAACAGTTATTTACATTAACTGTAACATCTTAACCAAACGTGGTATTTTGTTCTACTAGGCAATTCAAATTTCTAGTCGTAAAATCATTCCTTAGATTTACACCCATGCCGCGATATTTGTCTTTTAATGTTAAATCTAAACTATCTATAGATCCATTCAAACACACATAAAAAATTTCATCAAAATCAGTCGAGCCGTTTTTTAGTATCAGCGATACTAACGACTAACGAAGATTATTGTTTTGATGTACAGATATTGTTCTTTGAGTAAGCTATATATAAATTCCGTATTTATACCATCCCATGGGTGTTGTAGGAGATGATGGATATAAATAAAACAAGAGAAGAGCAGCATCTTTCTGATAACGAAACAAATTGACAAAAACAGCGGTTGCAAACCCATCTGCAAAGCGTGGCAACTATGGAAAATATTCCCCTATGATGCAATTTATTAAGGATTCCTTTATATGCCATTAAATTTACATAGGCTGAATGATGATAACGCTATTAAACCAAAATTGCTAATTAGTAATAAACATACACAAAATGTATACCACAACAATGATGAGGTCTGTGAGATTGGATTATGCGGGATTCTGAAAATAAAGTAAGATAGAGAAAGATTACAAATAATAATAAAGTAAGATCAGATACTCAGAGCAGTAACTCATAAAAATTGAATTTTATGGGTACTTAATGAGAAAAATAATAATTTCTCCCAGACCAATTTCGGTCTCGGCAGCCAGTTCCGGAGACTAACCATCTACGCAATACAGTAACATGGTGTAGAGTAACAGAGCATGTGCATAAGCACAGATGCGCTTTCACTTAATCTCACAGTCCGATGGAATGGAAATCCGAAAATCGCAGAAAGATTAGGCGCAAGACGATCGACTTTACGTGCTTTCCGAGAAGTAGGGCTGAAATCGACTAACTTCGTAATATCCGTCTGCTGCTAAATATTTCTTAAGAGAAAAACCCAATAACACATTTCGGCTCGACCAGGGATTCGGACACGAGACCATGTACCAGGCGGTCCCATAATGAAGTGGCCTGATATAGTTCCACGCGATATGTCGCTACATGTTGTGTTGCATTAAATAGTACGTTTATCGTGCACTTAATATAAGAAACATGCATCGACATGAAATGCTTAGTCTTAGTTTAACAGGCATTTGAATAACGAGAGTCACGTATTTTTTCAAAATGTCGAAAACTGAGTATCGAAGTGTCATAAAGTTACTGTTTAAAGAAGGTTTATCCCCTGCTCAAATAAAAGAACGATTGGATGGCGTATATAAGGAGTCTACCCCCTCCTATAGCACAGTGAAAAATTGGGTGAAAGAGTTTCGCCTCGGGAGAGAAACCGTCGAAGACTTTGGCCACGACGGTCGACCCGTGGAAGTGCTCACTCCCGAAACGATTGCTCTTATCGAAGAGGAGGTTCTGAGCTACCGCCGTTTGAAGATAAGAGAAATTGCAGCAAAGCTTGGGCTCTCTAAGAGTACCGTTCATCGCGCGATCCATGAACATCTTCACATGAAAAAAGTGAGTGCAAGATGGGTACCGAAACTTCTTTCAGCGGTACAGAGACAGGAAAGAGTGCGCTGCGCTTCGGAGTTTTTGGATTTTTGTGGCGAAAATCCAAAGACTGTGATCGAGCGGCTAGTGACTGGTGATGAAACTATGATCTTGTATTATGATCCACAAAGCAAGCGCGAGTCAATGGAATGGCGTTATAAGAGTGAAAAGCCCCCTAGAAAGGCAAAGGTGCAACAATCGACTAAAAACCTGATGTGCACAATATTTTGGAAATTTCAAGGCATTCTGATTTTGGATTTTAAAGAACGTAATACAATCGTGAACGGCGAATATTATGCTTCTTTAATATATAAATTACCAGACAAGACAAAGGAAAAACGAAGAGGCAAGCTGTCTAAAGGTGTCCTGTTGCTCCATGACAACGCCCCTGTTCATACCGCTGGTGTTTCGAAGGATGCGGTTCGTCAATGCGGGTTCACAGAAGATCAACATCCACCTTACAGTCCAGACATAGCCCCGTTCGACTATTATTTATTTCCAAATTTAAAGCGGGACTTAAGAGAAAGAAAATTTTCAAGCGATGAAGTGTTGCAGGCGGCCGTCTTCAGTCATTTTGAGGATAAAAAATGTGATTATTTTTATAAAGGTTTAGAGATGTTGATTCACAGATGTCAGAAGTGTGTTAGTATTCATGGTTATTATATTGAAAAATAAAATTGGTTTCGTTTCATTTCCTCCATTGGTTCATAGTTAGGCCAATTCATTATGGGACTGCCTACGTATGTAACCAGCAATGGCGCTGACGACCACTTGACCAAATAGGTAGTTTAAAATGCTAAGTCAATTTTGGTCAAGTCAAATATGGCAAAGTTAAACATTGGCCAAGTCGAGGGCTAAATACAAGCAAGGCTTATCGTTCACAGATGTAAACAAATGGAATCAACAACAAACGGAACGGAATTAACGACATCCAATACTTTTAACTTACAATTTCAATGAATAAATATTTGTAGAGCTTTAACGATTGCAATTCGATGACGATAAACAAACTTTCAACTTTTTTATTGTACTCTTGCCAACAATTTATACTATGTGTTTTATTTTCTTTGGAGGAATTTTGTTGCCTTTTATATCCATGTTACACACTTTTACTGTCATTTCAGCCCACTTCAGTCCACTGATTATTTATATTATTAACAAACATCTTGACACCTCACAGAATATCTGCGTAAAATAAGAGTTCAATGTTGTTTTGTTTTGTATGATGAATGTAGATACTAAAGACCATTTTACTGATAAAGAGGCATTCCATCTTAGTCCTCGGGGTGTCGTAACTTGATTCTTAATCGCGATGCGTAGTGACCACAACATGCACTTATCACCAGGTGAACTGTGTGTCCGTTTGTCACGCTTATTCTATAAAACAACTAGGTGAAAGGTCTGATTTTCTGCCTGCGTAGGTACTTACTCTCTTACCCATTACTGACGCTAAATAGCAGTTCTTGTTGCGTTCTGACTTGAAGTGTATAGAGTACTATAATTACAATCTGAGAGGTAACCCTTAGTTCTCTGATGGGTGGCTTTAAGGTTTAAGGTGACTTTGCATATTTGCAATCCGCTTTTTTAACCATTGGGCTGCTATAATTATAGCATTACATTAAAATATTTCTGGGAATGATATAGAATCAAATATTTACCACAACTGAAACAGTCGAACTCCAATCATCAGAACGAGATTCTTTGTAAGCGAATGCAACACATAAAATTTTCCAATACGGGGACATGTCCTTTTGATGTTTAATGAACTGTCGAACCAAATCGCGTCGCAAATTCCGTATTTTGTGGGATGTACGGTAAGTAAATATGTAAGGGGATAACCGTATAAGATAACCATAAAGTGTAATAGTATTGTTGCGCGTCACAGTTGATGGCACATCTAGTGTCGATGACCAGAGCGAGGAGGGCTTACTAGAAAACGACAATCTTGAACTTTCCACCAACAGCGCCATCTAGTATCGAACAGAAGAATTAAGCTCTCTAGAAGCCCCACACCAGAACTTTCTGCGCTTGGTCACTCGGCGCCCCATATTTACTGGAATATTCTGGATGTTTCGGTGGAAGAGCCCTATATAAAGCCGTTGATAGCCGCGATCGAGGCATTATTGAATTGGTTAAACAAGCGAGGCTTTGGAGAGAAATAAAATGAACAAAATTGTTAAGTGTGAACAATTATTAGCGTTTTGAGTTTTAATTGGTGTTTGGTGATTAGTGTTAATTTTGGTAATTCAATCGGCTGTTTTTATTGTCACGAACCCTAAGCTCGTAACAGTATAAACACCGTATTGACGTACCAACCGACTTATGCATAATATATTGCTTGGTCAGCACAGCATCTAGCCACAAAGTATGTCAGGAGTTCACTGCTCACAAAGGTCTGAAACACTGAAAGGTCATACAGGTTTATGCACTAACCCCGGCAAATCCCGATGAGGAGGTGGAGGAAATGTATGAGGATATTTCTAGAGCCATGCATTCCTCCAAAACCCACTACACGTTGTTGATTGGAGACTTCAACGTATAACTAGGCACAAGAGAAGGCGGTGAGCCGAAGTTAGGGAAATTAAGAGTAGGGCAATGGAACTATAGGGGCCAGCAGCTGACCGACTTTATGGAGAAAGAGGGACTCTTTATGATGAACTCTTTCTTCCAGAAGCGGCCCCACAAAAATTGGACCTGGTCGAGCCCCGAAGGTTCGATAAAAATGAGATTGACTTCACTAGGACGACCAGACACCAACTGTTCAGTGATGTCTCAGTGATCGCAAGAGTGAAAACTGGCAGCGATCACCGAAAGGTTAGAGGCACACTGAACCTTAACGTTAAGTTGGAGACGTTTGGTCTAATTAAGTCAACGCTACGTTCCCCTCGTGTTCTAATCCAGAATCAAAAAACCTTTCCTGCTCGATTTACGTAACCGTTTTCAGTGCCTAGAAGATTTCAATGCAGTGGACGATATGAATGACAAGCTCGTGGAAACTGTCCATGCTGTCGGAGCTAATTTCAGCAAGACCTGCCATAGAAGAACACAAAAACTCTCCGATCACACTCTTAATCTCATGGCTGTTAGACGGGAGATTTATTTATTTATTTATATGGATCTCCAACAGTTGTACATACTAAATTACTTCTAACACATGCATTACATCTATAAATAACTATGTACTACCAATTATAGGAGAACACATCATTCTAAAACAATAGCAGTGTTTATAATTTGCCTATTTTAATGGTAGTTGGAACAAAAATAAGTTTTACGAACAAAAGTAAGTTAATAGTTTTTATAACATAAATAAAAGTTAAGTTTGGCATAAAGTTAGTGAATAATTAATTTTCTAAACAGTCCTTACATTTTTTCATAAAAAGTGTGAGCCCGTCACAACCAATGTCCAGTGTTGCCATCGATCACTTATAAAGAACTAGATACACAATCCCATACAAAAGTTCTCTAAAAAGTGTCGCCAATTGTTGTGACGTAATTCTAGTTGAAATAAATATACATTTATGTAAATTCAACCTTAACTACATTGCCTATAGTTGTATTCACAAAGATACGTACGAAAAGCAATAAATTTTTATGACCAAGGCTCGTAGCTTGGGCAAGGAATCATAGGAGTCGAACTGCCCAATATTTTTGCTGTTGCTGTTATTTTAATTTTAAAATGTTTCAAACTTGTTTTAAAAACTAGTGTACATAAAGCATATTCTATTCTTTTCTATGGTGTATTATATGTAATGATTATAATTTACCTGGATGTAAATACGTTTTTGGATAGGACACCACATTCATTTAGTAACGAAAGTACTTGAAACAGTTATAATTATTTATTTATTCTTCATCTTATGTCAATAATTTAAAAATATTGCTTGACAAAGAACTTAAATCTTAATTCAATAGTTACTAAATATGAAAAGTATGTACAGAAAGTTGTAAGTCGTAGTCACATTTTCATCACTTTCTAAAACATGCTTCGAACATACAACGCTTCCTTGGGTCTGCTTGAAGATTTCTTCGGACGTTTGACATGCTATGACTGATATCCATTCTGCACACCTAACTAGGTTTCTAGGAAAGCTGAAAAATTAAAAATAAAATCTCACATCTTTATTTTACTACATGCACATATTCAAAATTAAGTCTATAAAATGTTCTATAATATTTAGAGAAACTATAGAAGTCTCATTAAACAAAAAAAAAAAACAATCATCCTTTAATAATAAAAAATAATAACGTCTCCAACAAATGGAACAGAGTCAACGCGCATACCTCGTATAATTAAAACTTATTTTATTAAGACTTAATTTAAAAAATGTTTTACGGAGATTTCTTGACAAAATATAAATATTTACAATACAGTGATAGGAATTAAATAATGATAATATTAATACCTACCGAAATTAGGAAATTCCATCCTTTTTTAGCGTCCTGGATGTGTGATTTTTACACTTTTTAAAGGAGCACTGAGGCTTGTTTACCGTCGGAGCGTTCGAATGTAACTAGATTAAAAGCGCACCCAAATGTTCGAATGGGTGCTCATTCGGTGAGGTCGTTTTTTGTCACTGATTGTGTATCTAGTTTTTATTAGTGATCGATGAGTGTTGCTATATTTTTTACACATAAATTGTATACGCGTGACATACGTGTTATTGGAGAATTCTGTCCAAGTTTCGTTCGAGTGCTGTCAGTTCTAAAGAAAGGACATGGGTTACGAGGAGGTCTCCAAGGTACGTTAATATTAAATCTACTCAACAGCTCAATGTCATCAATTTTACCATTGAAAAGTTTATAAAGAAATTTCAAATCAAGAAGAGATCTACGAAAAGTGGTTTCATCCTAAAGTAAGCAGTTTATTATTGTAGCACTCACTATGACTTGACGCCTTAAAACGGAATATTAGGTGTCTAATGAGTCTTTTTTGAACACGTTCGATTCTTTCAATGTGGTTTTTGTAAGCGGGAGATCATACTTGACAACAATATTCAAGTTTTCTACGGACCAAGCTGTTGTACAGTTGAAGTATTGTTGTTACCTTTTTGAAATCTTTAGACTGTCTAAGAACAAAGCCGAGCGGCCTAAAAGAAGCAGTCACTATAGAATTAATATGTTTATCGAATCTTAATTTGCTATCAAATATCACGTCCAGGTCTCGAATGGAATTGGTTTCCGTCAGGTTTTTACCCAAAACATTATAAGAACTCATTAATGGATTATTTTTTCTTGTGAATTTAATAATATTACATTTATATGGATTGAGCAGCATTCGATTTTTTTTACACCATTTTACAAGTCTATCAAGATTCGCTTGTAGTTCTGATACGTCAGATTCTTGCTTTATAACTTTAGATATTTTTAAATCGTCTGCAAACATATAAACCTGACAATTTTTAAATACACTTACTATATCATTAATGAATAGTACAAAGAATAAAGGCCCTAAATTTGATCCCTGTGGAACACCAGAAATAGCATTGAAAGAATCCGAACACTCGCCATCAATTACTACTCTGGCATTACGATTAGAGAGATAGGATTAGCACCAGTTTAAAAATGTATCGGAAATGCCAAAATATGCGAGTTTTTTAACAAGTATATTATGGTCTACCTTATCCTTATCCCAAATGCCTTGGCAAAATCAGTGTATATAACATCTACTTGAAGATTTTTGTTAACCGAATCAATAAGATTGGAAACATAATTGAGCAAATTAGTATTAGTAGACTTCTTAGGCATAAAATCATGTTAGCAGGGATATAAGTGATCTTTAACATGATTGAATATAAATGGGTGGACAAGTGATTCAAAAATCTTTGATACGGTAGAGAGGATTGATATAGGTCGATAGTCAGATACAAGTTCTTTTTTTCCATCTTTGTAAATATGTACTATTCTTGCTTCTTTCCACTTATCGGGAAAACTCCCTGTTCTAAGTGAAGTATGATAAATTAGTTGTAAGGGGTATGATATTGAATTTGCACACTTAATTAAGAATATAGGGGGGGACATTGTCAGGTCCAGCACTCTGTTTTATATCAAGTCTTTTTATTTTGTTTATTATGCATTTTTGGGATATGTATGTATTGGACATTTCAGGAAGCTGTGGCTGCGAGTCGCGAAAATATACTGACTTACTGTTGTTATTTGTTGGGGTGTTATAGACACTGGAAAAATGCGCTGCAAATAAGTTACAGGATTCGTTTAGTTCGTTTGATTGTTTGTCTCCTAAATACATTGATGATGGGTATCTAGACGAGTTTTTACGTTTGTTAGAAATGTGTGTCCAAAAATATTTTGAATTTCTACCTATTTCGTGTTCTAGTATAGATATGTATTTGTCATAGCATGTTTCTGTAAGTATTTCACAGTCGTGACGTAGGTATTGAAATTCTAGTAGGTGTAGGGGATTATTATAGATCTTGTATCTTCTATGAAACTTCTTTTTTTGCTTTAATAGATATATCAAATAAGAGCTGTACCATACCGGATGCCTATTGCCACATTTTTTACTTTTAGGCAAATATAGATTTATTATTTTATAAAGTATTAGATAGAATTCATTAACCATGTCGTTAATATTATCATACTTTAAAAGTACATTTGCCCATAAGATTTCGTCTAGGGCTTTAGTAATCTGATCGTAATCGCCTTTAAAATAGTTATTTTTCTGTAATTTCACGTGATTCAGATAATAATTGGATGGTATTGCAATAGATACTTCTAATGGTGGATGGTGAGTGTCATCATTACGTATAGAGTTGGAACATTCATTCATCTTTACTATTTCGGAGTTACATAAAAATAAGTCTAAAATTCTTTTATTACTATTTGTAATAGAATTAAATTACTTGAAGTCATTTAATTCCAAGAAATCTAAGAGTAAATTATGTATGTTATTGTTGCTGTTTAAGATCGGTAAAAGATACATACATACCAGAGCTATGTTGTTCCCAGGTTGCATTTGAAATATTAAAGTCACCTGCTATGAACGTGTGTTTTGTGTTATACTCGTCCATGATTCTATTTGTGTTATTAATGAATGTTCCAAATAAGTTTTGATTTATGGGTGGTGGTAGGTACACAACACCGAGTTTAAGAAATTCGTATTTCTGACTTAATAAAAATCTTAACCTTTACCCAAAGATCTTCACATTCAGTATTGCAATTAGATATTCTACAAGATGTTAAATTGTTAGATACAGCTATGAGAACCCCGCCACCAAGTTTATTAATTGCACGATCTCTTCTGTACACTGTATATCTATCGTCAAAGATTTCAGAATCATAAACTGTGCAGGTTAACCACGTTTCTGTACGAATTATAATGTCAAAATTATTGTTTTGGATTTTTAATGAGACGTCCCTAACGTTCGATCTTAGGTCTTGGACATTCTGGTAATAACATGATATCGTATGATGTGGTAGGATAACCCAGCACATTTGTATAATTTATTGTAATATTTAATAAATTAATTCAATTAGCTTAGACTGTTGAGAGATTCAATATTTTTAATACATTTATGTTCAGATGACTCGGTTTTTCTTACATATATACGTCCTGATTTAATCCATACATATCTATAGCCCATTTCTTTAGCTCTAACACGCGTTGCCGCATGAAGATACTTCATAGCCGGAGATAAATGTTCCATGACATAGATAGGTTTTTGTTCTCCTGACATCCCTATGTGACTTGAGTTAAGCTTTTTGTCTTTGTCTTTCTGTTTCTTATTGAAAACCATTGTCGATGCGAGAAAACCATCTCGTACTCTTGGGCTAGCAAACTTTACGAGTACAGAGCGTGGTTTGGAGCTATTTTTATCCATTTTTGATATTCTAGTGCAATACTGAATATCTGTTTCACTTAATTTATACTCTGTTACATTTGCAATTTGCTTGATAACAGTTACAAGGTTTTCTGATTTGTGTTCTGGTATACAATGTATTTCTATATTGCTAGTCCTCGAATGGTGTTCCATATGTGCAAGCCTGGCATTTAAGTCCGCGAATGAACTTTTTAGCTCTTTATTTTCATGTTCTAACTTTTTCAGCAATTCATTTTTAGTTTGTACATCAGCACGAATTTCTTCATATTTTGTTTCGAAGAAATTAAGTGAGGTTGTCAATTGCTCTACACGCTCTATAAGTTCATTGTTTATTATCTCCATATTTTTAGCAAATTAGTTTCAAAATGCGAAAAAGCAATGTTAAATTCATCCCTCACTATACCTCGTATTTCTTCCATAGATAGGTTATTCGCGGTAGAAACATGTTTATCCTCTAATTGTGAGTCCCACAACGATGTATTCTGGCTCGAACTCCAGCTTATTTGGTTGTCTGGGACTCCCTGTCGACTTTTGTATCGCATGGTAACATTAGAATGGTCAGAGCCAGGAGGAGCGGATGAGGTATTTGATGGCTTCGAGGTGCTAATGCGGATCGGAGTATTTGTATTGTCATGCTTTGGTATTTTGCAACGGCAGGCATGACAGATCCAGGTATTTTTATTATCTTTACTCATTGAACTGAATTTATTTTGAGTCAAGTTTGCACACAGGCGATCATAAGAATCATTACAATTATGACAAACCAAATACTCCTTACGAAGATTTGCAGAGCAGCCTGCACAAGTTTTTGTCATTTTTTTATATTTATTTTAGGTGAAGTTCGGTCTTATTAAAATTATTAAGGCGGGTTATTAGCAAACAAAGTATCAACGAAAAAGAACTCGGCTAGCCACTGCAATGATTCACACGCTTGAACGCGTTTGAGCCCTCACTAGATAAAGCGAGCGTAATCGTTTGTAATGTATTTAGTGATAGTTTTTAAATGATCTTCTTAATAACTAATAAATCACGCGTGTTATCACTACAATTTTAATGTCAAACCACCACTTCACTATTGTTTTAAGTAAATATGCAAGTTAAAACATTTGAAAGTTCGATTTTCTAGCTTTAACTAATTTTTATTGCAGAGCAAATAAAAACACTGTTAAGCTGTCAGCGCACGCGAGATGAGGCTGCAATCGTCAACAGGTTTGACAGCATACCGGCAACTGAACAGATAAATCTCCAAATGCATGCGACGAGACTCACGCAACTTTAATACTGCTCGTATTGAAGAAGCGATTGAGTGAAACCGGAGCTCCAAAGTCTTTACCAGAGATCTGTGTGCCAGTAAGAGCCAACTTTCAGAGCTGAAGACTATGTGTGGCAGCATCGTTTCCGGGACACCTGAGATTCAGAGTGGGATTGAGAGGTTCTATGGGCAGCTGTACACATCATGGTTGGAGCCGCACGCAAGTGTGAGTAACGATCCCAGAGCTAGTCTTATCCAACACTATTCCGATGATATCCCGGACGTCAGTCTGAGCGAGATTAGAATGGCTCTACAGCACCTTAAAAACTGCAGGTGCAGGGTGAGGATGGAACTACAGCGGAGCTTCTAAAAGCGGGTGAAAAACCGGTACTTTAAGTCCTTCAGAGGCTCTTTAATTCCGTCCTCTATTGGCTTTACTCCGGAGGTGTGGTGCAGAAGTGCGGTGGTCTTGTTCTTCAAGAAAGGTGACAATGCCCTCTTGAAGAACTACATACTGATATCCCTTCTGAGCCGCGTCTACGTGTTGTTTTCGAGAGTCATTAAGAATCATCTCGCACGCAGATTCGACGTATTCCAGCCTCCCGAACAAGCCGGTTTCCGAAAAGGCTTTAGTAACATAGACCACATACATACCCTTCGGCAAATTGTACAGAAGTCCGAAGAGTACAATCTGCCACTTTGCCTGGCATATGTGGACTATGAGAAAGCCTTTGATTCCGTCGAAATTTGGGTGGTGCTACAGTATCTTCAGCGGTGCCAAGTTGACTGTCGGTATATCGAAGTGTTGCAGTGTTTGTACAGTAGGGCTACGATGGCTATCCGAGTACAGAACCAGAGTACGAAACCTATCCAACTGCAGAGAGGTGTAAGACAGGTTGTCGTTATTTCCCCCAAACTCTTCACCGCTGCATTGGAAGACGTTTTCAAGCTACTGGACTGGAAAGGATACGGTATTAATGGCGAGTACATCACTCACCTTCGATTTGCCGAAGATATAGTCCTTATGGCAGAATCGCTGGAGGACTTAAGCACTCTGCTTAAGGACCTCAATAGTGCCTCCTAACGGACAGGTCTTAAGATGAACATGGACAAAACAAATATCATGTTTAAAATCCATGTCACACCTATGCCGGTATTTGTTGGGAGCACTATGCTCGAAGTTATTGACGAGTACGTTTACCTAGGACAAATGGCCCGACTAGGTAAGTTCAACTTCGACCGAGAGGTCAATCGACGGATTCAACTCGGCTGGGTAGCGTTCGGGAAATTACGACACATCTTTTCGTCAAGTATACCTCAAATTCTGAAAACTAAGTTGTACAACCAGTGCGTGTTGCCGGTGATAACTTATGGAACTGAGACGTGGTCCTTCATTGCTGGCCGTATGAGGACGCTCAAAGTCGCTCAGCGAACTATGGAGGCTATGCTCGGAGTTTCTCTGCGTGATAAACTTAGAAATGAGTATATCCGCAGTAGAACCAGAGTGACCGACATAGCCGAACGGATTAGTAAGCTGAAATGGCAATGGGCTGGCCATATAGCTCGAAGAACCGACAACCCTTGGGGAAAAAAGGTTCTCAAGTGGCAGCCTCGTACCGATCCTTCGATGGATGCAGTTGGCTCAGGACCGTGCTTTTTGGCATACCTTGGGGGATAGGCCTCCCCAGCTGCTCAGCAGTGGACTTTTGAAGGGCTGTAATGATGATGATGATGATGTTTAAAAACGGTCACTGAAAAATTAATTATAATTTCTTTTTCCTTCTAGTAAAAGGTTCTCGAGTGGCTGGCTCGTACCGGTAGGCGAAGTGAAGGGCGACCCCCCACTAGATTGAGTGACGACCTGGTAAGACATGCAGGAAGTCGATGAATTCAGACGGCTTAGGAACGTGCTATGCATGGCATGCCTTGGGGGAAGCCTATGTTCAGAAGTGGACTTGTGAAGGGCTGTAATGATGATGATGATGAAACATCTGTGATATTGTTTTAGTAAAAGAAGGTAATCTTCCTCCATCTCGATGGTTATTTGATAGAATATTAACAAAACAGCCAGTTTTCGACGGAATTGCTCGAGTGAAATGTAACGATTCTGAAAAATAAAAGACCCATAACAAAAAATTGTATATTACCTGTAACTGTATGTTGAGATGTATTTTTATATTTTTAACTTTAAATTATAATATATATTTAATAATATATTTAAATTTTATCTATTTTTCTATACTATTATCACTCGTATTTAGTGAGAATTTCAAGTTTAATTTTACTTTTTTTTCATGATTTCTTGTGAAGTAGTCCCTTGACCTCATGTAGGGCAAAGTTATGAAAAACTATCACTGTCGTCCTTGGTGGTAGTGATAAACGACGCAAGATAATGTTTCATAGCTGATTGCATAATATGGCCACAGTCTATAATGTTTTTATTATACTGTGATATGGCTCTGTAAATGTATTAAATAGAGGTTTCTCTTTACACGCACTTGTAGTTTCATTAGATTATCAATCTTATTGAAATGAGTATTGGGGTCGGTTTGAAACTTGTACAACTATTAATATTTATAAAATATTATGTACATTGTTTATTCATTAGGAACTTACACAATATGCTTGTTTTTTTTAAAATAATTATTCCTTTATGGATCTACTTGAAGATGGATATTTCAGTAAGTTGTTAAGCAACAATAAAACAATAACACTTGCTTTTGGATAGTTACTCACACTTGCATGTAGCTCCAACGGTGATATGTACAGCTGCCCATAGAACCTCTCAATCTCACTTTGAATCTTATGTGTCCCGAAACGATTCTGCCACACTTAATCTTCGGCTCAGACAGTTGGCTCTTACTGGCAGACAGATCTCTCGTAAAGACTTTGGAGCCCTGGTTCCGCTCAATCGCTTCTTCAATACGAGCAGTATTAAAGTTGCGTAAGTCTCGCCGCATGCATTTGGAGATTTGTCTGTTCAGTTGCCTGTATGCTGTCAAATCTGTTGACGATTGCAGCCTCATCTCCCGTCTAACAGCCATGAGATTAAGAGCGTGATCGAAGAGTTTTTGTGTTCTTTTGCGGCGGGTCTTGCAGAACTTAGTTCCGACAGCATGGACAGTTTCCACGAGCTTGTTATTCATATCGTCCACTGCATTGTAATCTTCTAGGCACTGAAAGCGATTATAAAACCCGAGCAGGAAAGGTTTCGGGATTCTGGATTAGAGCACGAGGGGGACGGAGCGTAGACTTCATTAGATGAGACCTCTTAATCGCTCTGTAGCGCTTAAACTGTTCCCTCCTGAAATTCTCGCAACTCAACTGTTGCATAAGCAATTCGCACAGAAAAATTAGAAGGTTAGTCATTTAATATATTAAAGTGATAAACCAGAAGTATGCTCACTGACAATATATTCCAGAGATAAAAACTCTAGGAATGGTATTACTTACAGAAATTAGAGCAAAGTTCTCTCGCTGATATTGCCTAAATTATGGTATTACTTTGCCAGAGTTAATCTCATCAAGAATATTTTGCGACCCGACTACAGTGAAATAAGTCTATTTGATTAATTTGGGCAGAGTTCTCAAACATATTTTGGCCAGCGTCCATTGTAGGAATTAATAGTTCTCAAGTCTCCTTCTCATTGTTTAATTTAATAAACTAAATTGTGCTAAGCATATCAGAAGGTCACCATTTGGGTATTGGAAAGAAAAGTGGGGCAGATCTCCCCCTGAGCATGGCGTTAAGTCCGGACAGCGGCCAAAGCTCCGTGTACGTAGTATGTGTACTACATACACGTACTCCGTATGTACGTACACACGTACGTGCTCGTGTGCGTGTGCTAGTATTTTAATATAGAATTTAGGTGACAAACTAGCGCACACTCCACCTGATAGCCCTTTCCTCAAGAATCATAATGCAGATGAGATGTCACCACTGAGAACGAAAATGGATTGTCGGAATACCAATAAAAAGGGTCTATGGTTCTCGATACTCACTATGTGAAACACAGCATTATGCTGATATTATGTGGGAGCGTAGACGTTCTACGACTCAATTATGTTGCAACTATAGCTGCTGCGTGGCTCTTATACGTATAAATTATATTATTAACATATAACTCTTTTTATTCAACTTATTTTGCTTAACTGTAACTGTAATTTTCATCAGAAATTTCCCAACATTGTCAAAGATAGGGACAATTCACCCTATCACCAATAATTTTAAGAATCCCGTTCGGTTAAACCTCCATTCATTGAAAGCCATCAGATTTCTTTATTAATTCTATAATTATCTATTACTACACCCACGGGATGAAATAAAGTAATTAAATCTCACACGCCGCCACCAGACGGCAAGGAAGAGGCAGGTTAAATAGGATAATTTATATATCATAATTTCAATTTGGTATTTGGATTCTATTGAGGACTTAAGCACTATGCTCAATGACCTCAATAGTGCCTCCCAACGGATAGGTCTTAAGATGAACATGGACAAAACAAAGATCATGTTTAATGTCCATGTCACACCTATGCCGGTAGTTGTTGGGAGCACTATGCTCGAAGTTGTTGACGAGTACGTTTACCTGGGACAAATAGTCCGACTAGGTAAGTCCAACTTCGACCGAGAGGTCAATCGACGGATTCAACTCGGCTGGGCAGCGTTCGGGAAATTACGACATATCTTCTCGTCAGGTATACCTCAATCTCTAAAAACTAGATTGTACAACCAGTGCGTGTTGCCAGTGATGACTTACAGATCTGAGACGTGGTCCTTCACTGCTGGCCGTATGAGGACGCTCAAGGTCGCTCAGCGAGCTATGGAAAGGGCTATGCTCGGAGTTTCTCTGCGTGACAGACTCAGAAATGAGGATATCCGCAGTAAAACCAGGGTGACCGACATAGCCCAACGGATTAGTAAGCTGAAGTGGCAATGTGCCGGCCATATAGCTCGAGGAACCGATAACCGATGGGGAAGAAAGGTTCTTGAGTTTCAACCTCGTACCGGTAGGCGCAGTGTAGGGCGACCCCCACTAGATGGAGTGACGACCTGGTAAGATATGCAGGAAGTCGATGGATGCAGGTGGCTCAGGACCGTGCTTTGTGGCATTACTTGGGGGAGGCCTATGTTCAGCAGTGGACTTGTGAAGGGCTGTAATGATGATGATAATAATAATAATAATAATAATAATAATAATAAAAATATTTGGAAGCCAGCCGGGACCTTTGGGAGACGGACTCAATTCTTTTTGGCGCCGCACTGGCAGTGTGCCGTATTATAGGCGCCAAACTTTCCACGGCTGGACGCGCTACTGGACAAAGTAGCGCTATCCCAGCCTGGAGAATAAGAATTGAAGAACGTATCGCAAAGGCTAGGGCCCTCATCGGCAGACTGATATGCTTCAGGTCAGGCAACAACAGGCCAAGGATTGTGCGCACCGTCGGGATGGCATTTGCTGGGACAAATGTTAGTTTGTCCCAGCCGGATATAATGCAAAAACTGACGGAGCGCATAGACGACCTGAAGCAGAGAATCGCTGCTTGGGGAAAGCGGATTCGGCGATATACCGAGAGGTCGACACGGTTTAACCAGAATCGTCTCTTCCAGAGTGATCAGAAGAGGCTCTATAAATTGTTGGAGCGACCAATGGTAAGTGGAACGGGCCCAGCACCGAATCAGGCCGACACTGTAGCATTCTGGCGCGGCCTGTGGTCAGAGCCCATAAACCACAGCGAGGGCCCTTGGATGGAAGTTGTGGCGAGTCAGTGTGCGAGTATAACGCCCATGGACCCCGTCATTATAACGCCGGATGACGTAGCTGAGGCGGTCCGTAGGGCCCCGAACTGGAAAAGTCCGGGACTCGACGGGCTGCATCACTACTGGCTGAAGGGGTTTGTGGTGTGTCACAATGTGCTCGCCCGACAGTTCCAAGAGGCCCTCTACCAGAAGTCGCTCCCGAGCCTCTTCACTACTGGGATCACTCATTTGGTTCCTAAAGATCAGGCTACCACAGACCCGAGCAAATACCGCCCCATCACGTGTCTGCCGACCATATACAAGACACTAACATCCATTTTGAGCGCGAGAATCACTCGTCACCTGGAATCAAATCAGGTGCTGTCGCGCGCTCAAAATGGATGTCGGGGCGGCGGTCGTGGAACCAAGGAACCACTCCTCATTGACGCGGTCATTGGCAAAGTGGTGAAACGCAACCGTCGGAACTTCTCTGCCGCCTGGATAGACTACAGAAAGGCATTTGACTCGGTGCCCCATACATGGCTAAAGAGGATCCTCGAGCTGTACAAGATTGACTGTACAGTTCGAGACTTCCTCGAGCGGTGTATGGGGCAGTGGAGTACGATCCTCTGTCATCTAGGCGAGCGGATGACGGCTGCGGAAAGCCGCATAAGGATAAGAAGGGGTATATTCCAGGGCGACTGTCTGAGTACAATCTGGTTCTGCCTCTCTTTGAACCCTCTCAGTACTTTACTGGAGGGTTCCGGGAGGGGATTTCAGCTTCGCAAAGGAGGTACAAAAGTGACCCACCTCTTCTATATGGATGACCTCAAGTTATTCGCCTCCAGTCGCTCCCATCTTATGGAATTGCTAAACATCACTTGTGAATTTAGCAATTCTATTGGAATGGAGCTGGGGACGGATAAGTGTGCGGTCCTCCATGTTGAGAGGGGTAGGGTTGCTAACTCTGAGGGCATAGACTTATCTATGCCCGTCAACTTAAGGACCCTTTCCGAGGCTGAAACCTACCGATACCTGGGTATGTCACAGAACATCGGTATCGATGAGGCTGGTATGAAACAGTCAGTTTGCGACACGTTTTATGCACGCTTGACCAAAGTGCTTAACAGCCTTTTGTCCGGTGTGAATAAGGCACACGGATATAACGGCTGGGTCCTGCCTGTCCTCATGTATACCTTTGGCATACTCAGGTGGACTCAGACCGAACTTAACGCCCTGGATAGAAAAGTCCGCACTACCATGACGTCCCATAGGATGCATCATCCGAGATCTTCGGTAATGAGGCTGTACTTGCCGCGAAAGCATGGTGGGCGTGGCTTCCTGAGCGCGCTTACCATGCATAATCGCGAAGTGTGCAGCCTCCGTAATTACTTCCTGGTGAGATCGGATGATCCATTCTATAATGACGTCATTTCTAGTGATAAAGGACTTACCCTTCTATCCTTAGCCAACGAGCAATGGCAGGACCCGGCAGTACTAAGCATTTCCGACCGGGAGACCGTATGGAAGGAAAAGGAGCTCCACGGGAGGTACTACAGGGTTCTACATGAGCCCTTCGTAGATACAGTCGCCTCCCTCAACTGGCTACGTTTCGGTGACCTCTTCGGGGAAACCGAGGGTTTTGTCTGTGCAATACAGGATCAGGTTATTAAGACCAACAACTATCGGTGATACATCCTAAAGGATGGCACCGTCGACGTCTGTCGAGCTTGTCGCCATCCCGGTGAGTCACTTAGGCATGTCATCTCCGGTTGTTCGGCGCTTTCTAACTCTGAGTACTTGCACAGGCACAACCTAGTAGCCAAAATTCTTCACCAGGAGCTCGCTCTGAAATACGGTCTCGTGGGCCGGAAAGTGCCGTATTACAAGTACTTGCCGGAAGCCGTACTCGAAAATGACCGCGCCAGGCTCTACTGGGACCGGGCCATCATCACAGACAGGACTATTCTTGCGAATAAGCCTGATATTGTGCTGATGGACCGGGCACAGTCAAGGATATTTTTGGTCGACATTACCATTCCGTATGACGAGAACCTCGTGAAAGCCGAAACAGATAAACGAACAAAATATCTGGACCTGGCTCACGAGGTGACCGATATGTGGGGTGGTCTGCCGGCCGAAATTATTCCTGTAGTCGTCTCTGCGAATGGGCTAATCCCAGTCAGCCTCTCGGGTCATCTGAGGCGACTGGGACTCCGTGATGGACCGCTCCTGGCTCAAATGCAAAAGGCGGTGCTCCTCGATACCGCCCGGATCGTCCGCCGGTTTCTTTCCCTTTCCTCCTAACCCTCGGCCGTTTGGTCTCCCCTGCCGAGGGCTTCCATCTGGTTGGGCTTTTATTTATTTATGTATTTTTGTATTTATTTTATGTTATTGGTATTTATGTATATTTATCGTTTCATTTTAATTTATAATTATATATTTATATAACCCAACCAGATGAGAAAACTATAAAAAAAAATAATAATATTCCACAACTATCACACAACGCCATCTAGTCCCAAGCTAAGCAGAGCTTGTGTTATGGGTACTAGACAACTGATGAACATACTTATATATTTCTAAATACATGAAAATTATAGATAAATTACACCCAGACACAGAACAAATGTTCGTGCTCATCACACAAACATTTGTCTTGGGTGGGAATCGAACCCACGACCTCCGGCTCAGCAGTCAGGGTCACTAACCACTAGACCAACAGGCCTGTCAAATTATGATGATGATGATTTGGATTCTAATAATCTTTGGTTGTACTAGAGTAAGAAATGTTAAATTTAATTAGATTTATATAAGTACAATTAATAGAATCAGGCATTAATTTGCGGAAATTCATTATATTAAAAATATTAAAATATTATTAGCTAACATCCGCGTTATTAACAAAAAATGATATCTACTTCACCCGAGGATGCCTCGTTTAGATGCGGAACAGGTGTCGCATTATCAATGGTGTTGGGTCCTCCCTGTGGTGGCGTTGGCGAAGTAATGGTGGTGGGATTAGTGGTGACAACGATAGTGCACGTATTTAGGGGAGGATGTGTGGTGATCTTTAAACTAGTTAAGACACATCATTTTACTTTAATCACGAGGATCTCACCTAATTAATTTTTATCTTTAACGTCAGAAGAAGAATAAATAATGGAATTTTTTATAGAAAAGGTGTAGGAAAAGTTTACACAGGATACTCTGCACAGTTATACAAAATACTTTTTAAATGTTTCTTACATTAGTCATTAGATTTCGTGGTTAAACCGCTTTAATTTAAGATACCTTATTGCATGAAATTAACTGGCAAGACGAAAGTTAAATATAAACAATTCCAACAAACTTTGTTTCAGAATCTTTGACCAGGAAATGTTGAAAGTTAAAATGAATTGCGCTTTTACTTTTAATTTAAGATGTAATCAATTTTTCCTTTTTAAAACATTTCAATTATTTAACTTATTGAAAACGTTACTGATCTTAAGCTGAAGTAGTAAAGTCTATTTAGAAGGATTCATAAATAATCAGTTGTTCCTAAAATTCGTGTTTACTATAAGTTCCACCATAGTTATTCCCTTTTGTATCTAACATATTAAATAATGATAAAATTCTTACCATGTACAAAAACAATATCGTGAGGAAAACTATTTTCATGATGTGTGAAGTTCAATCTTAAAAATATTTTTAAACTGAAAAACCGAAGTTAATGCTTTAACTATAGCAAAAACTAAACGTTTTAAATATATTAATTAAGAATTTTGGCTTGAACGTTTGTCTTTTCAGCCATGTCTTCATTTCATTCAGGATCTTCGTTTTTGTGGGTTTTGACGACAACTCGACGAAAGCACAGTTGATGATATTTTATAATTAATTATAGAAAAACATTTAATAGCTTAAATTTTATTTTATTTTATTTATTAATGCAAAATTGCATTTTTTATATCATTTTCAATTGATTTAAACAACTTATCACGAGAACGAGTGATTTTACTACATAATCTACAAATCATAAAACATAAATTAAAATAAAATGCCAGGTCTTGCAAGAGCATGATTTATTTACATACTATTGAAATATTTAAATCTTCAAAATAAGACATTTAATTTTGTTCACGCCGGGCCCAAACTTGTATGGAATCAAGTTCATCTCATTTCAATATTGTTTAATTTTTTTGATTTTAAACTTTGTATATTAATACGAAAAATATTCAGAACGTTCTTACTCAACTGTTCGACGTCCCAGTGTCATAGTTGACCAAGGCTACTTCGAGACTAAAATTACTATTTCATTATTTGAATTTTTTTTTGTTCCGATCTACGTACACTGCGTTGATCGGAACAAAAACCATAATCTTTGTATTTGGATTCTTAATCAAGGATGGGTGTAGATGTATATATTATTATGCTGCAGCATTTGCTTACGATCAGGTGGATTGAGCGCACGCCTGTCACCTTTATTTTATAATAAAACATCATATTAAATTCGGAAGTATTGAGTTCAATTTTTTGAAAGTGTTTTTGTTGCAAAAACATAGACTTTACAGTTGCCTGTGATAGAATCAGTACGTGACTAAGCACAAATCGATTCACAAATCCCGCAAAATTGAATTAAAAAGTATGTGAAAGGAAAAGATATAACAGTTTATTTTATATTTTACTTCCATGGCTAACAGTTTTTACGTTGTACTTGAATAAAATTCTTAGGATATTTTATTACTGTAGGGTTATTAATTAATTTTTAACACTTAGTTGTTATCACTACAGCCTATCAAAAATCCACTTCTGAATATATCCCTCATTGATTGCCTTATAGAGGAAGCTTGTCATAGTTACCTCGCTTGGTAGGCGGGTTCACAACCGCAGTTTTAATTTTATTGTTAATGTTATTGAGAATACACTGCTTTTAATATCCCGGTTTGTTTTCCAATGTCACCTCTTATGGCAGCCCCGGGACGATACGGGGTAGTGGATATTCTTTCACTGTCACTACACGGTTTATTATAACTTTGTAAATAAATAATTAAATTTTCTGTTGTAGTAAATGGAAGCATTAAGTAGGAAATACCTTGCAGAAATAACATCAACAATTCTGTTCCTATAAATAAGCTCTCTCTTATTCAGTAAAACCTCAAAGTAAGTTTACTATGTACTACAAGATCTATTAATATAATATATCCAAGGACCGGTTACTATGCACAGAGTTTCAAAATAGCTAAGAAAAAGTAAGTTCTTAGAAACTGGTCTTTAATTACTATAACAAATGTAACATTATTGAAACTTGGTCCATATCAAAGTAATTCATTAATATAAAATTTTAAACAGATGTTATACATGGTAGAGCCACGCTGCAACTATTTATGGTTTCAGTACAAATGAGACAATTTGACCGGGGGAGGAACACGCTCTTACTTAATACCACCAACATGTATAAGCAACTTATTGCTTCGTATGGTGAGTGAAAACTGTAGACCCATTTTACTTGTAACGGGGCTTTCCATCTTTTCCGATACCCGGAAAAGGCAGCTTACATAGCCGCTGCCTGTCGCGTATAAAAAAAATGTCAGAAAATATACGTCCGCCAAAGCTCAGCACAGATCCATACTAATATCATCTATACCTATCATTTATGAAGGGAATATTCTTTAAGATATCATAAAAATCTTAACAGAATTCGGAAAATGAGGCCGGTATCCTGCAATGGAACGTAAGTGGATCGTAATCATCTTCTCTTATTTTCTCTTCTCTAAAGTTAGCTCCACACCAAGATATTATACTGTCGCGGAGATATATCTAATACATCAATTGCTTACTGACAAACATCCACGAGTGAAACATTAATTTGTAGGCTGTAAAAACATTTATTCCATGCAGGATTCAAACTCGCGTTCTGAAGCGTCCTAACCGAACGCTTAGCCTTTTCAAATTTTGCTCATAGAATTTTAATATTATTATTCCATAATATCACATAATATCATGTGTGTCGTAAGAGGCTTCAGAGGTAAGTGAAAGAGGAGAAAGGAATCGAAAGCGTTCTCCCGGTCACTACTCAAAATAACAAAACATTGCTGTTGCCAACCAATCTGACCGACAATGGCAAATATAACCTCTGTAAAAAATTTATAGGAGAGGCTATGTCCCACAGTGGAATTTAGATAAACTGTAATGAAGAAATGAACGAATAGCAGAACAGAATAAAGAAGTGTACAACTAAAGCACAATGTTCCCGACAGTCTTAATGTAAGACAAGTTATACTTTACGTTTTTAAAAAGAATGACATTGCTTTACTCTTCCTCACCCCTCACTCCCAAAAAAGTGCCCTGTTCTTGTGTCAAGAATATTTTTTAGACATATCAAAAATATTTCGTTTACTTATTACAAGCCAGTACCTGACTACTATCCCACATTGAGGCAAGTGGTGATGAAGTTCTAGATGGTAAATCGCACTGTCTTAGCGTAGCAAAAGCCTATTACAGTCTGGGCGTCTTTAAGGCAAGAGTGCCTTGAAGACGCCCAGACTATAATCGAACGAAAAAAACAAACGCCGGTAAATTACATCACTCATTTACTGTACGCATCGTGATAGACGAAGCAACCGTTTGGTTCAAATTTGTGAAATGTCGACAACTAAGGGCCCAAGACCAGTCGACTCGTTGGTCTTCCGATGGTGGAAAGGGGAGCAAGTTATTCCTGAGTACACTTTAATAAACGCATTATATAGAATACCGTGAGGCTGGTTACCCTACTCCACCATTTTTTCACAGTACTAGTGATACACTATTATGTAGTGGCGTGGTAATAGAATCCATCCATTCTATTTAGAATAAGGGTGAAAATCCACCACGCAGTCCACCTGATAATAAGTGAGACATCTATCCTCTATTAACCTTACAACGGTCGCGCGCGGTCTCTGAGTCCGCAACGAACTTATTTTAGTCAATTTACTAAAACCATAAACAATAGACGCTTGTGCTTCCGTGATATCCTCGGGAAGGTGAGGTAGCACCCCTCAATAACCCTGTGACATTCGTCGCATGCACACATGCTTTCTTATTTGTCTTTGCGGTCTTAGATTCCGCGCGCGACCGATTGTGTTCCAGAACGATCAAAAGAAAATAAAGTGAAACCGAGGTAAATCTTTCATGTTTTGTGTATCTTATTATTACTTTTTATGTTTTTTTATTATAATATTATAAAAGCATATTTTAAAAAAATATATTATTGTTGTAGACAATGAATAACGAAGACTTAGATTTTCTAGTATACATTTAGGTGATAAATTCGACGTGCAATTCTACAAAATCTGGGATCGACGTGGCGTATTGTTTTATACTTTAATCAATATTACAACTGTGAATGCACAAACGATTTTTGAACTCAACAATGAAAAAAGTATTGTAAGACGAAGATTTATTGAAGAAAATTCTTATTCGTTCATGGAAAATCAACTGAGGTACAAGTATACTTCTTCGAATATTTTTCAAACTATCAAACTGAGAATAAAAGAAATCCTGCTGAAATATATCAGAAAAGGCCAAAAAGCATCCTTTTCAAACCAAGTTCTACGTTTTGCAGGTCGTTGTTACTATTGCGATAGGAAAAAGAACCGCAAAACAAAGTATAGTTGCTTCAAATGTGGAAAACACATGTGTCTAGAACATGTGATCGTTATATGCCGAGAATGTTGATCTCAAGTGGATATTATGCTTAATAATTATGAATAGTTTAATGTAGCTTTTCTAAAATAATAATTAGCAGCTTTTAGTTATGTTTTCTTTGTTTTATTTTATTATAATTTAGATTATAACTAGAATTTTACATAGAATGAATAAATGAAATTTTAGAGTTCCTATTACACAGTGCCATTGACAATGAATGTGATTTATTTCTAAGATAATTATAGTCAAGTTCATAAATTGTTAGTAGTAAATAAGAAAATTTCATTTTGTTTTGGTTTTGTTTATTTATAACGGTGATTTTCACCCAGAGACAAAAATTCTGAGTTTTTATAGACCTTTGTTCTATTAAGTGCAAATAAAAAAATATAACAAATAAATAAACTGTTTTTATTTTATATATACGTATAAGATCTCTTCTTAATCATGTGCTATACAGTAAGTCGAAATATTCATTTGTTTTCCGAAACAAGACACTTAAAGTTGCGGAATGACAGACCGCGCGCGACTACTTGTGCTCGGCGCAAGGGTGCGACCGCTGGAAGGTTAAGAATCAAAATACAAGTGCGTTATCACCTCTGAGGACAAGTGTAGAATGCTTTGTTAAAATAACTTACAGCTCTCAAAATTCACCACACAAAACACAGTAGCATTAAGCTACTATTTTATGCTGGGATTCTGTGAGAGCGTGGTCCTTTGACGGTCAAACCGACTCCTTTCGTGACCACAATATAGCAAGGATAAATGTAGATGTCCATTGGCCACAAAATCCACTTACTGTTAGGGCGACTGTGTGCTTGTTTATAACCTTTATTTTTATGAAAAAGAAGTTCAGATTTACAATTATAAATTATTAGAGTTATAAATTTATTCGTATAAAAATCTTTTATCGATAGAAATTTCGTATTTTTGGTAAATTGTTTTTATCATTTTATATACGTAATAAATTGAAAGAAAGGAAGTAAGATCGGCGCTAGAATTGTACGTAATGAAGATAAATGAGTGGCGTCAGGATCCATTGTTACTTGTTCGCTGTCAACAATGAGACACTTTGTTGTTAACAAGGCGGAACTTTCTCGCTGTATTACAATTAAAAAGTACAATTACGTTAAATATTTTGCACACTTTCCGATCTTCGGCTAGTATTTCTTTTTTTTACTTATAATTGGCGATCTGCCCCGACTTCGCGCGGGTGATATCTGAATATCGACAACAGTGCCACCTATCGGCCCTATTTGTGGATCAAAAACATTCTCGACAAATTATTCATTATTATCATCATTACAGCCCTTCACAAGTTCACTGCTGAACATAGGCCTCCCCCAAGTGATTCCACCAAGCACGGTCCCGAGCCACCCGCATCCATCGACTTCCAGCATGTCTTAACAGGTCGTCACTCCACCTAGTGGGGGGTCGCCCTACACTACGCCTACCGGTACGAGTACGTTTCTTCCCCATCGGTTATCGAATCTTCGAGCTATATGGACGGCCCATTGCCACTTCAGCTTACTACTCCGTTGGGCTATGTCAGTCACTCTGGTTTTACTGCGGATATCCTCATTTCTGAGTCTATCACGCAGAGAAACTCCAAGCATAGCCCTCTCCATAGCTCGCTGAGCGATCTTGAGCGTCCTCATACGGCCAGCAGTGAAGGACCAGGTCTCAGATCCGTAAGTCATCACTGGCAACACGCACTGGTTATACACTTTAGTTTTCAGAGATTGAGGTACACCTGACGAGAAACAACTTATTCACACACAAAAATGTCATCAAAATAGGTAATATATATATATATATATATATATATATATATATATATATATATATATATATATATATATATATATATATATATATATATATATATATATATTACCTATTTTGAGATTTTGATAGCCAGTGCTTGATTGTATTCTTACCCGATGGTAAGTGGTAAAGAAGTTTTAGATGGTAGATCGCACTGTATAAGCGTAAAAAAAACCAATTCACTCTTGCCTTGTGTTAAATGGAAGATTACCAGCGCTTGACTATTATAGTCTCTCACGATCTTGGTGCAAAGCTGTGATAAAGACATATACATTAGACATATACATTTTAATGAAATTATCTTTAAACATTGACTGTGTAGTGGCGGTGTTAAAATATCCACCATTCCATATCGTGCCGCGGATGTCGTAAAACACGACAGAGGAAAACAAACCAGTAGATAAGCAGTAGCATCCTGGCAAGCGTAGAAAAAAGCAAGATTCTATTATTCCCCTATGATGGAAATATATGGGGGAGGCCTATGTGCAGTAGAGGAATTTGATAGGCCATAACGGTAACGGTAATCTTTAAATACATTATATCATTAACTATACTTAATATACAAATAATTGCTTGTGAGTCTGTTAGTGATCGTGTCACATCTAAATGCCTTGATCGATTGTAGACATAAATAGATATAATATTTGTTTAGTTGAGACGACAGTTCGTAGCTTTGTTTTGATCCGATGGGTGATGATGTAGTCGTTATTAAGAAATTCCATAAATATGGAATTAAAACTGAAAATAAGACTGCATCTTTGGTCTAGTAGTTATAGTGGTGTTATGTAGATGATCATGAAGTCCTGGGTTCAAATCCCGGTTCGGGCCAAGAATAAAACAGTTATTGAGTTTCTCCATCAAGAAATTTTCAGAAGCTGTCCAGAGTCAGGATGATGGAGGTGTCTAACCCCCGAGCCTTGAAAGTACGTACAGCCGTTTGACCTGTGCCTGTACTACCTGTCCCTCCAGTCTATTAAGAGTGAGGAAATATAAAGTGCACCTGTGCTTGTGTACACACTTGAGCACTATAATCTAGTGCTGCGCCGATGGCTAGTCTCAATCCGTTGAGACTGGCCGTCGTGATCAAAATTCAGTCAGGAGGGTTATTACTATATTTATAAAATGACTCACATTTAGAATAGTATAACTTGAAGGATAATCGCAAAGTCAGTACTAGATAAAATCTCATTTTATTTAGGTACTTTCATACACAGGATGACGATGGTAGTATTCCTTAAATTAAACAATACTAATAAAATTAGATTTTATTAACTTTAACACCCCATATCTGATATAGGAACTGCTAATATCCCTCCCGAAGAGGTTCCCGCCTTTTCGTGGCGGGAGGGCTTAGTAGCCGTAAATTGGTCACCCGCGGTGAACTAAGAGGAGCCTACATGGCTGCCCGAGGTGTCGGGCCGGCCCGAGGAAGCTACTCCGAGTGGGCTTTGCGAGCCCACTTCGGAGGTGTGTTGGTGGGATGCGGCGAGAGCGGTGCTCTCTCCCTCTGCCGCTGCAATCGAGGTGGAGGCGCGGAGGAAGAGAAGTATTAGTATGGCAATGCGCCACCCATCCTATCCTCCGCAACTCTGACGGGGCCGCACCGTATATTGATTTGGTGATGGTGGCGCTGCGGGGTGAGTGAAATTCCAGTATTGTGAGGCGCCGCTTTCCCTACCCTCCGCAGTCGAATCTTGGTTGGCGGCGGAGTCATAGACCAGATCTGCCTCTTGGGTCAGCAAGGCTAGTGCTTCTAAGTGCTTGTTTTTTCTGGCCACATCGGACACGGGGTTGTCTGTTGCGCATATGAAGATGGAGGCTGCAGAGGAAGGCACGACGTGTGTTCTATTGCACCTTACTTAGGAAGGAGATGGGGGAGGAGTAGTTCTCTAACGAGGAGGTGCCGCCACTTGGCGGCTTGCGATGGTGGGGCCACGCATGTGTGCAAAATCGTTTCCGTGGCTCTGCCAATATGCGACGAAGATGGAACACCATGGGGTTTTGATCGGTGCGAATCCAAAATAACCCGTCCTTTCCCCAACAAGGCGGGTATGCGTAGGCATTTCCCGAGAAGAGGCTTACAGTCTTTTCTTGCTAGGATATTAATAGTAAATAATATAATGAGATTTTTATAACAAAAATATTAATAATTACTTTGCAATTTATTATAATGATTTCCGCAAAGTAACGCCTGATTCTATCAATTATGAGATTTTTATTGTCCATATCCCCAATTGATGTTATTAGTTCAACCGACAATCAATTCAGATTGAGGGACGTGAGTGAACTCTGTTAAAGTCTGTAAGACAATATATCACAGGGTCCTGAGTGGCCGCAGCTTGAGTTATATGTTACACGTACCGCTACGGCTGCATGAATACATAATATTTTATTCAACTTGAAAAAAAGAGATGCCATATTCGAAGTGTTTGTTTCTTTTTTGTTATTTTAGTATTCTTCATATATACGTTTCACAAGAGTTGCGATTTCATTGGTCGATTATCCGCTCACTAATCTTAATGTAATTATCTCCAACCATTTAATAGGCTTTAAAAAATCATGACTTCTTAAGAGCACTTAATTTATTTCTACTAAAAGCGATTACTTATGCTTTATATAAAATTCACATTTTTATGATCCTTCTAAATTGTTTTTATCATAATCATATTAAGTAATTTTACTTGTTCATTTTAATGTTTCATACCAAATAGCGAGACATAAAGTATAAATCTTTAATCTGAATTATTAACGGTTATAAAACTAAGAAGACGAGTACCTTGTACCTGTAACGTATGAACTGTAACGAGTACCTTACTAATTGAAATGTTTAATGAATTACTGTCGAACTGTATGACCATTAATAAGGACAGATATATCAACACTAATATTTTTTAGGTTACAGCTGTCGTGAAGTTAACATAATTGAAATTAGTCAAAAAATAATAAGTCTGCAAACCAAATAAATTCAACTTTAAAACAATCGAAAAAAGTATTATTTACAAGAACGTAACAGGCACAGCTCTTATTATATAATATAAAATAAATTAATATTTATAGGGCAAGTTTATTTGAAATTTGAATTTAATATATAAACAAAGTAAGAAAGGAAATAGCGCAAACTATTTACGGATATTTAAATATCTTTTTCTTTCAGTCGTTTACTTTTTCAATATTTTTTTCGTCGAAACCATTTTATTTGCAAATAAATCTTATAATACTCTAAGTATTGTAAGCTTTGTTAAGATCAAGAATAAGACTTTTTATAAAATCGAAGTGATAAACAATGCAGCAGATTTAAATGACAGCATGTGGCTATTTAAATAGCAGTTCAAAAATCATTTAATTCTTCTTCTTCATCAGAACTTTAAACTCCACTGTTGAATATGAGTATCTCCTATTGCGAAGAAGATTTGGTTTAATCCTTAATGGTTATTTTAGACTTATTGCAACTTAGATGATGCTTCCCGTCACCGGCCTATGTACTACTGGAGTAAAAGAGATGGCAGTACCACCATCTATCAGAATCTATTAAATTTTAATGGCATTTATTATATTCGTCTTTTTCTCCGCCAATACACCGTTGTAAAACATGTATCATAGACCACTAAAATAAGAAATAATAACAGCTTCATTTCCACAGACTAATTGAAAACGTGTAGTTACTCGTATAATTGGACAAATTACAGTAAAGATTGACATCAAGTAAAAGAACTGTACTAGATCTCAACTTTTTCCAGTTTAATTAAATTAAAAATTTGCGCAGCGCTCAGTAGCTATAAAGCCACAAACTTCTCCCGGTCGACTGTACTTTAAATAACTTAGTAAGCACCAGAATAAATAAAAAATGAAAAAACGTCAGAGTGCCACAGACAGCCATTCCAGTGGCAAATAATATTTAAGATAGACAGTGTAACAGACTATACTAGAGGCAGACGATATTTGAGATAATTAATTATAATAATTCGGCTTTACCTTCTTTCAGCCACCATGAAGTGTAGTACGTTGTAAGAACATTCACGATCCCATATCGTCCCCTCAGCATTATAAGAAGCGACAGAAGGAAACAAACCAGGAAGACAAACAGCAGCAGCTTTCTTAACAACTATAAGAAGAAAATCTGCGGTTGCCAACCCGTCTGCCAAGCGTATCAACTAGAGCAAATATTCCCCCTTATGAGGCAATGTAATGGAGCTCTTTGTTTAACAGTGGACTTGTATATGCTGTGATGATTTGAACTTGTTAGCAGTTTTTATAATAATAAGCTGAAAAACTGTTTACGATTCAAGAGTAAACCAAGTTCGATTCCTACTTACACCAATGATGTTTTAATTTCAATTTTATGGTTTGATTTATATTTATAATCTACGGTCGCCTTAGTGTCGCGTCGGCTTAGCACGTGCCACATCTTGTCACCGCCGAGAGATCAAAGGTCGCGGCGTGTGCAGTACACACGCAGGAGAATGTACACAATGTGCATTTTAAAATGAAGCGCCGTTCTTTGCTACTTAACTTGTGTTTATTATTTATATTTGTATTTTATTACAATAACCATAAGAATAAAAAAGGATTCTATTTTACTATAATATAATTACTATTGCATTATGTGAAAATAGAAAATTGTTTATCTAATAATCAAATGGAATATTTTTATTTTATTTTTGGAATAGATAATTATTTATTTAATAAACCAAATAATAAAATAAAAGCAAAATAATGAGTGCGCCTCCGAGTGTACCGACACTATCTTTGTAAACAGACTACAAAATTATTATATATTATTATACTATATTGATTGATGTGTCAAAGACCACATATACACGTTTTATGATGAGTATCATTAATCAGTATTAAAAAACTCGACACGACGGTATGCAAATGACATCACTAGGAGCGGAGTTAATACTTTGTGATAAGCCCGGTAAAAAGTTTTCAAATAATTGCTCCCTATTATTTAAAAAAAATTAAATATTGTAAATTGACAACATCCACCTCAAGTTTGAGTGAAAGTTATAAAATACGACTTATTTGTGCTTGCAATATAAGTAAAAGTCCTAAGCATTTTATTTAAATAGTGACTGCTGTAACGAATATTATTTAAACTTTCTGTAAGTGTAATTCTTGTTATCCCTTTAATATTTTAAGATTTATCTTTTAAGCAAGTGTTGTTTCAGATTTCAATTAGAATTATTTACCTGATAATTTAATTTGAGATATGTTAATAGAACCATAGCATAATTGCTTATTCTGATTTTTCGGTTTTATTTCTTTGTTTTCTTTTGCTTCGGTTTTATTTCTTTGTTTGGGTTTTGTTTTTGCCGTGTAGTGGTGGTTAAAAATATCCACTACCCCATATCTTCCCGTGAGTGTCGTAAAAGGCGACAGAGGGAGACAGGCAGGAGATGGGCAGCAGCATCTTCCTGATAACAGCAACTGTACAGAAAAAAACTGCGGTTGCCAACCCGCTCGCCAAGCGTGGCAATTTTGGCAAATATCCCCCCATGAATAACGACGCAAACAAACGGCCCTGAGTCCCCAGCGGCCCCGCTATTCCAGGCTACGGAGGCGACCATGGTAACGCCGGGGCAGGAATTCTAAAAATCTCCGGTGGAAGTTCGGTTGCCACCTACGACGACTTGACCTGGCAACATTTAACGCACGCACCCTGAGGAGTGAAGAGAAGATCCTGGAGGTGAAAGAAGAGATAGACAAGTTGCGCTGGAATATTATAGGATTATCCAAGGTCCGAAGAGAGGGGGAGGACACGGTAATTCTTGGATCCGCCAACTTGTTCTATCACCGGGAGGGCTACCATATGTCATAGGAAGGTGTTGGATTTATTATCCACAAGTATCTCGTTAACAACGTTTTAAAGATTGGGAGTGTATCGACGAGGGTTGCGTACCTTATACACAGAATCACCAAACGGTATTTGCTGAAGGTTATACAGGTTTACGCGCAACGTAGAAACATGCTGATGAAGAGGTGGAGGAAATGTATGAGAATATTTCTAGAGCCAGGCTTTCCTCCAATACTCACTATACGGTGTTAATGGGAGACTTCAGCGTAAAACTGGGCACAAGAAAGAACGGTGAGCTGAAGGTAGGGAAATTTGGGATAGTGCAACGGAACCCAAGGGGCCAGCAGCTGGCCAACTTCATGGAGAAAGAGGGACTTTTATGATGAACTCTTTCTTCCAGAAGCGGCCCCACAGAAAGTGGACCTGGTCGAGCCCCGACTGTTTGACAAAAATGAGATTAACTTCATTATGACGACCAGACGCCAACTGTTCAGTGATGTCTCAGAGATCGCAAGGGTGAAAACTGGCAGCGATCACCAAATGGTTAGAGGCACACTGAACCTAAACGTTAAGTTGGAGAGGTCTCGTTTAATGAAGTCAACGCTCCGTCCCCCTCGTGCTCTAATCCAGAATCCCGAAACGTTTCAGCTCGAGTTACGTAACCACCTTCAGTGTCTAGAAGATTGCAATGCAGTGGACAATATGAATGACAAGCTCGTGGAAACCGTCCACGCGGTCGGAGCTAAGTTCTGCAAATCTCGCCGCAGAAGAACGCAAAAACTCTTAAATCACACTCTTAATCTCATTGCTGTTAGACGCGAGATGGGGCTGCAATCGTTATTAGATTTTACAGCACACAGGCAACTGAACAGACAGATCTCCAAATGCATTGTGATGGCATAGGCAAAATTTTGGGCATGCTATTAAAAACCATTTAAAACGCCTGGAGCATACTCTAATCATGTAATGAATAAAGTTTTGTTTAACAAGTTTTGTCCTAAAAGCACATTAATAATTCTTTTTGGGGGAATGGAAACAAAAATCAATCATTAAACTATATTGATTACATAAATAATTTAAATGTATATAAAATGATCTTGTTTACATTAACTTACATACAGGATTGGTCACAGGGAAACTAAATACGATATAATTTTAATTTATTAATGAATAATTTGTCAATTAACAATAATTTAAAGGGGCATGCCCAGTCTTCATAGACACTTCGGCCATGAGTGCCCACATATAAAAGCATATAGATATGATAATATGCAATTAAAACAATGAAATGGTAAAGGAATTGCTTTAAAAAAAGTCGGGGTTTTGAAAATATTTGAAGTTTTTATTTTCACAAATGCAGTTTTTTTAACAACTATTTTTATCGATTTTATCGCGTTTTATTTCTTTGATTTTTAATTCCAGACATTTCGGGTGCTTTCCAGCACCCATGGTTACGGCAGACTGAGGTGACCGACGTCCCAATGTCAGTGTTAACCCGGAGTACCTTCAGATTTTTAATTTTTATTTATTGTCCGATCTACAGAATGAACTTACTGTGTCTAGAAGTCTTGCAGTGGTATGCTTGGGTTTTTAATTTCATTAATTACCAGGGTCCTAAGCAGGTGGTAGTAGCAAGCATCCTTCCTAAAAAAGAATTTATATATTAGATATTATATAGAATTTATATAATAAAATACACTTTACGACTAATAGTGATGACTTGCAATTCTAGCCCTAAGTAAAGATCAGCTAGGGCTTAACTTTATTCCTTCCATAATGCTGCTCCTCTGGTTATTACAGAGTTCTATCCGGTAGCAACCATTAAATCTTATATGCTCACAATAATAGTAGCGAGCTTGCTTTAATTGGTATGTGACACAAGCAATTAATATTAAGTCGCTGTAAGTTAAAACAGGAAATTCCCTAACATTTTAAAGTCTACATTTATATTTCTAAAGTCTGCCTGCCCTAGCTCTATTTAGATTGTTTTCCCTAGCATACTCAGAAAAATCATTATTTGTCTCCATATTTTGATGAACTATTTCAAGTATTTGAGCCGCATCATCCCTGTCCCTTATTTTTGTGTGGAATTTATTAACTATAGCAGAAGCCACAGCAGTCTATCATCAAATGTGTAGAAGCCCTGTTAAAGTAATTTTGATGAAATATTTTAAATTCAGTTTTAAAAATGCCATTCACCACCTCTACTACCCATATCGACACATAGTCACGGCTCTGGATTTATTAGCATATCTTGTCATTAACTGAAATTCACCATCTGCTGGAGACATTTCTGCGACCCTTAGACATCCACATCTATCCTCGATTACAAATCAAAATGCAGATGCGTTGTCACCCGTGAGGACTAAATCATTTTCTCGTTTCCAGTAAAAAGGGTCTCCGGTTCTCTACACTCACCATACAAAACACAGCAGCATTAAGCTACTATTTCACGCTGGTATTCTGTGAGAGGGTGCTCCTTCCCCGGTCGAGCCGACCCATTCATGCTACAACTATACTTCTAATATAACTGCAGCATGGCTCTACCAAGTATAACACACATACATAGTACTTGTCACTATGTATGTTTGTTATCGCAAAATGTAGTTAATCACAAAAGAGACATACTTGCAATGCTGATGGAACTGTTACAACATGGTAAAAAACATTGTGCTTTTATATAATTAGTTAGCAGTACACTGTGTGATGTATGATCTAAGCTTTGTTGTTCTGGGTGCAATACATTACTCACTTCAGATTGCAACGAGGATGGACTAGATGATTCAGATGGTTCCCGTTCTGCAGTTGAACATGATGCTGTTCTATCAGTTCATTGCCAGCAATTATGATATACACGGCATGACAACTGAAATAATGTAAAATACAAAAAATGAAGTCAAAGTGAAAAAATAAAAATAAAATAGATTTATTTCAAACTCAAATATAAATAAAATATTTATCAAGTTAAATGTTACTGCACAAGGACGGATTTAATGCCCTATATTATTTAATAATTAAGGACTGACAGACTACCAGCAGTCCAAAAACAATGAAAAATCAACTGTCTCCTTTCTTGGTAGTTGATAAAACTGGTTAATCTCATAAATAAGCTAGTATGTTTGTCAGATACAGCTAGGGCAGATGTGAAAAAATAAAACAAGTTCTTGAGTTGATATACAATCAGTGTAAAAACATGTATAATTATCAGATATATGGATCACATTTAATAAATTGAAATGTTAAACATGTTAAACACTTACCTCACGTAGCGCAAATAATTCCTCACGTGGAAAATCGAAGACAAACAATGTGTGTGATCTTATTCTCATAAGTGTCAGTGCCACAGCTGATGTATAGATGTTCAAGACGAACTATTGGTGCATTTTGCGAGTGCCACACTACACGTTCACTGTACTCGAAACTTGTACCTAATAAAGAAGCTACAATTATTATATTGATATTATTCAAGTAAACTCAGTTATAAAGCATTTCTTAGAGGAAGACATACCACATCGTGATATGTACCAACTATTTACCTGCTGTGTTCGAACCAATTGTTGAGAGATCAACAATTGCATTTTACTTTTATAACAAAACAATAACATGATAACAACACGTAATTTAATTCTTGTGACATAACAGTGACAGCGGCCTACCTGTCGGATACGATGTTGCCACTTAACGGTCATAAAATCTATGGAATGATATCGATTTTTATTCGATTAATAATATCATAAAAAGAATAATCTTTGACGCGTTTTAAGTTCTGCACGCTTTTTAAAATATAATTTCCTTTATTTATTGAAACTCTATTTCAAATGTATTTTTAAGAACAGTTAGCTTGTGCTGTATTGTTTTGTTATGCTTTAGAGAATTCGTGGTAAATCAGCTGGAAATTAACTTCTTGAATTATCATAACATGATTCCATTTTAAATGTTATGTTAAAAACAGATAAGAATAACAGTTAACTTGTGCAGTAGCGTTTTGTTATACTCTAAAGAATTCTTGGTAAATCAGCTAGTAATTCGCTTGTTTAATTATCATAACTATAAATGTGAAGGTTGTCAATGAATTCAACCGAGCCTATAACAACGGTTGTTTTAGTTTTTAATGGTTGACTGCCGCTTTTGATGACTTGAAATTAATAAAAACCTATTTTGCGCAATAAGTTTTTTCTCTTTGGCAATGAATAAACCACAGAAACCCCTTTAATGTATAATAGTCCTTTTTTTGATACAAGTAGCACATTTTAAGGAACCGCAAAAACAACTTTGTTATTTATACAAACACTATGAAAAACAAAATAATTTGTTGCTGGCGATAATGACAGTGGTATTTTGACTCGATTTAAAATATATGCTTGTTACTACTGAACTCTTCATGGGCCTGCGAGTCCGACTCGCACTGAACCACTTTTTTTCAACATTTAGTTTTATTCTAATAAATAGTTTTTTCGTTTAAGCGGAGCTCTTTTACTTTAGGTTTATTACCTCTTTATCTACAATAATCAATCTGAGTAAGTACAGTGTGTAAATACGATTCTTAAATTGTAAAAATAATAATTGGATTTGAACATCTTAGGTAGGTATTTAGTTTTATTTATTTAGAAAATATTAATCTCGCAATTATTTATTGTAATAATATAATTTATCACACAGCTAACGCCCTCATTAGCAATGTAATGGTGAAAGAATTTTCAAAATCGGTCTAGTAATTTTTGAGATTAGCCAAAAAACGTATTCATTGAAAGTAGCGCCCTCAATAATAAAATTAACCCTATATTAGATATCTAAAATTATACATAACAATCTAGTGGTGAAAGAATTCTTAAAGTTGGTCAAGTACTTTACGAGTTAAGCGAATAAAATATTCTTTGATAGTAGCTCCCTCAATAATAAAATGCATCCTACGTTTTAAGCACCATAGCAAAAAACGATTCAACATAGCCTAATCCGCACACACAGTAAAAACATAACCATCCTTTTTCGTCTGTAGTCGGTAAACATTTGGTTAATAACGGTTGCGTATCGACTGCTTTGGATAAATATCCATTGTCAACGGTTATTTTAAACCTATATCATAACATCGTAATAATTATCGAAAGATCATATAAGCATTGTAATAATGACACCATAAGTAATCGATTGAAAAGGGGAATCGATTTTTTAATGATTTTTGTGATTGGCAACATTTTTTATTTTATTCACTGACTAATGAATTACGTATTTACCTAATTTTATTTTTATCTTTTCGGTACTTTTAATTTGTGCAAAAATATTCCCATTGTTTTAGGATAAATGAATACCGCGATTAATAACCATAAATAAAGATATATTTTTTTAACAAATGCACATTGTTGGGCGTTCGATGGCCTAATATGGGCATCCCCCTTTGACATTTAATTTTAACAATTAAACAATTATTATAATAATAGAATTAATTTAATATACGTAAATAATTTAATTGAGAAATGTTTGACAACAGATAGATATTTATCATAATTTTCTTATCAGAATTATCATAATTTATAAGATAAATAGCAATGTGCTATCATGTTATTTATATATAAACACAGCCAAGGACTGCAGCATAATAACTTGACATGCAATTTGTAATCAGTTCCAAGTAATTTAAATTAGAAAATAAGACAATAGAGGTAACCTCCGGAAATTATAATAATTTTCATAATTTAGGTTATATATTACAAAAATACCCAATAAATGATATTGTATGACTTCACAAAGTGATAATAAAAACTGTTTACAACTGGTGCATCAGAATATACTAGACATGATAGGCAAAGAGCTAAAAATATAATTGTTCTTAAAGAACAACATTAGTATGTTATGTATTACTAAACATTGGTTAAAAGCTTATAACTTAATGTTTAACTTCAGTAATCACCGGGTGGTCAGTTCTTTCAATAGAGAAAGGGTTAAAGAGATGGATCCTTAATTTTAGCTAGTAAAGTATTATCATGTAAAGAACGTAAATATATTGTGCGCCTCTCTATTGAGTGAACTGTAGAATTAGCACGTGTTGAGTTTGAGAAAATAATTTTTATGAGCGTCTACAGAGTTCCGTATTTTATATATGATACTATTGAAAAATTATGGAGGAGGTTTTGTTGAGCTTAGTAAACAGAATAATCCGTCATTATACGTGGAGACTTAAATATCAGTATCTAAAAGCTTCCTCCATCAATATTAAATAAAAATCTTTGTTTAAATTTAAGCCATATCAAAAAAATTTGGTCTTTTAAATTTATTTTTAGAGCCAACGCGTATAGCTGATCTAAAGCAACATGTATAGATAACATTTTTTAAATGTTAAGCTATTCCATTTATATATATATAGTTATATATAAATGGAACAGCTATATGGAACAACTATATATATATATATATATATATATATATATATATATATATATATATATATATATATATATATATATATATATATATATATATATATATATATATATATAATTCAAAAATTGATTTGTGATCATTGTGGACAATTAGATTCGTTACCTTATGTTCACAAAAATCAAGTAGATGAAAAAGCGTGCGTGGCGTTTGTTTCAGTAAATGTACGTCGCGTAGAAAAGTTTAGAAAAAATATAATAAAATAATCCAAAATTTTGTATGGAATAATATTTAAGCTTATTTGAAATGAAAGTACTACTCCTAAAACGTTGTCCTTGACTAATTACAAGGCATTCAATGAATAGGAGTTCATAAGAGCAGATAACGGTTATATGAACTTTACCATGAAAGGTCGAATTTAGGGAACATGTAAAAAATATGATAAAATATAAAAAAGTGTGCTCCATAGCTTAGTAATTGCTCACATGCAACATAATAAAAACAGCTTTTAGCAAAATGAAATGACATGGAGTTTACTTAATAGTAAAATTGGTAAGGTCAACTCTCGCAACAAATTGGCTAAATCAGATCAGGACGTTGCAATGGTTTTTGAGAAATATTTTACTGATAATCTAATCCACTAAGTCACTGAATTCTTCTCATGCCGTTGCTGAAATATTACTTTAAGTGACAAACTGCATACGTTCCACCGCTGGGCACAGGCCTCCGCTAATTTCTGAGAGAGTTTTAGGGCAAGAAATTGTCCACCGCGCTGCCACAATGCGTGTTGGAGAACTTCTCGTGTATTCGAAATATATTTTTCTTATTTTGCAGACATTCCTCACGTTTTTTCCTTCATCGCCAAGCACGTGGTAAATCAGCACTTAATATTGCAATTAACAATTTCAATGTTGCCGGCGGGGATCGAACCTCGTTTGCTCGCGTACTGTGAAATTTACATCGAGCGCATATTTAGAAAAATATTTTTATCACAGCGCGGAGCGTTATAGCAGTATGGGCATAGTTAAAATATATTTGTGTTATATGTATATATATATATATATATATATATATATATATATATATATATATATATATATATATATATATATATATATATATATATATATATATATATATATATATAGATTTTCAATCATCATCATTTCAAAAAAAATTTCAAAGTAACTTGATTTTATAACTTTACTTGTTGACTCAATAACATGCCCATTTATGATATTCTTAATAATCAGAAGGGAATTTTCAATGATTAGGGATACGAAAAAGAACCGTTGTCTTCAATATCCATACAGTATTTTTGTCTCTGCAAGCTTTCAGCCTGCAAGGCATACAAATGTGTTCCAAGCAATCTACCTCATTAGTAATAATTCTTTTTCTATATTTATTGCAATATATATAGCTTGTGAGGACTTTGTTTTTGTATGTATTGATTTGAATTTTTGATTAACATTTATACTCAAACAGTATATAGCCGAAAACATATGTCCATTTATGATTTGTTAGGAATCAAAAGGACTTTTTTAATAAAAAGAGATACGAGGTAAGACCATACCTTGAATGTCAATAAACTATATTTCCATATTTCCGTCAGCATTTAGTTATCCTTGCCTATATGTTAAATACAAAAGAAATTATTATAAATTATACAGCATTCAATCATGTAGGAGAAAAATATATTATTTTTATATTGAGTATCTGATCGGTGACGAAATAATATTCCTTTCTGTAGAGTTAACAACACAGCAGTCTAACCATAATAGAAGCATCTGATTCTATCACAGGGTATGATCCGAAACATCAAGGATATACACATTACACTATATTATTATGCAAACTTATTATACTATAATGTATTTTATTGAAGCTTTTTTTTTTATAGGATTGGGTGACAAACGAGCACACAGTCCACCTGATGGTAAGTGGTTACTGTGGCCCATAGACATCTACATCTATCTTCCATTACAAATCAAAATGCAGATGCGTTGTCACCCGTGAGGACTGAGATGGAATGCCTCATTTCCAGTAAAAAGGGTCTCCGGTTCTCTACACTCACCATACGAAATACAGCAGCATTAAGCTACTATTTGACGCTGGTATTCTGTGAGAGCGTGGTCCTTCCCCGGTCGAGCCGACCCATTCGTGCTACAACTATACTACTAATATATGACGTAGCATGCATAGCATATAAACTGTAGCATGGCTCTACCACGTATAAATATATTTGCTTCTAACACAATTAATTATTATATTTTTACACATTAATATATATACCATCCATATTGTCTATTTACTATTGATGGTATAAATCCCGGATCCATGTCTGGCTTACCAAATAAGTATAATTTATTGATATTATGTAATACGTGTATTATGTTATACCAATTTATGTTACATATACCATAAATTGATTAAGTATAATTTGTGATACTTTAATTATTAATAACATTAAGAACTGCGTCACAACTTTAGAGTGACATTATTTTATGAAGGCTATCGATACGCAAACCAAAAACATTTAACTTCTTATTAAGTTTAGTAATAATAATTGTGTTAGGTGGAAGAAAAAATATAAAAATAATTTGTGACCATTTGACACAGCTTCGTTCAGCTAAATTGAATTGCGTAACTCGAATTCAGTTCGAGCTACCTGAATTTCAACTCGAGTTAACTTATTTCCATTTTCTTCCGAGTTGGCTCATCTCTAATACAATTATTTTTTAAATATTACATTACCGAAACCAATAACCTGAACAAGAATATCAAAGCAACTTTTTTTACATTAGTTCCGTTTAGATTTTCAAAGAATATTTAGGCTACTAACAATAATAAATTGGTATCTTATAACTTGGTTTCTTATAACTGTGGTAGAGCCATGCGGCAGCTTTGCTGTTGCACGTATGGGCCGGCTCAAACCGGGGTGGTACCACGACCTCACAGAATACCGGCGTGAAGTGGAAGTTCTGCTTCCGCGTTTCGTCTGGTGAGTGCAGGTGGCCGGAGGCCCAAATCCCCCCCCCCCCATCAACATGGTAGCGGAATTAAATAAAGATAGAGTACCCCAGGAGGGTACCAGCACCCCTGGAGAATCCCTCGCTGAGCATCCACGACCATGTTTCTCCACTTCTGAGCGTGGGTGCTCAGGCTGCCCCGCGTATTCTGGGGGGGGCGAAATTCCGCTGAAGACTACAACTGCTCGGGGCAAACGGAGCAACAAGACCAAGGCGACCCCTGTCACGCTGTCCGTGAATTTCTGCAATATCAGGGGACTTCACTCTAACCTAAACGCCGTCCACTACCATCTCGAGACGGCGAGGCCGGCTCTGCTCTTTCTGACCGAGACGCAGGTGTCCTCTCCGGCTGATGTTTCGTATCTCTCCTACCCGGGGTACAAACTGGAACACTCCTTTGTGCCTCGGGCTGGGGTTTGCGTTTACGTCAGAGAGGACATCTGTTCTCGACGCCTCGGCAGACTTGAAGGTTCGGACCTGTCCATCCTTTGGCTACGCGTAGACAGCGACGACCATCCGCGCGTCTACGGGTGCCTCTATAGGTCCCACAGCGGTAATGCCGAAACAGACCGACTCTTCGACCACGTCCAAATGGCTGCAGATTCGTTGCTACAGCAGATCCCCTCCGCAGAGATCGTGATCCTCGGCGACTTTAACGACCATCACGCCGAATGGCTCGGTTCACGTTTAACCGATCATGCGGGGAGATCTGTTCATGATTTTGCCTTGGCATATGGTCTGACACAACTGGTTACTTCGCCTACGCGGATTCCAGATGTGGAGGATCATGCACCTTCCCTGTTGGACCTTCTGCTGACCTCTCACCCGGACGGATATCAGATTTCCGTCGACGCCCCTTTAGGCTCCGCGGACCATTGTCTGATCCGGAGTGTTGTGCCACTCACGCTGAAATCGCGGTTGCAGTCTACAGGCTGCCGCCGTGTTTGGCACTATAGGTCAGCCGATTGGGATGGGATGCGGTCTTTCTTTGCATCCTACCCTTGGGGGCGGGTTTGCTTCTCGCCGGATGATCCCGACGTTGTTGCGGATTCTGTTACTGATGTGGTACTTCAGGGTATGGAACTTTTTATTCCTTCCTCTGTGGTGCCCATTGGAGGCAAATCTCAGCCATGGTTTGGTCGCTCCTGTAAAATAGCATCATGCTATAAGCAGGAGTGCTACCAAGCCTGGGTTGATGCATCAGCGTCCCGGGATGTAAACACCAGCGCTCTAAAAAAGAAGTATAATTCCGCCTCTAGGTCCTTCAAAAGAGTTATTGCCAAGGCAAAGTCAGAGCACATAGGCAGAATTGGCGAGAAACTAGTTCGCCTTCCTTCTGGAACCCGTGCATTCTGGTCTCTCGCCAAGGCTGTCCAGGGGAATTTCTGTCAGCCATCTCTTCCATCTCTGCACAGGGAGGACGACTCACTGGCCCATACTGCAAAGGAGAAAGCCGATCTTCTAGGCTCCTTCTTTGCGTCTAACTCGACTCTCGATGACGGGGGGAGTACGCCGCCGATCATCCCGCGGTGTGAGTGCTCCATGCCGGAAGTGCAGTTCACACAGCGCTCGGTTCGCAAAGCACTCCTCTCCCTGGACATCCACAAGTCGAGTGGGCCTGACGGAATCCCCCCAATTGTGCTGAGGACGTGTGCTCCAGAGTTGGCACCGGTTTTAACGCGTCTTTTCCGGTACTCCTACTCCCTAAGCGTAGTCCCAAAATCATGGAAGACGGCTTTCGTCCACCCGATCCCTAAAAAAGGCGACCGCTCAGACCCGTCCAACTACCGGCCAATCGCCATCACCTCCTTGTTCTCCAAAACAATGGAGTCCATTGTAAACTGCCAGCTCATGAGGTACCTTGAGGATCACCAGCTGATTAGTGACCGCCAATACGGTTTTCGCCGTGGTCGGTCAGCTGGTGATCTTCTGGTCTACCTCACTCACAGATGGGCGGAGGCAGTAGAGTTCAATGGGGAGGCATTGGCCGTTAGTTTGGACATTGCGAAGGCCTTCGATCGGGTTTGGCACAAAGCGCTTCTTTCGAAGCTCCCTTCCTATGGGCTTCCCGAGAAATTGTGCAATTGGATCACCAGCTTTCTTGCAGATCGGAGCATCAAGGTCGTTGTAGACGGTGCAAGCTCCGATTGCAAGCCTATTAATGCTGGTGTTCCACAGGGCTGCGTGCTATCGCCAACGCTGTTTCTTCTGCATATCAATGATATGTTGCATACCCGTAACATTCATTGCTATGCAGATGACAGCACTGGTGATGCTCTTTACACCGGCCGAGCCAATATTTCTCGGGAAAACGTCTCCGAGTGCCGGGACAAACTTGTGTCTGAAGTCGAGTCTTTGCTGAACAGAGTCTCGGATTGGGGACGACTAAATCTAGTCCAGTTTAACCCCCAGAAGACACAAGTTTGCGCGTTAACCGCTAAAAAGAACCCCTTTGTCGTATCCCCTCAGTTTCAAGGCACTCCCCTTGTTGCCTCAGCCAGTATCGGAATCCTCGGCGTCAACATATCGAGTGACGTGCAGTTTCGTGGTCACTTGGAAGGGAAGGCCAAATTGGCCTCTAAAAAGCTTGGCGTGCTCAGCAGAGCGGGACAGTATTTCATGCCGGCACACCGCCTGCAACTTTACAAGGCGCAGGTTCGGCCGCACATGGAATACTGTTCCCATCTCTGGGCTGGGGCTCCCCAGTACCAGCTCCTTCCACTTGACCGCATCCAGCGCAGAGCGGCTCGAATCGTCGACGACCGAGTGCTTTCCGATCGGCTCGATTCACTGGCGTTGCGAAGAGATGTTGCATCTCTTTGCGTATTTTATCGCATCTATCACGGGGAGTGCTCTGAGGAATTGTTCGGATTAATCCCAGCCGCCAAATTTCGGGAACGCACGACACGGCAAACGTCCCGATACCATCCACACCATCTGGATGCCTGGCGGTCCACCACTGTACGTTTCACAAGGAGTTTTCTTCCACGTACAACCTCTCTGTGGAATAGTTTATCACCGGCGATTTTTCCGGACCGATACGACCTGGGGACCTTCAAAAAAAGAGCTTACTCCTTTCTAAAGGGCCGGCAACGCACCCGCAATTCTCCTGGTGTTGCGGTTGATCATGAGCGGCGGTAGTCACTTAACATCAGGTGAGCCGCATGCTCGTTTGCCCCCTCTTCTATAAAAAAAAAAATCTTTTTTGGTAAGCTGCTGCAAAAAATATACAAATCTTGCTTAAAGCAGTGTCAAGAGCATGCAAATCAAATTTAGATGGATATTCTAGCCTCACAACATACGAAAAATTATTTTGGCTCTTTTTGGCAACATACCAATAGGCAAAAATGTAAACCGGCCTGCCAGTGAATGTTGGTATTGAAGCGAGTCTAAAAAAATTGCCAACTTATTTGTAAATCATTTTGAAATTCAATCTTCTCTTGGATCTTCAAACTGAATATTGTCCATAATTAAAAAAGAAGAAAACTTTTACCCTCCATCTTGGAACGGAGGGCGTTGTCAGTAGGAGCAAAAATGATAGTTCGCGGGTTTCAACGCTGTTCAAGGCAAATTAAAATAATCGTATTCAGAGTTTTTCCTTTTATCTTTTTATCGCGGGCTTTGAGCACGGCGACCGAATCAACAAATTGCGTAACTAAAATAAACCTAACACCCCCCACTCCGACCGAGTCTTCCGCGATTCCGATCAGGTACCTCGCCGCGTTTGGTCGCCTGCGACCAACCAACCGTTGAGTGCTATTGTTCGGTCGAGCCCATGCGCTCCCAGTTCGACTATAAGAAGAAAGAAGACACAGACATTTTTACCTGCGTGCGCGAGTGCTTCAGTGTCGTTGTGCTCCGTTACGGCCGCCAGGTGCATCGGGCCGCCGGCCCATTGTTCTGTTTCGTGTAGTGCTAGTGTAGTGCCCCACGCTCTCCGGATTTCCCAGTAAAAACTGTAAGTAGTTTTTATTACACACCCGCTGCCTCAGAGGCAGCTATTTTATTTTAATTTCTGTGTTCGCTTGTTGCACTAGGCGACAGCTAGGTACACACCCTAGCGTACCAACGCGCTAGTTGTATAGGTGTTCGTTTAGGCACACACCTCCCCCGCCGAAAGGTGGAGGGGCTTGATACACAAGTGTTTTAAAAATCCACTGACAAGATGGCGGCTATTACCATAGCCGAACTCGCCGACTTCTTCGGCCAAGTGTGCCCCGACGCTTGGGCTAAATTTTTAGCCCAACGAAACTCGTCCACCGCTGAACGCCCTGTAGTACGGATAGACGATCCTGCCTCACCGAGCACCGGCCGCTCGACCCCTGTGTCCATCGACACAGTCTACGACGCCGCGTCCCCCGCGCCTTCTGCGCTCTCCACCCGCGGTCCTTCACCGTTGTTTTCGGACGCCGAATCAGGCTCCGAGATGGAAATTGACATCCGCCGTCCTAATAAACCCGATGACGAAGGCTTCACCCTAGTCTCGGGTAAAAAGCGTAAGCGCACCGCCGCGAAAAGGGGAAACGAGCCTCACTCGGCCCCTAAGTCGCCCAATGCCACTCCGGCTAAAAAATTCGCGCCTTCCGCGCGCAAAACTACCGCGATTAAAACCGCGAATCCGACTCAGGCCGAACCTAGGAAGGAGAAGCCGCCGCCTCCTATAATTTTACAGGACAAGTCGCGCTGGAGCAACCTATCCAAGTGGATAGACTCCAAGAAAATATTCTGCCCCAAAGTCCACAATGGACCACAAGGCATCCGCATCCACGTCGCAACGACGGACGATTTCCGCGCTTTAACTGCGCATTTAAAAGCTCAAAAATTGAGCTTCCATACATATACTCTCGCGGAGGACCGTAACCTCCGTGTTGTAGTTCGCGGACTCCCAAAGGAGCTCGATACAGATTTCGTCTTAAGCGATCTTAAATCGCAAAATCTCCCTGTTAGAGAAGTGCACAGGATGCACCACCCAACAGATAAGAAACGATACCTAGATCTCTGTCTTGTCATACTGGACCTGTCTCCAGAGGGCAAACAAATATATAATATAACTAGAATATGCAATCTCACGGGGATTGCAGTAGAGTCCCCGCGTAATAGGGGCATCGTTGGCCAATGCCACCGATGCCAATTATAAGGCCACTCGGCCAAGAATTGCTTCGCCAGGCCTAGGTGCGTCAAGTGCCTAGGCGATCATGGCACTACTGAGTGCCCCCGAACGCCCGAGACGGAGGGCCCTCCAAGCTGTGTTCTGTGCGGCGAAGAGGGACACCCAGCGAGCTATCGCGGGTGTTCCAAAGCGCCGCGTAGGAAGCAGAATGGAGGAGCAATCCGGCGCGGGCGTGCGGGCAACCCCAGTAGGTCGCGCCCACGGCATTCTGCCCCTTCGGTTGCACCAATCTCGGTGCCGCAACCCGCGCCCGCTCAGGCTACAGCCAAGCCCGCCCCCGTTAAAGGGACTTCCGGGCAAGGCCCAAGCCTTCCGGTGCCTTCAGCACCTAAGCCCAATGCATAGGTTAAGCCCCCGGCAATAGTCAGCGCGGCCGCCTCACGGCCAGTGCCTCCTCGCCAGGCCCAGAAACCTGAACCCGCCCCTCAGGCACCGTCAAACATCAACACTGACCTTTCATTAGTGTTCCACTTCGCTAGCAGCTTCAATGTGGACGAAGTCACAACTCTAGCCCGCAAACTTCGCGAAGCTAAATCGATACAGGACAGGCTCAATGCTACCATTGAGCATCTTAGTCTTATCCAAGCGATAGGTTCGTTCCAGTGCGCCTAAGCGACTCCTTTCTTTTTAACTAAAATGGAAGCTAGACCCGTAGGTAGAACTAAGCCTAGGTCCTCTGACTGTCGCGTACTTTAACGCAAACGGTGTCAGAGATCAAAAGGAAGAGATCATGTATTTTTTACGCGACCATGATATCGACATCATGCTAGTGCAAGAGACCTTCTTGAAACCTAGTTTGAGCGATCCCAAAATAGCCAATTATACCCTAGTACGAAATGATAGGTTGACCGGACATAAAGGCGGCACCTTGATCTACTACAAAAGGTCCTTGCAATGTGTACCGATAGATACTCCGCCGCTTACTAACATAGAAGCGTCGGTCTGTAGGATAGCGCTTACTGGCCATCCGCCATTAATAATTGCATCAGCATACTTACCTCCTTTAAAAACTATATTAGATTCCGACATATCGGCTCTATTAAACCTAGTCCCTAGCGTATTAATCGCAGGAGACCTAAATAGTAAGCACGTTAGCTGGAACTCTAACGTTAACAACTCTAACGGAAAAATACTAAGAGACCTCACGGAGAGACTTAACTTCGATGTTATCGCTCCCGAGAGTCCAACTCGTTATCCTTTTTTATACACCCAACATCCGGACGTCCTCGATATAGCATTACTTAAAGACATCCGACTTAGTATTAATTCGATAGAGACTATTATCGAGCTAATTTCAGACCACAGGCCGGTCGTTTTACAACTGGGCCAGCCGGCAGGTGAGGTCCCTCAGACCAAAACTATTGTCGACTGGCGTAAACTTGAGGTCAAACTTAAGACTACGAACTCCCAGCATTTGGACACTATACCTGACAAGATAGACTCGCTAGAGGAGGCCGATAGGGCGATTAGCGCCCTCTCGACTCACCTCACAACAGCGGTCGAAGATTGCTCCCGTAAGGTTCGTGTGTCGAGCGATCAATACACGAAACTTCCGGCGGATGTTCGACGGCTGATTAGAGCGAAGAATTCGGCGCTTAAAACTTACGACCGCTACCGCACGGAAACCAATAGACTTCGGGTACGTTCTCTGCAAAACGAGATTAAACAACGTGTAGCCGAGTTTAGAAACGATAGATGGGATAACCTCTTAGAAGATATCGAACCGTCCCAAGACGCCTTCTGGAAATTAACGAGAGCTCTTAAAGCCGACAAATCCGCACCGATGCCACCTCTCGTGAGGCTGGACCACCCCGATCTCGCCCTTGACGATCTCGAAAAAGCCGAATGCCTAGCAGACAGTCTAGAGTACCAATGAACGCCATCCACCGCACCAATAGATCCCGCTCACCTATTAGAGGTAGAAACGGAAGTAGAACGTAGGTCTGCGCTGCCACCAGCGGGTGAACCTCTCGATCCTGTGACAGTAGATGAAGTCACAGAAACCATTAAAAGTCTTAAAAATAGATCAGCCCCTGGGCCAGACGGCATCAGCAACAAGGTTAATAAATCCCTTTCGGCGCCACTTATTTGCCTCCTTGTAGGAATATTTAACACCTTTCTCACGAACTGCTCTTTCCCGGACATCTGGAAAGAAGCAGACGTAATAGGAATCCCAAAACCGGGTAAACCGCGTAATCGTCCCTCTAGTTACAGACCCATTAGCCTGCTCAACACATTGGGTAAACTATACGAGCGCATTATTCACAAGCGTCTCCGTCATTACACCGAAGCTAACGGACTCCTCCCAGACGAACAGTTCGGCTTTAGAGCCAATCACTCATGCACTCACCAGATTCATCGCCTAACAGAGTACATCCTGTCTGGCTTCAGTCAAAACCCGTTAAAGAAAAAGTCTCGAAACACGGGAGCCCTCTTCTTCGATGTCGCGAAGGCGTTTGACAAGGTCTGGCACGACGGCTTGATTTACAAGCTGTACAAACTAAACGTGCCCGATAGGCTCGTGCACATCATACGAGCCTTCCTTTCGAACCGCACTTTTCGATATCGAGTGGAGGGAACTCGTTCTTCGAAACGTTTCCTCAAGGCCGGGGTTCCACAAGGCTCCGTACTATCTCCACTCCTTTTCACAAGTGATATCCCAAAAGACCCCGTAGTGAACACCGCTCTCTTTGCCGACGATACGGCACTCTTTGTGTCAGAGCCCAACAAAAATAGACTCGCTATAAAACTCCAAAAAGCTACCAATCGCCTTGGTGAATGGTTTCGCCTATGGAGAATTGACGTGAATCCCGAAAAAAGTGTAGCAGTATACTTTCAACGGAATTCTACAGGAGGTTCTAATCCCAAAACAATCTCTCTATACGACCGCCCAATCCCTTGGGAAAAATCGGCCAAATATCTAGGCGTCACTTTCGACTCCCGCATGAGTTTCAAGACGCACATAAGTGTAGTACGCAACAGAGCCAAGTCAATAATTGGCCGTCTACACCCCCTCGTTAACAGTAAGAGCAAACTGTCACTAAGACACAAACTCCGGCTGTACAAAACCTGCATTAGACCGGTTATGTCCTATGCAAGTGTAGCCTTCGCCCATACATATAAGACCCATATTTCAAAACTCCAAAAAGTACAAAATTATTTCATCCGGAAAGCCACCGGCGCACGGTGGTATCAACGGAACTCCGACTTACACAACGATTGTGAACTACCATCTATCTCTGAATATTTTAAGGAGATGTCCCAACGCTACTTTGATAAGATAGCAACCCACCCTAACCCGCTAGTGACAAACGCAGCTAACTACGTTCCGATAGCAAACGCCGCGACCTATCTCCGTAGACCGCGAAATATTTTAATAGAACCACCTCTATCGCTCGATCCAGTCGACCCAAGCGTCGCAGGCACATCACACAACGACACTACACCCACATTAAATGGTACAAACACAAATAGGACTACGAATGGGACGCGTCGCACCCGCAGACGGGCACGACACGTTCCAGCTCACACCGCGTACACACCGTACACCCGCGTTCCTGGACGGTTCTCACCGCCCAGACCATCGACCGACACGAGCTGAGTAGTCAGAGACGGGGGTCCGTACACCCCCCCTCGGACTGCGGTTAGATAGCTCAAAGAAAAACGCCTAAAAGGCGATATGATGATTGGTAACAATATCAAATCATAAACCATCTCATCATCATCCTCACCTCATTGCCTTTCCCTTTTTTAATTAGCTCTGAGTGAGCCCTGAGACAAGATGAAGCTGTAAGAGACGCATAGTCTAACAGCGCTAACATCAAGATAATAGACGACACTCCGACCGGCACAGCGGTGCGTCGTTTAAAGCCGTGCATCGTCTAACGTTGTGTCAGTTCGGCAGACGTCATCACGGTGTTTGTGTGCGTGCGACTAGACGTATTTAACTTCTCATTTATTCAATAAAAGAAAAAAAATTGTTTTCTGATTGCTCACTACGCGCAAAAAGTGTAACTTATTGATATCAAAGAAAGTATAACAAAGGAAAACATACTGCATACATAAAATAAATAAATAATTTTAATTGCATAAGTTGATAAAAAATGCTATCCAATAGCTTTTCCGCGGCAGTCCCCGAGTGCCAAACGTATTTCTTTTCTTTCTTTTATGTCGTTTAAAATATCGTCTATGAAAATTCAATTTTAAAGAACAAACATAAATTAAATTAAAAACTAATATATTCTTTTTCGCCTTCCAAGGAAAAGAGGAGAGAAGCCTCATAGGGTTCGTACTGAATATATAAAGAAGGTGTGTTTTCTATATATATATATATACCATCAGGTCAGTGAAAGGTGTGGCTCATAGAATTTTACATCTGTTCTCTAGTAAGGGAATCAAAAGGCAGATGCATATTAATGCCTAAGATCTTCGGTTTTCAACACTCACCATACGAAATACAGCAACATTAAGCTGCTACTTAACACTAGTATTCTATGATAGTATTCTATGACAGCGCGTTCCTTCTCTGGTCGCGCTGAACCGATTTAACTACAAATAAAAGCATGGCTCTACCACGTTCTGATTTTTTATACTGAATATATCCGCAGCAAAACTAGAGTAAATAACATAGCACAAAAATTAGCAAACTGCGATGGCTATTGACCTGCCATATAGCTTTGAAGAACCGACTAGTGATAACCGTAACAGTATGCATAGTGTACGGCGTAAGATATGCAAGAAGTCGATGAACACTGGTAACTCTACTGTGTTTTGTGAAATTTCTTGGGAACATAGGTCATGTTTAGCATTGGATTTGTGACAGTTTTCGTTCAAAATTTTTCGGTAAATTCGTTAGCGCTAAAGCTAGTCATCAATATGGCGCAAGTTATAGCTTCATTTTATATTTAAATTAGTAAACCACTAACCAAGAAATTACTTGAAGACCTGAAACCTTTTTATACTGTACATTTCCTCGAGTCATCATTTGCATTTAATAGAACAGGAAAATAGCGAGCTTGGTGTTTTATTATTATTCCACTTTCAACTCTCGGCATCGTCGAGACATTTTTTGCATATCTTTTCTGCTCACTTCAAGCTTCAACGGTTTATTGTATAATTCATATTGAAATGTATTTAATTATGTGAAAATTGTTCATGACAATTGAGTAGCTATGTAATGAAAATATTATAATTGCGTTTTACGCAGGTGCTGGTGAAAGCAAAGTAAGATTATGCATCTTGTGTTCAGGTATGTATTGCCTGATTTTTGGTGAAGTGTTGGCAATAAAAGTAGAGTTGGAAGAGGAACAGTTTTGCACTCCCGTAGAGGGGAAGCCAAAAAAACTTGTTTTACTTATTATAAGCTAATATTTGATCACAAGCCTACGTGGTGGTAAGTGGTGTTGAAGTCCTGGTGGTAAATCGCACTGTGTTAGCATATTAAGAGCCTGTTTACGTTTGCTTTGAACATGCCTAGATCGTATTTGGGCGGAAACACAGACACCGGTGAATTAATCCACTCCTTTGCTGTGGGCACTACGAAACACGAAGCAAAACGCTTGGTCTTAATGCGTGAAATATCGACAGCAAAGGGCCCTCGTTATAAGATGGTGGAAAGATAACGATAGAATTAAAGCATTTTATTTCTTTTTTGTATGAAATACGTAAAAATATATTTAGAAAATCTAACATAATATTAAGAAAAGAAGCTCGTTTTAGCTAGATATTCGTAGTGACATCCGAAAATATTAGTAAATTGAAAAAAAATTGTACTCCAGTATGTTTTATCAATCCACGTTGTTTTGTGAATGTCCCGGAGCCAAACAATTGTCACATAAGTTATTATACTTCACAAACTCAGATCTCTCCGCATGTGTTAACTTCACAAAATTTTACAGAAACTTATAATGTGTTCTTCATTACGTTTGATGCAAGTTCTCGTTGTGGTATAACAGACGTATGGAATAAATTTTCCTTTGTTGATTTATTCTCTCGTGAAATAAAGATGGCGTTATTAAGTGCGGACCTTCGATTCGTACTCATTTGTAGCCAAAATTAAAAAGGTAAAACAGACGTATGGAATGAGTTTTACGGTAATACCTAACCAGACAAACAGTTAACCGCATATTTCCAGCATTTTATAATTTAGCGCGAGATCACAGGTGTATTACGCGTTATGAAAAATATCACTTTACGTATATACGGCTGCGGTGTGCAGTATATTTTACGTCTAACCGTCATTAAAGTTGGGGCATAGGCTTGAAAACAGGGCAGGCTAAGTGAGGGAAAGAGGTATGCAAGCAAGCAGAATACTGCAAACGGCCAGTTTTTTACTATACACTGAATAAACTGTTTTGTCACTTATAAGAATAATAAGTAATAATTTGTAGGTAAAAATACAAATATTTGAAATACAGCCCATTTTAACTAACGGTAACTGTTTTCGAGGTCCTTTCAATTCTAGATGTGATGCTTTCCCTTCGGTTGCACCAGTGGTGTCAATAGCTCCCAAATACCTTGGAGTTCTTGCACTCAACATGTTCTTTAAGTCATCCTCTAGTCAAAGTATAAATATTCGACGATTCGATTCTTCTTTAATAAATTATTTTTGGCCTATTTGTTCGGGTACTTAACCTGTTATTTAACCATTTCGTCGTGCGTTGGTTTCATCGATCTTGCTAAAGATATACATTGATGTGCTGTTAAAGTTCTTGCAAATCACGAAGTCGAGCGGGATTTACTCGTGGTTTAACGTGTACATGGACATTGTAATAGTAGACACGCACGTCTGACGAGGCGATCAGTTGCGATCGTACTCCCACTAACCATACCAGCTTTTAGTCTCATGCACACTTTGACACGTAAACATGTAAGTGCTTACCACACAAAAGCCCGTTCGAGAAGAGAAGAGGAAACTTTTTTTAATTAAACTTGTGTTTTTAGTACAAATATTGCCGTTTTATTTTTTTGCGATTTGTAATATTCTACATAAATTCGATGTAGAACAAAATAAATATTTTAACAATATTACTATAAAATAGTATTACTAAAAATTATACCATTTTTTTTGCGAGAGTCTTTGGAATTCGGTCGCTGTTGTTCTTCTTCGCCGACTGCTTTAAGTAGTAAACAACTAGACGGCTCAACTCAATCCGGCTCGAAGGAATATATTTAAATGTACTTAGAATTCACGTTGCACTGATTATGATATTGAAATTTTATTAATGTCTTGTTCTGAGGAGTCTTTATTGCAAACTTCTTCTTACTTTACACGATGCATAGAAAGTATATGTATCCATAGTTTTAAACTCAAACACTTACTAGAAAAGATAAAGGACACCCAAATATTTTAATTGTGTCATTATCTTGCAACTCATGCGCTCGTTTGATTGGTGCTACATCTTAGATCTAAAGGGTGACAGTGATTTTTATATTTTAGCTAACTTAAATTTGACTGTGTATTCTTTGTTCGTATGTTTAACTAAAACGGGTTTTACTCTAAACGAGGTTTTTTGTCTTGGTCCTTGGAGGCGACAACGCATCCACTCTGTGATTCTTAATAGAGGGTAGATGTATATGTCTGTGGGCCACAGCATCCACTTAAGATCGGGAGGACTGTGTGATCATTTGTCACCTTTATTCTACATAAAAAGTGTATGTTACGCGATATATTTGTCAATTGTGAACCAATTATAACAATAGTTGTAATATATGGGCATGGTACAAGGGATACCACATATTTTAATAATGATATAAAAATTAGATTGCTTATATCCGCGTAGTAAAACAAAATGACGTGTCTTCTATCGTTTGACATTTATAACATCAAGGAGAAGTGTGTTTTGAGCTGTGTTCCAATCTGAAAGGTATTGTCGGCGTACCTCGTCGCGCCTCGAGCGACAACGGTAGACGCAGGGAGGCCGGGCGTCGCTATGGCCGCGGCAGCGCGTGCGCCTCCATTCTTCACTCAACTGTGGGATGCGGTACCATTTCACATTTCAATGGATATTGGCTTAGATGTTTAACTTTATTAAATCTATTGTTAATACAATCCGTTCACTTGATTTCTAAAAGTTCCGATAAGGCCTAAATATCCTCCCTTGATAGCACAAAATATTTACCAGTTTTTGCCGTAATTAACGTCATCAACGTCAACGGTCGTCGAGCAAAATTTGAATCCACGGCCACATTTATTGAAGAAGGAAGTCGTTCCCGCAGTAGCCTGCGTCATCACCGAATACGCTGATGTCATCCTGGAAGTATAAAAACTGTATTTGATTGAGTTCGTTCCAATAAGTTATTTTCATGCTTTCTTTTTTGCCGAGAAAATATTTTCTATATCTCACACTGGCTAAGTATATTTTCTTTTAATCAGTAGGTATCTAGTTAGCGTCAGAGCTTCAAAAATTGCATTGTAATTGCAACGCTCGCTTGTTTAAATTTTAATGCTCGTTCCGTTTCCAATAGCCAGCGCTTCAAGTAGATAGGTAGATAGCTACGTTAACCAGGTGTCAGTTTGTTGACCTTGGCGCCGATTCATATTTTACCTACGTACAAAGATTCGGTTTGATCTCGCACAGTAATATTTTTTTTTTACCTTAAGTAACAAAGTTTTCTTTTTTTGCTGTGTTCATGTAAAATTAAACTGCAGATTATTTAAAAACTTTATTTAATTCGACAAAATAAAAGCTTACAATTTATATCAATTATTTAAATCTAATTAAAAGTAGTTTCAAGATTTCTGAGTTACAACGTCTAGACTTAGCGGAGCGTTTTAATAAATTCGAAAAGTTACATTCCGAAATTGACGAAATGCGGACAAACATAGATCGTCTGATGATGTCGGGTCTGCGTTAGCTGAGCATGAGGACTTCGACTGACTCAGGAGTACATTGCTCTAATAAGAATAGCTCTCACAATTTGCCTAAATTTGATTTGACTCGTTTTGATAGGAGCTAACAATTATCATCATCTATACATTACATTAACAATGCTGGCTCAAATTTCGAGATATATTTACGTCTTTGATTCAAGATAACTCTATTATCAATAAAATAAACAGGTTCTACTATTTTCGCGATTCAATGTAGGGTAACGCCCTTAAAATCAATATTTTTAATAACTAATTATTAAAAATATTTATTTAAAGGCCGATCATTAAAAAATTGCGGTGGGAAATGTTGTGATACAACAGCAACCGCCTTCTTATGAATAATCATGTATAAACTCGGACCTAACGAACTTTCGAACCTAGTCAAGGAGTCAAGTATCTCAATAAGAAATCTCGTAGGTACAATTTATAAAAATGTATGGGCAATAACAAAATCAAATAAACCCACTCAATATTGGGACATATTATTAATAGTAATGACTTTTCATACAAAATAGGTCTACCAAACCCTAATTTTGGGTGATTGGGCGTGTAGTGAACATACAGTGTATAGAAATGATACGTAACCATATGATTTCTACATACATAAAACATAAACACTCAGGCCTGTCACCCAGAGGGGTAGGCAGAGACTACGGACTTCCATTTGTCACGATCCTGATATAGCTCTTTCGCCTCCTTTACATACATATATCTACGCATACATGCTTGTCGGTTAAGGGTACTTCTAACGTGGCCCATTTTCAAAATATCGCCAATTTGGTCGATAAACTTTTTCCTAGGGCGTCCCTTCCCGACTCGGCCGTTCACATCTGCCATATAAATTTGCTTTGTCACTCTTTTCTCATTCATTCTTTCCACATGACTACTGCATCAGCTCATGGGGTGGTGCGGCTAAAACCCACCTAATTGAGGTTGAAAGAGCCCAACGGGCCATCCTAAAAGTCAGTGCAGGTCTCCCGTTCTGCTTTCCTACAGTGGAACTCTACAGAAAGTGGGACATTCTAACAGTGAGACAGTCTTTCATCGTACAAACTGTCTTAATGAAATATTCTCAACGTAAATATGATCCGGAGCTCCTAAAAGACAAACGCAGGAAAGGTTCTGTCTGTCGAACCCAATCCTTCCATTCTGCCACCTCACACAATTTCTTCTGTTTCCTAGGACCATACATGTATAATAAACTGAACAATATCCTAAACTTCTATCCCTTACCGAAATCGAGCTGCAAATCCGTTCTTACAAAATATCTGAAAACTTTAGATTATGAAGCGACCGAAAACCTACTAAAGTCGCCCAAATAATTATATTAATGTCGTCGAAGTCTTCACGCTTTCTTCTCCTTTTTTGGGTTTAAATGCAATTATGTGTTAGTCCTAACTCACGCAACAGCAGGTACGTCCACAATCACTCATACACACTAACTCACACACACATTCCCACACATTCCCACACACAAACACACAAACACACACATACACACACACACACACACACACACACACACACACACACACACACACACACACACACACATATGCACACACAAAAGGCACGCGCCTGCACTAGCTCACATGCACAACTACACTTTTCATAGTCCCACACTTATTGATGTGAAATTTGTAATTACTGCAGTTCATTTTAGTTACTTAATTATAATCTCTTTTCTGATTTGTATTCCTCAGATTGTTGCTTTATACGCGGGGGAGCCCTGGTGACCTGTAATACAGGTTTTTTAAACCTACATCAGGCACCAGTCTCTCACAAGTTTGGTAGCTGTCTGGCACTTTTGTAAACACTTAGCATTAAGAATACCTATTGTGAAGAGAGAATAAATGCATTCATTCATTCATTCATCCACATGAGCAACCACCGAAGCATTCCTTTCTTAATCCTGGTCACAACATCATCTTGCATACCACATTTATCTCTTATCACGCAATTTCTCACCCTGTCATTCCGATTCAACCCTAGCATATTCCTTAAAGACCGCATTTCTACAGCATTTATTCTACTTTCGTGCTTCTTCTGCCACACCCAGCTTTCACTACCATACATTAAAGTAAGGACTAACACAGCATTATGAATTACCATACGTGCCTGTTTTGACACATTCTGGTTCTTCATAATAGAGTGTAGTGCCCCATTCACTCTATTCCCTGCATTTACTCGTCGTTCTATATCCCTATCATATCTACCATCCCTGCTAAATACACATCCCAAATACACAATCTCATCCACTTGCTCAATTAACTCTCCTTCTATTTTTATTTCACATACCGTTTTGCTTTCTTCTCTTTCAAAAACCATCACTTTCGTCTTACATGCATTCACTTTCATTCCCCTTTCTTTTAATTCCCAGTTCATTAATGTAACCATCATTTGCAACTCAGCCGCCGATGACGCAAATATGACTTGATCATCGGCATACAAAAGGCATTTGACGGTTAACTCGCCCATTCTTAACCCACATTCTTCATTTTTCAAAGTTTGCAAACACCGGTCCATAAATAGGTTGAACAGCCAAGGGGAAGCTACACAGCCCTGTGTGACCTTTTTGGATGCCAAAACAGTCCGAGTAAACCCCATTGATCCTGACACAAGCACTAGAGTCCCTATAAAGAGACCTTAATATCTGTATCAAACCAGCGCTCAACCCATATGAGTTCAGTGTTTGCCATAACACATTCCTGTCCACTCTGTCATAAGCCTTTTCCAAGTCCGTGAATGCACAAAAAACTTTCTGTTTTTTTTGCCAAAAACTTCTCCGCAATCATGCGCATGGAAAACACATGATCTGTACACCCCATTCCCTTTCTAAAACCCGCTTACACATCCCAAATTTTTCCATCAGTTTCTTTCATAACTCTTTCAATTAACACCTTAGCAAACAGTTTACCTACAATACTAAGCAAGCTGATACCGCGGTAGTTTTTGCAGTCCTGCTGTGACCCTTTTCCTTTATATATTGGTACTATAACTGCTTTACATCAGTCATCCGGTACCCGTTTTAATTCCCAACATAAAATAAACTAGGTGTACAGCAGGCCTGCCACCACTCCCTCTCCAGCCCTTAGCATCTCGAGTGATACTCTATCATTTCCAGCTGCCCTACCTGCTTTCATGCTTTTCATTGCTTTCATTATTTCATCTACACTTATCTCCATACCCCTTTCCACATCTTTCGGAATTTATAGTTCATTTAATTCAGACGACTCTTCACTCATAAATACGCTTTCAAAGTATTCCTTCCATCTGTTTAAATTCGAAACTTCATCATTCAGAATACATCCAATCTCGTCTCTTATAGCATTTATTATAGGCTATTTTGTATTTCCCCTGGCAGTTCTTACGAGTTTCCAGAACATTTTTATGTTAGCCTGTAAATTATCAGATATCTTTCTATCATTGTTATCTGTTCTTTCTTTCTTTTTCCTTTCAACAACTTCTTTTACTCTCTTATTTAGACGTCTAAATTCTGCCTTTTTTCTTTCAACCTCATCATTCATACCAGAAGAATTACCAGCTTTGGTTGCTAGTAAATCTAACCATGCTTTCTTTTTTGATTCAACTTCCACCCGTACCTCATCATCCCACCATAACGTATTACTTTTCCTTTCATTTGTTCTCTTACTTACACCACATACTTCGGTGGCGGTATCCACCAAACCTTTCTTAATATTATCCCACACAGTATTCAAGTCTAAATCATTCATACACAACTCATTCAAACATCTAATATTTTCTCTCAGTCTACATTTATACTTCTCTTTCACATCTTCATCTTGTAACTTCTCTATTTTTATACGCTGTAACGCAGTGGTAGACACAGATGTCCGATGCCGCCAACGCTTGAAAAGACCATTAATTCGACATAAGACCAAGTAATGATCCGTCCCTACGTTGAACCCCCGGTAAACCCTTTTATCTACGACTGCGCTCCTCATTCTTTCATCCACAATTACGAAATCTATCATGCTTCTATCATCACCTCTTTCCCATGTATACATGTGAATCTTCCTATGACGCAAAAAGTATTCGTCACAAAAAGATTCTTTTCCGCACATACGGTGAGGAGGTCTTCACCATTCTCATTTATACTTTCATCACCAAACGTTCCCAATATCCTTTCATAACCAGACCTCTTCACCCAAACCCTTCCATTAAAATCTCCTAACATAATAATATTTTCATTTTCCTTACATTTTGTCAACACCATCCTTACCATGTCCCAAAACTGCTCTCGGATGTAAGTGGGCTTAGACATGTCTGGGGCGTACACCCCTAGCAGGAACAGCTTCTTTAAGCACACTTTCATTCCTATCCATAGCAGTCTCGGGCTTACACATTCATACTCTTTTACACACTGACCCATTCTTTCTGAAAGGATGAAACCGACTCCCTGGCATGCCCGTTCGGTCTCGCCTACACCAGACCAATACGCGGTATACGTGCTTGATGATTTCTACGTACCGTACGTTAATTAAAAAAGTTATAACAATTTATTCCTAGGTAACTAAACTATGGCTTTTTACCCTATTTGATTGCATCTATTTAGCTTGTCATTATGCCAAGTACAATTTTAAAAGCGAACGTATTTCCTAGTTTATCAATATCACTAAAAATAGTTTTGACTAACTGGTTAAAGGATATTTACCACTTTTATTCAAATTTTACATCCACTGTTTTTCCAGCACGTAATTTTCGCACTATTCGATATTTTTTTTAAATAAATTGCATACAGCAATGTTAGATACAAAAATTAGGCAGCGACTTTGATGTCAAAAGAGATGTGTTGACATTATTATGTGTCAATTGACATGTTTGTATGTGTGGCTACACGGCCACCCCCTACTCCCCTGTTATATGTATTGAGTATGTAGTATAGTACATTCGAAATTACCATAAACATCCGTCATCCGGCACACGCTTTAAAATAATTCTAAAATAGGGGAAATATGTAGAAGGCTAGGCAAATAGTTTATCGTAAATTTTTATTAAGAGTTAAAAAGAGAAAGCGAACACTTGTGCATAAATCGTTTTTTTTCAAGATTTTTTAATCATTTTTACTTATAATACTTGCCATACAGACAATCAAACTTATACTGAAATTCGTAATGGCTGTCAATGGGGTAATATTAGTCGTCACGTTGGCTATCTTGTAGAAAGAACAGGGGTTACTGGCGGTCATTTGATTATCCTTAATATATTAGGAGTGTGGGTTCCAGTTTATCTATACCTCCGTGGTAACGGTTCATTCTATCTCAGCCTTCATTTTTGACAACTCTTCTACCTTTTTTATTTTAAACTAAGATAGAAATAAATTGCTGAAAAGCAAAAATACCAGTTATAAAATATAAAAATACTTTCCATAATTTTGTTAAGAATAGAAAAATTATAAAATTATATTTGATTGAAAGGCATATAAAATCAATTTTAAATTTCTTTCTGTATTTTAATCACCATAAAACTATAGAAATTATAGAGTACTGCGGCTTGCCAAATAGCAGCAACATGATATCTTCTCCACGCCTCTGAAATTAACGACTTATGTCCGTTACAGTTATAACTTAGAGAATGAAACCCAACTTCAGTCATAACCATAATAACTATGATATATGTGTACGACTTACATAACATTTACTAAAATATATAACACAATCCATTTGCTGCGTGAAAGAGCCATGCTGCAGCTATATTATGATCGTAAACGCAATTATTAATCACGAGGTCCCGCGTATATATCCCGGGTCGGGCCTAAATAAGTTGTAGAGTTTTTCTATCAAGAAGCTTTCATACCAGCCCGGAGTCTGGAAGCTCGCGGTGTTTCACCCCCGAGTATCCGAAAACACGTAAAGCCGTTCGACCTGATCTCTCTCCAGTCGTGTCGGATTACTTATAGATCTATGACAGTGAGGGAATAGAGAGTACTCCTATGTTTGCAAACACACACTCGAGTCAACAATGTTCAGTAAGGGCTCTTGCCAGAATGCGCAATTTATTTTTACTTAATCCCAGGGCTTCTCAAGCGAATTCACGAACAAAAATAGAGGTGAATCTATCCAAATTCAAACCAGGTTTGAATTTTTGAGGCGTTCCCTGTAAATTCCAAAGACTATGTCGAGGCCCATTTTGGACCTATCGGTATACCTTATGAAGCTACCAACCTCACAGATAACCTAACCATTCAGCCAGTTTTCTCTGGACGGTAATTCTACTATATACTTTTTATCAAAAGTGTGTAGTGGACGCATGATATCTGAGATAGGTCCGGTGTTTCCTTAATTGAGTCGAGCATGGATCTCATTCTGTAGTGAGAGAAAGCTCAGTCCGCCCTGCGTGTTAATTCTAAACTAGCCTTCGCCTCCTTGTCTAGATAAAGATCAAGAGGCGTTAAGCATAGGAGTGCATTAAGAGCCGCTCCAGCCGATGATCGCATAGCTATAGTTTCCTTTAAGCAGGCAGTTCTTTGTAGACTATTTAGTCTGTACGCAGTCGTCTTTTGGTTGGCCTTGTTACATCAGACAATAGAGGCAGGTAGGTGAGAATCGGCCTCACTTTGCTGCTGTACAGTCAGAGGACCATACAGGGACGGAAGCCTCTGTTGTTCCCGACCAAACGAATGCACGTACCTAAAGCAATTTTTGCCTAATGGCATACGTTGCTAAGGTGAGAAATCCACGTTAGTTTTTGGTCGATTGTTGCGGATTTTATAGGCCACAGCATCCACTTACCATCAGGTGTACTGTGTGCACGTTTGTTACTCTTTAAAAAAAACTGCCTAGCTTTTTTGACTAAAGTTGTTCAATCCTTTTCAATAAGAGGCGTGATGAGCTTAAATCTGAATTCACTCTGAATTTTACTTACTTACTTACTTATCTTCACGCACAATCCCTAACGGCGTAGCCAGAGAGAACAGATCGCCAAGTGTCACGATCCTTAATACCTCACCTCTTTCGCTTCTTTCAGGTTCATTAACTTCTTCATACATGCACGTCTAGGTATCCGAGTACTCTTGACCCTCTCCTCTTCGAGCAATTTGCTCACATGGTCTTTGAAAGTTAGTCTCGGTCTACCTCGACACCTTTTAATATTTGTTTTCGCTCTATATATTTTCTTCACCATTCGGTCTTCACTCATTCGTTCAACGTGCCCAAACCATTGGAGTATGCCCCTATCAATTTTTGTGATAAGGTCACCTTTCTATCCTGCCATAATGCGAATCTCTTCGTTTCGCTTTCGGTCGGCTATGGTAACGCCACACATTTTACGAAGAGATCGCATCTCCACTGCATTCAACTTGCTTTTTTGCTTCTTCTGGCATACACAGGTTTCGCTGCCATATAACAAAGTCGGTACCAACACTGTGTTATGTATTGCAAGGCGTGCACTCTTCACCACGCCTCGCCTTTTTACTAATGCATTCAGGGCACCATTGACTTTGTTTCCGGCAGTGACACGCCTATCCACATCTAAATTACATCTTCCATCCCAGCTGAAAGCACTCCCCAAGTACACAATTTCATTTACCTGTTCTAGACATTCCTGATTTACCCATATTTCACATTTCGTTCTCTCTTCGTCCTTTTCAAATACCAGAACCTTAGTTTTATTAGCATTCAAACGGAGACCTTTAATTTCACATTCTTCTTTCATACACGTGACTAATGTCTGCAGTTCTGCTTCTGATGGTGCAATAAGCACTGCATCATCAGCATACAGCAGACAATTAACTTTTATGTCACCCAATTTCACACCCAAACAGCTATTTTTCAGCTTCTGTAAACAGCTGTCGAGATACAGTATCAACAGCTAGGAAGACATGACACAACCCTGTTTTACGCCCGCTTGGACGCTAAACATGGGTGATAGGTCATGCCCTACCCGCACACAGGCTTTACAGTCATAGTAAAGTGACTGCACAGCCCTTAACAATCGACCATCCACACCATATCCCGGCAACAGGTCCCACATTTTCTTCCTTATAACCTTATCAAATGCTTTCTCCAGATCCACAAAAGCACTGAAAATCCTCTGGTTAACACTCAAAAGCTTCTCCGTGATCATGCGGAGAGAAAACATTTGATCCGTGCATCCTCTTCCAAGTCTAAATCCGCATTGTGCCTCCCATAACAATCTTTCCGATTTCTCTTGCATCCTACGTGTCAAAACCTCCGAGTAAACTTTACTTGCTAAACTGGTCAAGCCGATTGCCCGATAGCGCCCGCAGTCAAAATGTGAACCTTTACCTTTATATAAAGGCACAATGACCGCGGATCGCCAATCATCCGGGACATCTCCCGTCCGCCCGCACAAATTGCACAGCAGATGAAAGCTGTCCCAGACGCGAGGCCCACCGTACTTGACCATTTCAGCAGTAACTCTGTCTAGACCCGCAGCCTTACCAAATTTCAAACTTCGAATCACACGTTCAATCTCTTTCATGCTGATGACCTCAATGTCATCGAGGTGCGTGTCTGGCGTGCCAGTCACGGCGTCACCCCCGGATCCTTCACTAAGATTATGACACGCATACATTTATAAAATTCACTCCATCGCTGCATGACGTCCGATTTTTCTGAGAGGACGTCATTGGTTCTCGAAAGCACTTTGTTCATTCTTAAGGCTGTCGCACCACTCCGGAACCTTCCAACCTCTTTCCAGAAGAGTTTGGAGTTTTCCCTAAAGTTGTGCGACAATCTGTCGTCCGCTTCTATTCTACACCTTTCACGTACTTCCTCAATCAATGTTTTCGCATGAACTTTCTGCAGCTTATATCTTTCTTTCATCTTCTCTCTCATATGCTCATCGTTACTAGAGGCCAAGTAGTCTAAACATGCTTTTTTCTTCTTTTTTACAGCTTCTCTCACTTCATCATTCCATCATGCATCTCTTCTTTTACTACTACCTCTTTTTGTCGTTCCACATACTTTTTCCGCTGCACTTACCATTCCATCCCTAAGATTCTGCCATGTTCTCTCCACACATTCTTTCCTGCCATCGATGGTGTCAAGCTTTTCGGCTACCCTTGTGTGATATTTGTTCCTATTATCCGCTTCCTGAAGCTCCAGCTTCGGATGCGACAGACCGACTGTGGTTCTGTTACTGCCGTCCGGTAGCGCCAACCCGCGAATAAACCCCTAAATCTAGTAATTACTAGATAATGATCCGTTCACAGGTCAGCACCCCTGAACGCTCGTATATCCATCACCTGTTTTCGCAGTCGGTCATCCACCAGGAACAAATCAATCATACTTCTCTCATTCTTTCTTTCTCTAGTGTACATACGGATTTTCCTGTAATTAAACATAGTGTTTATCACAAGAAGACACTTTTCCTTGCATAAAAACAGTATAAGCTTGCCAGCATCACTAACCCTTTTATCGCCAAACTTTCCAAGCACCGACTGGTATCCTGGTCGAGCAATACCTACCCATCTATTCAAATCACCACGTACAGTACAGTAAATACTCCCAAAACTCCTCCAGCTCAGCCCAGGACGACGAAGCTACTGGCGCATAAACAGCCAAAAGGAATAACTTCGTCAGTCCCATTTTGAAGCGAACCCAGAGAAGTCTTGAGTTCACAACCTTGTATTCAGTCATAAGATCGACCAACCGGGACGACAACAGCACTCCCACTCCCTGGCAGGCGTTCTCGCTTTCCGGGACTGCTAACAATATAGCTAACGTCCCGCCAGGGAACTCTTTAATACCACTGCCTTTCCGTTTGGTCTCCGACATACACACGACATCTAATTCTCTTTCTTTCATTATTTCGATCAACTCATTCGTCTTATCTCTCATGCCCCCTCTAACATTCCACGTGCCAACTCTGCACTCCGTCCTCCACCTTCCGCCGTGTCGGGCTGTGCGTGACGGGTGGCGGTCCCCATCGCCGCTTTGCGCGCTGCATTCCACACCAACGGGGACGAGCTGGTATGCGTCGCCTTGGGGGGACGCCCTAACCCTCGTTTGCATGGGTGCGCAGCTGTGTATAATTGCAGCCCTGAAAAGGGCTGGCAGGGGTCGCGACGAGCACGCTTCTGCAATGACCCCCTAATTCTAATAAAATCCTAACTCTGAATTTTACGGTGTAAATAATAAATATATATTTATTAATAACTGTTCCAAGGAATTTGAAATTCACGGTGTTGATCAACCTGCATTAATTGACTTCCTGCTTGTGTTATCTTACATATCACCTATAACACTCCAATCAAGTTATTGGTGCAATTAGTATGAAGCGGAATATGTTCTACACTAAGGTTAATATTACTATAACTCCGAAGCTGTTAACGGTAATATGTAAATGTCTATGTTGACAATAATATACCAGTTCATTATTTAAGTGCTCTCCTATGCAATATGCATTTGCAATAGAAAACAATCTTTTGTGATGTAAAAAATATACATTACCAAAAAGTCTACGAATACTCACGAATTGAGACCAAATGGAATCATGTAAACTTCCCCTCTTTAAACATAAAATACTCACACTTACATCTATCTACATCGTCAAGTTTATTCCTGTTCAAAATGCACTTCTGACGTGGTAGAGCTACGATGAAGCTATATTATGGTTGAAGCACCAACGGGGCGGCTTGACCGGGGAAGGACCATGCTCTTACCGAATACCAATGCGAAATAGCATCTTAATACTGTGGTGAGTGTAGAGATCCGTAGATCATTTTTTACTGTAAAAGAGGTATTCCATCTTAGTCCTCGGAGGGTGACAACCGATCTGCATTTTGATTCTTAATCGAGTATAAATAATATCTATGGACCACAGCATCCATTTTCCATGAGATGGGCTGTGTGTTCGTTTGTCACTATTATTCTACAATTTTTTTAATCAAAAACAAACTGTCAAAATTGGTCGGGATTTTGTCGACATTTTTGTTTATTATGTCTCTGAAACAAAGACATTTAAGTAGTAGTAGTAATAGACGGGACATCAGCAACAAAATTGTCGTCTGTAACTTTTGTCCTCCTATAGGACAAAAGTTACAGAAGTATATCTCCAATTTTTGTCATTTAGTCTTAGTGACATCGTCAAAAGGTCAAGACGCAATCGCTTCGTAAATTTAAAAATTATATTTAAATAAAATATGCCCTGTTGTGTATTAAGATATTGTAAGTCACGATATGGAGCAAAAAATGAACATGATTTCGGTTTATTACCGTAATTATAATGTATGCTTACAAAATAATCTTTTAATTTTATTATATCTCATTGATTTTTCTAGAACATTTATATTTTGTCATACGCGCCCTCTGTTATCCATTAGTGTCACTATTTATTTACAAATGTGTTAATGATTGACGATTGGCGTTATCGATAAAAAATACAGAATGCCGATTTAATCATCTACAATATTTAAGGAGGTGAAACAGTCAACGATACTGTACCCATACTAACAAAGTGGAGTAGTTATGTGGAGAAAGGGTGGGAAAATGTTTGTTTACGCATGCTGATGAGATTTTCTGTGTTGCTTTTGAGCATGCTGACGATACTTGCTGTGCTTTTACACATCCAACTTCATTGTTTGGTGGTTTTCAAAGACGGAGCCTTATAGATCCAGGCTTACACTGATAGGGGAGGGCTATAGGCGAGGGTTTGTTACATTAAAAACAATTTACACTGTTAAAGATATAAGATGCAAGAAGTTGTAGGTTAAGCCTGAGTTAGGAAATAAAGTAAAAACTTTAAATGACGGTTTTATATTGATGTGGGTCTTTAAGTATTGCATCTCATTAAATTGACATAATGACATAAAATTTACAAACTGCTTACAAACATATCATGTTATTAAAATCATCTGCTTACAGAGTTCTATAAACCGGCATTATAATTATGGTCTTTGTATAAGCACGTATCTGGTAATTTTTGGTTTCCCTCAGTTAATACTGCAGTGCGTGAAAAGTGGATACGGTTTGTCCAAATAGAGCGCAAAGAAGAAAATTGGCTTCCATCTGCTACATCAAAATTATATTCAAAGCACTTTAGAAGCGAAGATATGTACTACGAAAAGACTGGAAATCTTTTCTTGATATCACCTTTTTATAATTTCAGAATAATGAAACAAATGTGGTGGCTACCAGAGTTACACCAATCAGTGTTTTTGTATCACACTCTGAGTCAATATTTGATAGTCCGAGGAAAATTGCATTGAAGTTGCAAGTTCGCAATTTACAAAAACAAAATATACGCCATAAGGCTAAAATTAAAAAACTAGGCCAACAAAATAAATATTTCAAACGGAAAATATTAATCTTAAAAGACTATTTAAACATTTATAAAAGAAGTTTGATATTTAAAAAATGGTTAAATCCTTAAATGCTACAGTAGAAACGCATTCGTCTATGATAGACTCAATAAGCAATCGACGAAGGCAGGATTATCTTGACGTAAATTTAATCCTTCTTTTCAAAAATTTGCTCTAACTCATGGAGAGTTAGAGTAAATGTATGAATATTACTCCTTAAAAGTATGCTAGAAAATGTACTTTTGTAAAAGAAACGAATTCAAAAACATAGAGGCGACCTCTTATTGTATCTGGCGTATCTCGATGTGCTATCATATGCTATTATTATGGCATCTAATGGACCGAGCGACGTCATTCAAGATGCCACCAATATGACTGCTGTTTAAATTGATTCTTAGTTATTGGAAATTAAGAATTTTATTTCATAACACTTAGTGCGTGTGGCAGTGTGTGTGCGTAGTGTGCGTGTGAAGTGGCGTAAAAAGTTAATACGATTTTATTTGTGATAGAAGCCATAATAATCTGATTTATACAACAAAACAATCATGCATATTCTCTACGATTATATCGTAATGCATTTCAAACTTAGTAACCTTCAACAACGTTATCGATACTTTGATGTCGAAACGGGAACATTAAACTTAAAAAAAACCGATACTAAAACCGATTATTTATTATCTATGTTATATGTTTACCTTATATTTATTAGCGTCACCTAATGGGAAATAGCTGAAATGTTTTCCATATAAATAATCAGCGTAGTGTTGCTATATTTCGCTAGAGGGTCTGACACACGCACGAGCTCACAGTTTTTGTACGCAAACGTTCCTAATGTCCGCTCTATGGTATATGTTTAATTTAAATCTCTTTGCTCTGAAATAAATAAAAAGTAAGAATGCTCTTGCGTGGTTTTTACCTACGTAATTACATTTGACACATTTGAATGTAGGTACAAGTTACTTTCCTCTTGTCGAAAAAATGTGTCGGTTTTTGTTATAATACGTTTCGTTAGAATGGATTCAGCGTCACGTACAACATACGTGAGTGATCCTAATATGCTTAGGATACTGTATTGGGGCACCATTAAGTAGCAAATATTATGATAAGAGTATAAAATGTTGCCATGTTTATTTTGAAAATCCCTTATCAATTTCAGCCAGTCGACAGTCCACAGCTGAACATAGGGCTTATCATAGAATTTCTCATAGGGATATTTGTCATAGTTGCAACGCTTGGCGTTCGAGCTAACCACTGCAGTTTCTTTCTTTATTTATTTTTTGTTGTCATTAGTAAAACGCTACTGCCCATCTTTAGGTTTGTTTGCCTCTGTTGCCTCCTTACATATTCGGGACGATATGGAATTGCGGATATTCTTAAACCGTCACTACACAGTTGAAAAATATATATGTAAATTAATTAGGTACGATCCGCATAAAAAATAATATGGTGTGTATAACATAGTATAAAATGCACTTCCCGGGTAAGCGGGAAAGAGCTGGTAAATAAGGGTGGATTCCCTTACTTACCAGCACTTGCTATCAGGTGTAACAGTAGTAGACCCCTGGGTATAATAGTTAAAAAAAAGGAAATATTTTTGCACACGGACGTGAGCCTATATTAGATTTCACATCCATAATATACTTAATGTAGTTTTGCAAAATAACTCCTGATAACATTAATAACTTTTTTTTTATAGAATAGGGTGACAAACGAGCACACAGTCCACCTGATGGTAAGTGGTTGCTGCGGCCCATAGACATCTACATCTATCTTCCATTACAAATCAAAATGCAGATGCGTTGTCACCAGTGAGGACTGAGATGGAATGCCTCATTTCCAGTAAAAAGGGTCTCCGGTTCTCTACACTCACCATACGAAATACAGCAGCATCAAGCTACTATTTCACGCTGGTATTCTGTGAGAGCGTGGTCCTTCCCCGGTCGAGCCGACCCATTCGTGCTACAACTATACTACTAATATAATTGCAGCATGGCTCTACCACGTAAAAAACTTTTATATATTAAGATTTATAAGACATATAAGTTTAATATTATCAGGCGTTACTTTGCACAAATTAACCACCATTATATTGAGTTATTAAACATTATATTGAAAATACAGGTGGAGCTTTCTAGGATTGATATAAAATGAACTGAGAACTCTGATTAGTTTTAGAAGTGGATCTTTTACTAACTAGAAAATAAAAAACACACAAATGACAAATATATGAGTTGAAGTGAAACATATGATGACACATTTTGATTATCATCATCATATTGTCTCACTCCGTAGTATTTTTTTTTATAGAGGAGGGGGCAAACGAGCATGCGGCTCACCAGATGTTAAGTGACTACCGCCGTCCATGATCAACCGCAACACCAGGAGAATTGCGGGTGCGTTGCCGGCCCTTTAGAAAGGAGTAAGCTCTTTTCTTGAAGGTCCCCAGGTCGTATCGGTCCGGAAAAATCGCCGGTGGTAAACTATTCCACAGAGAGGTTGTACGTGGAAGAAAACTCCTTGTGAAACGTACAGTGGTGGACTGCCAAGCATCCAGATGGTGTGGATGGTATCGGGACGTTTTCCGTGTAGTGCGTTCACGAAATTTGGCGGCTGGGATTAATCCGAACAATTCCTCAGAGCACTCCCCGTGATAGATGCGATAAAATACGCAAAGAGATGCAACATCTCTTCGCAGCGCCAGTGAATCGAGCCGATCGGAAAGCACTCGGTTGTCGACGATTCGAGCCGCTCTGCGCTGGATGCGGTCAAGTAGAAGGAGCTGGTACTGGGGAGCCCCAGCCCAGAGATGGGAACAGTATTCCATGTGCGGCCGAACCTGCGCCTTGTAAAGTTGCAGGCGGTGTGCCGGCATCAAATACTGTCCCACTCTGCTGAGCACGCCAAGCTTTTTAGAGGCCAATTTAGCCTTCCCTTCCAAGTGACCACGAAACTGCACGTCACTCGATATGTCGACGCCGAGGATTCCGATACTGGCTGAGGCAACAAGGGGAGTGCCTTGAAACTGAGGGGATACGACAAAGGGGTTCTTTTTAGCGGTTAACGCGCAAACTTGTGTCTTCTGGGGGTTAAACTGGACTAGATTTAGTCGTCCCCAATCCGAAACTCTGTTCAGCAAAGACTCGACTTGAGACAAAAGTTTGTCCCGGCACTCGGAGACGTTTTCCCGAGAAATATTGGCTCGGCCGGTGTAAAGAGCATCACCAGTGCTGTCATCTGCATAGTAATGAATGTTACGGGTATGCAACATATCATTGATATGCAGAAGAAACAGCGTTGGCGATAGCACGCAGCCCTGTGGAACACCAGCATTTATAGGCTTGCAATCGGAGCTTGCACCGTCTACAACGACCTTGATGCTCCGATCTGCAAGAAAGCAATAGGAAACCCATAGGAAGGGAGCTTCGAAAGAAGCGCTTTGTGCCAAACCCGATCGAAGGCCTTCGCAATGTCCAAACTAACGGCCAATGCCTCCCCCTTGAACTCTACTGCCTCCGCCCATCTGTGAGTGAGGTAGACCAGAAGATCACCAGCTGACCGACCACGGCGAAAACCGTATTGGCGGTCACTAATCAGCTGGTGATCCTCAAGGTACCCCATGAGCTGGCAGTTTACAATGGACTCCATTATTTTGGAGAACAAGGCTTTGATGGCGATTGGCCGGTAGTTGGACGGGTCTGAGCGGTCGCCTTTTTTAGGGATCGGGTGGACGAAAGCCGTCTTCCATGATTTTGGGACTACGCCTAGGGAGTAGGAGTACCGGAAAAGACGCGTTAAAACCGATGCAAACTCTGGAGCACACGTCCTCAGCACAATTGGGGGGATTCCGTCAGGCCCACTCGACTTGTGGATGTCCAGGGAGAGGAGTGCTTTGCGAACCGAGCGCTGTGTGAACTGCACTTCCGGCATGGAGCACTCACACCGCGGGATGGTCGGCGGCGTACTCCCCCCGTCATCGAGAGTCGAGTTAGACGCAAAGAAAGAGCCTAGAAGATCGGCTTTCTCCTTTGCAGTATGGGCCAGTGAGTCGTCCTCCTTGTGCAGAGATGGAAGAGATGGCTGACAGAAATTCCCCTGGATAGCCTTGGCGAGAGACCAGAATGCACGGGTTCCAGAAGGAAGGCGAACTACTTTCTCGCCAATTCTGCCTATGTGCTCTGACTTTGCCTTGGAAATGACTCTTTTGAAGGACATAGAGGCGGAATTATACTTCTTTTTTAGAGCGCTGGTGTTTACATCCCGGGACGCTGATGCATCAACCCAGGCTTGGTAGCACTCCTGCTTATAGCATGATGCTATTTTACAGGAGCGACCAAACCATGGCTGAGATTTGCCTCCAATGAGTACCACAGAGGAAGGAATAAAAAGTTCCATACCCTGAAGTACCACATCAGTAACAGAATCCGCAACAACGTTGGGATCATCCGGCGAGAAGCAAACCCGCCCCCAAGGGTAGGATGCAAAGAAAGACCGCATCCCATCCCAATCGGCTGACCTATAGTGCCAAACACGGCGGCAGCCTGCAGAATGCAACCGCGATTTCAGCGTGAGTGGCACAACACTCCGGACCAGACAATGGTCCGAGCCTAAAGGGGCGTCGACGGAAATCTGATATCCGTCCGGGTGAGAGGTCAGCAGAAGGTCCAACAGGGAAGGTGCATGATCCTCCACATCTGGAATCCGCGTAGGCGAAGTAACCAGTTGTGTCAGACCATATGTCAAGGCAAAATCATGAACAGATCTCCCCGCATGATCGGTTAAACGTGAACCAAGCCATTCGGCGTGATGGGCGTTAAAGTCGCCGAGGATCACGATCTCTGCGGAGGGGATCTGCTGTAGCAACGAATCTCCAGCCATTTGGACGTGGTCGAAGAGTCGGTCTGTTTCGGCATTACCGCTATGGGACCTATAGAGGCACCCGAGACGCGCGGATGGTCGTCGCTGTCTACGCGTAGCCAAAGGATGGACAGGTCCGAACCTTCAAGTCTGCCGAGGCGTCGAGAAAAGATGTCCTCTCTGACGTAAACGCAAACTCCAGCCCGAGGCACAAAGGAGTGTTCCAGTTTGTACCCCGGGTAGGAGAGATACGAGACATCAGCCGGAGAGGACACCTGCGTCTCGGTCAGAAAGAGCAGAGCCGGCCTCGCCGTCTCGAGATAGAGTGAAGTCCCCGGATATTGCAGAAATTCACGGACAGCGTGGCAGAGGTCGCCTTGGTCTTGTTGATCCGTTTGCCCCGAGCAGTTGTAGTCTTGAGCGGAGTTTTGCCCCCCCCCCCCCCAGAATACGCGGGGCAGCCTGAGCACCCACGCTCAGAAGTGGAGAAACATGGTCGTGGATGCTCAGCGAGGGATTCTCCAGGGGTGCTGGTACCCTCCTGGGGTAGTCTATCATTATTTAATTCCGCTACCATGTTGATGGGGGGGGGGATTTGGGCCTCCGGCCACCTGCACTCACCAGACGAAACGCGGAAGCAGAGCTTCCACTTCACGCCGGTATTCTGTGAGGTCGTGGTACCACCCCGGTTTGAGCCGGTCCACACGTGCAACAGCAAAGCTGCCGCGTGGCTCTACCACTGTTAGTAGGCTAGACATGGATTGGTGTCATCATTGTTATAGCCCTACACAAGTCCATTGCTGAACTTCCATCAAAGCAACCATCAACTTCCTGCATATCTTACCGGATCGTCATTCCATCTAATACGAGGCCACCCCGCACTTCACCTAGCGGCACGAGGTTGCCATTTGAGAACTTTGCTTCCCCATCGGTTGTCGGTTCTTCGAGCTATATGTCTGGCATATTGCCACTTCGGTTTACTAATTATGTACTTACATACAACCTTTATTTCTTGATGGGTACAACACTTATTTCTTATATTTGAATGTCCTGGAGCACTATGTGTGACAGAGGCGGAGGCACATTTTATAAAACCGTGTAATGTTAGTCATAAATTTGCTGAATTAATAAATAAATTAATCTGTTCTTAATAATTTAACTACCGCTATCGGTTAATGATATAAATTTAATTAAGTAACAGCTAATTTTATAACTACGCAATTATCCTCACACAATAATGTGAAAATAAGCTAATTTTCAGACATATAAATTCATGATTTGTTGGCCATACAAATATTTGTTCCGTGCGGGATTTGAACCCGAGGCCCTTAGAAACGCACGTCATTGATAAGCCACTGCGCCAGGGAGCCTTCTTAAGCTTATGATCAACGCGTGTTAATATGTTTTTTCAAAAATATTCTATATTACTTAGTGAAATTTTAATATAAATTTCGAACTTATTGAGGTTATTTTTTTAAATTTAGAAATTTGAGCTTAAAAAAGAATAAAAAATTCAGTGGAGACTAAGCGCTGTCTGTTTCAAAAAATTGAAATTTCATCCTCCGATACGACTTCAATGTAGAGACTTTCATTCTGGAACAAACAACACGGCTTCCCATAAAATTTGAACGTGTACAGTCTGATAAATTGCTTGCGGTGAAGTAGCGTTGATTGAAAGCGATTACACTTTACAAAAAGCGTTTACTTTACAAGCGATTACAGAATCTCTTTCAATCATTTTCATATGATATAATATAAATTTGTATCCGTTAGGTATTATTAATGCAAATTTGCATTTTTATTGTTTTGATATTTAAAAATTTTTAACCCACTTTAAAAAAAGTCTTCAATACGGCTACATTTGTATGTATGTCAACCAATATCTTCACCAATTGTTAAAAAATTTTCAATATCCTTATTTTATTGAACAAGACTATACCTAGAGTGTGATACCATTTGTTTTTTAATACCGCGGAGGCATACATAAATCACACAAGGACAAATATCCAGACCCAGAATAATTATTTGTTGGCATACAAATACTCGTTCCTACTTCTTCCATGAAGGATTCAAACCCGCACCTCAGTCAAAATTTAAATTTGTAGAAATAGTTCTACCGTTAAGAAAGAAAAATTGAAAAAATTATTTCACGGAACTATATAGATGACGTTTCAGGTAATATGGAACTGCAAAGAAGCTAGGAGTCCTTGCAACTTATATTATAAGCGTTATCATGGGTCTATACATACTAATGTTAATATATTTATACTTTAATTTACACACATATATATATAGATATATATATATATATATATATATATATATATATATATATATATGTATGTGTGTGTGTGTGTGTGTGTGTTATAGAGAGTACCTAATGACGAATAATCTAAAATCACTAATAAAATATAGGTAGCGGTATATGAGAACCACGTTTTTCGAAGAATAGACCAAAGGAAATGGCGGGAGACCTTTTTTATAGAATAAGGGTGACGAACGAGCACAAAGTTGCAAGCACCTTTGCAAGGACTCCTAGCTTTTTAGCAGCTGCTTTGGCCATGGACTCAATGAACCACCCGAAGTTCAGAGTTGAGGAAATCTCAACACCCAACAACTGAAGGCGGTCGGTTTATTCCACTGATACATTTCGGAAAGAAGATTACATGGTGAGCTGATTCCTTTTGCAGTGAAAAGACAAGCTTGTGTTTTGGAGGCGTTGAATATCACAAGATTGGCATCACCTCATTTGGAGACTGTCTGTATTGTGAGATTTACACGATCTACCATAGTTTCTCTTTCGGACTGGATTCGATCCCGACTGGTTCGAGTACTTGGCTGATATCTCTCCACACCTTTGCTATTGTCTGCATACCTATAGATACCGGGCATAATAAAATCATTAATATGCAGCAGGAAGAGAGTTGCGAAGAGAACGGACCTCCGAAGAACACCGGCGTTAGTCAACACAGGATCGGATGAGCAGTCACCGGAAATGACCCAAAGAGACCTTCCACTCAGAAAGTCCTTTACCCATCTAATGACATCTGGGAGTAAGCCGTACGGTGGAATCTTATCCAAAACGCTAGCGTGCCAAACTCTGTCAAAGGCCTCTCGATGTCTGATCAAGGGAAACAGCAAGTGCTTCCCCACTGTTCTTGAGTGCCTCATCCCATAATATGTGTGTGGCTATATATACGTTAGAAGGTCCTCAGCTGACCAATTTTAGCGAAACCCGTATAACCGGTCACTAAGGAGCTCATTTTATTCTAGATATGCCAGTAAGCGGGCGTTCAATATACGCTCCATAATCATGCAAAGTATGGAGGTAATTGGGATTGGCCGATAGTTAGCAGAGTCGGCATACCTCTCTTTATTTGGAAGAGGCTGAAAGTTGGCCAGCTTCCAGGATTTTGGCACTATGTCAGTCCTAAATGAAACACGGCACAAGCGTGTCAACACAGAAGACAACCTAGAGGACTGAGATGGAGTGGCTTACCAAAGTAAAAACAGCCTTCGGTTTTCTATTCTTCATACAATAATACGTAACACAACAACATTTACGTCTTACCTACCAAACGGCCGAATTCGATCACGGCGGTATTCCGTCAAATACCAAGTGAGCGAATTCGGCCGCACCCACCCACAGCACTTTAAGCCATAAATACTTATAGTTAGGGACCGCTTTTCTGTGAAGAAGTGCGGCATAACAGGCTCAACATGAAATTTTCTATCCTCTAATGCAATAAAAATTAAGTTACTACATGGTTATTTTTTATAATCTACGTTCATTACGTACGTCATGTTCGTGTGGATGTTATTGTGTTTTTTTGTGTTTATTTTTGGATTTTTCTAGTGTTTTATTAGTATTTTAGTATAGTTATTTACAATTAAATTGGTATGAAAGGTTTTATGTGAATATAATTTTTCTTAGTACGTAAATATTTTCGAGTAATATCTAGAAATAATAGTGATTTTCATGCTACTGATATCCGCTTGGTATGTACCCGTTTTTTGTTATCAAAATACAATAAAGTCTTTTTGTAATGAAGTAAAACCTTTTGTTTAGACCAGAAGGTAGGGAATTTCATATATATTTTATAATGCCAAACTTTTTCATAGAAAAGTAGTCTCTAAAAATAAGTTTTGGTTTAAAGTGCTGTGGATGGGTGCGGTCACATGCTATAGCTCTGGATTTGATAGACGCATGCAACTGCATGGGATTTTATGGGGATTGATTGGTTAAGCTGCTTTTTTACGCCTTTATTCTATAAAAACGTGGCCCTTTTAAAGTATGTAGGATAAGGGTAACAAACGAGCACAGAGCCCAACTAATGGTCAGTGAATGCCGCACCATTATCTATAGACATCTTCGCGGTTGTCTTATAAGTAACTTAACTCGAAAACATAAATTAATAATAAAGTGGATTTTCAATGTGGTTCAGCTAATAAACTGTTAAACTTGATCAGTGATTATGAGTGTGAAATGTGCCCAAATACTCAAACTCTACTCAATTTTGAAATAACATTTATACTCGATTAAGAATCAAAATACAGATGCGTTGTCACACCTGAGGATTAAGATGGAGAGCCTCATATCTAGTAAAAAGGACCTCCAGTTTGACGTTTAGAGTTACCTTATGAGACATTGCTATATTTCATAAGGTAACTCTAGATAACTGAAGGTCCTTTTTACTGGATACGACGCATTCCATTTTAGTCCTCAAGCGTGACAACGCATCTACATTCTGCTCTAGGAGCTAGCTATTTTGATCTAGCATTGAGCTGCTATTTTACGCTTATATTCTGTTAGAGTGTGGGCCTACGCCGGCTAAACCTACTCATTCGCGCTACTACTATAATATAGCTGCAGCATGACTCTACCACGTATACAACGTATTCTGTATATTATACTTACTCAAGGATATAATATGTTGATGTATATTGGTCTCAATAACCACTTAATTTTAAATGAAATGTGTGCTCATTTGTCACCTATATTCAATAATACCAATTGGGCAGGAAATAAATAAAAACAAAGCAGAAAAAGGTTAATTTTTATCCTTTTTATTAAATTAATACGGGGAAGCTTTCTAAAAATTCGTAAAATAAATATATTGGACACATATGGATAAAATACAATGCATAAATGTAGTTTTCGAACAAATCGATTACATTAAATTCGGTCGAATAACTGCTGCTGGCTGTCTCGTTATAAACGAAATAAAACCGGAGCACGAGAGAAAAATAAGCAGCGCCAAAATTGTCCGGAATGAAGATAAATGTGTTCCTAAAGGATCCATTGTTTTCTTTTGCTGTCATTAATGGGAGTTTCTTTGTCTCTAACAAGGTGGATTTTCCCAGTATTGTAAGCAGCTTTATCTATGTAGTTATATTATCATCCTCCTCATCTTTATCCCTCAGACTAACAATATGTAATATAAACAGAACATGGCGTACATTTTTTATGGAAAAGAAGGCAAAAGATTATGTTGAAGAGACAAAATACTGCGTATATTTTTATAGAAGAGAAGTGAAGAGTGTGTGGCTTACTTAATATATAGCTACCAGAAGCATCATCATGAGAGCACCTGACTTAGGTGATCTCATGATGATGCTACTGGAGCAGGCCCGCCGATAGGAGGAACAGGCTTCCGGCAGGACGAACAGGCCCACCGACAGGAAGAACAGGCCCGTCAGCAGGTCGAACAGGCCCGCCAGCAGGCAGAACAGGCACCGATTACGAATCAAAATGCATATGCGGTGTCATACGTGAGGACTTAGTTGGAATACCTCGTTTCCAGTAAAAGGAGTCTCCGAGTTTTTGAGCTACTCTGCCAATCTCCCTTTCACTTTTTCACAACAGTGCCATCTAACTACTAATAAATTAAGCATTCAGTTAGCAATAAATTTAGTAATATGAATAACATTTATATATTCGCATAAATCGTATTTATATATTCAAAAAATTTAATTCATGATTGGTTTGATAATTCTAATGTTAATTTTTTGTTCTTTCCTTACGTCATTTTATTAGAAAGTACCCGGATGACCGAGCTTTGCTTGGTTTTTTTAAGTTACATTTATATACAAATTACATGATTTTATTGACATAATATAAAAAACTGAACGGTTATTTGAATAACAAAATCGTGAGTGCAATTAGTTTTATTAAAATGTTCGTATTTTAAAAAAAATACTAAAAAAAGGGCTCGAAATAATAGATTTTCTCACAAAAGAAGGGAACTTGAAAAAAAAAAGGAAAAAAAGTCGGACCCAAGACGGGACGCTAACCACGGAACTCCGATATCACGCCCGAACAACATCCCATCTGAGCTATTACGATCGTTGGTAACGTGTCAAAATTTACCTTCTTATATTGTAGCAGTTTTTTTTTTGCCTGAAAACACGGACAAGAGGACATTTTCTAAAAATCAATCCTAGCTAGATCGATTTATTGCCCCCGAAACTCCCTGGACACTAAATTTTATGAAAATCGTTGGAACCGTTTCCGAGATCCCGATTATATATATATATATATATATATATATATATATATATATATATATATATATATATATATATATATATATGTTAAGAAATGTTTTTACCAGAATTGCTTGTTTAAAGGTATAGGATAAATATATTTTATAGTAACTCATAACTAGTTAAATAAATAGTGACATATATCGAAAATAATGAAATCTGAGATATTTCTGCGATAATTCCTATTCTATAAAAAAGTTTTTAGTAGGTAGGTATCATTTTTTATCTATAAATTAACAGATGAAAACTTCACTTACAGTTCAGATTTTCATTTACGTGTTGGTTAGATCTTAGAATTAGTAATATTTTCAATTAATCGATCATTTCGTGAAAACGGTGGCATTATGTAAAAATTGTACAGTGTTTTTTGACTATATCATGATATAGCTTGACCATATCAATATTTAATAAAGATCTTTTGGCGATATTGACAAAAAATACAACATTGCTATTTCTAGATATTGTTGTATCGTAAAATAATTTCATTACGCGTTGCTAGCAGCACTGATAGCTGACTGACAGTGTATTTTTGACAAAACAAGAATATTTAATAAAATCTACATTATTACTTTAATTTACTTATCATACAAATGTTCGCGGCTTTGTTGTTAGAATGATCTATCTCAGTCGGATTTCAACTTATTTTACTTTTATATATATTTTAAATTTATATTATATCTCAACTTATATTGCTGAGTAGTAGAGGGTACATTTATGGTTTTCACAGTTTTAATCTAATAATAGCGCCATCTCCTTGCTGCTATATAAACTAATATTAAATAAAAACTAATATTAAAGTAAGTGATCAAATTAAAATAATTCTATTTATTACTTATTGTGGCGACGTTAAAAATTATCAGGCTTTAAATATCTAGACCGGTGGCAACTGTCAGGATGATTTATCATAATTGTCACTTTTATCGATATGCCTAACAAAACTGTGATTGAGAAAGAAGGTCTTTAATCAAATGTGTTGTGTGTCTGTCTGCATAGCGACATTTTACAATTTATTTTTGTACCAAGTCCGATATAAATAATTGAAAACAGTGCACCGTGAGATTTTTATCTTTTATTAATGTAATAGTTCGTGATACCATTGAATGACTAATTACTTGCTAAATGTAGTACACAATCGTGCAAATGTTTCTGTTAAGTTTTTATAGGTTTTATTTAAGCAAATACGAGAGTCGTGTAGCTCTCCGCGCGAGGAACAATGAAACCGGTAAGGAAATTTCATATCCTTATTTTTCACGTGCTCAGTAAAGCGATGAATGGTAACTTCATGGGAAAATCTTGATTTTTTTTATAGAACAGGGGTGACAAACAAGTATACCGTCCACCTGATGATAAGTGGATGCTGTGGCCCATAGAAATCTACATTTATCTTCGATTAAGAATCAAAATGCAGATGCGTTGACACCCCTGAGGACTATGATGTAATCGTTCGTTGGCCTCGTTTCCAGTAAAAAAGGGTCGGCGGATCTTTACACTCATCATACGAAACACAGTAGCATTACGCTGGTATTCTGTGGGAGCATTATCCCGCCCCGGTCGAGCCGACCCATTCGTGCTACAACTATAACATAGCTGCAGTGTGGCTCTACCACAGAAATAATTCGGTCATCCCACGTTGGAGTCAACTCAATCAACTCTTTTTTTGTCCTAAAACTCACTGCGGCCTCTGCCAAGAAGTGGAATGTATGTAGGCTGCTACTTATTTACTTGTCAGAAAGATGCTGCTACCCATCTCCTGTTTCAGCATCCCTCCGTCGCCTCTTATGACACCCACAAAACGAAATAGAGTAGTGCTTTCTTTTCCGCCGCATCAGCATGGCTAACTTTCTACTCTCGTTAAAAAAGAATAAATAAATAGATTGCCAAATAAGTTAGATGTTTGCCTTAGTTGCCACGCATGACATATAAGTTGCCAACCGTTTATTTTTATTATTTTGAGCTATGATCAGGAAGATGCTGTTGCCATCTTCTGTATATTTCTACTCCTCTTAATGAATATCATTCTTCTCACACGTTCACCATACATAGAATTATATTAATGAATATTTGAAATCTGCCCGATCGCAAAAAATACTGGCATTTATTTTATGTTGCCAATAAATTTTCAATGGGGCCAATGATTTTAATTAAAAAACTAAATTAACACTATGCTGTATATTAATAGAGTGGCGAGCAGCGACCTGTATATGGGCTGCAACTTTAATTTGTTTTTTTTTTTAATGACAACTAATGAGCAAGTAAAGTCCCTACCAGATGGAGTGACGACCTAGTACAAGATGCAGAAACACCTAGTAGGAAATGCGACAGGTGAAGATGGCTTAGAGCCGTGCTTTGTGGCATTCCTTGGGAGAAGACTATGTTCAGAGGTGTGCTTGTGGATATCAACACAAATAGCAGTTCAATACTGCAGTGTTTCGTAAGGTGAGTGTAGAGAATCGGAGACTATTTTAATGGAAACGAAGCATTTTATATTCATCTCAGTGGTGGTATTTTTATTCTCAATCGGGAATAGATGAATATGGTCGGATGCCACTGCATTTACTTACATTCAGGTGAATAAAACTATTACTATTATTGCCATGTAACACAACTAGTAATGATTTTCCAAAGACTGATGATGTTATCCGCTGTTAGTGAAAATAAGTAACTTTGAATAAGTTTATAATCTTTTACATAACGTGTATATATATACGTTTGCTATCAGATTTTTTATTAGAATATATAACGTTAAAATACGGTTGACATCAGAAATTTTATGAGCATAAATTCGTAGAAATAGTATCATTGTTCGATGGAAAAATTTGAAGGCAAATAATAACATATAAAAAAAAACTTTGTTCTTCAACGTCATTTTATCTTTAATCTGCTATCAGAAATAATATAATAATTATGTCATAAGGAGGGAAATAATTTTTTATCTGATTCCAAAGCACTTATATATACATCTGATCATCATTATCGTCATAACTGCCTATTGATTTTCTACGCTAAACACAGGCTTTCTCCTTAGATAGCATCATAGGTGAGGGTGGGTGGGGGGGGGTTATTTTCCCATAATTTCCTTGCTTGGCGGAAGGGTTAGAAACCGCATATTCCTTTATTATTTTCGGTTATTGTCAGGTAGATGCTGCTGCTGATATCTCCTATTTCAGTCTTTCCCTGTCTCCTCTTACAATATCCACTAGATGTTATGAGGTAGCGAATTTAATTACGCCAACATAGCGCACAGTGTATATTTTAAGGTTCTAGGTCGAACATCTTATTCAGGGGTCTCGCTAACCGCGTTGTTTCCTGAACTCAACGAGGTGTGGTACAAAGGGGGCCAATAACTGGTTGATCCGTGTTGTGGGCGTGAGATGAGGAACAAGAACGCTTTTTTCAATTGGTCTATGCACTATGAAAATGGTTGTTCTGTTAAAGTTACGTTTCGTAAGATTCGTGATATTTTCGGACAACATAATCGTCCTTCTGAGACCGCTATTAAGAATTTGGTCGCTAAATTTGAATCGACAGGCTCGTTACAAAATGTGCCAACACCAACGCGTGTTCGATCAGGTCGTTCAACGGCCATGAGCCACAGTGTTGAAGAAGATCCAAATTTGTCAATTCTTCGACGTTCTCAACAATTGGGGTTATCCAAAACCACCATATGGCGAATTTTGCGTAAGGATTTGGCTTTGAAGCCAACTTTACTACTTACAAGATTCAACTGGTGCAGGAATTGAAGCTGACCGACCATTTACATTGCCGTAGATTCACTCAATTCATTCAGGAACAGCCCGCTGGTGTTTCTGAAAAAATCATTTCTTCAGATGAAGCCCATTTTCACTTCTCAGGGTACGTCAACAAGCAAAATTGCCGCATTTGGGCTTCTGAAAATCCTAAAGGGATTATTGCCTTTGCATGCTCAACGTGCCACTGTATGGTGCGCTATGTGGTCTGGAGGCTTGATTGGGCCGTTTTTTTTTTCTGGAAATGCTGTAACGGTCAATTAATCACGCTATCGCGAGATGTTAACATCTCAATTTTGGCCTATTATTGATGACATCGATATCACAATCATGTGGTTTCAACAGGACGGTGCCACATGTCACACAGCCAACGAATCGTTTAATTTATTGCAAACCAAATTTCCCGATCGCATAATTTCACGAAATTCAGCTGTTAAATGGTCAGCCAGATCGTGTAATTTAACACCACTGGAATATTTTTTGTGCGGCTATGTTAAGGACAGAATCTATACGGAGCCAATCGAATCAATCGCGGCCTTAAAACTCAAAATCCGTGACGTGATTAACGAAATAGACCCGCCATTTTGCCAAAAAGTGATTAAAAACTTTGGTGAAAGAAGCGACATCTGTCAGCGTGGTCGTGGTGAACATTTGCCGGATATAATTTTTCATTCATAATTGCCAAACTTTTCTCTTCGTAATACAATAAAAATTTGAATCATCTTCATCTAAACTCTTTGTTTTATTTTGTTTTAAAAAACTAGGTTCTTGTTGAAAAACCCATTAGAAGTAGCTAATTTAAATATCCTTCCTCTCTCTGAAAATCATTTTTTCCCTAACTATATCCCATCCTTCCTTGATTTGGTTATCGTTTCCTCTCTTGACCAAGTTGATAGTTTTGGTCAATGTGCTGCCAATGCTTTTTTGTATCATGATCTCCTGTTTCTATCTTATAAAAAAAGACTACCCAAGCCAAATCAAGGATACTTCTGCAGCGTAATTTTGAGAAAATGGATTTGGAAAAGCTTCAAAAAGACGCTGCTATTATGGACTAAAGCCTTTTAATGAAGGCTTGTGATGTTGAAGAACAGGTAGCATTGTTTAATTCGCTTCTTGTTCAACTTTATGATGCTCATGCTCTTGTTCGCCCGGTGCGAATACGTCATCCTCCAGCTCCGTGGTTGACCGAAGATCTTAAAAGATTAATCTGCAGGAAGAATAACACAAAGTCGAGTTACAAGTCAGATCCGAAGAATGACATGATTCGGGAGAAGTATAAACTCCTGCGGAGTCAATGCAAGAAGATGTGTAGAGATTTTCGACGTCGGTCATCCATAAATCAGTACAAAACGAAGATCCATGTCGTATTTGGAACTTCATAAAGTCTATTGGAATTGGGAAAACTCATTCATGTCCTATTCCAAATAACGTTGCTTTAAATTTGCTTAATAAGCATTTTTCTTCCGTTTCTTGCCTAAAAAATATGGCAAAATCAGCAACACTTACTCAACTTTCATCGTTTCTCACTCCTGACTTTTCTCCGTTTGTGCTTAGGTAATTTGCAGATTGTGATGTTAGGAAACACATACTCTCTATATATTCCGCGGCTGTCGGAAGTGATGATGTTAGTCGTAAAATGATCATTCCCTTGTTGGACTTTTTAACACCTATTATAACCCATATCTTAAACTTTCCCATACCCTCATCTTCTTTCCCTTCCCAATGGAAGGACGCTCAAATAATACCTTTACCTAAAAAAGCAAATCCTTCAAGTTTTTCTGAATATCGTCCTATTTCAATTCCTACTTTCCTTTCCAAAGATTTAGAACACCTTGTCCAACAACAAATTAATTCATTTCGTTTAAAAAATAGCATCCTTAGTCCTCTCCAATCTTGCTTTAGATCTGATCATAGTACGACTACGGCGTTATAAAAAATCACCGACGACATTTATCACGGCATGGAGAATCATCAAGTCACAGTATTGGTGTTACTGGATTTCAGCAATGCCTTCAATACTGTTGATCATGATATCCCGTTAGGGATTCTGCGTTCTCTTAACATAACTCCAACTGCAATTTCCTGGTTTCGTAGTTATTTGTATGGGTGCCGGCAACGTATTAGTGTCCAAGATAGACTTTCTTCGTGGCTTGATACCGTAGCTGGCGTTCCACAAGGTGGTGTCTTATCTCCTCTTTTATTCGCAATCTTTATTAATACGATTACATCCCAAACATCTTCTCTCTACCACTTGTTTGCAGATGACCTTCAATATACATTTATAAACAACCATCGAAGATCTTCCCAAAGCTGTTGAATGTATCAACAAGGATCTGGCTTTTATTCTCGACTGGACACGATCTTATGGGTTGACGGTTAACCCTTCAAAATCGCAAGCTGTAATTATTGGGAGTTCAAAAACTATTTCCAAAGTTAAAAAATGTCAACTTCAACCCGTTGTATTTAATAGTCTTCTTATTTCACATAATGAAGTAGTTAAAATTTAGGTATTCTTTTGGATTCCAGTCTTTCTTGGACACCCCAAATTAATGCAGTGATCCGAAAAATGTTTGCAACTTATGCTTCACTCCGGAGGCTTAACTACTTTTTACCTATTTTCACCAAATTTACGCTTGCACAATCTTTGCTACTGCCTATCCTCGACTATGCTGACATTTGTTACCTTGATATCACCGAGGAGCAACTTAATAAACTTGAGCGACTCCAAAATCTCTGTATACGGTTCATATTTGGGCTTCGTAAATATGACCATGTCTCGGAATACCGCACTAAACTCAAATGGCTCCCAATCCGTCTTCGTCGGAATACTCTTTTTTTTTTTTTTTTTTTTTTTTATAGAAGAGGGGGCAAACGAGCATGCGGCTCACCTGATGTTAAGTGACTACCGCCGCCCATGATCAACCGCAACACCAGGAGAATTGCGGGTGCGTTGCCGGCCCTTTAGAAAGGAGTAAGCTCTTTTCTTGAAGGTCCCCAGGTCGTATCGGTCCGGAAAAATCGCCGGTGATAAACTATTCCACAGAGAGGTTGTACGTGGAAGAAAGCTCCTTGTGAAACGTACAGTGGTGGACCGCCAAGCATCCAGATGGTGTGGATGGTATCGGGACGTTTGCCGTGTCGTGCGTTCACGAAATTTGGCGGCTGGGATTAATCCGAACAATTCCTCAGAGCACTCCCCGTGATAGATGCGATAAAATACGCAAAGAGATGCAACATCTCTTCGCAACGCCAGTGAATCGAGCCGATCGGAAAGCACTCGGTCGTCGACGATTCGAGCCGCTCTGCGCTGGATGCGGTCAAGTGGAAGGAGCTGGTACTGGGGAGCCCCAGCCCAGAGATGGGAACAGTATTCCATGTGCGGTCGAACCTGCGCCTTGTAAAGTTGCAGGCGGTGTGCCGGCATGAAATATTGCCCCGCTCTGCTGAGCACGCCAAGCTTTGTAGAGGCCAATTTGGCCTTCCCTTCCAAGTAACCACGAAACTGCACGTCACTCGATATGTCGACGCCGAGGATTCCGATACTGGCTGAGGCAACAAGGGGAGTGCCTTGAAACTGAGGGGATACGACAAAGGGGTTCTTTTTAGCGGTTAACGCGCAAACTTGTGTCTTCTGGGGGTTAAACTGGACTAGATTTAGTCGTCCCCAATCCGAGACTCTGTTCAGCAAAGACTCGACTTCAGACACAAGTTTGTCCCGGCACTCGGAGACGTTTTCCCGAGAAATATTGGCTCGGCCGGTGTAAAGAGCATCACCAGTGCTGTCATCTGCATAGCAATGAATGTTACGGGTATGCAACATATCATTGATATGCAGAAGAAACAGCGTTGGCGATAGCACGCAGCCCTGTGGAACACCAGCATTAATAGGCTTGCAATCGGAGCTTGCACCGTCTACAACGACCTTGATGCTCCGATCTGCAAGAAAGCTGGTGATCCAATCGCACAATTTCTCGGGAAGCCCATAGGAAGGGAGCTTCGAAAGAAGCGCTTTGTGCCAAACCCGATCGAAGGCCTTCGCAATGTCCAAACTAACGGCCAATGCCTCCCCCTTGAACTCTACTGCCTCCGCCCATCTGTGAGTGAGGTAGACCAGAAGATCACCAGCTGACCGACCACGGCGAAAACCGTATTGGCGGTCACTAATCAGCTGGTGATCCTCAAGGTACCTCATGAGCTGGCAGTTTACAATGGACTCCATTGTTTTGGAGAACAAGGAGGTGATGGCGATTGGCCGGTAGTTGGACGGGTCTGAGCGGTCGCCTTTTTTAGGGATCGGGTGGACGAAAGCAGTCTTCCATGATTTTGGGACTACGCCTAGGGAGTAGGAGTACCGGAAAAGACGCGTTAAAACCGGTGCCAACTCTGGAGCACACATCCTCAGCACAATTGGGGGGATTCCGTCAGGCCCACTCGACTTGTGGATGTCCAGGGAGAGGAGTGCTTTGCGAACCGAGCGCTGTGTGAACTGCACTTCCGGCATGGAGCGCTCACACCGCGGGATGGTCGGCGGCGTACTCCCCCCGTCATCGAGAGTCGAGTTAGACGCAAAGAAGGAGCCTAGAAGATCGGCTTTCTCCTTTGCAGTATGGGCCAGTGAGTCGTCCTCCCTGTGCAGAGATGGAAGAGATGGCTGACAGAAATTCCCCTGGACAGCCTTGGCGAGAGACCAGAATGCACGGGTTCCAGAAGGAAGGCGAACTAGTCTCTCGCCAATTCTGCCTATGTGCTCTGACTTTGCCTTGGCAATGACTCTTTTGAAGGACCTAGAGGCGGAATTATACTTCTTTTTTAGAGCGCTGGTGTTTACATCCCGGGACGCTGATGCATCAACCCAGGCTTGGTAGCACTCCTGCTTATAGCATGATGCTATTTTACAGGAGCGACCAAACCATGGCTGAGATTTGCCTCCAATGGGCACCACAGAGGAAGGAATAAAAAGTTCCATACCCTGAAGTACCACATCAGTAACAGAATCCGCAACAACGTTGGGATCATCCGGCGAGAAGCAAACCCGCCCCCAAGGGTAGGATGCAAAGAAAGACCGCATCCCATCCCAATCGGTTGACCTATAGTGCCAAACACGGCGGCAGCCTGCAGAATGCAACCGCGATTTCAGCGTGAGTGGCACAACACTCCGGACCAGACAATGGTCCGAGGAGCCTAAAGGGGCGTCGACGGAAATCTGATATCCGTCCGGGTGAGAGGTCAGCAGAAGGTCCAACAGGGAAGGTGCATGATCCTCCACATCTGGAATCCGCGTAGGCGAAGTAACCAGTTGTGTCAGACCATATGCCAAGGCAAAATCATGAACAGATCTCCCCGCATGATCGGTTAAACGTGAACCGAGCCATTCGGCGTGATGGGCGTTAAAGTCGCCGAGGATCACGATCTCTGCAGAGGGGATCTGCTGTAGCAACGAATCTGCAGCCATTTGGACGTGGTCGAAGAGTCGGTCTGTTTCGGCATTACCGCTGTGGGACCTATAGAGGCACCCGTAGACGCGCGGATGGTCGTCGCTGTCTACGCGTAGCCAAAGGATGGACAGGTCCGAACCTTCAAGTCTGCCGAGGCGTCGAGAACAGATGTCCTCTCTGACGTAAACGCAAACTCCAGCCCGAGGCACAAAGGAGTGTTCCAGTTTGTACCCCGGGTAGGAGAGATACGAAACATCAGCCGGAGAGGACACCTGCGTCTCGGTCAGAAAGAGCAGAGCCGGCCTCGCCGTCTCGAGATGGTAGTGGACGGCGTTTAGGTTAGAGTGAAGTCCCCTGATATTGCAGAAATTCACGGACAGCGTGGCAGGGGTCGCCTTGGTCTTGTTGCTCCGTTTGCCCCGAGCAGTTGTAGTCTTGAGCGGAATTTCGCCCCCCCCAGAATACGCGGGGCAGCCTGAGCACCCACGCTCAGAAGTGGAGAAACATGGTCGTGGATGCTCAGCGAGGGATTCTCCAGGGGTGCTGGTACCCTCCTGGGGTAGTCTATCTTTATTTAATTCCGCTACCATGTTGATGGGGGGGGGGGATTTGGGCCTCCGGCCACCTGCACTCACCGACGAAACGCGGAAGCAGAACTTCCACTTCACGCCGGTATTCTGTGAGGTCGTGGTACCACCCCGGTTTGAGCCGGCCCATACGTGCAACAGCAAAGCTGCCGCATGGCTCTACCACTGTTAAAATCTACTACTACTCATATACTTTCTGCGCTCTACTGCATCTTATTTAATGTATCAAACCCTTCCTATCTGAAAGAACGTTTTAAATTTCTTAGCTCTTGTCACGATTTTTCCTTACGGTCCAAAGAAAACCTTTCGCTCCAATGTCCTGTACACTCCTTGACATTTTATGATAAATCTTTTGCTGTTCTTGGAGTAAGACTCTGGAATTCCTAACCCCAGTCCATTAAAAGTGCTCAATGAAAAAATGTGTTCAAGAAACAAATTAAGGAACACTATTTGTCTCTTTAACACCTTCCTCCGCTTAATTATGGCCACTAATATACATTAAGTATGTTGTCATTTTATAGTATATAAGTTGTATTTTTTGTCTAATTTAGTGTACCCTACCCGTTACTTATTTTTATTTTTATTAATTTCCTCTTCTGGGTTGTCTGGAAGAGATTGCTGTAGATTGATGTAGCAATAAGACCGCCTTTTGTTTTTCCCTCATTATTTGTTAATTATTTGTTATATTTATGTTTTGCTGGTGTACAATAAAGAGTATTTTATTGTATTTTAGCATAGGAAGCCTACCGGATCTCACACAGAACTGGAGAAGATACTAAATAATTGACCTGGAAATGTATACTGCTGGGAAATAGAAACCAGTATTAGAACCGGGACTCTTTATGGACACTTGCCGTGTGTTGGTTTGATAAAAAATCCAACCAATCATGGCGATTATGGCAAATATCATTTCATTGCGGGAGGCTTTTGAACAGCATTAAACATTATATAGACTATAATATATAATTGAATGGAAGAATGAATGATAACAATTAGGCTTAGCATTTGGCTACTCCGCATCGGGCCGCAGATTCAAATCCCGCAATGAAATAGCTATCCTTGCGCTATTTACATGAAATGCCTCCACGATACAAGTGATTCCAACAGTTAAAAATAGTGTTGACTCTCACAAAATACCAGCGAAAAATAGCAGCCTAATGAAGTTTTGCTTGGTAAGTGTAGAGAACTGGAGACTCAATACCATCATCATAACATACATTAGCAGATTTTTACTAGCAACGAAACATTTCACCAGTTGTGACAACGCATCCTCATTGATTGACATTAATGTTTAATCTGGAATAGATGTAGATCTTTATGAGCCATATTATTCACTTACCATCAGATGAACTGTGTGCTTGATTGTAATTCTTATTCTTTATAAAATATCATATAATTATTAATAATATGCATAGTTCAAACTTAAGTGACAATAAATTAGTTCTGCTGTGTGTTGTTTAGCCAAGCGTTTCATCCGAAGACACATTAAGTCTTTCCGGCGACGAAAATCTCAATTTATCATTTTTATAACGTTCCACAACAACTTTATTAACGGATTTTATAGGCAATTCCGGAAATTAAAATGGCAACATGAAAACAATTCATGAAAATGTGTGTATTGTATACTAAGTTTAACCTATTGTTAGAATTATATTATAATTACTTAGCTTGATAACTTTAATTTATTATGTAACTTTAGGCACAGGTCAATAAAATATAACAAATATTGTAATTACCAAAATAAACGGTTAATTTGTTGCTTAAATTAAATTTATTGAATTTCAATTTGTAAACTTCGTTAAAATATTATGAAAAAATATATACCTGGAGAAAATTTATTTATTGTCAAAATCTCTTAACATTACTTCCGCGTGGATGGATGCAAGGTAATAAGACTCCTTTTCTGCCTAGTAGTCCGAATGGTTAGGGAGCAATCTCTTACTTACTTCTGGCACCAAACTGCAGTGCCTGAACTGCTGTTTCGTCTGAAGGGAAAAGAGAGCTCACATAATTACAGTATCTAAGGCATTCCATGTATGGCTTCCTCGGAAATGACAACGCATTTGTAGCCTTTTCCAGAACGCTCGTTTTATTTTCATGGCTAAATATGAACGTTATAACACTAGAAGCGCCGAAGATATAATACCCACATTTGGACCGCAATCATGACAATTTTGTCCCAGTATTAAAATGATCATCTCTTAAAAGATACGTAAGTTATTTCTTATGATTATTACTATTTGTAAAATATTTGGAACCCGTTTATTAAATAAAGAAATGAGGCGCAGAATATGGTTATCAATCTTGACCATATTCTTATTTCTAGAAAAACAAAAATGCAACGAATTAGGAATAATCATTAAAACAGTTGTTATATTAGTAACAAAAAATCTCAGACAATAATTATTGTAACTGTACTAAATTGTTAAATGCCATATACCAGATATTATTTCTTTGAAGGACCTGTATACAAGTAATATTCTTTAGCAGTGCATATATTGCAGAATAATTTATTGTTTGAGATGATTTATTTGTACTTGTCTCTCTGGTATGTGTTCGAGATTCCCTACAAGATTGCTTATTTTTGTGTACTTTGCTCCCAACTGCAAAAAGTATCTGTGTTTAAATGAAACTAGTTTTTACGGATAATATCGAGTATCACTCAATGTCGACTCAGTTGTTCGACGTCCCAATGTCATAGTTAACCACGGCTATATCCAGATTAAAATTTTGTGGCAGTCTTTAGGGGAGGCCTATGTTCAGCAGTGGACTTGTGAAGGGCTGTAATGATGAGGATGCTTAGGACTGAGCATTAGGACATTTTTATTAGGTTTAGCCTCATGTACAATAAAAAGTATGTTTGACATTATGGAATTTATCCTTTACTATTAAACGAGCAATTCTTGTATATAAATATATATATAATCGGGATCTCGGAAACGGCTCCAACGATTTTCATAAAATTTAGTGTCCAGGGAGTTTCGGGGATAATAAATCGATCTAGCTAGGATTTATTTTTAGAAAATGTCTTTTTGTCCGTGTTTTTAGGCAACGAAAAACTGCTACAATACAGTTAGAATAAGAAGGTAAATTTTGACGGATTGTTAGTGGTTATAAAAAGCTTAAGATTGACGTTGCGGATATCAGTGCTACTAGAAGTACGCAAAGCTTGTCGCGAAATAAAAATTAATATTTACGTCTAAAGTTGTGATATCGATGTTTTGAAACATTTTTTCTGGACTTTAAAAACTGGTGCATATGTTAATAAATTAATCATTTGTGTGTGCTTAAGGATTGTGGTGAAAGAAAATTGAAATAAACATCTAAAAGTGAAATATAAGCGGTATCTTTATTAATAACTTTAATGTACTTCGTCTATTTACCCTCGAACTACAAAGTGTCAATTACAATAAATAGTCGGCGACACCTAGCGATAATCATCTGCATCATTACATTGCAATTAACTTAAACTAACGCGATGAAGTGCAGTGCGTGCGGTAAGTTTATGGCGGCGGCAGAGGGCGTTACGTGTCCTAAATGCGATAGAAAATCACACAGGACCTGCGTCAAAGTTCCTGAAGGTGTGCAGGTCCAACCTACTTGGTTGTGTCCGGGCTTTAAAATACGGACGCCCCGAAAGTCAGATCAGAATACGCCTGTGCGAGGACTTAATTCCGAGAATATTATCAAGCAAGGCGAAGAGAAACCCCAAAGCCCTGTGGCGCAAGGTCTCAAAGAGTCGGAGCTATCTCTTGAACTACGTAAATTTAGAGAAGAACTGCGAGAAACCAGGGAAGAATTTAGATCTTTCCGACAGGAGATGTTTGATTTGCGTAATTCCATAAAATCGTGTGAAGAACGCCTAGATACATTAGAAAACAAATACATCCGTATTGAAGAACAACAAACCCTAATTGAGTCCAAAAATGTCTGCGGCAAAATTCAGGATCTCGAGATTATTATTGCGGACGAGCAAAGTAGGCTAGCGAAGCCCCGTCCCATAGTCGTGCGGCTGGCGCGCAGGCACACGCGGGACACTCTGCTGCGGGCCGCGCGCGTGCGCCGCTCCTTAACTACCGAAGGTCTGGGTCTCCGCTCTGAAAATACACGAGCCTTCTATATAAACGAACGGCTTACTAAATTGAACCGCAATGTATTTTTTAGAACTAAGGAATTCGCTCGGCGATTTTATTGGCGCTACGTATGGTCGAAAGAGGGAAAAATTTATACTCGTCGAGAACACGGAACAACGTCTTATCGCATAAAAAGTGAAGTAGATCTCGAGAGAGTTTTTGGAACAAATTCAGTTGGGGCTATCGGAAGCAATGGAAAAAAAATATAAAAGTTATAATTATCTGAATTTTTTTTAATATTATCTTGTTCTGCTATTGCTCATTTTTATGTAAGTCGTTAATAATTGTGTTTGTATTTTTATTTAAGAACTATTTTTGGATTTTATTTCTGTCAAATGAAATATACTATGCCTATACTCGAATGTGGAATAATATTATATCCTGGTTAGTTCCGGCACAAATTTCTAACATCAATTTATTGAAAAGACTCACTAGCGTTTTGTCTTTAAGTTCTGCAATACATACATACGAAAATTACTATACGAGTACATTAAGGTACAAGAAAATTTACTCAATGGATAACTATTTAAAAATTTGTGATATCCCCATAAATATTATTTATTCTATCAAATCACATAAAATTAATTTTGTCTGTACAAGAAGCAAACTAAAGTTAAATTTTGCGTCGGAACCTATTATGTCAAATAAATATGTATATCTAAAATTCGTTTATGGCTTCTAAAAGTAACGTAAAAGTTGGTCTTTTAAATGCAGGGTCCCTTGGAACGCGCCACGATGAATTTATTGTCGCAATGCAACGGCATAGTGTCGATATCATGGCCATCAATGAGACGTGGCTGCGGGAGGGCGAAGAGGGGCGCGCGGCCGCGGTGCCCGGCTACCGGCTGCGGCACGCGCCGCGTCCGCCCAACGTGCGCTCGCGCGGCGGCGGCGTCGGCTTCTATGTGAAGCGAGGCGTCGGCGTCCGCGAGCTGCCCCACCCCCCGGCCCCGCTAGTAGAACAAATGTGGATCTCGACCTCTAGCGGCGGAAAGCAACTCGTTATCGGTACCGCGTATAGACCGCCGTGCCTGAATGTCGATACATTCATAGACGCGCTTAGCGTTATTATGGGGACTTTTTCATGGAGCCAAAACTTACTTCTTCTCGGTGATTTTAATATTGATATGTTAAATATGACGCATAATACCACTATAAAGCTAAATAATTTTCTTACTTGCTTCAAATTGAAACAGCATGTAACTAAGCCAACCCACTTTACGGAATATAGCGAGACTTTAATTGACGTAATATGTACCGACATGAATGTAAACGCAGTTACTGTAGAACTTATACGTGAATTAAGTAGTCATGCTTTTATTACATGTCAAATTGATATGAGTAAAAAAAAGCCGGCACCAGTAACAATAATGAGTAGGAGAATTTCGGAGATAGACGAGGGAGACTTTCATAAGGACCTTACATCAATAAATTGGAAAGAAATTGAGAGTATCGCGGATGTAAATAATCAGGTATTGCTATTTAACACAGCCATACTTACACTATTTGAAATTCATGCGCCTCTTAGAAAAAAAATTATTAAACATCAGCAATTCCCGTGGCTAACCTTTAATATAAAATTGATGATGAAAAAACGAGATGACGCATACATTAAAATGAGAAAAAGTAAAAACGACATACATATTAAATACTATAAAGATCTAAAAATCTACGTCAATAACGCAATATATAGATAAAAACAAGCCTACTATAATTTTTATATTAATCGTAATATAAATAATCCTATTTCAATGTGGAAACATATAAAGTCCAATGTTAAGATAAAACAAAAACACAATATCCCGATAGACTTGTTTAATGATCCAAATAAAATAAACGACTATTTTTTAAACGTGCCTGGAAATAGAAACGTCTCGTTGTCATATTTAACGTACTTTGAGTTCCACTGCTGTGTTAATGATATATTTGAGATAAAGGAGGTAGATGAACTAGAGGTACTAAAATTCATTAAAAGTTTAAAATCTAAAGCCATAGGCATTGATGGGATTTCTCTCGATATGATCCGTATGACCCTCCCGAAAACACTATCAACTATTACAGCTATGGTGAACAAATCCATTAACTCTAAAACCTATCCGACATTATGGCAACATGCGTTAGTCAAACCCATACCTAAGAACTCAAATCCATTGTCTGAAAAAGACCTTCGGCCCATCAGTATTCTCCCCTGTGTCTCTAAAATTATTGAAAAAATTGTCGCAGAACAGCTAAACATGTATTTAGATAGAAAAAAAATTCTACCGGAAATGCAGTCGGGATTTCGTAAGAACCATAGCACCACGACGGCCCTAGCCCAACTTACTGACGATGTACTAACCGCTCAAGATGAAGGAAAAGGCACAATACTAGTATTACTAGATTTTTCTCGTGCATTTGACTGTATAAATGTTTCCCTTCTCTTATCAAAGCTTCATTACTATGGATTCAGTAGCAGCGCCGTACAATGGTTCGATAGTTATTTTAAAAACCGACTACAAACTGTAGAACTGAGCGATGACAGAGGAACATTAATACGTTCGCAATCAAAAAAAATCAAAGCCGGTGCGCCCCAGGGATCGAACCTGGCTCCAATATTGTTTTTAATTTACAGTGCCGACTTAGTAAAAAACATTAAGCACTGTAAATTTCATTTATACGCAGATGATTTGAAAGTCTACATGTCATGTAATCCGCGTGATACTCAATAAGTCGTTAATAAAATCAACGAAGACCTCGAAAGTATAGCCGCGTGGTGCGACTCAAACTGCCTTGTACTAAACGGAACTAAATCTAAACTACTAATTATGGGTTCTAAAAATCAAATAAAAAATTTATCAGAAAGAGGGGCATGCATCCAAATTCGAGGGGAAATCGTAGAACGTGTAAATGAGATTCGCAATCTGGGCTTACTAATGGATGACAAACTACAGTTTGAGAACCACATACTAACTACTAGCAGAAACTGCTTTTATAGGCTTAAAGTTCTTTATCAAATAAGGGAGTTTTTAAATTCGGATATTCGGGTAAAATTGTGTGACACACTTGTCCTTTCGAAATTTAATTATATGGACATTGTATATGGCCCGAGACTTTTAGCGCGGTCGCGACGTCTAGTGCAACGTGTTCAAAATGCATGTGCAAGATTTAGTTTTACAATACCGCCCCGCACGCACGTCACCCCTTACATTAACAATGCCAAAATGTTAAAAATGGAATATCGCCAAAAACTGCACATGGCAACTCTCCTATTCGGGGTATTAAAAAATAAAACACCTCCTTATCTTGATGACAAACTCATATGGTCACGTGATGTAAAAACTTATAATACGCGCATCAGAGGGAATACTCTCGTCGTGCCTCGTCACCGCACTCACGCTTTCCGAGGAAGTTTCAAATACGCCGCATCCAAGTGCTGGAACGATATACCGCCTCCTTTGCGAAATCTGAAAGCAGTACACACATTTAAAAATAAATATAGAACACAATTACTGCAAAGTCAGATTGACTTTGATCAAAGTTTATAACGCTTTGCACGATTACGTACCTCATCGTCGTAGATTATTAACAACGGAGCATTAAAAATCGTCCTCTTGAATGCGGCTTTTATCTTCTTATATACTTTTATATTCTTCAATAATTACGTAGTGTAGTATATAGCCCTATATAGTATTTTAATAATCTCCCCTTTTGTAGTGTTCGTATAGACCTTCTAAGAGCATCTGAAAGCAACATAAACGGGACGTGCTGTGTCGAAGTGGCATTCGACCTTGAACGCTACTCTCTCCCTCTCACTTAAAATAGTTACTGTCTCTTTCCCCCTTGTTGTGCATAATTCTGTCATCATAATTCTGTTTAAAACATAATAAAATGAGTATACATATAGCACTGATTTCGGTAAGTCACTGGTTGGACACACTGAAAATCAGCGCCATGGAAAAAAAATTCATGGCATTATGCTGAGTATGCTCCTGTTCCCAGATGACGCCTTGACACATACTAGTATAGGTATTGTATAGTTTGTAATATGTAGTATATTTTAATTTGTATTGTATAGCCAATATTATTTGTAAATTATGTGTTTTTATGTTATCTGTGATGGCGTCATTTTGGAGAATAAACCTTTCTTTCTTTCTTTCTTTCTTTCTTAATTGGTATAATGGTTGGTCACAGAATCTTGAAACCCCGGTTCGAGCCCAGACCGACCAAACGACTTTTTAAAATTTTTTTTTCATGTTCTTTTCTTTTATGAGAAAATCTATTTTTTCGAGCCCTTTTTTTAGTATTTTTTAAAAACACGAAAATTTAAATTAAAGTAATTGCACTCATGATTTTTTATTTAAATAACCAGTTCCATTTTTTCTGTTATGTCGCTAAGATCACAAAATATTATTTATATTTCATCAGTATGTAATTTGTATCTAAATATAATTTCCAAAACACATGAATTAAAATAATCGAGCGAAAAATACCGAGCTAAGCTCGGTCAACCAAGTACTATATGTAAACTCACACCACGATACAGAAGAAAATCCTAGATAGTTTTTGTACAACCCAATCACAGCCATCCAAAATATTTATCCATATTCGTCTGGTTTATAGTTTATTAGTTGTCTATTGCAACTTCGTTCGCTTGGAATTTATAACGAATGTATTTCATGGTTTTAAATTGATTTTTGCGGAACCCTTATTCTTTTTCCAAAACAGAAGTAACCTACGTTACTCCTTATAGCATCAGTAACAAACTTTGCATTATTAATAAATTCGTACCATATTTCGGAAATCATAGCAAAATTTTCTTCGCGCAGTCTTTTACGTCTATTAGACTTTTGATCGAATATTTCACGAAAACGATTACGAGACATTGTTGTTTTTATTATAAGATTGCCCGATTTCATCGACTACAATGGATCCAGATTTAAGTTTTGTGCTGCAATAGTAATACTACGCATATCATGTACAGCAATAAATGCCTCTTATTTTTCCCTTGTCATATACTAATGTTTGTTTTGTGATTAGCGTCGCGCATCCACAGTACATTCTAAGATATGCTGCACTATTTTTATTGAAAACATTAGGAAGCCAAGCACTTTCTCGCCTACACGTTCTCGCTGAACACATCCAAAATATTAAAGGATGTACCTTAGAAAAACTATAACGAATCTAATTTTTAAATATAAATTTCGATGACGATTGACGAGGGAACGAGGTAAAAGGTAGGATATACTGTGATAAGTAGCAATTTATTGATATAATTTTATGCTACGGGGGTGGTTCCTAATTAATCTGTAGAAAAAATTCCGCCCCTGAGGGTGGTAGATTTGGACTATCTAGACAACACACTATTTATTAATTCAAGCTAGTTATATTCCTAATAAAAGGATTCCTAATAAGAGGATCAATAAAACCAAGAAATTTAAGAATTAAAAAAACCCTCAAAATAGCTTGGTAAATCAATCATCAGACGCCGAATTAAGGCAGTAACAACATTTAGTGTGGAGAAGAAATAAAACCCTAATTTTTATTTAAATTTTATAATCGTTTATTAATACTTCATTATAATAATTAAAATAATGTCCCCATGGGACGGACCTTCATCCTTAAGATTAATTATTCATAGTAAAAGATAAACATAGCTCTTCGCTACATAATTACTCCTCGAGGACTTGTACTGTTAAACAACTTATCACTTGTTCAATAAGGCACCGATGTTATAAATGACTACTGTCTTCGGGGTACATCTTGGAAACTTTGTCTACAGTTATCTCTTTTCGTTTAACTTTAAAATTAAATTTATATAAATTAAACACAGAAAACAATTTAAAAAAATAGTATAGTTTTTTTTTAAATTTATTATGGATAACAAGAATACTTTTATAATATTATTTTAAAATGCTTTTACTTGTTTTTTTTTCGTTTAAGGAATAAAGGCGACAACGAGCGCATAGTCATCCTGATGGTAAGTGGTGGATCAGTTGTGTATGTATTGTGATTGCGTTGTCATCTTTCAGCAAAAAGTGCCTCCACTTTTCTACACTCACCATACGAAACACAGTAGCATTAAGCAAAATTTACATTACTTAATATCACATAATGTGACTCTGTGAGCGACAGGCAGTTTCTTTAGGAAGCCAAGCACTTTCTCGCCTACACGTTCTCGCTGAACACATCCAAAATATTAAAGGATGTACCTTAGAAAAACTATAACGAATCTAATTTTTAAATATAAATTTCGATGACGATTGACGAGGGAACGAGGTAAAAGGTAGGATATACTGTGATAAGTAGCAATTTATTGATATAATTTTATGCTACGGGGGTGGTTCCTAATTAATCTGTAGAAAAAATTCCGCCCCTGAGGGTGGTAGATTTGGACTATCTAGACAACACACTATTTATTAATTCAAGCTAGTTATATTCCTAATAAAAGGATTCCTAATAAGAGGATCAATAAAACCAAGAAATTTACGAATTAAAAAAACCCTCAAAATAGCTTGGTAAATCAATCATCAGACGCCGAATTAAGGCAGTAACAACATTTAGTGTGGAGAAGAAATAAAACCCTAATTTTTATTTAAATTTTATAATCGTTTATTAATACTTCATTATAATAATTAAAATAATGTCCCCATGGGACGGACCTTCATCCTTAAGATTAATTATTCATAGTAAAAGATAAACATAGCTCTTCGCTACATAATTACTCCTCGAGGACTTGTACTGTTAAACAACTTATCACTTGTTCAATAAGGCACCGATGTTATAAATGACTACTGTCTTCGGGGTACATCTTGGAAACTTTGTCTACAGTTATCTCTTTTCGTTTAACTTTAAAATTAAATTTATATAAATTAAACACAGAAAACAATTTAAAAAAATAGTATAGTTTTTTTTTAAATTTATTATGGATAACAAGAATACTTTTATAATATTATTTTAAAATGCTTTTACTTGTTTTTTTTTCGTTTAAGGAATAAAGGCGACAACGAGCGCATAGTCATCCTGATGGTAAGTGGTGGATCAGTTGTGTATGTATTGTGATTGCGTTGTCATCTTTCAGCAAAAAGTGCCTCCACTTTTCTACACTCACCATACGAAACACAGTAGCATTAAGCAAAATTTACATTACTTAATATCACATAATGTGACTCTGTGAGCGACAGGCAGTTTCTTTAGGAAGCCAAGCACTTTCTCGCCTACACGTTCTCGCTGAACACATCCAAAATATTAAAGGATGTACCTTAGAAAAACTATAACGAATCTAATTTTTAAATATAAATTTCGATGACGATTGACGAGGGAACGAGGTAAAAGGTAGGATATACTGTGATAAGTAGCAATTTATTGATATAATTTTATGCTACGGGGGTGGTTCCTAATTAATCTGTAGAAAAAATTCCGCCCCTGAGGGTGGTAGATTTGGACTATCTAGACAACACACTATTTATTAATTCAAGCTAGTTATATTCCTAATAAAAGGATTCCTAATAAGAGGATCAATAAAACCAAGAAATTTACGAATTAAAAAAACCCTCAAAATAGCTTGGTAAATCAATCATCAGACGCCGAATTAAGGCAGTAACAACATTTAGTGTGGAGAAGAAATAAAACCCTAATTTTTATTTAAATTTTATAATCGTTTATTAATACTTCATTATAATAATTAAAATAATGTCCCCATGGGACGGACCTTCATCCTTAAGATTAATTATTCATAGTAAAAGATAAACATAGCTCTTCGCTACATAATTACTCCTCGAGGACTTGTACTGTTAAACAACTTATCACTTGTTCAATAAGGCACCGATGTTATAAATGACTACTGTCTTCGGGGTACATCTTGGAAACTTTGTCTACAGTTATCTCTTTTCGTTTAACTTTAAAATTAAATTTATATAAATTAAACACAGAAAACAATTTAAAAAAATAGTATAGTTTTTTTTTAAATTTATTATGGATAACAAGAATACTTTTATAATATTATTTTAAAATGCTTTTACTTGTTTTTTTTTCGTTTAAGGAATAAAGGCGACAACGAGCGCATAGTCATCCTGATGGTAAGTGGTGGATCAGTTGTGTATGTATTGTGATTGCGTTGTCATCTTTCAGCAAAAAGTGCCTCCACTTTTCTACACTCACCATACGAAACACAGTAGCATTAAGCAAAATTTACATTACTTAATATCACATAATGTGACTCTGTGAGCGACAGGCAGTTTCTTTGTACGCATGGATTTAAAATCTATCGTCTTTGGAAATTTAACATCTTGATGAGCACGAGCCCCATGATTGTAGCAGCTGCCACTCCAACGCCGGCCTCCCACCATGATGAATTATCTCCTGCCAAGCTGGAAAAGTGTTTCAGATGTGGGGAGGCAGCTATAGTGGCAAGTTTAACGAAGATATTGTGTTTGTTTTCTCTGATGTTAAACAGTTGCGGAGGTTGAAGTTGATACTTGTTGCAGAACACATCAGGTTGTAATATGTACTCTTGTCGTGCTATCATTGCTTCGCTCTTCGTGTCCACCGTTAACACGGGTATGTGACTTTCGGCGAAATATTTGATATATATCCTAGCAATGTATTCAAAAGATCTGCTAGCTGCGAAATCATCATAGACAAGGCAGGCGACGTCGCAGTTCACTTCGTGCGGCTGCAGCGGGTCTGAAACGCGCGTTATCGGGATTTCTTTTAGAATTAGATACTTCTCCTGTCCGTGCACTACCACTGAGTTTATGTGTAACAATTTTCTGTGGTGCAGCCATCGCCAAGCTCGTTAGCATGAGGCTTGATTTTCTTGTGCGCTATTCCGAGGAAACGTCTGCAAATAGAAGTCTTGCCACCGGACCTCGACCTCGGAAAGGAGCATTTTGTACGAGCATGTCTTACCCCGGTCGAGCCGTATATCTGCAGCGTGAACTATGAATAAAACCTCTATCTTGGGAAAAGCTACCCTGTGCTTTACCAATATGCATTGCACTATAACAATCTGGCTGAAAGAAAACATGCAAAACCTTGCATAAAAAGATAGAAACAGATAAGAATCACTAGGTGGTAGGACTGCTTTTTGGTCTATTTCTGCCTCCAAGTAGCACAATGTGCACTTAGGTGTTCTGACTTGAAGGGGATAAAGAGTATAACGACAGCCCCATGTTGGACTGGGACTCGAAGGTCCCACTAAGTCGGACTTAAATGATGTACCAACTGTTTTACTTGCCTAGTAAGTAAAAGACAACTAGTAAGATATTTCGTTTGTATTTACGTAGGCGATTAGATAACCTTTTATAACGTCCTTAACAAATTTCATCTATACTTATTTTTGACACTACAAGTAGTAATATATATCGCTGCTCTTAACACTCTGTCTGTTCCTTTTGGTGGGGCATTTCATCTTAGTCTTTGGAGGTGAAAACGCATCTGTTATCAGATATACTTACCGTTTGACATTTCAATGTTTTAAATATAAAGCCATCAAGGGAATTTAGGTTTGGTTGGGCTGCGGATTTGCTCGAAAGCCTTACTGTGTCCATGTAAATATATCCTGAAACATATCGTTGTTGTCAATTTTCAATTAAATAGAATAGAATGGAGTTACTTTAATACAATACTGATTAAAATAAAACTAATTGAAATTCATTTAAGTTTTACCACTGGTTCGAAAAAAAACAATGTGCCGGGACAAACCATCAAGTAACCATAAAACTAACCCTAACACTAACCCTAAATAAAAAACTGTTCTGGAACTTTTTAAGCGGCTGAAGTAGAGCAATGCCTAAAGTACGTAATGAAAGAAGTTATGAAGAGTACTCCGCAAAGTAAGTTGAAGTAATCCAGTTAGTTCTGTAGAAACGATCTGAATCCAATCCCCGTTTTTATAAAACAATGATTTCAGCATCAACAAGAGCTCTCCAAGTTCGTAAATGGTACCCTTTCGAATATGATAAAATACAATAATCGGAAAATAATTGCCGAACAATAGTGATTCCATAAAGTTGTTAGCTAATAAACCCGAAATTAAAAAAATCACAAAAAGGCATAGTTAACTATGCCTTGTTGTGAATTTTGACCACCCAATGCGAATTTGCCCACCACCAATTTTTAAATTAAATGTTGGTAAATATTTTTATAGACATTGCGGTATCAAACTGTTGAAGGATACATTTAAAGTTTGAAAAAACTAAAAAGAAACAAATATATTTTTTACTTGACCATTCATTTCAAGATATAGCAGGTCCGGATTGCTCAATAAATGTAAAAATATGTATTCGAATTTTATAGCACAACGAACAAGAAAAAAGACACATTCTTAAAAAAATACTTTTATCAAAGAAAGAAAGCTTCAGAATTTGAAATCATTTCGTTCTTTTCAGTTGTTTGAAGTCGCCTTTTACTTCCTATTAAAATTATTTTTTAAACCTGTTATGGAATATCACATTATCAATATTCTATATAGTTACTTTAAAAACTTCACGTCTAAAAAGGGGTATTTTGCTACCCTTAGGGTAGAATATTTTCCCAAATTTATACGGAATGTCTTCACAAATTAAGTATCGATTTGGTCCATAGCCATTTACATCTATCCTCAATTAAAATCAAAATACATATACGTCGTCACCCCTGAGGACTGAAATGGAATGCTTCGTTTCCAGTGAAAAGGGTTTCTGGATATCTACACTCACCATACGAAACACAGCGGCATTGACCTGCCATTTTACGCAGGTGTGAGCCGTGGTAGCTCAGTGGTTAACGCTCGCTGTAAATATAACACAACGCGAGTAACCCGGGTTCGATCCCCGCCGGCACCAATGAAATTGTTAATTGCAATTTTGAGTGCTGATCTAACACGTGCTCGGCGGTGAAGGAAAACATCGTGAGGAAACCTGCATGTCTGAGGAGTAAGAAAAAAAAATATTTCGAAGACATGTGAAGTTCGTCAACACGCATTTAGGGCAGCGCGGCGGACACATCCTTGCCCTAAACGCTCTCAGAAATGAGGGGAGGCCTAAGCCCAGCAGTGGGACGTATATAGGCTCTAACTTTACTTTACTTTACTTTACGCAGGTATTCTGTGAGAGGGTTGTCCTTCCCGACCAAGGCAACCTATTTATGCCACGACCATAGTATAGCTGCAGCATGGCTTTATCACTGGTCTGGCAAGGGTCTAGGTATTTTAGCCTTGTTTATACCGCTATCTATCTGAAACAATAATATTTTTTTGGCTTATCATATGGTCGCCTCTTACGATACTACTACAAGGTATTGTATTAATTTTGTAAAATACATTTAGTGTTCGCTTAGATATATAAATTTTTTCATTCGTCGCACCCTACAGCGATAACGTTGAACATTCTTTTGATTTAGTGCGATGTTTGTCTCCATTTCGTCGACATAAAGACGGTAAAACGATAGCATCGGTTTCATCAGTTAATTGAACTCATTATTTTGCTGTTTTATTTAAAAAGACACTACGGAACGCTCGATAGATATGAAACATTATAGTTGATCGTAGAATTTATAATTAATGAAAACCAATAAAGAAATAAGGAGCAAATCAATAAAAAAGAAAACACGAAGCATAAACTCCATTTATTTTTCTTAATTTTCCAGTTACAGCAACGAACGTGTCAAGTATAGCACACACATCACTATAGTAACGAAGTGTATAGTGTACGCGCATGCACACGAGGGAGTCGAGAGCGGTGGCGTGGATGGTCACGACGGCCCAAGTGTCATCACGTTTGCCACCACGGCATATAAGTCGGTTTTATTTGCAAGGCGCGTCAATAGATGGTTAACATCAAAAACCTATTATATAGAGTAGAGTAATATATCATACGTTTTATAGTCAGAAGCCTTCGGGTCGCGTTATCGTGATACGTAATGACGAAAATCCTGCCTTCGAAATAATTAAGTATGTTATTGTTATGTTTTTGTTCACCACCGAGCACCTGGTAAATTATCCTAATAGTAAATCCTAATAGTAACAATTTCAAAAACAATTTTGTTGGAGCTAGTAAATATCAAAATCAGGTTGCTCACGTACTCTAAAATTAAAAAGCCACGGTTCTGTCCGTTTCAACAAAGGAAACAGTGACGGTTTTTGATCTGATATTTCTTTTCTCAACGTCTGCTAAACCTGTTTGGTGCGCGCCCGCACTCAGTGGCAAGCGCTGGGTTAACTCCTAACGTGTGCAGTTAACGTTAAGAGGCCTATGTTCAGCTGTGGACTTGTGGAGGGCTTAAACGATGATGATGATAATGTTGGACACAGTTTAAAACTGATATGACCATAGGATGAAATAATCAAAGACAAATTCTACACCAGTTTGCAAAATAAAAACAGAGTAGAATCAGCAAGAAACTCTTATACTGTAGGTGGGAGGACTTTTCTACCGAGGAGTCCACCTGTTAGGTTAGGCACATTGAAAACAGCAGAACGTACACTGCTGTGTTCATTGTTATTCATTTGTGAGGCATTCCCAGTCCACAATAGTGATAACGTATCTGCAGCCAATTGTGTTTAAAGCGGAAAGCAGGCGGCATAGGCTGCAGTTGTCACTTAACATAAGACGGCATTCTCTACCAGTCTACCTCCAGGGTAAGCAGAGAAGATATTGTGGGTGAAAAGTGCAACTGAGTTAAAATATCTATGAATACACAATACATATTATAAACATAATTACACATATATATTATGTAGTTATCCATACAAATTAATTTATAAATATAAACATATATTTGCTTAATAATAATTATAATAACATAATTAATATAAATAATTGTTGGCATTGGCGTTGGAGGGAATGGAACTTTTTATTTCATCATCTATGGATCTATCGGAGGCGGAACCCAGCCATGGTTTGGTTGCTCCTGTGGAATTGCATAAAGTTATAAGCAAGAGTGCTACCAGTCCTAGGCTCGCGTACTGACGTCTTGGGATACAAATACCAGCGCTCTTTAAACTCTCAACCCCCAAGCAGTCTCATGAGTCCGCTTGGGGGTTGAGACCCACCCACAGCATTTTAACTCAAAAACTTATATATAGAGACTACTTTTCTATGAAGAAGTTTGGCATTATATAATCAATATGAAATACTCTATCCTCGACGAACAACTCCGCGCAAACCCAGGGGAATTGCAGATGAGTTACCGGCCTTTTAGAAAGAAGGAGGCTCTTTTCTCGAAGGTCCCTAAGTCATCTCGGTCCGGAAAAATCTCTGGTGGTAGTCGATTCTACAAGGAGATTGTGCGAGGAAGAAAACATATTTTAAATCGCACAGTGGTGGACTGCCAGTCATTCAGATGGTATTAATGGTATCGCGAGTTTTGTCGCGATGTGAAACGTTGAAATTGTGTGGCTAGAACTAGTCTGAACAATTCTTTAGAGCACTCCGCTGGTAGACGTGATAAAATACGCAAAAAGGTGCAACATCCAGTGAGTCAAGCCGATCGGAAAGAGCTCGGTCGCCGACGATTCAAACAGCTCTGCACTGGATGCAATCACATGTAAGGAGCTGACACTGGGGAGCCTCAGCCCAGAGATAAAAACAGTATTGCATGTGGGGCCGAACCTGCGCCTTGTAAAGTTGCAGGCGGTGTGCCGGGATGAAATACTGTCCCGATCTGCTGAGCACGCCAAGCTTTTTAGAGGCTAATTTGGCCTGCTCTTTCAAGTGACCACGAATCTGCACGACACTCTAAATGTCGACGCCGAGGGTTCCGATACTGGATGAAGCAAAAAGGGCAGTGCCTTGAAACTGAAGAGATACGACGAAGAGGTTTTTTATAGCGGTAAACGCGCCAATTTGCATCTTCTTGGGATTAAACTGAACTAGATTTAGTCGCGCCTAGTCTGAGAGTTTGTTCAATATAGTCTAGAATTCAGACACAAGTTTGTCCCGGTACTCGGCGACGTTTTCCTGAGAAATATTGGCACGGCCAGTATATAGAGCATCACCAGTGCTGTCGTCTATATAGCAATGAATGCCACCGGTTTGAAACATGTCACTGATATGTAGAATAAACAGCGTTGGTGGTAGCACGCAGCCTTGTGGAACACCAGCGTTTATGGGCTTATAATCGGAACATGCACCGTTTACTACGGCCTTGATGATCCGATTAGAAATAAACTGCTATCCAATTGCATAATTTATCGGGAAGCCCACTGGAAGGAAGCTTCTTAAGAAGCACGGTCACTAATCAGCTGGTGATCGTTAAGGTACCGCATGAACTGGCTGTTAATAATATATATATATATATATATATATATATATATATATATATATATATATATATATATATATATATATATATATATATATATATATATATATATATATATATATATATATATATTATATATATATATTACGCGGTTTTTAGGCGGTTATCACTTACCATCAGGTAAGTCGTATGCTCATTTGCCCCTATCCTCATAAAAAAGAGCCATGCATTTCTCCAAAGCCCACCATACGGTGTTAATGGGAGACTTCAACGCAAAACTAGGCAAAAGAAAGAACGTTGAAATGAGCGTAGGGAAATTTGGGATAGGGCGACCGAAGGGGCCAGCAGCTAAGGCCGACTTTATGAAGAAACAGGGATTCTTTATTACTATGGCAAAATTTCCCCATGAGGAAATCTATGAGGGAGGCCTATGTTCAGTAGTGAACTTTTATAGGCCGCAATGGTAAGCAAGTAAGAGAATTATTACTTTACACGTTTATTCTAGTGATTCGCAACGTGAAGATTTTGATAGCATTCTCGTTTATCATCTATAGAATCAATCAGTGAACGGTCGATGGGTTGTCTGTATGAGCATTCGGTACTGTCGACTTGTGATAAATGTGGCTATAAATTCAACAAGTTAAGTTGCGAATCAGATTTTTGGAAAAGCTGTTAAATTTTTTAAGTTTACATTAGAGCTGATATATTTTAAAAGTAAAAAATAAAATAAAAGATTTTAAAAATCTATTAGCTAACATTCTTTTAATGAAATAAAATGATGTGTCTTACCTACTTTGAAGAGCACCTCCCGCCCTCCCTCAACAGCGCGCACCATCCCCATCACCACTAATCTCAGCACCAGTACTCCTAACACCTTTCGTGACTCCTCGTGACCATGGGTATGGGGGGGGGAAACGTCGGGTATTAAAATTGATATAAATAAAACGCGATAAAATCCGTAAAAGTAGTTTTAATCAATGTATAGTGTTCGCGTAAATATAAGAAATTATTACAAAATTTTATTTTACATTTGATTAAATTGTGTGATAAATAGCAATAAATGTGATAAAATAATATACTTAAACGTGAAAAGAAATAGTTCTGCTTCCGCCGCTATAGTTTTTATACCATTTAACTGAAGACTGAGTCATTTTTGGGAGATGTTTTGTTGACAAGTAAGTGCTTGAGACTGACGCAAAAACAAACAACCAAGGCTAGAATTTCCTGGTTATTGACAAGACCGGTATAGGTCCGCTTATATGTCGGGTCCAGTGGTTAATTCGTTCAAGACCACCGCATTAGTAAAGACACACAACCGTAGATTATACGACGCGTGTTCTGCCCGTAGAGGCAGCTGATTCGTGTAGGTGAGTCATCCTCATGTGATGTGGACTCAGCGGTGGCTGACTTCTAAGATCCTCTTCTAACTAGGTAAAACTCATTTGATTTTATTATACCGATCTTAGCTAATTGATTTTTGACGCCTAATTTTATTACTTAATTAAATTATTAAAAAAGCTTTTTAACAGATAAAGTTTACAGTATAGCCATAAACATTACATGTTTTTCTGGACTATAAGTAGAATAAAAGTAAAGTTATAACCTACACGTACCACAGCCGGACAGCCACAGCCGTGAAACAATTAGTCTGCTGCGTTGTCCGATGCGGTTCGGTGCTGGCTGTGCCGTGTCCAATGCACACAATTTATTCTTTTAAATTCCTTTTCCTGGTATATCAAGCCATAAAATAAAAAACGTTGCCAACGTAAAAACACAACCTTGTGTGAAAACACAAAATTAACTGGCAGTGTAACGTCTGCGTGATTCAGGTAGTAAAGAATAAATAAATAAAAATAATTGAGTTCACAAATATTTTTCTTATTAAAAACCATTGTTACGTGGATAAAAATCACACCCGCACATAGTAAATTACGTTATAATTCTAACTCCATATCATAATGCACTATAATGAACCTATATCCATCTCAGGTCCAACCAGTGTAAGTTACTTCGATAGTCCAAGGACATCTGGAAACAACTTCTAACGACCCAATGCTGCGTCAATATTTCATCAAGTCGTTTTATATAACGAGGCATTTAACGGAACGTAAAGTATACGAAAATCATTTAAACCGTCTTTAGAAAAAGAAGGGAGTTCTCAATTTGAGTGAATGTTTTTTGTATGTATGTTACGCAAAAACATTCTGTATGTATGTTATTTATGAACCAAACTCATATTTCTTTTCTATATAGGTTATACTTCAGAGGTAGTCACATATAAATTACCGGAAACGCTTTAAAGGGGGCAAAATGAGGTTGATTTTTATGTAACTAATTATCTGGCGCGGCAGTGCCCCCGCCAAGTCGAGCGCGAAGCAAACACTGCCGTACCATCCTTTACTGGAACCATTTCGCCGCATTTTCAGGCCCCTATTTGAGAACCTCTGCATAATACCAGAAAACAGAAATTTTCGTCATCCAGCAAACTATAATCACATACTTAAAATCCAAAATTTCAAGTCTGTAGGTCATTTAGTTCCGAAGTTAAGCGAAAGCAAAGTTTCGCATTTTAGACACTCACTCACTCACTCATGATCATCAAAATAGAATTAGTACTTCCCATAAACTCAGAGAGCTGAAATTTGGTACAGAGTTAGGGTTTAATGGCCACATAAAGGGAAAACTATAAAAACTAGGATAATCGAACATCTGGAGTACCTGATGACCCTGATTAGAAAACACAAGAGCCCAACCAAACTATTAGAAGAGATCGACATACCGCCTTTACAAAAAAATATTCAACTTGGTGGGCCGCTTCATTTGTGTCAAAAATCGAAGGTCTAAAGTATCTTATGAAGAACCCTCAGCTGGTCTCAGCTGTATTAGAGATATGGTAATGCCCCCTTCTAACATTGGTACATAAAAATCTACTGTCATTGCAAAAATCCAGCGTAGTGGGATACATCTAATTTAATCTAGCCTATAGCGTCCCACTGATGGGCGAATGCCTCCCCTTCTGCTTTTAATATTGTTACGAGCTTGAGGTTCGTGACAATAAAAATTGCCGATAAAATTACCTAAATTAACACTTTAATTTACTTTATACAAATTAAAGTTAAAACACTAATAATAAAACACACTAATCCACTTAATTCCGCTCCGAAGCTTCGCTTGTTTCGTCAAATCAACACTGTCTCGATCGCATCTTGCGCCACCTATTTATTTCAATTAGCAAAATATCCGGAATGTTCAAGTAAACACGCGTAAGGTACCGAGAGCTCGAGTATAGATTTTCTAGAAACTCAGTTCTTCGGGTTGCGCTGTCGGTCGAGAGATCGGTGATGTCATTCTCTGCAAAGCTCCCCTCGCTCTCGTTCCTGACACTAGATGGCGCTAGTTGACTTATTCACACAACACTGCCCCCTCCTAAGACATGCTCGTCCCGAGCATTATCGGTCCCATAATAACGTGCCAAGCGATCCACATGGACGATCTTAGGAGTCCCTCTTGCGCCTTTCTGTATCCGGTAGGTCACATCGTTGATCCTGGTTACAATCCGGTACGGGCCGTCCCATTTAGCTTGAAGCTTAGGAGATTTCCCTTTGCTGCGGACTGGATTGTGCAACCACACTAATGAACCTTCGTTGAACCCTTTATTGTTCATTTTTCGGTCGTAACGGGTTTTCATTTTTTCAGACATTTGCTGGCCCGATTGTCTGACGTGCTCATAAATGTCATTCATTTTGTTCCGCAAGTCATTTGCATAATCGGTTATACTGCGTGGGGCATCAAGTGGTATCCCAGTGATCAGGTCCGCAGGCAGCCGTAATTCTCTTCCAAAGTTTGCGAAAGCTGGTGTCACTGCTGTACTTTCGTGAACAGAACTTCGATATGACAACAAAAACGGTTGTATGTGCTTGTCCCAATCTCATTGCCGATTGTCTACAACTTTTGCTAGGTACCTCTCCAATGTCTGATTAAATCGTTCCACCATTCCATCAGATTGCGGGTGATAAGAAGTCGTTCTTGTTTTATGAGTACCCATAACTCGGCAAGTTTCCTGGAATATTTGAGACTCAAAATTCCTTCCTTGATCGCTGTGAATCTCTAAAGGTACTCCAAAACGACAGAAGACTTCATGAACTAGTTTATCTGCAACTGTTGAAGCTTCTTGATTTGGAATGGCGAAGACTTCTGGCCACTTAGTGAAGTAATCCATCACAACCATGAAATACTTGTTACCGCTTTCACTCTCCGGAAACGGCCCCGCCACGTCAATGGCTATTCTCTCCCATGGTGCACCCACATTGTACAACTTCAATGCACCTCTACTACGAGTCTGAGGTCCCTTTACAGCCGCACAACTTGTACATTTGCGACACCAGTCCTCGACATCGTTTCGACAGTGGACCCAGTAAAACCGTTCTCGGATCTTCAGTAGAGTTCGTTTAACTCCCAGATGGCCTCCTGAACAATCATTATGGTACAGCTGTAGAACATCCGGTACTTTAGCTTTAGGGACAACCATTTGCAAATGACAGCTGTCTCCCCGAACGTTTTCCCATTTACGACACAGAACTCCATCCTGAAGCAGCAAGCTGTCCCACTGGGCCCAATAGCTTTTAGTGGTCGAACTCATCGCTGAGACGTCACTCCACTTGAGCTTGGGAGCACTGGCCTTTATCCATTCCAGAATCGGCTTGATGTCCGGATCTTCCTGCTGTGCATGTCGTAAGCTGTCCTTCCACTCGTTGCTGAGGTGGTCTGCCCTGAGCATCCTCACGGATACCACTTCCTTACTCTCTTGCCTAGTACAATGTTTGCAATCTTCAGAACAAGGTCTTCTTGACAATGCATCTGCGTTGCCATGAGATTTCCCGCTGCGATGTTCGATCTCAAAGTCGTATTCCTGCAGTAGTTCAATCCACCTCGCAACTTGTCCTTCTGGGTTTTTAAACTGCAATAGCCATTTTAGTGCAGCATGGTCAGTTCGTAAGTGAAACTTTCGTCCCAGAAGATAGTTGCTAAAATGCTGCAACGACTTTACCACAGCGAGCAATTCGCGTCTTGTGACACAATAGTTCCTTTCCGGTTTTGACAACGACTTGCTGAAGTACGCTATCACGACCTCTTGGTCACCACTCCGTTGAGACAGCACACCGCCAAGTCCTATGTCACTTGCGTCTGTGTCAACTATAAATTCTTTGCTTGCATCAGGGTATCCCAAAATAGGTGTTTTGCACAGACGGTCCTTAAGCTCCTGGAATGCGATATTGAAACTTTCATCCCAGCAGAACTGTCGCTTCTCCTCGGTTAGCTTGTGCAGAGGTTTGGCTATATCTGCAAAGTTCTTCACGAATCGCCGGTAATAGGAGCACAAACCCAAAAATGCTCTAACCTGCGTCTTGTCTTTTGGAACCGGCCAATCCTTGACAGCAGCGATTTTCTCTGGATGGATACCTTCTTCCGATACTACAAACCCCAAAAAGTTAACTTGCCGTTGGAATAGTGAACATTTCTTCGGGTTCAACTTGAGGTTGGCACTCTGAATCTTCATAAGCACGCGTTCCAGGTTTTGAAGGTGTTCCTCAAACGTACGGCCCACGATGATGATGTCATCCAAGTAGACCAGACAGGCATCGCCAATTAGCCCGGTAAGTACAAGTTCCATCAGCCTTTCAAACGTTGCTGGAGCATTGCACAACCCTAACGGCATTACTTTGAATTGCCACAGACCCTTTCCCGTCGAGAACGCAGTTTTCTCCTTGTCCTTAGGGTCAATTTCAACTTGCCAGTAGCCACTTTTTAGATCCAGCGTGCTAAACCATTTTACTCCTGTAAGCATGTCCAGTGTCATCAATTCTTGGCAATGGATAGCTGTCCTTCTTTGTAACGTCGTTCAGACGGCGGTAGTCAACACAAAACCACGTGCTGCCATCCTTCTTCTTTACCAGCACCACGGGTGAACACCATGGACTAGATGAAGGTTCAATAACACCATCCTTCACCATTCCCTCTATCATGGTTTCCACTTCCTTTTCACGTGCTACCGGCAATCTTCTTGGCCGCTGACGGATAGGCAATTCCTGTCCTGTGTTTATTTTGTGTTGAACTAAGCCAGTCTTTCCTATATCAGCATCGTTTGACGAGAATACATCGGCGTACTTGAGTAACAACTTCTTCGCCTTGACCAATTCGTTCGGGGAGAGAACACTGCGACAGTCTTCCAAAAGTGTGGTCACTCTCGTTTCTGAAACCTTGCTGGGGGTCCCACTCGATATATATTGGCACCGACGTAACCAATCCACTTCCTCACAAGTGCCAACCAGTGTGCCTTTTTCTATAATCTGTTCCCGGTCGCAAAGGTTCAGCACACGTACTCTTGAGATGTCAGTGGTTCTGACCAAGGTTCGAGCTACTTTCCATGGAATGTCATAGTTTACCTTTTCCACAAGTACACAACGGTGAGCTTGCCCAGCGTTTCGGGGAAGACTAACCGGAAAAATCGTTTTCGATCTCGGCGGAAGAACTATCTTCTTAACGTTCACGTACACGTTCCCTGGTAACGCACCTTCCATAAAAAGTTCCTCCTGTCCACATTTCAAAACACCTTGCTTAACGTCGATCTCACAACAGTTATTCCTCATAAAGTCTAGGCCTAGGATGCAGTCGTCCATTATATCAGCCACGATGACATTATGCAGGTAGATCACGTTGCCAAGCTTCAACTCCATCTCCTTCTCTCCACGGACGGGTATACGCTGACCGGTGGCTGTTACCAAATTAATGCGTTCTCGGTTGTATGCGGAGTCCCCAAGGAACTGACTTATAAGTTGGGAACTAAAAACCGTACGAGAGGCTCCAGTGTCTATGGTCAGTTTACACGGCATTCCGTTGACCTCGCCCTTGATGATTATACTGTTCCCATCATGGGTTTGTGAGATCGAGATCCTTGGGGCTCTTTTAACATCAGCCAGCACCCGCCCCGCAGTTCTGGCTTTTACTCGTTTCCCTGCTGCTGCTGGGCGGTGCTGTTGGCCGCACTACCCTCCTGGGATCGTTCACCTTCCCTTTCTAGGGTTCGCTTAGGGCAGCTGGATCGAAGATGGCCCTTTTCCCCACAGCCATAGCACCTTGGGCTGTATCCTTTGTTGCGGTCGCGAACTGTAGCTGCTGCAACCTCCCTGACGTGATGGAAACGATGATCCTGCCGCACGGCTTCCACTTTCAGTGCATGGGCCAAGGCGTCCTTAAGCGTCTCGTGGTGCCCGAGCCTCACAGCAGCTCTGACTTCCAGGTCACGGATGCCGTCGATGAATGTCTGCACCAGGTTCCCTTCAATGAGCGCAGGTACAGACCGGTATGCTTTTCGCACCAGCTTCTCCACTTCTAGAGCCCACTGCTGCAGGTTTTCGTTGATGCGCTGCACACAATTTTAAGCTGCGCACGAAAGACGTGTTCCACTAGGTGAGCGTCACCATATCTCGCCTCCAATGCCTCAAGGAGTTGCTCATAAGTCACTTCCTCACCGAGAGCTTCCAGAACTGTTAAGGCCTGGTCGCGCAGGCCTAGTGTGAGAGCAGTCATGGCCTGACTTTTGTTCCAGCCGTTCGCCTTCATAACAGCCTCGAACTGGATTTTGTAGGCTGACCAGGAAGAGGTACCGTCGAACGGTGGCACCTTGAACCCGCGTAGCGAAGGTGTTGTAGCTACTACGGGAGCTGTAGCTCCATCTCCGAGTTTGAGTTCGTCCAGTGATTTCTTCATGTCAGCCATAACGTTGTCAACCCGATTGTTTACTTGGTCGATTCGGGTTTCAGCTTTCTCGATTCGGTTTTCAGCTTTCGCGATTTGGGTTTCAGCTTCCGACAGGCGGTTGTCATGCTGAGCAACCCTATCCTTCACCTCCTTTATCTCCTTCCCGAAGGTAGCGTGAAGGTCCTTCATGAGGAGCATCTGCTCTTCCAACCGACGGGCCTGTTCCTCTCGTCCGCCCCGCAGCTGCTCCTCCAAACGACGAACCTGGTCTTCCTGTCGGCGGGCCTGTTCATCCTGTCCACCCCGCAGCTGCTCTTCCAACCGACGGACCTGTTCATCCTGTCCACCCCGCAGCTGCTCTTCCAACCGACGGACCTGTTCCTCCTGTCGGCGAGACTGCTCCTCCTGTCGGCGAGCCTGCTCCTCCTGTCTGCGAGCCTGCTCCTCCTGTCGGCGAGCCTGCTCCTCCTGTCGGCGAGCCTGCTCCTGCAGCATCACCATCAGAGCACCTAAGTCAGGTGCCACAGACGTAGAAGCTGCTGATGGACCGGCTTCCGTGGCCGGCGGCTGGCCCTCAGACATCTGCGGCGTTGCACCACCAAATCTCCTCTGGTCCGTCTCCTGCTGGCGTTGACTTCGGGTACGGACACCCTCCGTTTCCTCCTTAGGTAAAATCGGCATTATTTTATCCCACTTCTGACACCAATTGTTACGAGCTTGAGGTTCGTGACAATAAAAATTGCCGGTAAAATTACTTAAATTAACACTTTAATTTACTTTACACAAATTAAAGTTAAAACACTAATAATAAAACACACTAATCCACTTAATTCCGCTCCGAAGCTTCGCTTGTTTCGTCAAATCAACACTGTCTCGATCGCATCTTGCGCCACCTATTTATTTCAATTAGCAAAATATCCGGAATGTTCAAGTAAACACGCGTAAGGTACCGAGAGCTCGAGTATAGATTTTCTAGAAACTCAGTTCTTCGGGTGGCGCTGTCGGTCGAGAGATCGGTGATGTCATTCTCTGCAAAGCTCCCCTCGCTCTCGTTCCTGACACTAGATGGCGCTAGCTGACTTATTCACACAACAATATGCATATAAATAAAATTAAAGGAAACTCTGGATAACACTAGATTGGCTTTTATACTTATACTTACAAGTTTACAAGAAAAAATAGTCGACCGATTAACTTTATTCTACTCGAACATTACTCAAATTCCTTTAAGGTACCGTGGACATGAATTCATCTCGACGAGACCGTTGAGTACCGCGACAGTGAATTCATGTCCGCATTACGTGCTGCTATTTTCTTCATTAATTGATATAAAAATACAGTTTATTTTCAATTGAACACTATTTCATTCGATTCTGAACGAACTAAAGAGTATTCTGAAGAATTACATTCACTCGGTTACATAGACAAAATCAAATATAACAGCCATTCGCTTTTGTGCTGTTGGTGCTGTCAGTGGCGTAATCGTTGAAGTTTTGTGATTGTGATTTTAGTTGGATTTTCTTTCAAAAAACTGTAAGTAATGTTATTTATCTTTACTACGTAATGTCTTTGAATGCTCTAAGTTACAACAACAGTAACTTTTTATGTTTCAATTGATAAAAGAGTAGAATCAAAAAACCTCTACGCGAACAATTCATAACGGTCAGATTTCTAATAAGATAATAATAGTATATTTCTTATTCGAGTACCATAGTAAATACTTTTACTAGGAATTGCTAAATGTTATATCTATATGATTGTATAAGAAAAATAAAAGAAGACGCTATAATATAAACACAAAAAGGTTTTGAAAACGATGTTACAAAGCGCGCGCAATTGTCGCGCGCGATTGTCGAATTTTTAGCAAATGTTAGCAAGTGAAAAAGTGGAATTATTATAATTATTATATGCATAATTTCGGAAGAATATGTTGTATTGATTGTAAGGACATAAAAATAAAATAAAAACTTATGATATTTCATTCATAAAATAAAATTTGTTGTCAGTAAGTACACTTTATCAAGATCCGTTAGAAACAAAGACCTGTACAAAATAAAATAAACATTTAAATGGTATTGTTATGGTTTTTACTTATCGAAAATCTTATCGGCTTTAAATAACTGTAACAAAAACCTCTTTAAACATAAGTGAGAAACATAAATGTTTATAACAAGTGCCGCCAGCTGAGGTGACAAAACTGTTTTTTGTTACGGTGGGCATAGTAAGAGAAAGGTTAAATAAACAAATTACTAGACTTACCAGAAGATACTGTTTGTTTACTACCGACTAGAAATATGTGTATGCAGTTAAATAATGCTATGTTAAAAGCGATTCCGCACCCCGAGATAAAGTTAGTTGCTAAAGATTCCTTGGATTGTTCAAAATGAATGATAACGAAAGCCCGGGCGTGTTTACAAAAATATGAAGATGATGCGTCGATGACTGCTGGACTGGAAGAAACTATAATCATTAAAGAGGGAGCTAAAGTAATGCTTACGACAAATATTGATGTTAGTTTAGGTTTAGTGAATGGGTCATTAGGCGTTGCACAAAAAGTGAGGTGGGACCCAGAAGACCAAACAAAGCCTAAACAATTGGTAGTAAAATTCGCTATTAATTTGATTCACGAATTATTGCCTATTAAGTCAAAATTTGAGATCATACCCTGGGCATACGTGTACAGGGAACAATTCCCAATCTGTGTTGCGTATGCCCTAACAATTCACAAGAGCCGCGGTCTAAGTCTAAAAAATGCCCTCATGGATATTGGCACCTCCATATTCACTTGTGGCCAAGCCTACGTGGCGCTTTCACGAGTAACCAATCTTCATGGGATGCACCTCATAAATGTTGACTTCAAGATTTTAAAAGCTCAAGCTTCAGTGATCACCGAATACAACCGGCTTAGGCGTAAATACCGCGCCGATCTTTCAGATTTTAAACTGTCTAAAAGAATAAATAATGAACGCGAATGGGCAATACGAAAAACTGTTGCTACTGTACAAGAATCAGAACCGGAAAAAAGAAAAGAAAGATTTGTAATGATAAAAAACTACTCCTAAAAAGAAAAAAATGCGTCGAATAAGAAAATCTAATAAAATAAGTCAATTCGCCAACGTTTCTACGAAAGGAAGTGAAATCCCAACAAAAACATTCTGTAAAAAACCAGCCAAGTCTCGATGGAGCTGCTTGTTTATCTCTAAAAAGTAATAAAATCTAGACAAAGTCGTGCCAAGTCTAAGGTTCCTTACTGCGATTTCTTTATTATTATAGTTAATGTTGTGTGACTTGGCCGCTGAAGGGTATAGAAAATTGCCACTTGGAAAACGTTGATTGAATAACCAGTCAATTGTAGGCTTGATAAAGCTGCGTATTTCAATAATGCTTTTGTATAGGCGAGCCTGAAACAAACAGTATAAAAATTGAAATAATACTAGTTTTTACGGAATTTATCGCGTATATTTAACTTTTTAATACCCGACGTTTCGAGAGCTTTACAGCACCTTCCCTTCCTTCCTTCCGTGACCATGGGTGCTGTAAAGCTCTCGAAACGTCGGGTATTAAAAAGTTAAATATACGCGATAAATTCCGTAAAAACTAGTATTATTTCAATGTGTAGTGTTTGCGTAAATATAAGAAATCATTAGTATAAAAATTATTTCCAGTACAGGCGGACTTCGAATCATTGATAGAAGTCCGTCTGTACGTCTATTTTATGTTAGATCGGTGGTTGATTTGACGCCTACAATTGACTATTTAGTTATTATTATTTTTTGGGGTATCTATATAGTTTTCTCATCTGGTTGGGTTATATAAATATATAATTATAAATTAAAATGAAACGATAAATATACATAAATATTAATAACATAAAATAAATACAAAAATACATAAATAAATAAAAGCCCAACCAGATGGAAGCCCTCGGCAGGGGAGACCAAACGGCCGAGGGTTAGGAGGAAAGGGAAAGAAACCGGCGGACGATGCGGGCGGTATCGAGGAGCACGGCCTTCTGCATTTGAGCCTGGAGCGGTCCGTCACGGAGTCCCAGTCGCCTCAGATGACCCGAGAGGCTGACTGGGATTAGCCCATTCGCAGAGACGACTACAGGAATAATTTCGGCCGGCAGACCACCCCACATATCGGTCACCTCGTGAGCCAGGTCCAGATATTTTGTTCGTTTATCTGTTTCGGCTTTCACGAGGTTCTCGTCATATGGAATGGTAATGTCGACCAAAAATATCCTTGACTGTGCCCGGTCCATCAGCACAATATCAGGCTTATTCGCAAGAATAGTCCTGTCTGTGATGATGGCCCGGTCCCAGTAGAGCCTGGCGCGGTCATTTTCGAGCACGGCTTCCGGCAAGTACTTGTAATACGGCACTTTCCGGCCCACGAGACCGTATTTCAGAGCGAGCTCCTGGTGTAGAATTCTGGCTACTAGGTTGTGCCTGTGCAAGTACTCAGAGTTAGAAAGCTAATTATTTTTATTATTATTATTATTATTATTATAATATTAATATTATTAATACTTAGTTATACAATCACCGTTAATATAATAATAATAATAATAATATTTAGTTATTCAATCACCGTTTTACAAGTGGCAATTTTCCATCGTCAATGGATAGCGGTTCTGGCGACAGATTGGTGCAAGGGTGTCATGTAGCACCTGGTTTTGTACCCTTGTGTACCCTTCAACGGCCAAGTCACACAACATTAACTATAATAAAATATAAAGAAATCGCAGTAAGGAACCTTAGACTTGGCACGACTTTGTCTAGATTTCATTACTTTTTAGAGATAAACAAGCAGCTCCATCGAGACTTGGCTAGTTTTTTACAGAATGTTTTTGGTGGGATATAAATTACCAGAAACGCTTTAAAGGTTGCAATATGAGGTTGATTTTTAAGTAACTAATTAGACTACATTGTGATTGTGACATTCCTTAGTCCACTCAAAAGGGTTAAAAATTACTGTTAAAAAATTAAATATTGACTTCAAATAAATAAAAATAAAAACGAATTTCACGTGCAATGTCAGGGCTTTAATTCTTCCGTACACTTTTTTAACACTGACTTAAGAATTTGAATCTATTTTATTATTTTTAGATTCTTGAGGTCGGCTTTTATTTTTTAAATTAACTTTTATAAAGCAAAATACTTGTCTAAGAACTTTTTAATTTTGAGCTACCTTAAGTTGTCTAACGAATAGTTTGTAATAAAACTAGTATGATATGCATCTCATTTATAATAGAATGCATCATTACTAAGAACAAATCGTTTCGTAAATATAGGAATCGTTCAAAAAACCAAACGCCTGACAGTTTGTAACTATACCGACTCTCTTAGTTTTACCTTTCACGCCGAAGGCTCACTTTTGAGAAACTTTGCCAGCGTTTTTTTCAAAGATTTAGTCCATTTCATTCTCTGTATTCATAATTAGAAATAAATTTGAATTTGCGTAGTGACAAAAATCTATATGAGGTTTGTATCAACGTAGACAGACTCCCAGACAGAAACTATCCGTGTCATCTAGCGGTTATGATTCATATACACGGCCTAAATCTGTAAAAATAATATTATGCTATATAAAGAAATAAATCCACCAAAACTGTGCCCACTTATGTATGAGCTTTATGTCAAAGCTCCGTGTACCAATAAATTTTCTCTCTGCTTTGGTCCGCGGCCAAGCGTTTCATTCGAAGACAAATTACGTCTTTCTGGCGACGAAAAACTTAATTTGTCATGCGTATTACATTACCACGACTTGCTATTTCTTCGCTAAATACGAGTACAATGTAATCACATTATTCAGGGATTGTTACAAAACACACTTTACTTACGACTTTTTTAAAGAAATTAACACCATACCTATTACGTCAAAAATTTTAATTTATAAATATTAAGTAAGAAAATGCTCTAATATCTTTGATAAAATCAAGTCATGTGCACAATTTTAATAAAATAATACTTTAATGATCATCCACCGGTCGGTCCATCTGCCTGTAAAGACACCTTAATAGATTATTTTTATTCGATATAGATTATTACACAATACCTATTGAAAGTTAGTTTTTTTATTTAATACCACTGGGTTTTTGATATAAAAAAACAAAGGCATATAATTAGATCTTGCAGAATATCAGAGTAAAATAGGAGATTGATGCTGCTGTGTTTCGTACGGTGAGTGTAAAAAACCGGAGACCCTTTTTAATGAAAACGATGCGTTCGATGTTATACACCGGGATGACAATGCATGTGCTGTTTGATTCTTAATCTAAGATATATGTAGATGTCTATGGGCCACAGCAACCACTTACCATAAGTTGAAATTTGTTCTCGTAATGGAAATCTTAGCTCTTCTATATTTCTGGGCTAACAATCACATAACAAGCATCCGCGAAACAATTCATTATTTTAATAAGAATCCAATTACTTAATTAATACTGGTTTTTACGGATCTTATTGCGTATATAAACTTTTTATATTCCCGACGTTTCGAGCACTTTACAGCACCCATGGTCACGGGGGGACTGAGATGTTCAACGTCTAGATGTCATAGTTCACTGCGGTTTCCACGGATTAAAACTATTAATTTTTGTTCCGATCTACACATTCTATTTCGATTCGATCTTCAAGATACTTTAATTTCATACTGTATAAAGTGGAACAAAAATAAAAAAAATAATGTCGACGCCAGATAGTCGACAGTCGACCCTATTGCATTTATTATAAGGCGCTTAATGTTTATGGTATAATTATAAAACGGTAAATTCAGTCGAATAAATCTTTGAGAAGATCAACGATTTATTTCTTTTGGTCATCGCGAACAAGTAATAATAATAATTTTAATCTGTGGTAACCGCAGTTAACAAAATGACACCTGGATGTTAAAGATCTTAGGGTTAAATGCAGATGCGCTGCCAATCCACTACTGGAAAAGATGGAATACCTCTTTTTCAGTAAAAAGGGTCTCCGGTTCTCTACACTCACCATTAAGCTCACATAGCAGCGTTACTATTTTATGCTACTATTTTATGCTGGTATTCTGAGAGAGCTTGGTCCTTCCCGGATCGAGCCGACCCATTCATCTTACAACTATATTACTAATATAGCTGCAGCATGGCTCTACCAAGTAAAAATATATATGAATATTAATGTTTCCTTCTGTACATTTAGTTATATTTTATATTAATTAGATTTAAAATAAATAAACCAAACCACAGATATTCCTTAAAGTAGAATAAGAGTAAATCACTGAAGCATGGTTTTGCGTATTGTTATGATACTCTTAATAGTGATAAACTTTTAAATTATAACTGTATTCTCAATTAAATGACTTCGTGTAACAATCAACTTTACGATGTCAAGTAGTGACATCTGTTGAGCGGAAGAATAATAGCCCTCATTGCACGGTCTCATAATCTTGCAGAACAAAATGAGATTGTAATTTTAATTCATTAAAATGCACTCAAGTGAAATATTAAAAGCACAATGAAAACGACATACCATAAATATTTTGCCTTTAATTTTATATATTTTATTTTAATTTTTGTTTTTTACTGAAGTACATTATGACTCGATTTATAGGAACATTAAGTACCCATCCACCCGTGTGACATGCGTGCAACCATACCTACATATAATAAATCTGTAGAAAAGTCGTGTCTGTAATTCTATTATATTCTTGAAAAAAAAAAACAAGCGCGGGTGACTAAACAAAGGGTACTTAAGCCAAATCAGTGATTTTTAGAATTTTTGTCTGTCTGTCTGTGAATTCAGGTTTCACGCAAAATCTACAGGACCGATTTACATGAAATTTAGTTCATAGTTACTTGGTTTTGTTTGTTGTAGGTACTTAATAACCTGGGGCAACCTTTAGGCTAATTTTTAATTCAAAAAAGTAATTTAAGTATTATAGTTATAACCTTAGTAACATAATTTGAAACTACGCCAACGATTTATGTATTTTAGTAATCAAAAGAGCGCCATCTCATAGCATCAAATGAAAAATGTAATATTTAGATATTTAGCCTTCAGGTACAAATAAATTAAATTATTTACATAACTTAAATCTACAATATATTTAAATATTTAGATTTTTTAAATTATTTAAAAGTCCTTAAGTTTACTTTTTAGTTTTTTTGTTACTTTATTTTAAAAGTGTAATAATTTAAATAGATAAAATTGAGATTGTACCGTTAAGTTGCTTCAAAAGATAGGTGGGTTCTTAAAAATAGTCAATATTTATAGAGTAATATTTTATTTATCTTACTTTCGTACATATACAAGTTAGGTTTAGGAAGGGGAACACTGGCCTGACGTAGGGAGGCAAGTCCAGGCGAAGTTTTTGAGGGTCGCAGACAGCCAGCTAGCGAGCGGAGCCGATGATAACCCAGGTCCAGATAGTAGGCCAACAGTCCGTTAGTACACAGCACGACAGCAAGTAAGGCTTAAGTTGGTGGGTTAAGGTGTATGGATGGATGGATCCTGAAATCCCAGATGGAGGCCAGCATCAGGGAAACTTCCAATAGCACTATATGCGCCCCAGTCAAATTCAGCGCCCCTTCTAGCAAGTTAAAAATTCCTAAGCACTAAGCAGCCTATCAGAAGAGATAGGTAAAAATTAAGCAGAATAGTTACAATACTTAGATACTATTGGTTAAATAAATAGGAACTCACCCCAGCGGGATCAACTGCACTTTGAATAATTTAAATTTTGAATGTAGGTAAACAAGTTCAACGGTCATAAAGTTTTCTAAAATTTACGCGTACACTACACATTGAATAAAACTATTATTTGCGGATTTTATCGCGTTTAATTACTTTAATTTATTTTTATTATCCCGACGTTTCGGTAGAGTTTAGTTCACTGGACAAATTGTCTATGGTGTTATTTATGAAATGTAACTCGAACCGTTTCTGCTGAATCTCCGTTCGTAACAACTTTTTACTTGCCTGATTTAAGATCTTAGCGCTTCCTTGAATGTCCTTTTTGTTGATATTTTGACACAGTAGGAATGAGATTATGGTCTCTCCATCTCTTCAAGAAATTTAAAGATGTTATATATCTTGCGGGCTTGGTTTTAAGATCTTCTAATTGGCGAATTTTATTTGCTGTTACCAGTCCGTACTTGCTTGTCAAAGTGATCTGTACATAGCAAAACTTGGCAAATAGAGCAAATTCTCTTCGTTTGATTTTTCGTTTTCCTTGCCTTCCATACATCTTATAGCCTTCGACACAACGTCCTTTCATTTTTTTCAGAGGGTTTTCCTTGATATTGAAAACATGTCTGTGTCGCTTTTTTGATGTTGTTCGTGGTGTTAGTGGGCTTTGGTCTTCTTGCCGTGAGTATTTATGAGGCATTCCTCTAATAACTGCCTCCCTAAATTCTGTGTTTTGAGAGCCTTTCTGCGAGTATTCTCAGAGTACAAAAATAGATCATTCACGATGCTGATACTCTACAATACTTCAAGAAATAATTTTCTGTACTATTTTGTACAACGCCTCAACCCCAAGTTGTACAACGCCGTCTGATCACTCAAGTCGATGGTTGATTTTCCTGTGTTGTAATCTACATTGCACGCGGGCTTTAGGATAATTTTATTCGTGCGATTTTTTTGGCAACGGTTTTCAGTTTTGCATGTTTCAAAAAAACATTCATCACTTAAATCCTCTTATCCGTGCACTTCAAAACGACAATGCCATCGCTGGTTTGCGTGTTTCCAAAAGTATGCACACGGCCTCTAAAGAAATTTTTAATTAAAAACTTTATCAGGGGCCCCGTGTTTCTTTTTGGCACGCATGAAAAATCATGGAATATCATGGAAATGATTTAACATGATTTTACTACAAGGTTAGTATTACAATGAAATTTAAAGACAAAAAAGGCAGGTTCAAAAATTGAAAATACATAGTTTTTGGGTTTGGCGGTCAACGTGTTAAAGTTCTCTCGAATTTTATCAATATTCGCAGCTTTACCCTATCAAAAACCTTAAATGATCTTATATAATAGTGACTGTATGCAGTGAATAATAATTACTTTTAGTAATCGTGCATGGTCTTGAGAATCAATCGTATGCCAAATTTTAGCCCGATAGCTTTAGTGGATGTGGGTAAATATTGATTAAAAATTCCAGGACATACATACAAGTGAAGTTAAATAAAAGCTTTTAATAAAATGAGTTAGATGGCGCTAATATAAATTAATTTTTCTCAAAAGAAAATATTCCTTTGATTTATTCCACTAAAATGTAGGCTACACAACTAAAAATAAGTATAGTAACATTAATTATTTTCTAAAAGAATAAATTATTATCTTATACCGTATTTGTGGCTTAAAATTATCATATCTTATAAATTATTTGCCATGAAATATTTGATTTTATATTTCATTACATTTGAATGTTTTATTTCCACAGCGTGTGAACTGCACACATTTTTTTTAATAAAAAAACTGATGTGCCAGTTGAACTTACGGGCTACCTAATGGTTAGTTGCATCCGATAGATGACGCTCTTGTCGATATCTAGAAATTATCCGTGCGAAGCTGGGGTGGATCGCTACTACGTATATATATAATCAATATATGACTAGGGTTTGGGCAGCTAGTGTGATATGGAACAAAGGTTATGATAGGACGTTCCAACGTCCTATCATAACCTTTCTATCGGGTTTTTAGCTCTCTCTATCATTTCTGTATAGTCCGCTAACTTTTATAAGTCACAATAAATACTACAAAATTACAATTCAATATAAGAAACTTAACCTTAATAGAAACCCAACATATTTACCACGCTAATACACCTTAAATAATGTCCTCCAGCCGGAATTTCGCGGCCAGTCTCAATGTAGACCTAGCCATCTGCAAAAAACAGCATTATAGTGTCCGAATAAATGCGCAAGATCAAGTGCACTCTCCATTCCTTCACAGTAATCTGACTCGATCGGAGAGAGATCAAGCGAAAGACCAACTGCGTTACATGCGCTTTCCGAGGCATGGGGGTAAAACACCGTCATCTTCCTAATTTCGTTCTGATGTGAGCATTTATTGACAGAAAAACACAATAACTGATTTTGACCCTACCCGAGATTCGAATTCAGGACATCATGATTAACAATCGCGTTTACGACCACCAAATAAACCTTAAGGTTAGCTGGTTGATTCTAGGCAACATATTATTTGAACAAAAATTAAATGATAATATTAATAATATTATTCTATATTTGCGTAAAACATGGTGTAAATGTTGTTAACATTAAGAACGATCGCTCATGTTATGCTTATTTTACATAGCATGCAAATATTTCTAAATAATGTCAAATAATTCCTTAGCTATTTGGAATACAAAAATTAGTCACATGATTTAGTTAAAAATAAAATATAGAGAAGTCATATTATAATAATTAAGGCTTTCGCTATGTCCAAACTAACGGTCAATGCCTCTCCCTTGGATCTTCTTTGAGTAAGGTAGGCAGAAGATCACCATCTAATCGACCACAATAAAAACCGTATTGGCGGTCACTGATCAGCTGGTGAATCTAAAGGTTCCTCATGAGCTTGCAGTTTAAAATAGACTCAGTTATTTTGGAGAAAAAGGAAGTGATAGCGATAAGCTTGTAGTTGGACGGGTTTGAGCGGTTGCCTTTTTTAGTGATCGGGTGAACCAAAACTGTTTCTCGAGAATTCAGAACTACACCTTGGGAGTAGGAGCACTGGAAAAGACGCGTTGAAACTAGTGCCAGTTCCGCAGCACAACGGGAGGAACTCCATCAGGCCCACTCGACTTACTGACGTCCAGGGAGAAGAGTGCCTTGTGAACCGAAAATCCTTAATTAGAGATAATAAATGAGTTTCATTTATTATCTAAGATTAAAGAATTGCATTGCATATTAGCTTAGTTAACTTTTTTTAACTTGCCGCTTACAAAATTAATAATTTTCAAAAATAGGAAGTTATAGATTTCGGTCCGATTTTTAGAATGCGAATGTTCATTAGATCTTTTTGAGATCCATGGATGCTGTTCCGACTATTTCCGGCTGGAAATATGGCCGTCTTTGTATGTGTAAATTTTTTTTTCGTAGATTGGATTTTGAAGTCAATCGGTCGAGCTGTTTTAAAGATATTCTGAAAATAGAGACCAAAAATAAATATTCAAATTTATTTTTAAATAATTTTGAATTATACTTGACTAATCAACTTCAGACCTGACTCAGAGAACTGCGTCGAATGACCACAACTAAATCAAAATAGAACGAGGCTTTCACAAGTTATAGCCATTTTCAATTTCAAAATAACTGTTTTTTTTGAATAACCTCTGAATTTTCGAGCTCGAAAAGCTCAAAACTCAACCAATTGGTAGATTGTCGAGCGTTTCAAGCTTTAAAAAAGCGGGAAGATCCAGGGTTGGACCACCGGGTAACCTATTTTCAGATTTTTATTTAGTAATTATAAAGACAACCATTCATCGTCAAAACAATCTAATATCTCAATTAATTAATTTTATTATTTAAAAAAAGTATGGCAATCTTCACACCTCACTGTATCGGAACTTCATTGATCACTTACAACAACTGGTTCTGCGTTTGGTACTGGTTTAGCGTCCACCGATTACAAGTTGCTTATGTCACAGATGAATGCTCCTAGTTGCACGATTTTAATCTTCCCTAAGTCTTCAATATCACAGTCATATGGTTATGAAATTCACGAGATAAATTTAGATACCACTAAAAATTTTTACCACATGTCCTGCGCGATTCATCCATCGTGGATATTCCACTATCTTTGCTTGTTGATTCAGGATCTGGCGTATATATACTAAAACATCCGAGTATCCAGAAAAATCTTACACTAATAAAACATTCTCTCTCGTTCATAAAACCTTAGCAGAGAATTAAGGCTTCCTGCAGACCTGATAACCGGAATAGCACCTGATGCCCCACGCAGTATAATCGGTTACGTAAATGAATTTCGGAACAAAATTAATGACATTTATGAGCACGTCAGTTAATCTGGCCAGCAAATGTCTGAAAAGATGTAAACCCGGTATGACCGCAAAATAAACAACAAAGGGTTCTACGAAGGTTCACTAATGTGGTTGTACAATCCCGTTCGCAGCAAAGGGAAATCCCCTAAGCTTCAAGCTAAATGAGCCAGCCTTACCGCATTGTGACAAGGATCAATGACGTAACCTACCGGATACAGAACGGTGCAAGAGGTACTCCTAAGATTATCATGTGGATCAACTGGCGCGTTATGATGGGGTTGATAATGCTTGGGACGAGCATGTTTTAGGTTAGGTTAGAGCGCCAGAGTTAATGCCCGGTACATGGCAACACTAGTTACCACTAGCGCCTTCTAGTATCAAGTGGCACGACTAGGAGACTCAAGATTCTTTTGGAAATTTCCATAGAAGAACTTTCTAGAACTATCGACACCTAGTCATACGGGACCAGTATGTACTCGAACATTCTAGATATTTCTACAGTAGAAGGTTCTTGAATTATCTGAGGCCGCGACCCGGGGCCTTGTTTAATTGGCGATACACGCGAGTGCTTCGAAACGAGACGACTGCGAACTAATGTGATCAGGAAGTAAAATGTGTTTTATTGTTAGTTTGGTTTTAAATTTTAAATAGTCTTCTGTAATTAAAGTGTCAATTTTGGTAATTCACTCAGCAGTTTTTTTGCAATTGTCTCGAACCTCAAGCTCGTAACAGAAGTAATAAAAATGTCACTGAACGTTACTTTTGTTCGAAGAAAGATCTGTGTTTTTAAAGTTCTTAATATCCGATCATTAACCACGTGGTAGCAGTGTAAGGATATCCACTATCTCATATCGTCTTGTGGGTGTCGCATGAGGTGGTGATACAGGAGCACTGAAACATCAAATTTGCAGCAGCATCTTTCTGGTAACAGCTTAAAATTATAAAAAAACGGCGGTTGCTAACTAGCATGTCAAAAGTGGTAACTATGGCAAAATCCTAGAGACTTTTGTTCAGAAGTGGACTTTATTGGTTGTAATAAGTGGATGGATGGAACATCCAATCATTATTGCTATTGATAACTTACGTTTAAAGCGTGAAAGCTTCCATTTCATTTTAAAGTAAAATAAATTAAGATTCTCTGAAACCTTCGCTTCTTATCCCGTAGACGTGAATCATTATTAACGTTGGTGCCAGCGATAAGCTATTTTAGTAATACAGTTTCCAGGGAAGTAATTACTGGCGGAAAATTTAGTTTATCTGAAACTGTAAGATAGTTAATCGTTATCGAAATTAGTTGAGTAGGTTTTACTAACTAGAAAACATAAAAGATAAAATATTAAGTTGATAAAATTAATCCAGAAGCGGATGCGAATTAATAACATCCAGTGTCAAAATTCGACCAATCATTAGATGGAGTACTGCGTACATTTCAAGTTATGCAAGAATCAAGCGAAAACCATTCTCAACTAATTTTAAGAACATGCGCTCACACAAGGTTTTAGGTGCATATGTGTGCGTCAAGTAGAGAACTTTCACGAACGAAAAAACGAAAGAAGAAAGAGAAAGTGTATACTTGCGTTAGTGTGCATCAAGAGTTCGAGCATGGTTTTGGCATTACTATGCATCGCATCTTCTTTCTTTGTTATTATGAGTTGTGTGGAAACAAAACTATTTGCTTACGCGACTTTTTTGGTGTTATATTTTCTCAGCTCATACAACCATAAACAACATGATTTAAATGCTTTCATTTAATACATAATGTTTTATTTATCGGCAATATGTATTACGACACAGTGTCTTACTGTTTAAAATTTTATTTTTCTCGTTTTATAATATATATTATAAAAGATTGTTCCTTTAACCACTATATAGCAATGTTATAGAATAATTAATCTCACATCAGGGTGTGACAGGAGGAAATTAAATTGTGGAAGATGAGGGCACTGGCATCTTCATGATAATAAACACAAAATAATAAAAAAACTGAAATTATCTACTTGATAAGTTTAATTTGATCTTTTTTCTTTTAAAATCGCTTGTGGTAATACAACTGTATATCCAATGAATTTGCTATAAAGGATTTTTCAAAAAGACTAGCGAACATGCTCCCTTTTCTCCGCAAATTCCTAAAATATTTCAAGCGGTTAACGAAAGAATTTAATCAGCTTTTGAACGTTTAATATTATTATAGAAGTATTTCGTCTAAAATATATTGTGGGATGAAAAGCAAAAGCAAATAAATTTACATTTATTTTGCGTTTATATGATATATACATCGTATACTTTTTAATTTATAACATGAACATGAATATATGAGACCTTCTTTCAAAATATTTAATTTTTATCCTAGTCTGATGTTTTTTTTTCTTCACAATATGCTGATATATATATATATATATATATATATATATATATATATATATATATATATATATATATATATATATATATATATATATAGTGTATAATCAAACCACTTATCTTGTTCGAAATGAAAAGCTAGACAAGATAAAATAAAGTCTTTATTAAGGTACACAATGTTGCCAGTAAGAACTTAAATTATAACTTACAAATCATATTGCCTTTTAAAGGTACTGTTTTATGACAAATTTATAATTAAATTTTTTATGTTCATTTATTGAACATAGTCAAAATGCAAATGTGATATCACCCGTTAAGACTAAGATGGAATGCCTAGTTTATAGTAAAAAGGTCTCCGGTTCTCTACACTCACCATACAAAACATACAGTAGCGTTAAGCTACTAGTTATGAATTTATATTTAGTAGCTTAACGTGTTTGGTATGGTGAGTGAAGAAAATAAAACTTATTATGAATCCTATTATTTGATAAAGGTGTAGTTTGTGCGATCTACGAAGAAAAACTTTGGGGTATTTTTTCTAAGTAACGAAATAATATGCGCCAATAACTGCCTCTACAATATAATATGAATTACGCCCACCACTACATTAAACTACTCATTGAGCTTACCAAAGTCTAAATACTTTTATAAACAGGGCATTTATGGCAAATATTAGTGACTACTGATGGTAAGGGGCTAGTGCAGTCCATTGACATCTGTGAATAACTTCAAACAATAGACTACAAACGCTTAGACTGACACTTATGAGGAATAAGATGGATGACCCCACAGCCTGTAATTAAACTGACTCTCTATACCCTTTAGACTGGAACACAGCAGTACACGCATAGCTGCTGGGCGGCAGAAATAGGTAAGAAGGTTGTATCTACTCAGAAGAACTTGGTCGCACCTAGCATCCGCACGAAATAATTCCCCGGTATTTAATATAGATGGCGGAGAAATCATCACCTCACTTCACCTTAAAAAAAAGTCTAACGTTTGCTAATTCGTATTCGCTGTCAATCCTCATTCTGCTCTTACGGCATTAATAATCTAAATTGTTTTAAGAACTTTATAATCACTAGTCTTTTTGGCCTTATACTAGCACAGTCACTCAGGACACCTTCAACGTATGTTAATTATTGTTAGCTAGTGATTATGGGTATGAGCCTCCCGGTAAGTAAATTTATTTACTCTAATTTAAGGTACATATATTTTCACGCGCATTCAAGTATTTAACGGCCACAAAGTGATATCTCGTGCCTGACTGAATTAGAAATTATAGGTAGAAAAAAATCCCACCACAGATTAAACCTGAAATATAACGACTATAGTTGACTAAAATAGAATGTTTCGAAGACTTATGCAGGCCTCCAATCTAGAGAACAACCACCGTCCCAGACGAATTCTAGTACTAGTCAAAAATTTAAGTAAAATGAAGTCTCTTTTAATATATATTTATATAGATAATAACTAACCTTCTTGTTCAATATTAAGTTGAACAGACAATGTGACGTAAACAGAGGCGTCATTGCAACAATATTTTGGCACTGCTATTATGCAAACAACGATGACAGTGTTGATGTAATTTTATCACAACATTATACTTATTCAAGAAATATTGTTTTGATGATGTCCGACATTTAATATTTATAGTTAGATAATAGTAAGACCCCGTATTCTCCGGTAATGAAGCAGTGTAACATATTATTATCATGTATAACAGTATGATGTGGTATGATGTTTAATATTCAAGAGACATTTGTTGAATAATTGTATTGCTATTACGTGACGGGTCTCCCGTTTTAATGCGAACGAATTTCCACTTAAACATTTACTTTGAGCGTTAATAACGGGTGGATTAAATTTACAAATTAATGCGTAATTTACAACATTTTTTTCAAACAGCGCGTAATGCGGAGCCTCAAGGTAAAAACTCATTCGGATTAAGTAACATATTTTCTAATTACAATATTTTATGTTTAAAATAAGTGTTGACGTTTGAAATACTACACTTTTATAAAAATTAAAATTAATTAGCCAATATCCACCATTAAAATGTTATGTCTTCTCTAGTTTGAAGAAAAGTTTTACCCTGGTATTCTGTGAGAACTTGGCCCTACCCGGTCGAGCCGACCTATTTGTGCTACATCTAATATAGCTCTGGCACTTATTAATATACCAACTAAAAATAATAATAATAACAAGTCAATTTCACATTTGGAACTAAGGCACGTTCTGAAGGCTATGAAAGTGAATGGATATAAAAGTAGAAGGAGCTTAATATAAAATATGTGAAGTATACTAGGGATAATATGCATAAGGAAGTATTAAGTAAAGAGATGATGGCTAATAAAGGAGAATGAAAAAGGGAGAAATGCTTTCTCGACTTCAAATTGGGAAAGTTAACTTAAGTTAAAGTCAAAATATAAAGAAGAATTAATGCCCCAAATTATGAATGTGAATGTATTTTATTCCTTTTAGTTCTTTGAATCTGGCTTTTATGTTATGTTTTGGTTTTGAACCTTTTAATATTCCTAGTGCACGTCTTATCCTAGTGATACATATTAACGCCTTTACTAATAAAGAAAATAGGTGCATTAACTGTAAACGTTCTATTAATATGCCGATTAATTGTTTACTTTTTACTTTTTGATTTTTTGTTTTTTTGTAAAACCAACAGATAGTATAAATAAAATAAAGTCGAACTTGGATAACGCGATTTAGACTTCTATGTGTTTCGCATGTGGCTTGACGACAATTCCGCCACGTATCGAGTCGACTAACTGCTATGACTCATTTAAAAAAGAAACATCAATATTACAAGTAAAACTATATTGAAATATTATATTTTCGTGAGCGCTCTGCTCTTAAAATTTCATTTTGTAACACTAAAGTAAATACAATATGAATATCCAATTTACCTACATGATCAGTGTTTGCGGTTAATTAGTAGATTTATACAATAAATCACGTTATCCAATGCCATACCACAGCATCACATTTCAGAGAGATCATCGTGTTAGTCGTTCACGTTAAAACCAACACTGACGTGGATTTATTAAATAGTTCAGTATTTTATTCATTCACATACTACGGTCTATCAAAAGTCCGCTGCTGAACCTAGGCCTCCCTTGTGATTATTTGATAAAGATAGCGTGAATATTTGCTGAAGTTGACACGTTTGGTATATTATCGGAAAAATGTCGCTACCATCTTCTCTTTTATTTACTCTGTCTCCTCTTACTCTATCCACGGGATGATATGGACTCAGAACATAGGTAGTGGGTTCTCTTACACCGCAACTACACTGCGTATTTTATTAGTTGAATATTTAGCGAAATTGCTTATTTTATCTAGTATTTTTGATTTGCTAACCACCTTGTTGGTCTATTGGTTGTAAGCGCGACTGCTACTAATAAGGTCCCAGATTCAAATCCCGGGTTGGACCAAAAAGCAGTTATTTAGTATTTTTGTCAAGAAAGTTACAATTGATGGAGTTAAGAAGTTGGCAGAATTTCACCTGCGTGCCTCATAAAACAAGTAAAGCCGTCGGTTCCTTTTCTTCGGTTGTCTCAGTTTACCGTCCCATTGGACTACGAAAGAGAGGGGTGATGTGACTGTGCTTGCGCGTATGCTTGGGCCTATAAGCACATAAGTAATTAATTATTTACTCTGTGCTATAATTCCGTCCCGCGCGTTACATTATTATTGTTAATTTACACTTTAAAAATATTTTTATAGTAATGCATGTCGTATATCAATAGTAAGAATTCTTGTTCTGTCTAGGAGTCGCTTTGTGTTCTATTTCTGCCGGTAAGCAATGGTGCTTGGACTGCGTTCTAGTCTTAAGCATATAGAGTCAGTGTTACTGGCTGTGAGATATTTCATGTAAGCCCTTAGAGGTGACAACACATCTGTAGCCTTCATTGTTCAAGGTTGGCTGCAAATATCCATGGACTGCAGTGGCCAAAGTTAAGTTGATAATAAATATAAAAATTAATAAAAAAGGACTGAACACCGAATGTTTAAAGCTATTGCAATTGTAAAGAAATATTGTAATTGTAAATTTTATAACAATAAAAACCTCATTGAATAAAACTATTATTTGCGGATTTTATCGCGTTTAATTACTTTAATTTATTTTTATTATTATCCCGACGTTTCGGGTGCTTTACAGCGCCCATGGTCACGGGGGGGACTGAGATGTTTGACGTCCCAATGTCATAGTTAGTCCGGCTACCTTCAGTTTTTTAATATTAATTTTTGGTCCGATTTACGCAAAACGAGCTTATAGTATCATGAAGTCTTGCAGTGGTATGCTTGGGTTTGGGTTTAATTTTGTTAATTATAGGATCCCAAGCAGATGGCAGCACCCAACCATCTTCTCTATTGAAATTTAGATGTTTTTTAATTTCAATAGCCTTGCGTATCATCCTTGGTAGGAATCTGTGTTCTTTTGCGAGAATTTGTGGTTTATCAAATCTAATGTAATGGTGGGGACGATCTTGAACATGTTCGCAGACTGCAGACTTCCTGGAGCGTCGGTGCTTCACATCAGCTATACGTTCCTTCACGCGGGTTTTTATAGATCTCTTTGTTTGACCTATGTAAGAGAGACCACATTCACAATCTAGCTTGTACACACCTGCATCTTGTAGAGGAATATTACATTTGATGGATGGTAAAAATTGACTAATCTTCTTCAGCGGCTTGTAGTATGTCTTAATGGACGCTCGCTTCAAGATGTAGCCAATCTGGTCCGTGACTCCTCTAACATATGGTAGTAGAGCAGGCGCGCGCTCGACTGTGGCCGGCTTCACTCGTTCACTGTGACGTAGGCGCGGGACCCGAAGCTTGTTGTCTTGCAATACTTGCTTGACGTGCTGAAGCTCCGCGGCCAGATGTTTTCTGTCACAGATCCCTCGTGCTCTCTGAAACAAAGATTTACCCACGGTAGCTAACTGTGAAGGATGATGGTGAGATTCACCATTTAGACATCGATTGGTATGGGTCTTTTTCCTATACACAGTGTGACCAATAGTGTTATCAGGATTTCGGATGACTAAAACATCTAGGAAAGCTAAAGAATTATTTGCCTCTAACTCCATTGTGAATTGTATTTTAGAGTTTATGGAGTTAAGGTGGTCTAAAAATGCAGTTACTTTGTCAGATGGTAAAATTGTGAAAGTGTCGTCTACGTACCGCTTGTAGAACCTTGGATTACAGGAGCAGTAAGAAGGGCTTTCTCCTCAAAGTCCTCCATGAATATGTCGGCGACTATGGGAGACACAGCTGAGCCCATCGCCACACCATCTACTTGCTTGTAGAACTCCTCCTTCCACAATAGATAGCCAGATGTGAGGCAATGTTCAAGTAGTATTGCATATTCTTGAGGCATGTTATTTTCTTCTAGCTTCCTAGTTACAATTGAGATGCAGTCCACAATAGGTAGGCATGTAAATAGTGACTGAACATCAAAACTGACCATAGTTTCAGTGTTAGCGAGATGTAGGTCTTTTATCTCACTCACAAAATGGTATGAATACTTTGTGTGTGCTCTGGTATGTCCTCTTAGTGGTGATAGTATTTTTGCTAAGTATTGTGCCAGCTTATAAGTTGGTGAATCGATCTGGCTCACTATGGGACGTAGTGGAGCGTTTGGTTTGTGTATCTTCGGTAACCCATACAACCTACCACCTACCATACAACCTAGGTAAAGGTTGTATGGGTTACCAAAAGAACACCGATTCCTACCAAGGATGATACGCGAGGCTATTGAAATTAAAAAACATCCAAATTTCAATAGAGAAGATGGTTGGGTGCTACCATCTGCTTGGGATCCTATAATTAACAAAATTAAACCCAAACCCAAGCATACCACTGCAAGACTTCATGATACTATAAGCTCGTTTTGCGTAAATCGGACCAAAAATTAATATTAAAAAACTGAAGGTAGCCGGACTAACTATGACATTGGGACGTCAAACATCTCAGTCCCCCCCGTGACCATGGGCGCTGTAAAGCACCCGAAACGTCGGGATAATAATAAAAATAAATTAAAGTAATTAAACGCGAAAAAATCCGTAAATAATAGTTTTATTCAATGTGTAGTGTTCGCGTAAATTTAAGAAATCATTAAATAAAAACCTCATCAATGTAAGTTGTTAAACAAAAACATCGTAGTGTTTCAAATACTTGAACTATCCGGATATCCGAGAGCTCCCTCGGGATATTTTTGTTATATGGTAGCTTTATGCGATTAAATTACCATAAGAACATAGCATAACGGTATCGGTATAGAGTTGCCGAAGGCTGCACATTTTATAAAACTATAATAACAGTAACTCAACTCCAAGAGATCAGTAAAATCTATTCATGAGGGATTAAAACTACTTTTACGGATTTTTTTCGCGTTTTATTTATTTTATTTTTATTACCCGACGTTTCGGGTGCTTTCCAGCACCCATGGTCACGGGGGACTGAGGTGACTGACGTCCTGACGGTGAAAAAAAATCCGTAAAAGTAGTTTTAATCAATGTACAGTGTTCGCGTAAATATAAGATTATTCATGAGGGAATTTAAAAATATGATCTATCAATAAGTACGAAATTTTTATCTAGTTGTTTTGATATCTGTTCTATTTTTAAAATCTATTAATGAATGATTGGTTGGATAACCCCTAGCAATAAGGTTATCGTCATTTTGTTGTATGCGTATTTAAATGTGTAAATTTATATTTAAAAAAGTCTGGGAATAACCAGCATTGCAATGCGATGCTTGCTGGCAACCTAGCTTGGGTATCTTGCTGGTTCTTCCCAGGTTGTACGTTTTTCCAAACCAGTGGTAAATAAACGACTTTCAATAAGATTTCTTGCAATCTATATTAACAAAAAAATATATTCTATTTTAGAATGCCTGTTTCATGAAAAAAGATGTGGCGGCGCTGTCGTCGCGCTGCAAGCAAAACACACCAAAGCCTAAATCACGCTATTAAAATTCCGAATCATAAACAGTATATATAGAACATCTCCGAACATTTTGTTCGGCAGGAGATCTCCCCTTTTCCTTTCACGGCCACAGTGGTGACCCCGACGTGATCTGAACATGCAACCAACAACCTTCGGAAACTTCACGCTTCACAATCGTCATAAAATACCCCACCCGTTCGCTCCCGAGCAGATATCGTCTGCAGTCTTCATATCCTGCAAGCCATCTGGCTTCACGAGGTTCATCGCAGCACTGGAATAATAATGCTTCCTGTTCCTTAAAGCTACTCTCTGCACTAAACAGTGTTCGGCACGGCTCTGAGCCTTACTGCTCGACTCTGCTTCACGGCACTCTCGCAGATTACTTGCTTTCTTATCGACTCACCGCAGACTACAAGGAAATCTCCTGGCACTTGCACTTTCGTCGGCATCGAGGCTGCACTATCGACCTCCGGTCTGAGCAGGGGGGTGATGTGGCGGCGCTGTCGTCGCGCCGCAAGCGAAACACACCGAAGCCTAAATCACGCTACCAAAATTCCGAATCACAAACAGTATATATAGAACATATCACGCGAACTATCACGCGGAGTGTTGGCCGCTCCCCGGGCAGAACACCTTGCTCGGCGGGAAATCTCCCCTTTTATTTTCACGACCACAAAGACACTAAGTTAAGGAAGAGACATTTATTTATATAAGTAAGACAATTATGTTTGGTCTTCTTTATCTTTTTGAACTTGTAAAAGTCCTCTGCTGAGTGTGAGCTTCTTCCGCAGTAGCAAAGATTTGACTTAATAAGTCCTTATAGTCGTCTCGTACTTTTGTCATAACTGTTCGTTAACTCTCTGAATGTTTTATACCTGGCGTAGAAATATGGTTACTTTTAGAAACTATATTAAGATCTTTCCACATTTCCCTTAGTCACCTCTTGCATCAACCGCAGAATAAATACGAAATACAAATACAAAATTTATTTATTTCCAAATACAGAGTAAGCATACACATTTTGAAGTTACCTTACTTCAATTTTTTTGTATTTTAGTATAAAAATTGTTTATTTGTTTGGCTGTGTTACTCTCAATATGCTTGACTCTAATAAAAAAGTTTACCAATGAGGGCAATTAGATGGTAGGGCAATAACCGTTACCGTTGCCGCCTATCGAAAGTTTTCTACTGAACGGGAAAGATTTGCCATAGTTTTCACTCTTGCATTAGGAAGACGCTGCTGGCCGTCTCCTGATTTGTTTCTCTCTATCGCCATTTACGAAATTCATGGAAGGGTAGGTGGTAGTGAATATTCTTATAACGACACTACACGGTGGTGGTGTAAGAATTGCCAAAGACGAAATGAGATAAAATATTCCTTTACGCCATCACCACTTGGCAAATATATTAGCTATGGTATATAATAATCGGTACAGACGGTTTATATAAACAGTATACTTTTAATGCAAGAGCAGCTATGCAGGTCTAGAGAGAGAGAGAGAGAGTGACCAGTATAACTGCGGCCTAAAAAGATCTATTGTGATCGCTGCTATGGCTATAGTTCAGTGCTGAGATCTAATTCTTCAATGAATAGAAGGAGTTGCTTAGCTGTGAGCAATTTCACTTCTTCTGGGCGGAGTACATAGTTTCCCAGATGGGTGATGCGTTTACGCATTAAGGGTCCGCAATCAGTTAAGATAGGCGATTCTTTCGTTAAGAAACAGAACCGGCACATCCTTGAGTTGCTTAGTCCCCGGATGGACATGTGCTTTTAAAGATAACAGTGTCCAGTCAGGGCACTTAAAATAATGCGCAATTTATTTTTTAATCCTAGAGCTTCCGAAATGGATTTAGATCAAAAGCCCGGATTACGGTTTTAGAATGTTTTAAGTCGTGTGTTAGACGAGATCTTGTCATTAAATGGTTAATCGGGCTAGCCCCTTTTGAGATTCCATAAAATAGCTTGGGACAAAATTGTGTACTCTTAGAGCCTTTCCGAGTGAGCTTGTCAACTTTATAGTCGCCTAAAATACCCGCGTGCCCCGAAACCCATCTTAAAACGACCGTGTTGTTTTATCCCATGGCGTTTAGACGGTTCACGCAGTTTCCAACTACCTTCGAGTTCACCAAGCTTAACCTCAGTGCTAACAGTGCTGCTCGACTGACAGCTTGTATAGATTATACGGTTGACATATTGCTTTTGTAGAACTCCGTTTGAAAGATAGAGGTGAATCTACCCAAATTCGTACTAAGTTTGAATTTAAGTCGTTCCCATAAGTTTCAAAGCCTACGTCAGTATATACTACCTAATTTATGTTTGCGTTTATTGTCACTTGGATAAGCTTCATATTTATTCTTGTGTATACAGCCTGATGCTGACGTGAAGCGGAATGGGTCAGTTTTATAGTTTAATATTAGTCAAACAAGTGCCAATTCAAATTACAAAAAATTTAAACAGTTTCGGAAGGTTCTTAGCTAGGGTATATATCTTCATCACTGTGCACTGCACTATCCGTACAAAGATAAATTAAAATAAATATTTGTCAAAAATACACGTGTCAATACAAATCATGAAAATTTACAAATTATTTGAAAGTTTTGGCCAATTTTAGCTATTTTTCTCAGTGTACTTCACTATTAATACTCATTATGTTTTAGTGTATGATAAATTAAAATAAATATAAGGCAAACAAATACATGTTATGCATTTAAAAATGCTGCCTGCAGACGTGCCTGCAGAGTTGATGAGATCAGTCGTTGTTCCCATTGTTAAGAATAAAACCGGAGATATATCCGACAACTATCGGCCGATTTCATTAGCTACTATCACAGCAAAAGTACTTGACGGTCTGGTTGAGAGACAGCTCAAGCATCACCTGGTTCTGCACGACGCTCAATTCGGTTTCAGGCCAAAACTGTCAACTGAGTGCGCCATTCTGGCTCTCAAGCATACTGTCAGGTATTATATGGATAGGAAGACTCCAGTTTACGCGGCTTTTCTTGACTTATCCAAGGCGTTTGACTCGGTCAGGTACGACATCCTGTGGAAAAAACTACAAAATTCAGGAGTTCCTAGTAAGATTATAAATATTGATATGGCCACCATTGGTGGCCATACCATAAAATGGTGAGGTGAGGCAGGGTGGTTTGACCTCCCCGACGTTTTTTAACTTGTATGTCAACGAGTTGATTGTTAGGCTTGGCAGCACCGGTGTCGGCTGTTTCATTGACGGTCTCTGTGTAAACAGCATCAATTACGTGGACGACATGGTGCTGCTGATTCCGTCAGTTGCTGCTCTAAGAAGGCTGATCTCAATATGCGAGGAGTATGCAAAATCCCATGGCCTATTGTGTAATGCTAGGAAAAGCGAGTTGATGGTTTTTAAAGCCAGGGCTCGTAAGGTGATGTATGTACATCCCGCCGCATGTACGCCTGTCAAACTTCACGGTAGCCAACTTGTAAGGGTGCAATCCTTCAAGTATCTCGGTCACGTGGTTACCGAGGACTTGAAGTATGACAAGGATATCGAAAGGGAAAGGAGGGCGATGGCAGTCCGCTGCAACATATTAGCTCACAGATTTGCACGTAGCAGTCCAGATGTGAAAATAACACTGTTTAAGGCATACTGCCAAACTCTTTATGCGTGCAATCTATGTGTCAACTACACGCGGGGGGGGGGGGCTATCAACGCTCTCCGAGTACAATATAATAATGGTCTGAGAATGTTGTTGGGGCTTCCAATTTACTGCAGTGCATCAGGGATGTTCGCATTGGCGCACACTGATGGGTTTTACACCGTAATGCACAAGCAAATCGCATCCCTCCTGCGCACGGTGCGGGGGAGCGCCAACACCATTCTCAGAGTAATCAGTGAAAACCCTGACTGTCCGATACTGCGACACTGGGTGTACGCTCACACATTTATTATATTATATTATTTTAAATTAGAATAAATATTTTCCAAAATGTTACTAACCTACAATAGATTTTAAGATCTTTTTTTGTGCTACTAACAATTTTAATGGACAAAAGTCTGAAATAAGTCAATTTTATTTATTTATTTATTTAAAAATAACAAATTTAATGAAAGATTTTAAAAGTTTTAGCCATTTTCCCCTACGTGCTTCACTTTTAATGTTCATTATGTTCCAATGTAAAATAAATTTAATTTCCCGCTCGATAATCCCTATAAAGTCGTGTCGTTAAACAACTTATCGCTTGCTCTTTGAGAAAACGTCAGTGTAACAATGAGGTAAAATTTATTTTGTTAGTGACCAAATTGAATTTTTCCGATGGTATAATAGAATAATCGGAAAACGTATGATAGAACAGACAGATTCTTAACAATCTTTAACCGTGTTTTCTGCATTATATTAGAAATAAATTACTTACGTGAAATAAAATGAAAAAAATGAAAGAAAAAAGATAAAATAGTCCAATACTTTATAATAATAATTTGTATTGCAAAACTTAAATAAAACAAATTTTATTCATTAGTGACGTCTCTTAATATAAATTTTCAGCTTGTATTTGAGCGGTTTTAATAAAAGATTTTATTTCAGTAAAAAGTCACGCTTCCCGTTTCCATCAAATATTATACCAAATTTAATCAAAGCGGGTAAAATCTAGCCAGATCGAAAGTAAAGTAGCTTGCGATCGAGTTGTGCAACATGTATGATTAATTCTTCGTCGTAAGAAATTGAAATTTTTTGAACGTCATTTTTCTCTTCTCCTCTGTCCAGAGAAATAACGTCGAACCGTTGTAGTTATTCTAGGTTATTTTATTAAGAGTAGCCAAATTAAGTGAATAATGATATATGGTTATTGCACTTTTTTAAAATACGAGTAAATGAGGCTTCTTATTTTATTTGAAGTTATCCCAAATTGAATATGACTTATCGGCAACAACGTTTTGCCTACTGATCGAACCTTATGAATGTGTTCATGCGCAGTAAAATCAGTTAAAATAATGCATTATCATGCAGTTTGAATTTTGAAGATAAAAAGGATAGAATGTATGAAGTTTTTTGAGATTACTTTATTAAATATTCTCTGCAAATTTGGCCCTTACAAGTTATTGTTCCGGGTCTGGATGTTTGTTCTTGTGGAATTTATGTTTGTAAACACGATATAGGAGAAAATCCTAGTGTGGAGGTAACGTTTTTTTAAAAACAAAAAGAAGAAAAAGAAACGTTTTCTTTAATTTCTCAGACATGCAGATTTCCTCAATATGATTCATTTTTCAGTCGAAGACGAAGTAAATCAGTACTTAAAATTGCAATTTACAATTTTATTGGTCAATCTTGGCAGTCAGCCACCACATCTACTTCACGTGAGGATGCCCCATTTAGAGGCGAAAGACTCGTATTATCGACGGCTTTTTATTGTAATGTTTGGTGTTGTGCTGCTGGTGTAATTGGTGACCGGATAAATAGTGATAGGGATAGTACTCGCAATTGAGGGAGGGCGTTACGTGTTATTTAAACTAGGTAACACAATATCATGTTATTTTATATCGCGGACCTTAGCTAGTTAATTTTTAACATCTTTCATTTTATTGGTGAGAGTAAGAACCGGTTCAACTTGCACTCATACTGCGAAATTTGCAGCGGACTCTTATTCTATAAAACTTAATTCATGTGGTATTCGCGTAAATGTAAGCAATAATTTTGTCCGAATAACATTTTATAGCCGAATATTTTCGTGACTCTGCCATGAAGACATAATTATAAATGTAATATGAAGCGACTTTAAATGCATTTCCACATTTAAAATCAATTCAATTTAATGCACCGCGCATCTGGAACATCGTTGCATTTGTAATTAATTTTATAAAACAAAGAGAATAAGTTGATAAGGCGATGTTTGCAGTGCAAGCTTAAATGTTTGTATATTTATTTTATAGATAATTGTGACAAGCGAGCACACAGTCCATCTCATAGTAAGTGGATGCTGTAGCATATAGACATATACATCTGTTTTCGTCAAGAAAAATACTGTCTTAAATTATAAACTGGCTGGCTGGCTAAAAAAAAATCAAACATAAAAAAGTAAATAGGAATAAAAAATAAACGGATTATTATAGGTACACAGAAAAATAACCTTTTGTTTTAATACATAATACCATAGTCGAAGTCAATAATTATCCGCTGTTTGTTTCGTGTTATGAGTGTTGATAACCGGAGAGCCTTTTCATCTGAAACAGGCATTCCATTTTAGTCCTCTGGGGTGACAACCCACTTGCATTTTTCACCTGCATTTTCGAAGGCTATCAGGTGACCTGTGGTATTTGTCACAATACTTCTTTAAAAAAAAGTATATAAAAATTCTCGTATAACAACTCTGATTTCTTTGAAAACCTAACTTTGACGTTACTGTAACGAATTCGATACTAAAATATCCTCGCACGTCGGTCTGTTGGAATTGGCATTCGATTAACGACTCGGCACCTGGTGTCTGTGAAATATTGGACTGACGTGAATGCTTTCACGCTTCATATATTGTCAGAGGATTTGAACTAGTAAATGGTGAAATATATTTTAGTGAGACTGATTTTTAATGTAAAAATTATATTGAACTCACTGCTTTCTAAACATTGTATGTATTTAAACTCATTTTGAGATGCGGGATGTTTGGCAGTCCACCACTGTGCAATCAACTATAGTTCATAAAAGATAGCTTGATCTCTGCGACAGCTGTCAGTGAAATCACGCCTATGAAGTCCTGAAATTCTTAGTAGTACAGACAGTACCTGTCAATGTCATACTTATGGGCATGCCGACTTAATTAGTGCATGTCCATAAAGTATGACATTGACAAGTACTGTCTGTACTACTAAGAAATTCAGAACTACATAGGCGTGATTTTTACTGACAGCTGTCGCAGAGATCAAGCTATATTTTATGCACCATAGGAGGACTTTTTTTGTGGAATCCTTTCCCACCGGCAAATTTTCCGGACCGATACTACTTAGAGACCTTCAATAAAGGAGCGTTACTCTTTCTAAAAGGTGGGCCGCGAACCTGCAATTCTCTCGGTGTTGCAGTTGTTCATCGGAAGTGGTCAACACTTACTATCAGGTAGCCGCATGTTCGTTTGCGGCCTCTTCTTTAAGAATGGTTGAGGTGATCTCATGTTGGTCTGGGACTTAAATGTTTCATGGTTAATTGTTTATATGGGACTTCATAGCAAAAAATGTGCCAGCTGTGTTAAATGTCTAGAATGGCGTAAATGGCGATTATTGGGATATTGGGTTTGTGATTGTCTAGGCAATGGGCCAGCCAGCTATTAATTCTTCCACAATTTTCTATCTAACCCAATTTTTGGCTAAATGTGGTCTGAGTAACTTGCTACTCTTTGGACTCTCGTATACCCCTTGGTGGTTACAGGTGTGAAGCTGTGTATGTAAGCTTTTATTAGATTGTCACTCTATTTATGTATATGTATCGAAGTACCAACTGTGTTTTTGACTAGAATGTAGTGAAAGGCGACTAATGTGGTATTACGAGTATGTTTGATATTGTTTGGGTGATGGACTAGACGCCTGTCACTTCTTTCACAATTTTGCATCGAAACCTATTTTTGACTAAGCCTAGTTCAAGTAACGCAGTGAACTTTGGACTCTGTCTACCTTTCGGCAAGCGGATTACAGACGTAAAGCTATAAACCGAACGCTTACACTAGCTTGTTAAAGTTTTTATGTATGCAAGTTTGTATTAATATTTATTTAAGAATGTATATAATGTATGTTTGTATGAATGTAGTGAAATTTCATAATTCTGTTTTCACCTTTATCCTGACGTCCACAGGCGTAGCGATAAGGCGTAGAACAAAATAGTTATGAAGACTATATTGTTATTTTTAACCGAATTCTACACAGAGGAGTATCTTAATTCGACTGCATGTTTATATGTTTTTTTGTATATTTATTATGCGATATATACGTCAATTGTAAGCCGCTTTTAATGAATGACTTAAAAAATTGGTCATACTTCAAGAGTAATTCCAAAAAAAACTTTTTGGAGAAAAATTATCTTTCTTATATAATAAGTTTTAATTACTTTAAGAAGAGTAGAAAAAAAAGTAATGTAGTTGAATGTGTGCCCCGTTGGTCTAATGGTTGTAAACGCGATTTTTCTGATCACTAAGTTCCGGGTTTGAATCCCAGGTCAAGCCTAAATCAGATATTGGGTTTTATATCAAGAAATTCTCAGTAGCAGCCCGAAGCTAGGAATATGGTGGTGTTTCACCCCTGTGTCAAGGAAAGCACGTAAAGCCGTTGATCCTGTGCCTAATCTATCTCCGGTCGTGTTCGATTACCGTCGGACTGTAATAGCAAAGGAATAGAGAGTGCACATGTAATATAATATAATACTGTACAGCACAAATAGCTAGTCTCTCTCATAAATAGTACTCTCTTAAATGTACCTAAGTAACTTCGTCCTAGTTGATAACAAGAGCTTAAGATATTCCTTAATCAGCTTAAAAGCGTTAAAAACTGTTACTTTTTGTAAAAACCAACTTCTAAAACTTAAATAATTGCTCTGCTAAGACTATGTCTTTTACTAAAAAATTTGGGGCCCAAACTCAGAAGCAAGAATACGAAAAAAAATTATGTGGAAATTATTTTATTCCTTTTACATAACAACATACATTACACACGAATTCACGCCTGTCATCCAGAAGGGTAGGCAGAGACTATAGACTTCCATTTAGCACGGTCCTGACATACCTCTCTCGCTTTCTCCACATTCATATCCATATACCGACGCCATACATGCTCGTCAGTTAAGGGTACACTTTATATATGCCCATTTTTAATATGTCTCCAATTTGGTCGACAAACTTTCGCCTAGGGCGTCCCTTTCCGACTCTTCCTTTTGCTTTGTCAGTCTTTTCTCATTAATTCTTTCTACATGACCAAACCAACGAAGCATTCTTTTCTTAATCCTGGTCACCGCACCATATTCCAAACCACACTCTTCTTTTATCACACAGTTTCTCACCCTGTCACTCAGATTCAGCCCTAACATACTCCTTAGTGACCGCATTTCTACTGAATTAATTCTACTCTCTTGCTTCTTCTGCCACACCCAACATTAATGTAGGAACTAATACAGTATTGTAAATTGCCATGCGTGCCTTTTTTGACAAAATCTGACTTTCCACGATAGAGTGTAGAGCCCCATTTACTTTATTTCCTGCATTCACCCATCGTTCCTATATATATACATATATATATATATATATATATATATATATATATATATATATATATATATATATATATCCTTACCATATCCCTCATCCCTGCTGAATACACATCCCAAATATACAAACTCATCTTTTTGTTGTTTGCTAAAAAATGTTATGCCGCGATCAAGAAAGGAACGCTTTAGTTGTTGGATACGTAGAAAGAAACAATGAGGAAAGAGTATAAAGTAAATTTATGCTGCAGGTGTGAGTGGCAGAGTCGAAGAAGAATATCCTAGACAGAAGTTTATCAACCAAAGTGCCGATTTTTGCACATTTTGCACAGATTGCACATGCCTTTGGATTGAGATGAAGATTGTTCAAGCTTAGAGCACCCTTAACCTACAACCATATATGCGTAGGTACCATATATGGATGTGAAAGAAGCGAGAGAGCTGTGTCAGTATCATTAGAAGTCCGTAGTCTTTGCCTAGCACACTGGGTGACAGGCGTGACGGTTTATGAATTATATGAAGTCAGCTTTTACTTATTAATAAAATAACATTTTCCTTTCAACACAAACACTAGCTTCGCATTTAATTTTGAAAGTTTTCTTTAAATTTACATCTTAACTTCTAATTATCTTTATGATCAATTAAAAGTATAAATGTTTGTAATCACTAGTATTAACGATATTAATATAGTTCCAAGTTTGTTTGATACTTAAAGACATTTTTATGTTTTACTTAAAAATGTGATAACTGTGTTTGTGATTATGCAGGCGATAGACAAGCGACCTGTAACTTCGTTCTCAATTTTGGAATCAAATCCAAATCCCATATTTTTTCACTGAAAGTGGTCTGAGTAACACGTTGCTATTTTACAATGCTTGCGTGAGAACTATCATGTTCTACGCAAGCGATGTTTTAGCACACGCAGCCCATCGCCCTTTGTACGACCTCAAAGTCGATCCCAAAATAGATTCATCCTTACAGCCACCGGAGTTTGGTAGTACCAACGAAACTTCGACTTGCACAGAGAATTTAAAGAAATGTCTCAGCGCTACTGTGAGAGGGCCGAGACACATTCTAACCCATCAGTGGTAAACGAAGCCATTTACACCCCGACTCCAAACGTTACGGAACGTCTACGGAGGCCCCGTAACGTTTTAATATAATCCCATGTCGCCGGCCAGTCACATACGAACACTACACACTCACCTAGGGCAACACACAGTATTAGTACATCGGATAGGATGCAGAGGCTTCACAGACGGGCGCGCTGCACACTCCTCCATACCGCGTACACACCGTACACCCGCGTCCCTGGGTGGTCCTCACCGCCTAGAACATCGAACGATACGAGTTAGCCGTCAGAGACGGGGGCCCGCCACCCCCTGTCCCCCTGTTCGGACGGCCGTTAGATAACTCATTTACACGCACTTTCAACTGACGTATTGTGGAAAGTATAGGTGAACAGTAACGATGCAGAATGATTTAAATTTACCCTTTTTTATTTTAATTTTGCGGCCTTTCAGACCGCGAGCACTGAAACGATTGCAACTGTAAAATCCAAAAGGCTAACAGCACAAACATCACAGACACTATATGTTACTTTTTGGGCTCTGATTTTGTTGCTTTTGGATATTAAAATAAAATACTATGTTATTACACTTGCAGAAGAAGTAAAAGCCGTTAATCAACCTGAAAGTATGTATAAAGTAAAGCATTTGATGGATGGATTTTCATTGAAAGCTTTTGTGTATATTTGTTACTGGTTTCACATAAATTTGGAATCGAAATATCTAAGAAATAATAATAAGTAAGAGAAATAATAAAGTTTTGTTATAGAATAATGATAGAAAATGATCACACAGTCCACCTGATGATAAGTGAATGTAGTGGCCCATGACTTCATCTAATCTTCTATTAAGAAACAATATGCAAATGACTCGTTACGCCTGCCATGTGACACCTAGTTTCCGGTTAAAAGGATATTCGGCTTTCTATTCTCACAATACAAAAAGCAGCAGCAATATGCTAATATTTTACGCTAGTAATTTACGAGAGTGTGTCTATAGAGCTGATCTTATCGTGCTACTTTTGCAACTTTTGTAGGATTTTTTATATTTACTCAAACACTCCACATGTTCTTTTATTAAACATTCAGTTTACTATGAAGTCAGAGGAAAACTATTCCTCAGTTTTTTTCAATATGTCAGTCATCCTTAATCCTAACAATACCATATGTGACACTTTCTGTAAATAAAAGACTCATACTTGAACCGTGAAACAATTATACTTCACGGTTAGCTACAATGAGAAAATCTTTGTTTCAGAGAAAACAAGGGAGCTGTGTCCTCAATTACCTGGTCTTCCAACTTCAGCACGTCAAGCGAATTTTGCAAGACTACGTCCCAATGTTCGATGGAAACCGGCCAAGGCCGAATGTGCGCCTGCTGTAACGTTTGGAATTAAGTTAAATTAAACGCAATAAAATCTTAAAAAATATTTTTATTCAACTTCCATCTTTGATACCATCATTATTGATATCATCACGTTTGGAAACCTATTTTTACCTATTAGATTAAATATAGTTGCAAAAAGTGTTAACATTCGGATATATACTATTTTCAACCGAAGCTATATACACTTAAAAAATTTTAGGTTCAAACTTAAAAAGTTTACGATAAACTAGGAACTTTTCTAATTAGAAATATTTCCAAATGTTTTCGTCTTATCTGGGCGCGCCCTTTTACAACAAGAAATAAGAGGAGATCGAGAGAATTTCTGCACGTTCGAGATCACAGTCGCATCTTTTTTGTAATAAAAAGTGACAAACAAACGAAGTTTACCTGATGTTCAGTGGCTACTGCAGTCCATGAACAGATGCAACCAAGCTGAAAAAGAAGGTTACAGATGCGTCTAGCATAGAATGCCTCATACCTTGTATATATATATGTGTGTATGTATGTATGTACTAGAGTGTTATCATACATTTATGTTATGTTCTGTTTTAAAGGATATAGTCCTATTTAAGTCATAGTACTAGCTACACTTCTGTTATCGACACATCCCGCATTGGTATGGTGCAATTTAAGTCTTTATTCCGCAGATGCAACAAAGAACATCAGTGACGTACATGGCAACCCTGACATCTATATTATCAGAAAAACTCTTATTGATTTTACTAAGTTTATCTCAGACAAATATAAATCAAAAATACTTCGTGGTGCCGAATAAATCCTTTTACTCAACTAAAATTTTGTGGTTAACTACTTAGTAGAGCATTTGGCTATATTTTTGGGGCCTGCAGATTCAAATACTGCATGGAAATACTTAATAATTATTTTTGCACTGGATGTTTGTATGTGTACAATTTATTTATGTAAAATACCTCCAGGATTTTTCTGTTAAAATGTAGCAAATTCGCTAATATCCCAAGACTTTACCGAGCTAAAATGAAGAACTTCATAAATGTAAAAATAATAATTAATATTGCTATATAATATTTGTGTAAAAAGTGCTACGACATAGCATATAGTAGAATAATTAATTGCATTACTTCAGAAGCAATTATGTGGAAAGGCGATTATGGTACAAGAAATAAAATTGATGTTGAAAATGTTTTTACTTGCAGATTAATAATTATAACAATAATGGTTGCGCGTTCTCGTAATGCGTGATGGCAAGTGCCCGAGCGCCCTCGTTGGCAGCGGTCACCGCAGCCTTCCCCGCACGTCCGCCCCCCCCACCTCCTTCGCTATTGGCGTAGACATCCTGGGAGCCCGTTGGAGGCAGCTGAAGAACTCGCAGGAATCCCAGGAACTGCTGGGGATGAAGCTGCTTCCAAACCATCATCCTCGTCAATGAGAGGACACACTTTATTTAGAGCTCGCCGCTCGATCCCCCGGGTCATCTTAAAATCTGCCACTCTGCTCACACCATCCTTGCCGGGGTATAAGCGGTGAACCCGTCCTAATTTGCACTTCATCGGAGGAAGGTTTTCTTCCTTTAATATCACCAGCGAACCTTCCTTAATGGCTTTATAAGGAGATCTCCATTTGGTCCTCTTCTGCAACTCAGATAGGTACTCCATTTGCCATCTCTTCCAGAAACCTTCTTGTAAGGCATGGATCGGCTGGTATCTGGTCTTGAAGCTTCGTTTTACGGTTGCAGGAGGTGAGGGCAATGACGTGAGTGGCCGCCCGATGAGGAAGTGCCCTGGAGTTAAATGAGAAAGGTCGCTGGGATTACTGGATAACGGAGTTAGTGGTCGGGAGTTGAGAACTGCTTCAACTTGTGCGCAAAGAGTACTCAGCTCCTCGAACGTTAAGCTACTGTTTCCTATTACCCGTTTTAAATGAAATTTTGCGCTTTTTACGCCGCTCTCCCATAAACCGCCGAATGTAGGCGAATAAGGAGGGGTGAAACTAAATTTAATGCCCTCTTCGATTGAAAATTTATAAATTGAGTTAATGCCTGCCTGCAATGTTCTACCCAATTCATTACTTGCCCCTACAAAGATAGTAGCATTATCACACGAGAGTTGACTAGGTTTACCTCTACGCGAGATGAATCTGCGAAGGCAGGATATGAATGCGTTTGTGCTGAGATCGCTGACGACCTCCAAATGTACGGCCTTGGTACAAAAACAAACGAAAAGGCATAAATTATTCGATTTCCGCGTCCAATTTTACTTGAAATTGGGAGAGGGCCGGCGAAGTCAGCACCACATATCTGGAAGGGATAATTTTGAGTGACTCGACTAGCCGGCAAATGACCCATCAACGGTTCCATGGCTTTGGCTTTAAATCGAGTGCAGGTGATACATCTGCGGACTATCTTAGGTGCTAAGGTCCTCCCCCGATGGGCCAAAACTGGTCCCTAAAACTTGATAGGAGTAGTTGAGGGCCAGCATGCAGAAGGCGAAGATGCTCGGCTCGCATTAACAGCTTCGTTAGATGATGCTTTCCTTGCAATAATGCAGGGTGTTTTTTTTCGAAGTCAAACTCTGTGTTGTTGAGCCGACCCACGAGCCTCAGTACACCGTCAGCAAGATAAGGAGACAACTGAAGCAGAGTTGTTGAGGTAAGTTTTTTATTGTTTTTTATTACGTTTATTTCATTAGCAAATGATTCAGATTGAGCTATTTTAATTAGGTAAGTATGTGACTGTTCAGTTTCATTTTCCTTTAAGGGCCCATTTGATTTCATGGTTTTGTTTCGACAATTATATATAAATCGATATACGTAGGCAAATATTCTCTTCAATTTAGATGCACTTGAGTAATTTTCCATGTTTATGAGTTGTGTTTGCGTGTCATTATTTATATTTGTTTGCAAAACTTTAATTTCCGGCAAAGATATCTTTATGTTCGGACTCTGCGGCCAATCTGATTCAACTGTCTTCAGGAAAGATGGCCCTTCCCACCACAGAGAAGAATTAAGAAGACATGTTGGAGCCACACCTCTGGAAGCCATATCCGCTGGATTAGTTTCCGTAGATATATGACGCCAGGCGTCTCTAGACGTCAATTCATGAATTTCATTTATTCGGTTACAAACAAATGTTTTTAGTAACTTCGGTTGTGTCTTTATCCAGCCTAAAGTTATGGTGGAGTCTGACCAAAATGTATTTTTGTGTATAGTACAGCGAAGAGCGTGACTGACCTTGCTAACAAGGCGCGCTCCCAGTAGCGCTGCACATAACTCAAGACGCGGGATAGTTATGGGTTTTGAGGGTGCTACACGGGTCTTAGCGCAAAGTAGTCTGACAGTTACGTGGTTTGAGTCGTCTAATGTGCGGGCGTACACGCACGCTGCGTAGGCCTCTTGCGAGGCGTCTACGAAGCAGTGGAGTTCACAAGCCACCGGAGATTGGCATAAACCATGCCTAGGCACGCGCACTGAAAGCAGCGCATTTAAATCATCAGTCAACTTTACCCATGTCCTTTTTATGTTGGGGGGTACTTCCTCATCCCAACTTAGCTTGAGTTGCCACAATTTTTGTAACAAGACTTTGAGTGTGATTGTACAAGCACTGATAAGACCTAAAGGGTCGAATATTTTACACGTATTGGATAGAATTTGACGTTTCGAGATTTTATCATCATTTTGATTTAAATTTACGCCAAACGTAAAAGTATTGCTGTCCGGTGTCCAGCGTACGCCTAACATACTTGACTGTTTAAGTTTAAGTTTACTTAAATCGAGTGATTCAGACTCTGCATAGTCAGTAAATATTTGAGGACAATTGCTGCGAAATTTATGCAGGGGAAAACAGCCAGAATTAAACACCTTGATGACGTCTTTACATATGCGAGATAAAGTATCTTCGTTGTCCGCACCCGTCAATAAATCGTCCATGTAGCAATCTTTTTTAATGACTTCAGCTATCAACGGGTCCGGGCATTCAAGTGCTAATTGCAAAAGACATCTAGTGCTTAAATAAGGTGCCGAGGCTGTCCCGTATGTCAGCGTATTTAATTGCCACGTCTGAAGAGGTTGAGTTTCGTCATCTCGCCATAATATCATTTGTAGATGGCGTTGTTCTTCATTTATTAATATTTGTCGGTAACACTTTTGTATGTTACCAGTAAATACGTATTTATGTTGCCTGAATCTAGCTAAAATATTGAATAAGTCATCCTGAACGACTGGGCCGACGTATTGAATATCGTTAAGGGATTTCGATGACTTAGTTTTAGCCGAGGCATTGAAAACGACCCGCACTGGTGTAGTCTCGCTATCCTTACGAATCACAGGATGATGCGGGAAATAAGATCCGAATTCAGGTTTGTTTACCTTTGAAAGATGACCTAACGTTTTGTATTCGTGTATAAAATTGTGATATTGTTGCTTTAACTTAGGTAGTTTGTTTAATTTTTTTTCAAGGTTTTAAAAACACTTAGCAGCCATCTTATAAGAATCACCGAGTGACGTTTCAGGTTCCTCTTTCAACGGCATGGAGACTGAAAATCTACCACTAGATAGCCGGTAGGTATTTTTTTTAAAGTGTTCTTCACAAAATTCGTCATCAGCTGACAAGGATAAGTTTGCGGAAGGGAGTTCTTCAATAACCCAGAACTGCGTTAATTTGTCACTGATTTCTTTAGTAAAGTGACACCGGATTGGATGAGTCCATTTTGATGAATGCATGTTTAATGGGCCAGCCACTAGCCAACCAAGGTGAGTATTTTGAAGAATACGCATATTAGGGCCTAGAGGTATTTTTTCAGGACACATAATGTCGTAAAATATTTCAGCACCCAGCAACATGTCGACATCAGCTGGTTGACAGAATTGTGGGTCAGCAAGCTCGATGTGATCAGGTAATTTTAATTGAGTGATGTCAACCGGCATGTTAGGTAAAAGACCAGTTATTTGCGGAACGACTAAACAATGCAAGGTTACACAGAACTCGTTGGATAAGGAGGAGATATTTACATCACACCGATCTGAAATAGGTACTTGAACATTGTTAATGCTCGATATAATTAATGAATCGGAGTTACGATTAGCTAATCCAATTTTATGTTTCAAGTTTTCAGTTATGAAGGATGATTGACTGCCAGCATCAAGAAGGACGCGTGCAACGTAAGTGTTGGCGACGCGCCTATAAGAATATTTCAGTTTATCAAGTCAACCGATGACGAATAACTTTTCAAAGACTCATTGTCCAATAGAAATGTTCTGATAAGAAAATGCTTAGTTAAATCTTAAAGAAATGTCGAATTAATGATATAAAGGTCTTGGGTTCGACTCCCAGGCCGGACTAGTTTACTGTTTTCTAAGTAATATCTTTCAATAAATTCATATAGGGAATTTTATGTTATGTTACCGGATTTGTTCCCCGGTTGAAATCGTCTTTCCAACGATGTGAATTCAAAGGAATATTAAAGTGAAGTTAGAGATCGGATTTGTTCCCCGGTCGAGATGATCACTCTGTGCATAAACAGAATTAACGGAAGTTAATTGCATAAGTATTGTCTTGTATAAGTATGATACGTTTTGTACGAAAACAAATGCCTATTTGTTATGATTGATTAATGAAAACATTCACTTGTATTGTTATCTGATAAGAAACATGATAACTGATAAGAATCTTATCAGAGATAGTTTCCTACAGTTTGAAAATTGTGTAGAAGCACTTATTTATCTAATATTGTTAAAATTAGTGTATTTCAGACTTTCATTTTTTCTGATAGCCGAGAGCCGTGCAAAGTTAGTTGTTCAAATAGTGTGAGTTCACGGAAGCACGCTGGCCACGCCCTTAGGAGGCCGAATATGTAAAATTTTAAAATGTTTGTAATTTCAGCAATTTATGTAAAAATGACTTGTAAAACATTTCAGGTTGATTGTACGTGCTAAAAAGGTGAATTCTGTGTTATTTTTATGTGAAAATTCCTGTGTATAAGTGAAATAATAATAGTTTTGTATAAGAAATTTAAAAGTGTTTTAAATAGTGAAATAAATAGAGAAAATGTAAATTAAACTATTGTATTAGTTAACATATGTATAAATTCAAGTGGGAAACATTGTTTTAACTTTCTGTGTTAAATATTTAAGAAGTTCGGATTTTGAATTTGTGATTAAAATAGGCATATTTTGTTTTATAAATTAAAGGATTTTTGTGATACGAGAAAATAATATATATCATGGTGTAGATATTAATGATTTCTTAAATTTACGCGAACACTACACATTGAATAAAACTAAATTTACGGATTTTATCGCGTTTATTTCACTACTTTTACTTATTTTTAATTCCCGACGTTTCGGGTGCTTTACAGCAACCATGGTCACGGGGGGGACTGAGATGTTTGACGTCCCAATGTCATAGTTAGTCCGGCTACCTTCAGTTTTTGAATATTAATTTTTGGTCCGATTTACGCAAAACGAGCTTATAGTATCATGAAGTCTTGCAGTGGTATGCTTAGGTTTGGGTTTAATTTTGTTAATTATAGGATCCCAAGCAGGTGGCAGCACCCATCCATCTTCTCTATTGAAATTTGGATGTTTTTTAATTTCAATAGCCTCGCGTATCATCCTTGGTAGGAAAACCACAAATTCTAGCAAAAGAATAAACCACAAATTCTAGCAAAAGAACACCGATTCCTACCAAGGATGATACGCGAGGCTATTGAAATTAAAAAACATCCAAATTTCAATAGAGAAGATGGATGGGTGCTGCCACCTGCTTGGGATCCTATAATTAACAAAATTAAACCCAAACCTAAGCATACCACTGCAAGACTTCATGATACTATAAGCTCGTTTTGCGTAAATCGGACCAAAAATTAATATTCAAAAACTGAAGGTAGCCGGACTAACTATGACATTGGGATGTCAAACATCTCAGTCCCCCCCGTGACCATGGTTGCTGTAAAGCACCCGAAACGTCAGGAATTAAAAATAAGTAAAAGTAGTGAAATAAACGCGATAAAATCTGTAAATTTAGTTTTATTCAAGGTGTAGATATTGTTTTGTGCTACCTAAATAGATAACTTGTATTTGTGTATGATTTATGTGAATAAAGAAATTAAGTGAAACGTGAGAGAGTAATAGTACAAATTCATGTTGTTAAGTTGCGCAGGCACGCGAATGGCGCGGCTCACTTTCGAGTATATTTCTGGGGGTAGCTTAGTGAACGGGTTTTATTGCAATTCGTTCGGGGAATTAGTTCGGAAAAATAAGAAAATCCTTCGGGAAAAGTGAAAAACCAGCAGTCAATAAGAAGAAAAAGTGTAGGGAAGTGATAGGGAAAAGTGATTACTCTCTCACGGAACGGTTTGAAGATAATTGCTGTTTTATTCCCAAGTAATTCATCCCTAAAGTTATACAGTCCACATCGAAGAATTAAGGCGTCGGGACCGGGACGACTTCGGAAGACCCGTAATCCCCGTCTGAACCTACTTGCTGAAAAAGAAAGAGGTTATCGCCCTAGTGTGTTACTCCGTTGCGGAGATCACATACGTTGTTCCCGAACCCAACGTAGGCGTTATAGGAGGCCGGATCGAGAGAAGCCTCGATTCCTCCCTTCTGTTTCTTAATCGAAAGTCGAGTTCCGCTTGGTTCTTTTTCAATTGGACCTTCGGAGCCGGATTAAAAGGACCACCCGAACCCCGCCAGCTGGATCAAGGAACCAGCTGTGGACTGCTGGTTGTGGAAAAGAAGACCTTCGGAGCCGAGTGAAGATCAGCAACCGAAGGAAGCCGGAGGTTTGAGCTGAAGCAACAGGATCAAATGCCAGAAGACCAGGTCAGCGCAGTAGGACTGGACCTGGAACTACCGGAAGAAAGAAAACCGGGATTGCGGCTTGGGGCGTGTGCTCGCATGGGGAATGCATCGCAGCCAGACGCAGGTGCCTTGTGAAGGCACTCATCGTGGCCAAGCAGGGCTTGGCAATTTTCCTGTCGGGCAAGTGTGCTAGGCATTTTCCTGTCGGACGATCGTGTCCGGCATTTCCTGTCGGGCAAGCGTGTCCGGCATTTCCTGTCGGGTCATTAGAGGGTGCAAGAAGAAGAAGCATCCACCGCTGCTTCTGCCAGGCGAGGGTGCTCGTGGGCACCTGACTGCATCGCGGCCGGAGGAGGACGCTTGGACGAGGCGTCACCGGCGACTGGGCGACGAAGCGCAGCATACATCCCGACCACCTAACGGTGCCAAAGGGTCGGGCTCTGGCACAACACCTTCGGGTGGAGCAGTTCTCTCGAGCGAGACTGCGCTCCTAAACGTTTCCTCCATTCCATTCCTGAACGACTCCATCCCTGGACGGCTCACCTCGGTAGGCCCCGTTCAGGATTGATAGGGCTGATAGGGCTGTTAGGGTGGTAGTAAGAATGTAGGGTTGGGAGATAAAGGGGGGGGAGGGGTAGTGGGGTTAGGTTGGGACGTAGAAGGGTTGTAGGTAAGGGGTTGTAGGGGCCATAGGGACAGTTAGGGACTGTAGGCCAACAATCACCTTCCTGCAAGATGAAGAAGGCACAAGACCAGACAGGGAGAAGCGAAGGATGCAGGACAAGAACAGGGCTCTCAAGAAAAGCTAAAGAGGCGGAATCATCCGGAGCGACCACAGCTACTGCTTCGAGTGGAACAACTCCTTCAAGTGGTGCCACCACCGATACGTCCACATGCACGTGAAACCCAGGGACGTCCATGGCAACGACAAGCAACAGGACGGACACCAGTGGTACGCAGGCCAGCACCGCACAACAATCCGTTATATCCAGGAGTGAAACGGTAGTCGAAAAAGTAGGTCAAAGGACCGAAGAAGCGGCATCGTCAAGGACAGTAATAACAAGGGCAAACTAGTGACAAAGAGTCACAGAGACGTAGTAGGTCATCGCGATCAGCGAGGCTGAAAGCCGAATTAGAGGCGCGGATTAAATTCGAACGCTCAGAGATCGAACGAGCACAGACAGCTGCTGCTTCAGCCAAGTCTCAATTGGAGTTGGCACGACTCAACCGAGAAGAGGAGATCGACTCGAGTGAGGATGATGAAGAGCGGAATACTCAGGTGGAACCTTTCGTAAGGAGTTGGGTTCAGCAGACCATAATGAGCGCGCCGGTTAGTGTAGCACAACCGGATATTACTGATAAGGAAGCGTGTAAAGGATCACGCCGCAAAGGGGCGGAGATCGAGCGCAACCAAGGAAATGCACAGAAAACACACGCGAGTGAGGTGTCAGAATTGACCGAAGCGATTGTGAGTGCAATAAAAATAGCGGGTAAAGATAAGTCTTCCCAGCTTCATTTCCTCCAGGAATTACCGGTGTTCGATGGAGACCCGGGTGAATGGATAATTTTCAAAACGGTGTTTGAAGACACGAGAAGCCAATTTTCAGGGGTGCAAAATGTTGCACGCCTTAGGAGGGCATTAAAGGGCACCGCTAAAGAGGCGGTAAAGTCGCTGTTATTTACTCTGTGTGAACCGGAAGAAATAATGAACGCTCTCGAAAGAAGATTCGGTAGGGTTGAGATGCTCATTCTAGCCGAAATCGAGAATGTAAAGCGTATGCCAAGATTGGCAGAAGATTGCCGGAATATAGGATCTTTTGCAAGTCGTATTACGAACGTGGTTGCCACGATACAAGCGTTGAATCAACCACAGTACTTATACTCACCGGAGTTAGTGAGCCGCATAGTGGAGAAACTCGGAACTATGATTAAATTTAAATGGTTTGAATATCGAGCTCAGTATCCTTTGGAGCCAGAGTTACAGAAGATGGCCAAGTTTTTAAATTTATTGAGTGAACAATTTGGAACGTCCTTAAGCAATGAAAATGCGCCTGAAAAAAGGAAGCGTCCTGAATTCAGGAAGCAAACTGTACACACTGCAAAGGGAGGTGTACGCAGCTGTGCCGTGAGCGAGCGCTATATGCGCCGAAGTAATTCGAGCGAGCGTCTAGAACGCCGAAATAGTAAAGGGCACAACCGACAAGTGGTTATGACAACCCAGGATAAGCCTGTAAGTCGGGTAACACATAAGTGTGTTATATGCAACAAGGAGCACTCTATAGTGAGTTGTTACAAGTTTAAGGACATGAATATTCGCGAGAAATGGGAAGCGGTCAAAAAAGCGAGAGTATGTTTCCAATGTTTGTCACCTAACCATAGGAGGTTAGAGTGCAAAGCGAAAAAATGTGGTGTAGAGGGATGTAGAATGTCACATCATCGAATGCTACACCGATACCCCAATGAAAATACCTCGCCACAATGGGGACGAGGGGGGTAAAGATGCTCAGATTACAACTGTTAGTACAGTGAATGCACTGGCATGTGCATACTTAAAGATTATACCGGTCGAGTTGTATGGACCTAGAGGAAAGGTCAAGACAACAGCTCTTCTGGATGAGGGATCGACCATGACACTCATAGAGGAGTGTATGGCTCAGAAATTAGCGCCTCGCGGACGTAAAGAGGGATTAAGTATCGAAGCCGTGGGAGGTAAGCGAATTAACGACGACAGTTCGTATCGCTTAAACGTTAAGATAAAAGGCATTTACTCGAGCGACTTAGAAGAGATAAGTGTACAAACAATTAAGTCACTTAACCTTTCTCCTCAGTCGGTAAGCCGAGAATTGTTGCAACGGTGTTCTCATTTGACACCGATTAAGGATGAGTTGATGTATGAGAGGTCCAAACCTACCATATTAATTGGTCAGGACAATTGGCATCTCATAGTTACTCGTGAATTAATTTCAGGAGGTAAGAACCTACCTGTAGCATCGCTCACCAAACTTGGATGGGTTTTACATGGTCACATATCGGGTGGTATTAAACCGATCAAGATCGTTAACCACATTTCCACCAAGAAGGAGGAAGATATGGATAAATTGATCAAGGATTATTTTAGTTTGGAATCTCTGGGAGTGTCGGCTAGAAAGCCCGCGAATGACCCAGAAGAACGAGCTTTAAATATTTTGAACAAAACGGTACGTCGTATACCTAATAATAGGTACGAGACTGCTTTGTTATGGCGCACAGACAATGAGTGCATGCCGTCGAATAGAGCGCAGGTTGAAAGTCGCCTGTTAAAATCGCCAAAGGGCGTAAATGCGTTAAGAAAGCAAGAACCGTTAAGTCTACCCGACTACGGACGATTTAGCAGCTTTAAGAAATTCCTTGGGGCAACTACACGCACCTTACAAGCGGTAGAAAAATTCAAGAGTTTAAGAAAGTCGGTTAAAGGACCCGACGACGCAGCCGAAAAGTCGGTTATGTGTTCCAACAAAGTTTTAGCAAAGTCGGTTAAAGGACCCGATGGCGCGTTGGACATAGCGCTCTTGAAAAAAGCGGAATTACTAATTTGGAAGTTCGTTCAAGACGAGTGTTTTTATTCGGAAATAAAATGCTTGAAAGCAGGCAAAAGTGTTGAAAGAAGTTCACGCTTAAGTAAATTATCTATGGAAATAGGAGAAGATAACTTACTCCGTTTAAATGGACGTTTACCTTTCAAGTCTAATTTGACCGAGGAAAGTAGAAAACCTGTCATATTGGACGGTAAACACGAAATCGTTAAAATGATGATTAGAGAATTTCATCATCATTTTGGACATACCAATCACCAGACGGTGATGAATGAGGTGAACCAGAAATTTTATGTCTTGAACTTACGTAATGTAGTACGAAGTGTGTCACATCATTGTCAGTGGTGCAGGACATACAGGTCAAAACCGCAGAACGTGCCACAAGGAAATATTCCTCTGGAGAGAATAGCTCATCATGAACCACCTTTTACATGCTCAGCTGTGGATTATTTCGGTCCTATGAGTGTGACTATAGGAAGGCGACACGAAAAACGTTGGGGTGTTTTATTCACGTGTCTGACTACCAGAGCAGTACATCTGGAATTAGCAGCCTCGTTGACACCAGCGTCAATGATAATGGCGTTGAGGCGATTTATCGCCAGAAGAAGAAAACCAGCCGTTATATACAGCGATAACGGGACAAATTTCAAAGCTGCTAATAAAGAATTATTGAAAGCATGCGAAGAATGCCATAAGAGCATGAAAATTAAGTCATTTAAGAAATATATTAAATGGAAATTTATACCTTCGGGAGCACCGCACATGGGTGGCGCCTGGGAGAGGTTAGTAAGATCGATTAAAATTGCGTTGACCGCTACGCTCAGAGAAAGGAGCCCACGAGAGGAAATTCTACATACGTTGCTTTTAGAAGCAGATCACACAGTAAATTCCAGGCCTCTAGTAACATTCAGTATGGATAGTCCTGAAGAGGGTTTGACACCCAATCATTTTCTTTTGGGACGCTCATGTGGTGATCGACCACCTGGATTATTTCTAGAGCAGCATCTGACGGGTCAACTCAATTGGAAAGCTGCACAGAGGTTAGCCGACCATTTTTGGACAAGGTGGCTGAAGGAATACATGCCTACCTTAATACCGCGAACAGGTAATAACGGAAAGTTCATTGAACCTAAAGAAGGCAATATTGTTTTGATAATAGATCATTCGTTGCCACGAAATACGTGGCCGAAAGGCAAAATTAGTAGAACGTTACCGGGACCAGACGGTCACACCAGAGTGGTTGACGTCATTACTAGCACAGGTATCTTGAGGAGACCTACATCCAGAATAATAGTCCTGGTACCCGCGACGCCTCCCTACACGCACGCTGCGTAGGCCTCTTGCGAGGCGTCTACGAAGCAGTGGAGTTCACAAGCCACCGGAGATTGGCATAAACCATGCCTAGGCACGCGCACTGAAAGCAGCGCATTTAAATCATCAGTCAACTTTACCCATGCCCTTTTTATGTTGGGGGGTACTTCCTCATCCCAACTTAGCTTGAGTTGCCACAATTTTTGTAACAAGACTTTGAGTGTGATTGTACAAGCACTGATAAGACCTAAAGGGTCGAATATTTTACACGTATTGGATAGAATTTGACGTTTCGAGATTTTATCATCATTTTGATTTAAATTTACGCCAAACGTAAAAGTATCGCTGTCCGGTGTCCAGCGTACGCCTAACATACTTGACTGTTTAAGTTTAAGTTTACTTAAATCGAGTGATTCAGACTCTGCATAGTCAGTAAATATTTGAGGACAATTGCTGCGAAATTTATGCAGGGGAAAACAGCCAGAATTAAACACCTTGATGACGTCTTTACATATGCGAGATAAAGTATCTTCGTTGTCCGCACCCGTCAATAAATCGTCCATGTAGCAATCTTTTTTAATGACTTCAGCTATCAACGGGTCCGGGCATTCAAGTGCTAATTGCAAAAGACATCTAGTGCTTAAATAAGGTGCCGAGGCTGTCCCGTATGTCAGCGTATTTAATTGCCACGTCTGAAGAGGTTGAGTTTCGTCATCTCGCCATAATATCATTTGTAGATGGCGTTGTTCTTCATTTATTAATATTTGTCGGTAACACTTTTGTATGTTACCAGTAAATACGTATTTATGTTGCCTGAATCTAACTAAAATATTGAATAAGTCATCCTGAACGACTGGGCCGACGTATTGAATATCGTTAAGGGATTTCGATGACTTAGTTTTAGCCGAGGCATTGAAAACGACCCGCACTGGTGTAGTCTCGCTATCCTTACGAATCACAGGATGATGCGGGAAATAAGATCCGAATTCAGGTTTGTTTACCTTTGAAAGATGACCTAACGTTTTGTATTCGTGTATAAAATTGTGATATTGTTGCTTTAACTTAGGTAGTTTGTTTAATTTTTTTTTCAAGGTTTTAAAAACACTTAGCAGCCATCTTATAAGAATAACCGAGTGACGTTTCAGGTTCCTCTTTCAACGGCATGGAGACTGAAAATCTACCACTAGATAGCCGGTAGGTATTTTTTTTAAAGTGTTCTTCACAAAATTCGTCATCAGCTGACAAGGATAAGTTTGCGGAAGGGAGTTCTTCAATAACCCAGAACTGCGTTAATTTGTCACTGATTTCTTTAGTAAAGTGACACCGGATTGGATGAGTCCATTTTGATGAATGCATGTTTAATGGGCCAGCCACTAGCCAACCAAGGTGAGTATTTTGAAGAATACGCATATTAGGGCCTAGAGGTATCTTTTCAGGACACATAATGTCGTAAAATATTTCAGCACCCAGCAACATGTCGACATCAGCTGGTTGACAGAATTGTGGGTCAGCAAGCTCGATGTGATCAGGTAATTTTAATTGAGTGATGTCAACCGGCATGTTAGGTAAAAGACCAGTTATTTGCGGAACGACTAAACAATGCAAGGTTACACAGAACTCGTTGGATAAGGAGGAGATATTTACATCACACCGATCTGAAATAGGTACTTGAACATTGTTAATGCTCGATATAATTAATGAATCGGAGTTACGATTAGCTAATCCAATTTTATGTTTCAAGTTTTCAGTTATGAAGGATGATTGACTGCCAGCATCAAGAAGGACGCGTGCAACGTAAGTGTTGGCGACGCGCCTATAAGAATATTTCAGTTTATCAAGTCAACCGATGACGAATAACTTTTCAAAGACTCATTGTCCAATAGAAATGTTCTGATAAGAAAATGCTTAGTTAAATCTTAAAGAAATGTCGAATTAATGATATAAAGGTCTTGGGTTCGACTCCCAGGCCGGACTAGTTTACTGTTTTCTAAGTAATATCTTTCAATAAATTCATATAGGGAATTTTATGTTATGTTACCGGATTTGTTCCCCGGTTGAAATCGTCTTTCCAACGATGTGAATTCAAAGGAATATTAAAGTGAAGTTAGAGATCGGATTTGTTCCCCGGTCGAGATGATCACTCTGTGCATAAACAGAATTAACGGAAGTTAATTGCATAAGTATTGTCTTGTATAAGTATGATACGTTTTGTACGAAAACAAATGCCTATTTGTTATGATTGATTAATGAAAATATTCACTTGTATTGTTATCTGATAAGAAACATGATAACTGATAAGAATCTTATCAGAGATAGTTTCCTACAGTTTGAAAATTGTGTAGAAGCACTTATTTATCTAATATTGTTAAAATTAGTGTATTTCAGACTTTCATTTTTTCTGATAGCCGAGAGCCGTGCAAAGTTATTTGTTCAAATAGTGTGAGTTCACGGAAGCACGCTGGCCACGCCCTTAGGAGGCCGAATATGTAAAAATTTAAAATGTTTGTAATTTCAGCAATTTATGTAAAAATGACTTGTAAAACATTTCAGGTTGATTGTACGTGCTAAAAAGGTGAATTCTGTGTTATTTTTATGTGAAAATTCCTGTGTATAAGTGAAATAATAATAGTTTTGTATAAGAAATTTAAAAGTGTTTTAAATAGTGAAATAAATAGAGAAAATGTAAATTAAACTATTGTATTAGTTAACAAATGTATAAATTCAAGTGAGAAACATTGTTTTAACTTTCTGTGTTAAATATTTAAGAAGTTCGGATTTTGAATTTGTGATTAAAATAGGCATATTTTGTTTTATAAATTAAAGGATTTTTGTGATACGAGAAAATAATATATATCATGGTGTAGATATTGTTTTGTGCTACCTAAATAGATAACTTGTATTTGTGTATGATTTATGTGAATAAAGAAATTAAGTGAAACGTGAGAGAGTAATAGTACAAATTCATGTTGTTAAGTTGCGCAGGCACGCGAATGGCGCGGCTCACTTTCGAGTATAGTTCTGGGGGTAGCTTAGTGAACGGGTTTTATTGCAATTCGTTAAGGATCTCCTAGGTGTGTGTTGCTTGCAGTATACAGTGGCTGCAAATAACCGCCGGTACGACAAACTCCGCCCACGTCGAGTCCCGCGATTCCGTGAGGCGTCGAGGTCACCGGCCCCTAGGTGATTCTTAGCACTTTATGCGTTGCGTGCATCTAGTGCCTAGTCGCGTCATAAAGTGCCACCGTTGCACTTCCCCCAACCCTTTTGGTGTACAAAAGGGGTAGGCAGTGCCCAGAGTGTCGATAGCCACAAACTTTTATTACCATACCATATTATAGACAGGGCCTTTTAGAGTTCGACTGACGTTAGGGTTATTAACATGTCAGGTAGGGATAAGGGGGAGCCACCCCCTTCAATAAGAAAACCACCATATAAAAGAACAGGTGTGTTGGATCGACCACTGGTTGTGAGGGATCTGTCGAACCCGGAACGCACGAGGGTCGTGTCCTCCTTCTCACAGATCCCCCAACGAAAACCCGTCTCGCCACGGAAGGAGCCCGCACCGGGTGCTGTGCTCACGCCGGCCGTATCTGAGCATACGGCCAGGCAAGAACCACCGCCCCAGCAGCAGCGAGCAGCGAAAACGGCTAGACGCCATACTCCACCGGAGACCGAAGCCTCTTTATATGAAAAGAGGCAAAGGATTGGCTCCCAACTGTCCTCCGACGAAGCACCGTCCACATCGGAGGAGGATGATGATTACCACCATCGGGTGACGCAGAAGAAGGTGATGAGATCACCACCAAAATCACCATCTCCACCGCAACTCCCCCGCCGCTCCATATCGCCGGACCGACGAAGCCGAGATTTGGCCCAGTATGAGCAGGGGGGTGAAGAATCCTACAGTTGGGGGTCCACTACATATGCCACCCTCGCTGCATCCGCCGGCCGGTCCTCTCCGGCGGCAACGACCAATCCGTCCGGGCTTCCACAGGACGATGGCCAACGGCCATCTACCAGTTATGCCCATATGGTAGCTGCACCAGCAGTACCACGACCACCTTCGGCGGCAGTGCCAACAGAAAAGCCTGCCGACCAAGATAAGACCCGCTACCCGCCCATAGTGGCAGAATGCCTACCGGATTGGACGAGGCATTTTAAGGAGCTCAATAGAATGTTGGGCCACCCCTTGAATGCCCGTCCATTCGGGAAAGGCGTGAGATTCACCCCGCAAAGTGCAAAAGAATTCAGGACAGTCCAACGATATATGATCGAGTTGACTAAAGAAGTACCAACACTATCGTGGTATTGCTATACCCCGGAAGAGGACAAGCCCACTAAAGTGGGCATCCGGGGTCTACCAATGGGCACGGACACCAAGGACATAGAGGAAGCTATTAAGGCAAAAGGCTTCCCCGTCAAATATGTCAAAGCTATCCCACCGCGTAGAAGCAGACCTGGCTGCATATACTTTGCCCAATTTGACCACCTGAGCCTGGAGCAGCTCAAAGAACTTTACACAATCGACGAACTCCTCTTTATGAGAGGAGTAGTCATCGAGGCCTGGCAAAGGAAAGTAGGACCGGCTCAATGCCACCGCTGCCAGGCCTTCGGCCACGCATCCGCAAACTGCTTCAGGCCAGTGAGATGCGTGCGCTGTGCCGGGGAGCACATTGCAAGCCTTTGCCCTCGGGGTAGAGAGGAACAACCTACATGTGCCAATTGTGGTAAAAACCACACGGCAAACGACCGCCGCTGTCCAGTCCTGAGGAGGACTGCAAGGAGGCAGGGGATAACCTTACCGGGGTTACTCCCGGAGGCACCCAAAAAGACCTCCCAGAGTCGCCCGAAGGCTGTAACCATTCAGCAAGACGGGTGGGCTACCATTACTGGGAAGGGCAGGCAACCAGCCCCCCCCCCCCACCCGTAATACCTAAAGAAACGGTGGAACCCGCGGAGATAAGGGCAACCACCGGGGCGACTCTTCAGCCCCCCGCCAATCCTGCCACAGAACGGCAACCCTCCAAGAAGAGGAGGCGGGAGAGGAACAGGAAGAAGTCGCAGCCTCCTCAGGCTGTAACCTCTACCCCGACACCAACTGCACCAGTAGCCTCCCAGGCGCAGGTTACTAGGGAGAGAACTAGGAGCATGGGTGGAATGCCAGAAAGGGCTGAACATAGAGCCCGCTCTGCTGGAAGAGCACGCCCCACCCAAAAGCACAGTGAGCAAATCCAGGACACCCAACTCCCGAGACAACTGCCAACGCCTTCCCACAGGAGAACACCTACCACCGGCCTCGAAACAGCAGACGCAATCCAGCGTCTGGTTGGTATTGCCATCGAGATCGGTACGCAGGTCCTGGCAGATATCAGGACCGGGACAGACCCAATCACAGCCATTATGAAGGCGCTGGCAAACCTCCTAGCCCGGCACTATGGAGGAGAGTAACCTGCGCCTCCTATACTGGAACCCGGACGGTATACAGCAGAAGCTGCATGAACTCCGCACTGTTGCTCAGCAACAGGATCTGCACGTCATCTTGCTGGGAGAAACGAAGCTCAACCCAAGAACGCACATAAAGTTGCCCAATTACCACCTGTACAGAAGGGACGAGGTCACTGCTCAAGGGGCTGCCTACAGAGGGACGGCAGTTCTAGTGAGGAGGGACATCGTCCACCAGGAACTGGAATTACCACCATACCAGTCAATGCGTTCTATCGGCATAAAAATGGAGGCGGCGGGCGAGGAACTTAAGATCTATGCAGCATACCGCCCGCCAGGGACTCCATTTTGCCCCTCAGACATCCGGACAATAATGGAAGGCGACACGCCCACTATCGTCGCCGGGGACCTAAACGCCAAACACCCGGCGTGGGGGTCCAGAGTGATCACCCCGCCGGGTCGTGAACTTTACAATGATGCGGAAGACAACAACTATGACGTTTTAGGTCCCGAGGAGCCAACGCACATCCCGTCCAACTCTCGGCAGTATCCGGATGTATTGGACATCGTGCTCTCCAGGAACATCAACTACCCAGTAGTGGTAGAGGTGCTATACGACCTGAGCTCACAGCACCTCCCGATTCTGATAACCCTTGGCACAAAGGCGGTGACTACGCCGCCCAGAGCAACCAAGACACGTGTCGACTGGAGGCGCTACGCACAACACCTGCAAGCGAGACCTCCAGCACACATGCCTATAAGCACAGCGGACGACGTAGAGGCCGCTGCTACTAGAATAACTAAAAACATCCAAGAGGCCCTCAACGCGGCCTCTACGATCGTCCCGATAACAACAAGGCGTGACGATCTGCCGCGTGAGATAAGCGTGCAGATCAAGCGCAAAAGAGCGCTAAGAAAGCTCTGGGCGCGTACTCGCTGCCCCAGAATAAAAACGCAACTAAACACCGTATAGGAGGAGCTGTCGGTGGCAGTCCAGGCCTACAGAGGAGAGGCCTGGGAGCGGCGCATATGGAAAGCGGATGAGCATGATGCGTCGCTCTATAAACTGAACCGACAGCTGACAAAAACTAGACTTCCCGTTTGCCCACTGACCAACAGTGTGGGCGAACGTTGCTATGATGCCAAGGGCAGAGCGGATATCCTGGGAGAGCACTTCGAGGGGCAATTTATGCCGAACCCAGCGAGTGCGGAGTTCATGGAGCTTCATGCCCGGAAGGAAAGCCGCGTACAGGAATTCCTGTCGTCGCCCGCGCCACCTCTTGCAGGAGAGTGGTTCATCTCCCCCGCTGAACTGCGGAGGACAGTAACCCGCCTGCAACCGAGGAAGGCGCCTGGGCACGATAGGATTACCAACGCTGCACTCCGACAGCTGCCCAATAAAGTCCTAGTAGAGATTGGTCGACTCTACAATGGGATATTGCGGACATCCCACTTCCCGGAGGAATGGAAAAAAGGCAAAATTATCGTCTTGCCGAAACCCGGGAAGGACAGGCGTAAAGCTTCCAGCTACAGGCCGATTACGCTATTACCACACATAGCTAAACTGTTCGAAAGATTGCTGCTAAGACGCCTCCGTCCGTGCATCCAACTTCGGGCGGAGCAGCACGGATTCAGGAGGGGTCACTCTACAGTCACACAGCTGACTAGAGTGCTGCACCTGCTTGCGGCAGAGTACAATCGCGGCCGCATATCGTTGGGCGTCTTTCTCGACATCGAGAAGGCGTTCGACCGGGTGTGGCACTCCGGATTATTATACAAACTACACGAGCAGACCAGTGTCCCCCCTGCTATGTTGCGGTTAATGGCGTCTTTCCTGGAAGACAGGAAGTTTTATGTCTGCATAGAGAACGCCGAGTCCGCAACAAAATCCATCAGAGCCGGCGTTCCACAGGGCAGCTGTTTGTCTCCAGTCCTGTACGCGGCTTATACTAACGATATACCCACATTGGCAGGCAGGCTGCAAGAATGGGAGGACGACGTTGAGCTGGCGCTATACGCGGACGATAGCGCCTATTTCACCTCGTCCAGAAGAGCCCATATAGCCACTGCCAAAATGCAGCGTCTGCTGGACCTGCTGCCACCATGGCTAAATGAGTGGAGGATGGTTGTCAACGTTGGTAAGACAACCGCTCTGCTCACTCGTCGCCTTAGGAACTTACCACCACCACTGACTCTCAACGGCCAGGAGATAGCGTATGAGAAGGCCGTGACTTACCTTGGGTGCCGGATCGACCGGGCGCTGCGCATGACTGCGCACGTCGACTTCGTCGTCCGCAAGGCCAGATGTGCGCGGGCGATGCTCCGTCCGGTCCTGGCATCCAAACTACCATTGAAGACTAAGATCCGGATATACAAGATGTATATCCGGACTATTACCACCTACGCTGCTCCGGCCTGGTACGCGCTCCTGAGCACAACCCAGAGGCGGCGACTGCAGGCCCAGCAGAATCTGACATTAAGGACGATTGTCGGAGCAGGTCGTTACGTCCGGAACGACGTAATAGCAGCCGACTTAAAAGTCGAGAGCATCACCGACTTCGTGGCCCGGATGGCGCGCGGCTTGTTCGACCGTGCTGACAACGGGCCACACGAACATCTCAACGGCTTTGCGCCGTTGCACACTCGGCCACCGGACGGGCGACCTCTTCCAAGAGAACTCCTCTCTATATGTGATTAGAGAGTCGAGTAACAACCCACAATGCCGCTGAAAGGCCAACTTTGACTTTCAACCGGATAACCTCTCTTTTTCCGTAGTAGGTTAACTACGGAAAAATTATTACTATACACATCGGATAGACAACCTCCTAATTTTCCATAGTCGGGTAAACGACTATGGAAAAATATTCACCACATACGGATATTCCGGATATGAAAGAAGCCACCTACAATAATAGGTGAAGAAAAGGACTGCCCCATAGTAATGGGGCATGAGGATCGTCCGGGCAATGGGGTTTACCCCGAGGTCCGATACCTGTATTGCACCTCGGTGCAATCAGACGACAAACTGGTGGTGCAATTCGTTCGGGGAATTAGTTCGGAAAAATAAGAAAATCCTCCGGGAAAAGTGAAAAACCAGCAGTCAATAAGAAGAAAAAGTGTAGGGAAGTGATAGGGAAAAGTGATTACTCTCTCACGGAACGGTTTGAAGATAATTGCTGTTTTATTCCCAAGTAATTCATCCCTAAAGTTATACAGTCCACATCGAAGAATTAAGGCGTCGGGACCGGGACGACTTCGGAAGACCCGTAATCCCCGTCTGAACCTACTTGCTGAAAAAGAAAGAGGTTATCGCCCTAGTGTGTTACTCCGTTGCGGAGATCACATACGTTGTTCCCGAACCCAACGTAGGCGTTATAGGAGGCCGGATCGAGAGAAGCCTCGATTCCTCCCTTCTGTTTCTTAATCGAAAGTCGAGTTCCGCTTGGTTCTTTTTCAATTGGACCTTCGGAGCCGGATTAAAAGGACCACCCGAACCCCGCCAGCTGGATCAAGGAACCAGCTGTGGACTGCTGGTTGTGGAAAAGAAGACCTTCGGAGCCGAGTGAAGATCAGCAACCGAAGGAAGCCGGAGGTTTGAGCTGAAGCAACAGGACCAAATGCCAGAAGACCAGGTCAGCGCAGTAGGACTGGACCTGGAACTACCGGAAGAAAGAAAACCGGGATTGCGGCTTGGGGCGTGTGCTCGCATGGGGAATGCATCGCAGCCAGACGCAGGTGCCTTGTGAAGGCACTCATCGTGGCCAAGCAGGGCTTGGCAATTTTCCTGTCGGGCAAGTGTGCTAGGCATTTTCCTGTCGGACGATCGTGTCCGGCATTTCCTGTCGGGCAAGCGTGTCCGGCATTTCCTGTCGGGTCATTAGAGGGTGCAAGAAGAAGAAGCATCCACCGCTGCTTCTGCCAGGCGAGGGTGCTCGTGGGCACCTGACTGCATCGCGGCCGGAGGAGGACGCTTGGACGAGGCGTCACCGGCGACTGGGCGACGAAGCGCAGCATACATCCCGACCACCTAACGGTGCCAAAGGGTCGGGCTCTGGCACAACACCTTCGGGTGGAGCAGTTCTCTCGAGCGAGACTGCGCTCCTAAACGTTTCCTCCATTCCATTCCTGAACGACTCCATCCCTGGACGGCTCACCTCGGTAGGCCCCGTTCAGGATTGATAGGGCTGATAGGGCTGTTAGGGTGGTAGTAAGAATGTAGGGTTGGGAGATAAAGGGGGGGGAGGGGTAGTGGGGTTAGGTTGGGACGTAGAAGGGTTGTAGGTAAGGGGTTGTAGGGGCCATAGGGACAGTTAGGGACTGTAGGCCAACAATCACCTTCCTGCAAGATGAAGAAGGCACAAGACCAGACAGGGAGAAGCGAAGGATGCAGGACAAGAACAGGGCTCTCAAGAAAAGCTAAAGAGGCGGAATCATCCGGAGCGACCACAGCTACTGCTTCGAGTGGAACAACTCCTTCAAGTGGAGCCACCACCGATACGTCCACATGCACGTGAAACCCAGGGACGTCCATGGCAACGACAAGCAACAGGACGGATACCAGTGGTACGCAGGCCAGCACCGCACAACAATCCGTTATATCCAGGAGTGAAACGGTAGTCGAAAAAGTAGGTCAAAGGACCGAAGAAGCGGCATCGTCAAGGACAGTAATAACAAGGGCAAACTAGTGATAAAGAGTCACAGAGACGTAGTAGGTCATCGCGATCAGCGAGGCTGAAAGCCGAATTAGAGGCGCGGATTAAATTCGAACGCTCAGAGCTCGAACGAGCACAGGCAGCTGCTGCTTTAGCCAAGTCTCAATTGGAGTTGGCAAGACTCAACCGAGAAGAGGAGATCGACTCGAGTGAGGATGATGAAGAGCGGAATACTCAGGTGGAACCTTTCGTAAGGAGTTGGGTTCAGCAGACCATAATGAGCGCGCCGGTTAGTGTAGCACAACCGGATATTACTGATAAGGAAGCGTGTAAAGGATCACGCCGCAAAGGGGCGGAGATCGAGCGCAACCAAGGAAATGCACAGAAAACACACGCGAGTGAGGTGTCAGAATTGACCGAAGCGATTGTGAGTGCAATAAAAATAGCGGGTAAAGATAAGTCTTCCCAGCTTCATTTCCTCCAGGAATTACCGGTGTTCGATGGAGACCCGGGTGAATGGATAATTTTCAAAACGGTGTTTGAAGACACGAGAAGCCAATTTTCAGGGGTGCAAAATGTTGCACGCCTTAGGAGGGCATTAAAGGGCACCGCTAAAGAGGCGGTAAAGTCGCTGTTATTTACTCTGTGTGAACCGGAAGAAATAATGAACGCTCTCGAAAGAAGATTCGGTAGGGTTGAGATGCTCATTCTAGCCGAAATCGAGAATGTAAAGCGTATGCCAAGATTGGCAGAAGATTGCCGGAATATAGGATCTTTTGCAAGTCGTATTACGAACGTGGTTGCCACGATACAAGCGTTGAATCAACCACAGTATTTATACTCACCGGAGTTAGTGAGCCGCATAGTGGAGAAACTCGGAACTATGATTAAATTTAAATGGTTTGAATATCGAGCTCAGTATCCTTTGGAGCCAGAGTTACAGAAGATGGCCAAGTTTTTAAATTTATTGAGTGAACAATTTGGAACGTCCTTAAGCAATGAAAATGCGCCTGAAAAAAGGAAGCGTCCTGAATTCAGGAAGCAAACTGTACACACTGCAAAGGGAGGTGTACGCAGCTGTGCCGTGAGCGAGCGCTATATGCGCCGAAGTAATTCGAGCGAGCGTCTAGAACGCCGAAATAGTAAAGGGCACAACCGACAAGTGGTTATGACAACCCAGGATAAGCCTGTAAGTCGGGTAACACATAAGTGTGTTATATGCAACAAGGAGCACTCTATAGTGAGTTGTTACAAGTTTAAGGACATGAATATTCGCGAGAAATGGGAAGCGGTCAAAAAAGCGAGAGTATGTTTCCAATGTTTGTCACCTAACCATAGGAGGTTAGAGTGCAAAGCGAAAAAATGTGGTGTAGAGGGATGTAGAATGTCACATCATCGAATGCTACACCGATACCCCAATGAAAATACCTCGCCACAATGGGGACGAGGGGGGTAAAGATGCTCAGATTACAACTGTTAGTACAGTGAATGCACTGGCATGTGCATACTTAAAGATTATACCGGTCGAGTTGTATGGACCTAGAGGAAAGGTCAAGACAACAGCTCTTCTGGATGAGGGATCGACCATGACACTCATAGAGGAGTGTATGGCTCAGAAATTAGCGCCTCGCGGACGTAAAGAGGGATTAAGTATCGAAGCCGTGGGAGGTAAGCGAATTAACGACGACAGTTCGTATCGCTTAAACGTTAAGATAAAAGGCATTTACTCGAGCGACTTAGAAGAGATAAGTGTACAAACAATTAAGTCACTTAACCTTTCTCCTCAGTCGGTAAGCCGAGAATTGTTGCAACGGTGTTCTCATTTGACACCGATTAAGGATGAGTTGATGTATGAGAGGTCCAAACCTACCATATTAATTGGTCAGGACAATTGGCATCTCATAGTTACTCGTGAATTAATTTCAGGAGGTAAGAACCTACCTGTAGCATCGCTCACCAAACTTGGATGGGTTTTACATGGTCACATATCGGGTGGTATTAAACCGATCAAGATCGTTAACCACATTTCCACCAAGAAGGAGGAAGATATGGATAAATTGATCAAGGATTATTTTAGTTTGGAATCTCTGGGAGTGTCGGCTAGAAAGCCCGCGAATGACCCAGAAGAACGAGCTTTAAATATTTTGAACAAAACGGTACGTCGTATACCTAATAATAGGTACGAAACTGCTTTGTTATGGCGCACAGACAATGAGTGCATGCCGTCGAATAGAGCGCAGGTTGAAAGTCGCCTGTTAAAATCGCCAAAGGGCGTAAATGCGTTAAGAAAGCAAGAACCGTTAAGTCTACCCGACTACGGACGATTTAGCAGCTTTAAGAAATTCCTTGGGGCAACTACACGCACCTTACAAGCGGTAGAAAAATTCAAGAGTTTAAGAAAGTCGGTTAAAGGACCCGACGACGCAGCCGAAAAGTCGGTTATGTGTTCCAACAAAGTTTTAGCAAAGTCGGTTAAAGGACCCGATGGCGCGTTGGACATAGCGCTCTTGATAAAAGCGGAATTACTAATTTGGAAGTTCGTTCAAGACGAGTGTTTTTATTCGGAAATAAAATGCTTGAAAGCAGGCAAAAGTGTTGAAAGAAGTTCACGCTTAAGTAAATTATCTATGGAAATAGGAGAAGATAACTTACTCCGTTTAAATGGACGTTTACCTTTCAAGTCTAATTTGACCGAGGAAAGTAGAAAACCTGTCATATTGGACGGTAAACAAGAAATCGTTAAAATGATGATTAGAGAAGTTCATCATCATTTTGGACATACCAATCACCAGACGGTGATGAATGAGGTGAACCAGAAATTTTATGTCTTGAACTTACGTAATGTAGTACGAAGTGTGTCACATCATTGTCAGTGGTGCAGGACATACAGGTCAAAACCGCAGAACGTGCCACAAGGAAATATTCCTCTGGAGAGAATAGCTCATCATGAACCACCTTTTACATGCTCAGCTGTGGATTATTTCGGTCCTATGAGTGTGACTATAGGAAGGCGACACGAAAAACGTTGGGGTGTTTTATTCACGTGTCTGACTACCAGAGCAGTACATCTGGAATTAGCAGCCTCGTTGACACCAGCGTCAATGATAATGGCGTTGAGGCGATTTATCGCCAGAAGAAGAAAACCAGCCGTTATATACAGCGATAAAGGGACAAATTTCAAAGCTGCTAATAAAGAATTATTGAAAGCATGCGAAGAATGCCATAAGAGCATGAAAATTAAGTCATTTAAGAAATATATTAAATGGAAATTTATACCTTCGGGAGCACCGCACATGGGTGGCGCCTGGGAGAGGTTAGTAAGATCGATTAAAATTGCGTTGACCGCTACGCTCAGAGAAAGGAGCCCACGAGAGGAAATTCTACATACGTTGCTTTTAGAAGCAGAGCACACAGTAAATTCCAGGCCTCTAGTAACATTCAGTATGGATAGTCCTGAAGAGGGTTTGACACCCAATCATTTTCTTCTGGGACGCTCATGTGGTGATCGACCACCTGGATTATTTCTAGAGCAGCATCTGACGGGTCAACTCAATTGGAAAGCTGCACAGAGGTTAGCCGACCATTTTTGGACAAGGTGGCTGAAGGAATACATGCCTACCTTAATACCGCGAACAGGTAATAACGGAAAGTTCATTGAACCTAAAGAAGGCGATATTGTTTTGATAATAGATCATTCGTTGCCACGAAATACGTGGCCGAAAGGCAAAATTAGTAGAACGTTACCGGGACCAGACGGTCACACCAGAGTGGTTGACGTCATTATTAGCACAGGTATCTTGAGGACACCTACATCCAGAATAATAGTCCTGGTACCCGCGACGCCTCCCAAATGATGGTGCTAACGCACGGGGGGGAGATTGTTGGCGACGCGCCTATAAGAATATTTCAGTTTATCAAGTCAACCGATGACGAATAACTTTTCAAAGACTCATTGTCCAATAGAAATGTTCTGATAAGAAAATGCTTAGTTAAATCTTAAAGAAATGTCGAATTAATGATATAAAGGTCTTGGGTTCGACTCCCAGGCCGGACTAGTTTACTGTTTTCTAAGTAATATCTTTCAATAAATTCATATAGGGAATTTCATGTTATGTTACCGGATTTGTTCCCCGGTTGAAATCGTCTTTCCAACGATGTGAATTCAAAGGAATATTAAAGTGAAGTTAGAGATCGGATTTGTTCCCCGGTCGAGATGATCACTCTGTGCATAAACAGAATTAACGGAAGTTAATTGCATAAGTATTGTCTTGTATAAGTATGATACGTTTTGTACGAAAACAAATGCCTATTTGTTATGATTGATTAATGAAAATATTCACTTGTATTGTTATCTGATAAGAAACATGATAACTGATAAGAATCTTATCAGAGATAGTTTCCTACAGTTTGAAAATTGTGTAGAAGCACTTATTTATCTAATATTGTTAAAATTAGTGTATTTCAGACTTTCATTTTTTCTGATAGCCGAGAGCCGTGCAAAGTTAGTTGTTCAAATAGTGTGAGTTCACGGAAGCACGCTGGCCACGCCCTTAGGAGGCCGAATATGTAAAAATTTAAAATGTTTGTAATTTCAGCAATTTATGTAAAAATGACTTGTAAAACATTTCAGGTTGATTGTACGTGCTAAAAAGGTGAATTCTGTGTTATTTTTATGTGAAAATTCCTGTGTATAAGTGAAATAATGATAGTTTTGTATAAGAAATTTAAAAGTGTTTTAAATAGTGAAATAAATAGAGAAAATGTAAATTAAACTATTGTATTAGTTAACATATGTATAAATTCAAGTGAGAAACATTGTTTTAACTTTCTGTGTTAAATATTTAAGAAGTTCGGATTTTGAATTTGTGATTAAAATAGGCATATTTTGTTTTATAAATTAAAGGATTTTTGTGATACGAGAAAATAATATATATCATGGTGTAGATATTGTTTTGTGCTACCTAAATAGATAACTTGTATTTGTGTATGATTTATGTGAATAAAGAAATTAAGTGGAACGTGAGAGAGTAATAGTACAAATTCATGTTGTTAAGTTGCGCAGGCACGCGAATGGCGCGGCTCACTTTCGCGTATAGTTCTGGGGGTAGCTTAGTGAACGGGTTTTATTGCAATTCGTTCGGGGAATTAGTTCGGAAAAATAAGAAAATCCTTCGGGAAAAGTGAAAAACCAGCAGTCAATAAGAAGAAAAAGTGTAGGGAAGTGATAGGGAAAAGTGATTACTCTCTCACGGAACGGTTTGAAGATAATTGCTGTTTTATTCCCAAGTAATTCATCCCTAAAGTTATACAGTCCACATCGAAGAATTAAGGCGTCGGGACCGGGACGACTTCGGAAGACCCGTAATCCCCGTCTGAATCTACTTGCTGAAAAAGAAAGAGGTTATCGCCCTAGTGTGTTACTCCGTTGCGAAGATCACATACGTTGTTCCCGAACCCAACGTAGGCGTTATAGGAGGCCGGATCGAGAGAAGCCTCGATTCCTCCCTTCTGTTTCTTAATCGAAAGTCGAGTTCCGCTTGGTTCTTTTTCAGTAAGTCTTCTTAGTGTCAGGATTCGTAACCTTGACTGAAGCGGTACCCAAAAGAACCTGACTACATGATTGCACTGACAGGGTTTTAGGTATACTTGTTTTATTAGTATTGCTCGGACCTGCGAAAGTAGGCGAAGCCCTAGAACTCGTGTTGTTATCAATTATATTTTTATGCAACATTGTATTATGTTTACTATTACATAATCGACACGTACCTGAGTGGCACGCGCCGACTTCGTGACCCCTTCGCAGACAGTTAGTACAGAGTTTTAATCTTGCTACCTCGCTTAATTTTTTATCAAGTGTTAATGCCTTAAAAGACTCGCAATCAATTATTCTGTGCGCTTGGTCACAGAGCGGGCACGAAAAGCTTCTGGTTTGTTTCGGGGAACTGGAAGTGATAAAGGTTTTAGCAAACTTATGATTTGTAAATGAACCTCTATTGTCATTTTTTATTAGGCTATCTTTGCTAGAAGCTATGATATTCCTTTCACTTCGATTTGCTTGTGTGGTTTCGAGAATATCGGCCCTGTCCCTAAGGAATTTAATGAATTCACTTAATTGCGGCACTTCGGGCAACGTATTTCGGTACTCTTCCCACTTGCCGCTCGTGATTGAGTCTAATCTAGTAGATACCAAATAAATAATTAAAGCATCCCATTGGTCAATTGGTTGACCAAGCGTTTCCAATGCTCTCAGATTTTTTGTGACAATATCTATTAAATAACGAATCGACCTATGGGATTCCCTAGCCACAGGCTCGAGCTTGAACAACGCTTTCAAGTGGTTATTTATAAGAATTTTTTTATTATTGTACCTCTGGCGTAACAAGTCCCAAGCTACCTCATAGTTCTGCGACGTGAATTCAATGGACTTAATGACAAGAGCCGCGCTTCCTTCCAATGATGAACGTAGGTAGTGGAACTTGTTTATGTCAGGGACTGTGTCATTATTATGTATAAAAGATTCGAACATATCCCGAAATTCCAACCATGCAAAATAATTACCGTCGAAGGAAGGCAGTTTTATGATCGGTAACTTAATATTTAAATTCTCCTTATGAGAACAAGTCGTACTGTCTTTTCTTTTTTCGACGCTCTGTGGAATTTTTTTATGAAAGATTGAGCTGTCGAAATATTATGATAAAACTTAGTTTCAGTAGTCTCCCTCTCTACAAGCTGATCGTCTAAATCGGAGCACAATATTTCTACTTGAGTTTGACACCATTCAAACTCAATAAATAACGTTTCCACCTTCTCGAGTCGCAACTTGAGTTCGCTAACTTGGTTTATAGTTAACTCCTGAACGTTTGTTTTTATTAAAATATCAAGATAATTTTCGAATAAAGTTAATCGACCCCGGATCGAACCCCTTTGTTTTATCAGATGTTTTAATTTAACTTCTTCATCCACACTGTCACTACGATCCGACATTGTATTGACTTAAATACCTAAAGTACTGATTTATTTACTTAAAACAGTCTTGAATACTTTTATCGCAAAAGAAACTAATTTAATGTTTTTAATATTTTTCTTTAAATTAATGATAGTAGTTGTGTCAGAATACCTAACCTCTCACTAATAGTTACTCAAGATTTAAGTTTGTCAACCCGTAAGAACAAGCTAATGAATTAAGTAAAATAAATTGTGCATCAAACAAGACGAAAGAATGCAAGTGTCAGCAATCGTCGCCGGCGCAGCTGCGCTGCCCGCGTAGGTAGGTACTCGAATCAGCTGTTGCTAACTCGCCGCGTAGATGCAGTGAAGCAACGAATAATGCCACCCCGATAGTTTTCTGGAATAGTCGGCCAAAACAGGTTTAAGTTTATGTATAATAACGTGTGGAACGCTAGTAGGGACTCACAAGTGAAGAAGCTTAGGATAAGCTTGAAATAAGCAAATTTTAATTATAGCAGAATAATGACGATGCTTTTTTAAGAAAATAGAATGCTTATATTATTACAAAAACTCAGCAATAATAATGCGCAAGAGGAAAGCACTAGGTACTTTAAGCCTGCAATTGTTATGTACTAGTGTATTAGTTAATTATTTTATGCATAGAGTGACTTAGCTTATATTAAGAAGCTACAATCTTCGATATTTAAGGTTTATGTAAGGTAATAAATAACACTAGATGGATTTAAGCGTAAAAGAATGATAAGAAACACGGTAAGTATAGCAAGTAGGCAGTAAATACGGGCACAAAGCGGTAGATATAAAAGGTGCAAAATTCCAGAATACGTACTACCTAAATAAAAATTATTTTATATGAGTTTTCTGCATTTAAACTGTACGTTAAGTGAGTCAGGCAGAACAGACTCGCAACACAGCCCGTAAATGAATTAAATTAAGTAAAGTTTATTTATGTATTTTTATTGGGACAGTCGTCTTCAGAGCAAAGCAACACGGTGTAACACAAATTGAAACCCTACGGGAAAATAACGAAAAGGAATAGAAGGAAAGGCACTCCCCTGTGGCGATGTCTCGTAGCTCCACGTTGCGGTCGTCCAAAGGTCACTCCGCTTCCACTCCTTTGTTCCCGTTACGTTAGGTAGGTAAATACGGCGCGGTAACTTCACTCCCGAAGAGACAGTCCTGTCACGGTCGCCAATATTCTTGTAGGCGATTATGGTACAAGAAATAAAATTGATGTGTTGAAAATGTTTTTACTTGCAGATTAAATAATTATAACAATAATGGTTGCGCGTTCTCGTAATGCGTGATGGCAAGTGCCCGAGCGCCCTCGTTGGCAGCGGTCACCGCAGCCTTCCCCGCACGTCCGCCCCCCGCACCTCCTTCGCTATTGGCGTAGACACCAAATTTTTTTTAATTTTTAAGTCAGTTTTACATTTTCTTACACTTTTCAATAGACTAAGGAATATCACAAATTTATTATTGTTCGCGTTGCAAATACTATGTTTTCATGAAATATTATTTGCGTGTTAACGTTTTGAATTTCAGTCACATCCTCGCAAAGCTTTGCGCAAACGAAGCTTGTGGATTTAAAATGAAATAATAGAATGCGCTGAGTGAATGTACAAACAGTTTTCTCTCAGATTCACTACGCACGGGAATGGAATATTCTTTTATGATATTCTGAATCTGTTAATTTGTAAATTGATTATTAAAAACATTTATTAACATAAAATAAAAATACAGTAAGTATTATCGTAATAAAAGGTATGACTAAAAACCTAATTTATCACACAATCCTTCTCCTCCCAGTATAGTACTAAGAACGCTGACTGGTTTTCCTCGCTGAATGGCTATACTTAGCCTTTAAGCACCTGCTATCACTATCACTATATACTTGTTCAACATCTCACAGAGACCTACAAGTAATAGAGCTAAGCTGTAGTTTCATTACAGATGCAGCAAAATGTGGTCGAGTGGTTATAAGCTCACAGAATACCAGCGTAAAATAACAGCTTAATACTACAATATCTCGGTTCTTCTGTAAAAAAATATACGGCTTCCTGACCTAACTTTCACTGCAAACACATATGTAAAAAAGTTTAGGATATCAAAATGCTAACAGAATATTCAGGTGTAGGAGACAAATTTACTGACTGGCTAAAGCGATAAAAATTGAATCCCAATTCAAAACACGCAAAAAATATTCACGCCTGCAACTGAATAAGGGGAATAAAATAATGTTTGGGATTCTTTTATATCTGTAAAGCTACGCTTTGAGATGTCGTTAAATTTCAATAGAATATGCCAATGCTGGAATTATTGATTCCTCGAGTATGCTCTTATTGTGATTGCCCCTGTGTCTTCAAAAAAACTTTCCGAATTTAAAGAAACAAACGAACTTACAGATTACTTTTAATTATTTTTATTTTTTATAGGATAGGGTGACAAACGAGCACACAGTCCACCTGATGGTAAGTGGTTGCTGTGGCCCATAGACATCTACATCTATCCTCGATTACGAACCAAAATGTGGATGCGTTGTCACCCGTGAGGACTAAACTACGTGAGGACTTTTATAGAATGAAGTTGATAAACGAGCCAACAATTCACCCGATGGTAATTGGGTGCTGTGACGCATAGACATTTTCATTTATCCTCAATTAGTAAGCAAAATGCAGATGCGTTTTTACCCCTGAGGGCTAACATGCAATGGCTCATTCCAGTAAAATATGTCTACGGTTTTCGTCACACAAACGATCATAACTCATATGAAAGACAGCAGCAATAAGCTGCTATGAGCTGCTGCTTGTGAGAGAGCATGGTCCTTCGCGGTCGTGATGACTCATTCATGATTCGACCGCAATATAGCTGCAGCATGGCTCTGCTGCGTAAAAATACTTGTAACTAGTACTCTCGTTATATATCAACAAAAAGTTTAAAATGGAGCAACTATTTAGGCTCACAGTCCATACCCAAATTAGGTCAGTTCTTCGTCACTCGGTCAAGGTCAGGCGTTATATATAATGGCTAGCATACCCCGAAAGTACAAGTATCAAAAGGGGTGTCGCACTCTCCACAGATATGTAAATTAAATTTAACTATCAAAATAAACAGTTAATGATAAATTACACAGTTATTATATAAATAAAATTAACCGTAATGAACGAAGTTATTATAACATCTGATCAATTTATTAAAATTCACGATTTCATGATTTTTTACCTATTATTAATGACTACATTACACATTTTTAACAAGATATTGGCGTGTAGATCATCTAATATCCATTTTACGTATTATTTCACTTTTAGAGTGTAGTGAAGAGTAATTTGTGTGGTCTAGTGTCCACCAATTTGCTTGATAAATTGATTCTATAATCAAGTAGATGATGCATTGAAGTGCATTTTATTCATTTGCTACAAAATTTAACAATTGTCTTAATTATTATCGGGAATTAAAACATCTTTGGAAGTATTAGTATTATTTTTATTTTAAAAGATAAAAAAATATATTTTAACTACTAAAAGTCATGCCAATTGACACGATGTCATTACTAAACTAAAAATTTAAAATTAAGTCGCACTTAAGTGGGTAAAATATAAGAAAAACAATCAAAACTTAACTTAATATAATGTATATCTCGTAACTGTGAAATTTGTATGATTAACATTTTCATGCAAAAATGTCCGTAAACCAATCTTGCATCTAACTTGTGTTAACTCTTAAATACAGGTGGCATATTTCAGATAAAAATTGATTGACATCACTGACAAACTGACCAGTTGACAGTTTGTCAGTGATCTATCGTAACCAACCTCGGTAACACTCTGGATGCTGTGACCTCGTAAAATACTTTTTGATGGAGTTAAAGCACAATAAATAAAAATATTAAATAGTTTTAACATCTTTCAAAGCAAACTAAAACAACATATAACTAAAATAACATATAATGAATAAATTCTAAATCGGACCCTGTCCATATGCCAACAACTAATCAGCGTTAATCGGTAACTAGGAGGACTTTTTTGTGGAATGCTTTTCCACCGGCAATTTTTCCGGACCAATACTAGTTAGAGGTCTTCAAGAAAAGAGTGTTTCTCTTTTTAAAAGGCTGGCCACGCACCTGCAATTCTCCTGGTGTTGCAGTTGTTCATTGGTGGTGGTCGACACTTACGATCAGGTGAGCCCATCGACTGACAGGAGCTGAGCAGTAGGAGACGGGTGTCCGCACTCCCCCCTCGGACAGCGGTTAGATAGATCAAATACGCCTAAAAAGGCGACTTGATGATTGATAACAATACCAAATCGTAAACCATTCATCATCATCCTCAGGCCTTGCAGGCCGCGAGCCCTGAGTCAGACGAAGGTGTAAGAGTCGCATAGACTAACAGCGTTAACATCCAGAAACTAGATCAGGTGAGCCGCATGTTCGTTAGCGGCCTCTTCTTCAAAATTGGTTGAGGTGATCTCATGCTGGTCTGGAACTTTCATGGGTTGGTTCATGGTTAATTGTTTATATGGCACTTAATATAACAAAATGTGCCAGCTGCGTTAAATGTCTAGAATAACGTAAATGGGGATTATTAGGATATTGGGTTTGTGATTGTCTAAGCGATGGGCTAGCCAGCTATGACTTCTTCCACAATTTTCTATCTAACCCAACTTTTGGCTAAATGTGGTCTGAGTAACTCATTTCTCTTTGGACTCTCCTATACCCCTCAGTGATTACAAGCGTGAAGCTGTGCATGTAAGCTTTTATTAATTTGTCCTCTATTTATGTACTATGTATGGAATTGCCAACTGTGTTTTTTGACTAGAATGTTGTAGAAGGTGACTAATGTGGTATTAAGAGTATGTTTAATATTGTGTGGGCGAAGGACTGGCCACCAATCACTTATTTCAAAATTTTTCATCGGAACCTATTTTTGACTAAATCTGATCAGACCAACTCTGTGCGCTTTGGACTCTGCCTACCCTTTGGCAAGTGGAGTACGGACGAAAAGTATGTACTAGCCCTTGCTATTTTGTACGCTTACACTAGCTTGTGTGCTTTTATGTATACTGTATATATGCATGTTTGTATTTATTTAGGAATGTATATATGTATGTTTTTATGAATTTAATGAAATTTTATAATTCTGTTTTCACCCACATGTTGACGTTCGAAGGCAAAGTGGTAGGGCATAGAACGAAATCGGTGTGGAGACTATATCGATATGTTAACCGACTTCTAAACAGAGGAGTTCCTTAATTCAACTTCATGATTATATATATATATATATATATATATATATATATATATATATATATATATATATATATATATATATATATATATATATTTGTATATTAGTTATGCGATATCTTCGTCAATTGTAAGCCGCTTTTAATGAATGGTTTTTTAATAAATTGGTCATACTTCAAGATTGATTCCAAAAAAAAGTATTGGAGAAAAAATATCTTTCTTATTGAATATGTTCTAATTATTTTAAGAGGAGTATAAAAATAGGTAATGTAAGTTGAATGTGTGCCCCGTTGGTCTAGTGTTTGTAATCATGATTTTGCTGATCATGAAGTTCGTGTTTGAATCCCAGGTCAAGCCAAAATCAGTTATTGGATTTTTTATCAAGAAATTCTTAGTAGTTACCCGAAGCTAGAAAGATGGCGGTGTTGCACCCCTGTGCTTCGAAAAGCACGTAAAGCCGTTGATCCTGTGCCTAATCTATCTCCGGTCATGTTGGGTAACCGTTGGACTTTGATAGCAAAGGAATAGAGAGTACACATGGTATATAATATAAAACTGTACAGCACAGATAATTAGTCTCCATTGAGACTGGACGCTGTTTGAACGCTGTCGAAATTTGGCACGGAAGACATTTTAATGTACCGAAGTAACCTATGTTCTAGTTGTTACCAAGAGCTTAAGATATTCTTTTATCAGCTTGAAAGCGTTAAAAAGCTGTTACTCTTTGTAAATGCCGATTCATAAAACCTAAAATAATATCTCTGCCAAGACTATGTCTTCTACAGAAAAATTAGATCCCTAAACTTAGAAATAAGAAAGCAAAAAAAAAATCTTTGGGAAAACAAAAGTTATGTGGAAATTATTTAATTCCTTTTAAATAGTAACATACTTAACATAAAAATTCACGCCTGTCACCCAGAGGGGTAGGCAGAGACTTATGCTTCCATTTAGCTCGATCCTACATACCTCTTTCCCTTCCTCCACATCCATATACCGACGCATACACGCTCGTCGGTTAAGGGTACTCTTAATTAGGCCCATTTTTAATATATCACCAATTTGGTCAACAAAATTTCAGCTAGGACGTCCTTTGCAACTCCTCTATTCACTTCTGCAACATATATTTGCTTTGTCAGTCTTTTCTCATTCATTCTTTTTACATGAACAAACCACCGAAGCATTATTTTCTTAATCCTAGTCACCGCATCATCTTGCAAACCACACTCTTCTTTTATCACATATTTTCTCACCCTGTCACTCAGATTCAGCCCTAGCATACTCCTTAGCGACCACATTTCTACTGCATTTACTCTACTCTCGTGCTTCTTCTGCCACACCCAACTTTCACTACCATACGTTAAACATTCTCATTTTTCACAATAGAGTGTAGAGCCCCATTTACTTTATTTCTGCATTCACTCGTCGTTGTATATCCTTATAATATCTCCCATCCCTGCTGAATACACATCCCAAATATACAAATTCATCTACTTGCTCGACCACTCCTTTTAGCTCCTTAAATTTGCTAGAAGACGTTGTGTCACGGTTAAGAAAGGAATGCTTTGGTTGTTTGGACACGTAGAAACAAACAACGAGGAAAGAGTATAAAGCAAATTAATGCTGCAGGGCTGAGTGGCAGAGTCGACGAAGAATATCCTAGACGGAAGTTTTTTTACCAAAGTGGCGGTACATAGAAGATGGGTCAAACTTAGAACACTCTTAACCTACAACCATGTATGCGTAGGTATATGGATGTGAAAGAAGCGAGAGAGGTGTGTCAATATCATCAGAAGTCCGTAGTCCGCCTGTCACCTGGAGGGGTAGGCGTGACGGTTTATGAATGATTTGAAGTCGGCTTTTACTTATTAATAAAATAACATTTTCCTTTATACACAAACAGTAGCATCGCATTCAATTGTGAAAGATTTCTTTAAATTTACGTCTTATCTTGTATATCTTTAGGATCAAGTAAAGATATAAAACTTTTGTTTGATCATAAAGATACTTTTTTAGTTCAATATGTTTTATTTATTACTTTCTGTAAATAAATTGTATATGCGTATGAATACATAAATAGCTTCAGCGTGTCTATACCGCGTAAGAAAAGCGGTAGAGCCACGCTGCAGGTTTATTATGGTTGTGGAACGAATGTGTCAGCTCGACCGGGGCAGGACCACGCTTTCATAGATTACCAGCGTAAAATAGAGATGACGAGAGAAGACAGATACTGTTTTTAGTAGAGTAGCTTACTATCCTAATCCTCAGGGGGTGACAACGCACGTGCATTTTGATTTTTAATCGAGGATAAATGTAGATATTTAAGGACCACAAGCATCGATTTACCTTCAGGTGGATTTTGTGCTCAATTGTCACCAATATTCTATAAAAAATGTGTCACACATAAACATGGTTACAAAATGAGTATGAAGGGGTGGAAATGATTTTAACTAGCGCGCGTTTTGATTTATGAAGTGCAGTAAGTCACGTAGGAAAGATTAAGTGTTTGCTGAACGTAATTTTATTGGTTATGTTACTGCACAGGCAAAATTGGTTTTCACTTTTGTTTAAGGTATTTCCGTTTGGTGATCTATACATGATATATAGCTTTATTTTTTATTAAAGGAATGTGACAAACAAACTTGAGAACTAAAATGGCATGCCTCAAAGCCTGTAATAATGTTGGTCCATGAATAGTAGAAAATATTTGTATGTATAAGGTATATATGTATGTATACCCTTCAAAACGGAATAACGCATTGTTATATGTAATTAAGTTATGTCATATATAATTTAGGTTTCTTTTTTGTTTAATACTGATAGGTTTCATGATGCAAATGTAACAAGTGAGCACAACGCCTGACACAACCTGATGGTAAGTAAATGCTGTGGCCTGTAGACATCTACATCTATTCTCGATTAAGAATCAAAATACAGATGCGTTGTTACCTCTGAGGACTAAGATGAAATGCCCCATTCACAGCTAAAAGAGTCTCCGGTTCTCAACACAGCAGCATTGAGCTTCTATTTTACGGTGGTACTCTATGAGAACGTAGTTCTTCACGGTTGTGCAGACGTATTCGTGCCAAAATAGAGAACACAGCTGCAGAATGGCTCTACCACGTATAACATATATTCGACCCAATGGTAAGTTTACTTTAAACTACTGCATTCCATAGAAACCATCAACCGACTTTAAACAAGTAAGCCTACTGATGCGTCACTTTTGAGGATCAGGATAAAATCTACCATTCGACTAGAACACAGAGGTTCTCGCACTGCTGCATGTCGGCAGAAATAGATAAGTGGGGTACCTACCGAGCTCTATGGCGCAGTGACTTAGCAATGACTTGCAGGGCTAAGGGTCACGGGATCGAATCCCGCACGGATCCAGTTTTCAGTATTTGCACGTCAGTATTTGTATGGCCAACGAATACCTGTTGTGGGTATGGATGTTTTTCTTTGTGAGATAAATGTATGTCAACTGACTAACGGTACTGAACAAAACCTTAGAGTAACGGTAACGTTATTAAAATAAAATAAAAATAACATGATATAAAGTTAATCACTAGTATTAACGATATGAATATAGTTCCAAGTTTGTTTGATAATTATAGACATTTTTATGTTTTACTTAAAAATGTGATAACTGTGTTTGTGATTATGCAGGCGATAGATAATTTACCTATAATTTCGTTCTCAATTTTTGAATCAAATCCTAATTCCATATATTTTCACTGAACGTGGTCTGAGTAACACGTTGCTATTTTAGTTCCCGTAACGTTTTAATATAATCCCATGTTCCGCTACATGCCTACGACCCAAATGTCGCCGGCCAGTCACATACGGACACTACACACTCACCTAGTGCAACAAACAGTATTAGTACATCAGATGGGACGCAGAGACTCCACAGGCGGGCGCGCTCTACACCCCTCCATACCGCGTACACACCGTACACCCGCGTCCCCGGGTGATCCTCACCGCCTAGAACATCGAACGATACGAGTTAGCCGTCAGAGCCGGGGGCCAGCCACTTTCTGTTCGGACGGTCGTTAGATAATTCATTTACATGCACTTTGACCTGACGAATTGTAGAGAGTATAGGTGAACAGTAACGATGCAGAATGATTTAAATTTACCCTTTTCTATTTTAAGCTGCGGCCTTTCAAACCGCGAGCACTGAGACCATTGTAGCTGTAAAATCCAAAAGGCTAACAGCACCAACATCACAGATACTATATGTTGCTCTTTGGGCTCTGATTTTGTTGCTTTTGGATATTAAAATAAAATACTATGTTATTACACTTGCAGAAGAAGGAAAAGCCGTTCATCAACCTGAAAGTTTGTATAAAGTAAAGCATTTGATGGATAGATTTTCATTGAGAGCTTTTGCGTATTTTATTACTGGTTTAAAACAAATGTGGTGTATAAATACCTAAGAAATAATAATAAGTACGAGAAATAACTAAGTTTTGCTATTGTTTGTTCTCGTTGTTGTAGTTCTAAATAAAATGACTGCAAATTTATATAAAGACTGGTATAATAGGGAACTAAAAACGTTACATTAGATTTAAATTAAAATAATATATGAGCGTCCACGCGTACTGTCGGTGGTAGGTCCGTTCGCTTACTCCCCGCTCCACTCCAAGCCGACCGCGGCCGCCAGCAAACCGGTTTTACCGCTTCTCTCACCTCAATATCGTTCAGTGATCTGAACAGCTATAGCAAAATAATAGCAAATGATCACACAGTCCACCTGATGATAGGGGAATACAGTGGCCCATGACTTCAACTAATTTTCGATTAAGAAACAAAATGCAGATTCCTCGTCACTGCTGAGGACTAATATGGAATGCCTCATTTCCAGTAAAAAGAGTATTCGGTTTTCTTTACTCACTATATAAAAAGCAGCAGCAATAATCTACTATTTTACGCTGGTAATTTATGAGAGTGCGTCTATCGAGCCGACCTTATCGTGCTGCAACTTTTGCAGGCTTTTATATGTACTCTAACACTGCACATGTTATTTAATTAAACATTCAGTGTATTATGAAATCAGAGGAAAACTATTCCTCAGTTTTCCTAGATATGTCAGTCATCCTTAATCCTAAAAATGCCATAGGTCACACTTTCTGTAAATAATAGACCCATACTTAAACGGTTAAACAATTATACTTCACGGTTAGCTACCATGGGATTTTTTTTTGTATCAGAGAGCACAAGGGAGCTGTGTCAGCAAATACCTCGTCTTCGAACTTCAGCACGTCAAGCGAATTTTGCAAGACTACGTCACAATGTTCGAGTGAAACCGGCCAAGGCCGAATGTCCGCCTCCTGTAACGTTAGGAATTAAGTTAAATTAAACGCAATAAAATCTGTAAAAATAGTTTTATTCAACTTCCATCTTTGATATCATGACATTCGGAAACCTATTATTAACTATTCGATTAAAATTAGTGGCAAAAAGTGTTAATATTCAGATATATACTATCTTTAACCGAAGCTATATACCCCTAATTTTTTAAGTTCAAATTTAAAAAGTTTACGATAAACTAGGACCTTTTATAATTAGAAATATTTCCAAATGTTTTACATCTTATCCGATTGCGCCCTTTTACAACAAGAAATAAGAGAACAAGAGAATTTCTGTACGTTCGAGATCACAGTTGCATCTTTTTAATAATTAAAAAGTGACAAACAAAGGAAGTTTACCTGATGTTCAGTGGCTACTGCAGTCCATGAACAGATGCAACCAAGCCAAAAACAAGGTCACAGATGCGTTGTCAACACTAATGTGTAGAATAGAATGCCTCACACCTTGCAATTATACTTGTTCTTTAATCCTTGTTATCTACCTTTAATTGTTATGTTCTGTTATAATAATAATAATATTAAAACATTTATTCATTACCACCAATAAAATTGTATTAAGCAGTACACACAGAAATAACCATAATTACATATTGTAGTAATGAATGGGCTCTAGCTCAGCATAAATATTGCAGTTGCCCACAACGCTGTATTCTGCCAGCGCCCTACAAATGAAGAGTACAATACGCGCGCATCCCTGCTTTATTACATTTAATCACAACTGTTCATATTAGAGTACATCTCGTGGTTTCCCAAGTATAAGCGGATATTAAATATTAAATATTAGATATTAGCTGGTAAAGGATATAGTCTTATTTAAGTTATAGTACCAGCAACACTTCTGTTATCGACACATCCCAAATTACTATGGTGCAATTTTACTCTTTTTTTCGTAGTTGCAACAAAGAACATCGGTGACGTAACATGGTAACCCTGACTTCGCATACAACATCGATGTAGACATTTAAGGCAGAGTGTATCAGATTAATTTTTGGATTTATTCTGTCCCTATTGAGCAGCTGCTATGCTCTTATTCAATAAAAGACCAAAGATAAATTGTTACAAAATTGTGGGTTACAATATCTAGAATAGATCACACCTTCGTTTGAAGAAAAACTCTTATTGATTTTACCAAGTTTATCTCCGACAAATATAAATCGCTTCATAATATTTAACATCAGTTTTATGTTCTATAAACTTACAAATAGAATACTTCGTGGTGCCGAATAAATCCTTTTATGAAAAGTACTCGGCCTAACCAAGAAAATAAACACATACCAAATCAGTTATATTTTTATTTTTCTACATAATCACCATCAAGTTCAATACACTTTTGCCACCTCCCCTTCCAAGCATTTAGACCGTTGAAAAAAAATGATTCTTCCTTAGAGTCAAAATATGCGTCTACAGCTGCTTTGACCTCGTCGTTTGTCGAAAATCTTTGACCTCCCAAGTGCTTTTTAGGTTAGGGAACAGAAAGAAGTCTGATGGTGCCAGATCAGGTAAATACGGCGGATTCGGTAACAGTTCAAAGCCACAGTTGTGAATTTCAGCCATTGACTGTACTGACGTGTGAACACGGGCGTTATCTTGATGAAACAGGACTTTTCTTCTGAGCATTCCTCGACGTTTTTCTTTTATTTCCTCTCGTAAACGACGTAGTAAGGTGCAATAGTAATCAGAGTTTATAGTCTGACCCCATTCAAGATAATCAATCATAATCACACCTTTCGAGTCCCAGAATACTGAAGCCATCACCTTATTTGCCGACAAAATCGACTTAGCCTTTTTAGGGGGTGGTGAACCAGGTCTTCTCCGCTGTTTTGATTGTTGTTTTGTTTCCGATGTACAGTAATGAACCCATGTTTCATCCATAGTAACAAAACGATTCAAAAAATCATCTGCATCGGCTGCAAATAACTCCAAACAGTCGCGTGAAATAGTCAATCGCGTCCTTTTTTGTTCAACTGAAAGCAGTCGCGGAACCCACCTCGCAGACACCTTGTGGAAACCCAACTCGTTGACAATGATGTTTTGAGTACATTCATAAGAGATGCCTATAATCTCGGCTATCTCTCTAATTTTTAATCTGCGGTCTCCCGTTATTAAATCAAGTACTTTTTTAATATTTTCGTCAGTAGTTGACGTCGAAGGCCTTCCAGAGCGCGGTTCATCTTTCACACTCTCTCTACCACGCTTGAATTCTGCTATCCATTTTTTGACGGATGAATATGACAGAGCACAATCGCCTAATGTACTGACCATGTCATCATGGATGGCTTTTGATGATAGCCCCTTCTTATGGAGGTACTTAATGACGGCACGCTGCTCGATTTGCTCCATTCGCGGAAATTATGTCCGATTACTTTGTTAATAAATTTATAAAATCACAACTAATTATCGCACACGTTTCGAACTTCACACAATGAACTAGTCTAAACTGAACTAAATAATGTGGGTAGATTTGATTTTTAGAATTGAAAGGATCTGTGTTAGGCCGAGTACTTTTCAATCCACCTAGGTATACATGACTCAACTAAAATTTTGTGGTTGACTACTTAGTAGGGCATATGGCTATATTGTTGCGGCATGCAGATTCAATTTCTGCATAGAATAACAATAAGTATGGCCAATAAATAATTATTTTGGCACTGGATGTTTGTTTGTGTCAATTTATTTATATGAAATACCTCCAGGATTTTTCTGTTAAAAATGTAGCAAATTCGCTAACATCCCAAAACTTTATCGAGCTAAATTGAATAAAACTAAATTTACGGATTCTACCGCGTTTATTTAACTGATTTTACTTATTTTTAATTCGCGACGTTTCGGGTGCTTTACAGCAACCATGGTCACGGGGGGACTGAGATGTTTGACGTCCCAATGTCATTGTTAGCCCGGCTACCTTCAGTTTATGAATATTAATTTTTGATCCGATTTACGCAAAACGAACTTATAGATCTTGAAGTCTGGCAGTGGTATGCTTGGGTTTGGGTTTAATTTTGTTAATTATAGGATCCCAAGCAGATGGCAGCACCCTTCTTGATTTATTGTTGAAATTATTTATATTATTGAAATTAGGATGTTTTTTAATTTCAATAGCCTCGCGTATCGTCCTTGGTAGGAATTGTTCTTTTGCGAGGATTTATGGTTTATCAAATCTGATGTAATGGTGGGGACGATCTTGAACATGTTCACAGACTGCAGACTTCCCGGAGCGTCGGTGCTTCACGTTAGCTATAATATGTTCTTTCACGCGGGTTTTTATGGATCTTTTTGTTTGACCTATGTCATGACCTATATTAAAATAAAATAATAGAATGCTCTGAGTGAATGTACAAACAGTTTTCTCTCAGATTCACTACGCACGGAAATTGGATATTCTTTTATGATATTCTAAATCTGTTAAATGGTTAATTGATTTTTAAATCATTTATTAACATAAAATAAAAATACAGTAAGTATTATCGTAATAACAGGTATGACTAAAAACCTAATTTATCACACACTCCTTCTCCTCCCAGTATGGTACTAAAAACGCTGACTGTTTTTCCTCGCTGAATGGCTATGCTTAGCCTTTAAGCACCTGCTATTACCAGCAGCAGCGACTTATTTATTTAACATTTCACAGAGTCCTACAAGTAGTAGAGCTACGCTGTAGTTTCATTATAGATGTAGCATAATTTGGTCGAGTGGTTATAATCTCACAGAACACCAGCGGTGGTGAGAATCACCGTTTAAATATCTATCTGTATGGGTGTTTTTTCTATACACAGTATGGCTCAAGGTGGCTCAAGGTGTTATCAGGATTCGGAATCTAATAATAAAATACTGTGTATAGAAAAAAGACCCATACAGATAGATATTTAAACGGTGATTCTCACCACCATCCTTCACAGCTAACTACCGTGGGTAAATCTTTGTTTCAGAGAGCACGAGGGATCTGTGACACTAAACACCTGGCTGCAGAGCTCCACCATGTCAAGCAAGTTTTGCATGACAACAAGCTTCGAGTCCCGCGCCTACGTCACAGTGAACGAGTGAAGCCAGCCTCAGTCGAGCATGTACCTGCTGTACTGCCATATGTTAGAGGAGTCACTGACAAGATTGGCTACATCTTGAAGCGCGCTTCCATCAAAATATACTTCAAGCCGCTGAAGAAGATTGGTCAATTTTTACCATCGGTCAAGTGTAATGTCCCTCTGCAAGATGCAGGAGTGTACAAGCTTGATTGTGAATGTGGTCTCTCCTACATAGGACAAACTAAAAGATCAATAAAAACCCGCGTTAAAGAACATATAGCTGATGTGAAGAATCGACGCTCCGGGAAGTCTGCAGTCTGTGAACACGTACACCCCCGTCACTACATCAGATTTGATAAACCGTAGATCCTCGCTAAAGAACACCGATTCCTTCCAAGGATGATTCGCGAGGCTCATCATCATTCTCTAAACCATTTCCCATTATCTGGGGTCGGCGCAGTAAACCTTCTTGTTCCATTCCTCTCTATCAGCCGTCATTTCCATACTTACTCCTTTCATTCTCATATCACTCTTCACACAATCGATCCATCTTTTATTCGGCCTTCCTCTGCCCGTGTGTCCTTCCACATTCATATTCAACACTCGTATTTTGACATGACTTTCATTCCTCCGCATCACATGCCCAAACCATGCCAATCTGCTTCCTCTCACCTTTTCTACCACTGGCGCTACTTTCAGGCTTCCTCTTATATACTCATTCCTTATCTTATCCATCCTTGTCACACCACACATCCATCGTAACATTCTCATTTCATTCGATTGATGATTGATGATTCGCGAGGCTATTGAAATCAAAAAACATCCTAATTTCAATAGAGAAGATGGCTGGGTGCTACCATCTGCTTGGGATCCTATAATAAATGAAATTAAATCCCAACCCAAGCATACAACTGCAAGACTTCAAGATACCATAAGTTCATACTGCATAGATCGGAACAAAAGTTAAATTTTAATCTATGGTAACCGCGGTTAACTATGACATATGGACGTTGAACATCTCAGGCCCGCCCGTGACCATGAGTGCTGTAAAGCGTTCGAAACGTCGGGTATTTAAAAAGTCAAATATACGCGATAAATTCCGTAAAAACTAGTATTATTTCAATACTACATATTTTTAACAAGATATTGGCGTGTAGACCATCTAATGTCTATTTTACGTAACATTTCGCCTTAAGAGTCTAGTGAAGAGTAAGAGTAATTTGTGTGGTCTAGCGTCCACCAATTTGCTTGATAAATTGATTCTATAATCAAGTAGATGACGCATTGAAGTGCATTTCATTCATTTGCTACAAAATTTAACAATCGTCTTAATTACTATCGTGAATGAAAATATCTTTGGAAGTGTTAGTATTATTTTTATTTTAAAATATAGAAAATTATACTTTAACTATTAGATGTCACGCCAATTGAATCGGTGACATTACTAAACTAAAAATTTAAAATTAAGTCGCACCAAAGTGGGTAAAATACAAGAAAAACAAACAAAACTAAACTTAATATAATGTTTATCTCGTGACTGCGAAATTTGTATGATTTCATGCAAAAATGTCAGTAAACCAATCTCGCATCTAACTGGTTTTAACTCTTAAATATAGGCGGCATATTTCACATAAAAATTGACAGTTAGTGATCTCTAGTAACCAACCTCGATAACACTCTGGATGTTATGACCTCGTAAAATATTTTTGATGGAATTAACACACAAGAAATAAAAATATTAAATAGTTTTAACATCTTTAAACGCAAACTAAAACAACATGTAATGAATAAATTCTAAATCCGAAACTGTCCGTATGCCAACCACCATTCAGCGTTAATAAGTAATGATAACAAATAATTTGCTTACTACCCACTTTATTAACTTGTATTCCAAAATATTGGTAACTTGTTCACCAATAAACAAAAACGTAATATAAGAAGTATTAAGTTGTATGCATAAACTAGTAAGAAGTTGTACGTCACGAAACTCTTTCCTTCTTTTTGAATGTGTATATATTTTTATCTGTATGCTCATAACCCATTTATAACTTGAATATTGTAACTTATCATTAAGTGAAATGTATATTTCTTTTAAGAATAAAATATCTTTAACCACAAACATTTTCCGGTGTAAATTCTAAAGTCATATGGTGTGAATTCAAAAGAATTCCGAGGCGCGGCAGCAGTACGAGTTTCTCGTAGTTTACGGCTGGTTGATGGACGGTGGGACTGGTGGCGGGTGATATGCTACTGGCTGCCACCTGCAAGTAGCCGAATGCTAAGGCAAAGGGTAGTACCGAGCATGCGCATGTGTTTCGCCACCTATTCGGTTGGTAGAGTTTTGAGTATCCCTGTGCACCCGTAACCATGGGTTCTACGAGCAGGCAATTGTAAGTTTTTGATCTGCAGGCTAGACTTCTTTATTGACTTGGTCGTTTTGATGTTTTCACTGAAATTGTCCCAAAGAATGTTTTCCCGTTCAATGCCTTGAATTACATTAATAAAGATTTGTCTAACATTGGGACATTTAATTAACAGCGGTTCATTTTTTTCTCATGACAAAGGTCTTATTAAATTTGATTTGTCACTGATATTTGTTTATTTATTTCGAATTTGCTCATTTCCTTACTTGTACCACTACTGAGGAAATAATAATATACTTAACACAAATTAATTGAACAATCCCTATTATTAGCTCTTCACTTTCTGCGTAACATATCGCGTAAATAAGAAAGTTAGTAAATTATTTCCGGATGACATCGCGCACCATTGACTGAGGAAATAAACTACTTGGAACTTGTTATTCAATATGTAGGTACTTAGAAAAAAAAACCATTAATTTGATTGTACCGCTTTTTGGCAGACTATACTTATTGAAAGATTATCTTTATGTCACTTGATAAAGGCACTATAAATAACAATCATAGAATAAATTATAATATAAAAAGTTTTCAAGACTAACCTTTAATAGGGTATCTGGTGTTTTTCATTAAGACTAACTCCTTTTATATACGTTTAATTTTAATTCTAATTTCATCAACAGTCTTCGTACTTGTTACTCTTTCCCATTTTTTCCTAAATTTAACTAAATAAAACTTAAAAAATGCAGCAACGAAGTATAATTAATATAATTTATTAATGATTTATCCTATTCCATTCTGTGAGAGCGTGATCCTTCCCTATTCGAGCCGAATTATTAGTAGGTACTAAAATCATTATATGGAGAGGCAGCATGGCTCTATCATGTACGAATATAAAAATATAAATATAAAAATAGATGAGAATACCAGTGACAGTGATCTCGTTTTTATTCTGGTGTAGTTTAAAGTTTGGTTTAGCGTACTGCTCTCAAAAGTAATCAAAAGTCTCATTATGATAGAGTACTTCTAACTTAGCAGCTTTTCCAATAGTTCGATTCTAATACGAAGTTCCAGTCGTACTCGTGTATGTGGAGCAATTATCCCGTATCTACCATTACGATTATATGAAAGGGTGCTTGTTTGGAAGTAGTTAGTTTACATAATTTAATTATTATACTGGTCCTTTATGATCAATTTTTTTAAAGAAATATTTCATATTATCGAAATATAAATAATGACCATAAAATAAACAAACACTGGTCGATTTTTATTCGACTGCCACAGAAGAAGGATAGTGTATGTATTTTAAGTGTGTGTATGTATCTGCCTATTTCTTGGACACGTCTTGTAGCCTAATGACTTCATGGATTTGGATATATACTATGTTTTTTGAAAGTCTTTCCTTTGGATGATGATGATGATGATGTAAGGTGTAAATTTTTTTCAATAGCAATCAGCATTCTTCAGCATTATATAGCTACATCGTTTGATTTAATAAATGGTTTTAATGCACCGTGCAATACTCAAAGAGTTATAATATTTCATCACTCCCTGTAAAGGGTGACAAATTAATTAATTAAATTAACACATGATCCTAAGAAAAAAGAAAAGTATTTTCAAATCATGTTTTTTTTTTAAATTACTTATGCTAGTATAGATAACTTTTATTAAAATTTTGCTGTGAGTAGAGCTGTGGTAGCTCAGATGGTTAGCTCTCGCTGTAAATTTCACAGTACGCGAGCAAACCGGGTTCGATTCCCGCCAGCATCAATGAAATTGTTAATTGCAATTTTAAGTGCTGCTTTACCACGTGCTCGGCGGTGAAAGAAAACCTTCATGTCTGAGAAATAAGTCAAAAAATTACTTCGGAGACATGAACATTTCCTTGCCCTCCTAAAACCCTCTCAGAAATGAGGGGCGGCCTGTGCCCAGCAGTGGGACGTGTATATAATAGTCTGTAACTTTAACTTTATCATTAAGATTTTGGCACGTATGCTTTTCCTTTAACCTCGTAAGACCTAAACTAGAGGGGACTTATGTTTAAGTAATTTTTTTGCTTTTTTTGCACTTACTGGGTTCTAAATAAAAACCATAATTTTTTAATTTTTATTATTATTATTATTATTAATATAAAAAATTGACCTTGGGTCCTTAACGCGATCCAAAGTTCTTATTAAAATGTTAACTCTCTAAACGGTTATTTTTAATATGCATAAAAAAGCATGACATTTTACACACATAGTGCGGCATTTGGATGAATATGTCGGATGGCGACATGTAGATGCGTTCTTGGAGTCAATGAATTGTAGCAGGTGGCCCACATCATTCAGCCTTGTTTTAGGTAGCAGATGGGGTATAACCGCTTGAGTTTTTTTTGCAGGGGGCTCATCACAGTCCACATCCATGATTTTTTTTCATGGGTTGGAAACTGCCGAGGGGCCAGAACTGAATTGAAATCTAGAGCCAGGACACATAAAATTTGGGTCCACTCTACCACCTTCCTACTTCATCAAGGCTTTAGCCAAATTCAAGGGTTATTGAAGTAACCCCAGTTTATGCTTGCTTTCCATATTTTCAACTTGCAACAACGCATGTACAAGTACATCAACCAGCAATTGACAACCCCGATGTCAAGAAAGTGACAAAACGTTCTAACTGACATTTTCAACCGATCGGATTAAAGTATTATTTCCATTTTGTTGTGTTGATGTTCAATCAAGGCAAAATATACGCGGCTTACGCATACGAGATCGGCCGATGAAATTAATTAAATGAAGCAGCCTAAAAATTAACTTATTTTCTCAATATATCTCTTCGAATTCACTGTTACAGTTTGAAATTGTTTATTTTCAAAGAAATACTGCAATATTATGACCACAGAAATCTAAATAATAAGGCAAAAGAAGTGATAAAAGCGCGTGATCTTGTCGACGCCCATGTGACTCGTGGGTTACAAGTGCGCGAGGAGCGTTTATTTTGTCACCAGTGTTGTTTCAGACGCAGAGACGTAAAAATGGTGTTTTGCAGCATATCCAACTGCGGAAATTCTTCCACAATTTTCAAATAAAGGGATAACATTTCATAAATAAATACTAAGTGTTTTAAGTAACTATGTTTTTAATGAAATATACTTAAATAAAATTATTCAACTCCAGTACTATGACTGTCTCTGAAAATATAATTGTTTTAACATTTCAATATCCATTAATTCTTAAGCTAGTTCATGTCCAACGGGTACGACACCTAAAAGCAGTGATGGATTTATATTATGAAAAATAAACAATATTGTTGCGTACGTAAATTTCCAAGAACACGGCTATAGGAGTCGAATGCGAGTCAGTGAATGGAATCATATGAATGGGTATAAAATTTGATTTTTTGTTAAATATTTATGGATGACTCTTTCGAAGAGCTTGCCCATTGCCTTGAGGAGGCTAATGGGGCGATGGCTGGAGGGGAGGTTGAGAGGCTTGCCTGGCTTGGGAATTCCAATCACAGTTGCCTCTTTCCACGTAGTGGGAAAATAACTAAGGTTGAAGCAGGCGTTGAAGATAATAGATAAAAAGGTTAACACCTGCTCGGGAAAGTGTTTAAGGGCTTGGTTGGAGATGCCATCCGCGCCCGGAGCCTTTTTAGGCTTAAGTCCTTTGATGAGAGATGAAATCTCATCATTGGACACAGAGATAGGTTCGGAGGCCGTAGGGGGTGAGTTCCGGCGGCGGACCTCATCCTCCACTGCCTGGACGTGTGAGGGGTCGACAGGTTGAGAACTAGGGGAGCATTGAGCGGCAATGCTATCCGCAAAGCACTCAGCCTTTTCCTCGTCCTCGAAGGCAACCGTGCCGTCGGGACGGGAGAGAGGGGGAGTGTGGGTGATAGCGTCTATGCGGAGGCCTCTAGCCATCTGATAGTACGCTGTGTGAGATGGAGAGATATTGTCCATGAGCTTACTCTTTTCGAGATCTTGAAATTCAGAGAGGCGGAAGCGGAGTTTTCGTTGAAGACGATTGGCCGCGCGCCTATATTCGGGGGTGGGATATTTTGCTGCTCTCCGGAAAGCAGCTTTTTTGGCTTTTATTAGGTTGCTAATATGTAGGGGAAGCCCACTATTGTTAGCAACCGGGACGACCCTTTCGTTCTCCTTAACCCGTAAACCAAGCCATGCTCACTTTGGATCGTGCAATACCAACCGTCCGTCCGCCAAACCGTGATCTAATTCGATCAGAATTATGTAAACATGTCTACCTATGAAAAAACTATTTTTTCGTTTTAAACAAAACCAAAGACACTATGCAATAGATATTAGTATCAAAGACAAAGATATGCTCTTTTATTTTAAACCATAACCTGGCAATGTTTCTTAGAAAAAAAAAAGAAATCACTCTGAACTTCCGGCGTTCCACGTGTCACTTTGATGAAGGTGCTCCGTCTATTTTATAGAATTTTATATTTGTGTCTGGACTAAAAACGAAAGTATTATACTTTTTACATTTCTTGTAATATAGTAAACACGTAGATATATAATTTGTGGTATAAAAAGTGAAAAGTAAATTGCCAAAAGTACTTCAAACTTCGGAAGGCCTAATTTGGAGGTTGGTTCATAAATGTGTTATTTATCAAATTCTCATTTATTTTTAGTGTAAAATGTAAGTAAAAATAGTTTTCGTATATATTTCAAATAACATGACGTTGTATTTATTTCAAATTCACACGAACATATTTTAGAAATATTGTTCGAAATGTCACAGACAAAATATTATTTTATTTTTATTTTTAATTTTTTAATATTTTAATATTTTGGTATGAGTAACGAATGGAAACACATAAAACATAAATATATACATATTTCCAAACAATTTGATATAAATTTCTCCAAAAACAAAAGTGTAGAATTCAAATTAGTAGTAATTTTGTCACTAAAATTGAAGTATATACTACTACTATGCTATACAGGGTAATTTACGTATTTTATTACAATTTCTAGCAATCAAAAATAATTTTATTCGATAGTTTATACATTCAACAAGAATTCCTGTAAGTTTTATCCATAAATATTGTCTCAAAGTGAAAATATAGCAAAATTTGCAATATAGCAAAAAATTTTCTATACGCAAATTTTCCCGCCAAAAAGGTCCCGAGTGAACGGGAGTGTAACATGTCGCGCGCTGTCAGAGCGAAGAGTTAAGGGAGGATTTAATAAGGGTGGAGAGTGAATCGACCGCGGTGTCGATTTTTTCGGGACTGTCTAAGTCCGTCGGTATGGAGTTGGTAGAATCCTGTGAGTCCAGGGCTTTAGCTAGGGACTCCTTGAATCCCTTCCAGTTAGTGAAGGTTTTCGTGTGTGTTGGGGGAGGTGGCTGATGGCCAAGAATGAGGGAGACCGGTCGGTGATCTGATCCTAGATCGTCTAGTGTCTCGATTGCTCTGAGGTTGAGAGAAACTCCTTGGAGTAACGCAAAATCTAACACATCAGGTGAGTGATCGGTGTTATCGGGAAAGTGAGTAACACCGAGAGGACTATGGACGGTGATATCAAGAGACTGCGTGATATCGAGCAGTATCTTGCCACTAGGGGACGTAGTGCGGCATGTCCATTCAGTATGCTTGGAGTTAAAATCTCCAAACATAATGACTGAATTGCCCAAGGATAAAATGGCCTCAAAATCTTTTTTGAGGGGATAGGTTCCTGAAGGGATGTAACAGGAGGCTATGAGGATGGACTGATGTCCAGTCATAGCTAGCCTGCATACCGTGGCTTCCATGTTGGTAAGCTGCGGAGTAGAAATGGGCGAGCAATGAAGTGTCTTCTTGTAATAGATGGCCGTTCCGCCGCCTCGGCGGTCGGGTCTGTCATTACGAAGAAGAGAGAAGTTTTTAATAGAAAGGCCTCTAGTGCCCTTAGTTTTGAGATTAGTTTCCTGTAGGAGGAGGAAATCGACTTCACGATTTCGAAGGTAGAGCTTAAGCACTGGGAGGTTATTTCGCAAGCCGCGAATATTAAATGATACAAGCGATAAACCCTTAGGTTTGATACGACCGTGGGATCTTGGTAAGTTAATTTGCTCAGACATTGGAGTTAAGTTAATTAAGTTAACTTAACTTACAACGCTAGCAGAAGATCGTTATGTTTGGCAAGAGCGAGGAGACGCTCTTGAGGGGACTTCGCCGCGCGCAGTTTGCGTGCTATAACTGTAATCTCCCTAACATCTATATTCCTAATCGCGGAATATAGCGTGTTGTAGTCGTCTGTTGTGGGCTCTGCCTCGTGTGCGTACGAGGTTGTCCGCGGAGGGTCTGCCTTTTTGGGCCCCCAGGGAAAGACTGGAGGCTGCATTGGCTTTGAGAAGCCCGGAGGGGGCCGAATTATGCCCTGAGGGGGCCTAGGGGGACCCTGAGGGGGCCTAGGGGGACCCTGAGGGGGCCTAGGGGGACCCTGAGTGGGCCTAGGGGGACCCTGAGGGGGCCTAGGGGGACCCTGAGAGGGTCGAGGGAAGCCCTGGATAGGCTGAGAAGGGCCCTGACGGGGCCGTTGTTGGAGGGCCGGGAATGAGCGGTCATTCACCGGCGGTGGAGCTTTCCTACTGGGGCGAGGTTGAGGTGCGCGTGGGCAACCCTTGTAGTTCGCCGGGTGTCCTGTCTGGTTGCACAGGACACAGGCGGGCGGGGATTCGGCGTCTTTGGGCCGGGGACACTCTTTAGTGTTGTGTGGCTCCAGGCACTTCACGCACCTGGGTGGGGCGGAGCAGTTGGCCGCTGCGTGACCATAAAGCTGGCAGCGGTGGCACTGCGCCGGGAAACCGGGCCTATGTGGGGGCTCTACCTTCACCCTTGACAGGCCGCACACTGTGCGCACCTGCCGGAAGATGGCTTTAGCCTCCGGCACGTTGGACATGATTACTAGGGCAAGGTTGTATCTCTTGCCCGTACGGTTGTGCATTTTGTGCACTGCTTCTACTGGGAAACCTTGGGACTTAAGGTCCTCAAGGATTTCGTCGTTGGAAAACTCAAAGGGGACGCCTCGGATGACGGCCCTGATTTTACGCTCTTCAGGGAGAGCGTACGTGTGGTAAGATACCCTTTCGGCTGTGAATAGCCAGGTTATTGCGCGGAAGTCCTCGATCGAGCTTGGGATGATTTTAATCGCCTCCCCGAGGTTGACTGCATGGTCATACTTGATACCCCCACAACAAGTTCACTGCATTGTGGAATATATCCTCAGCGGTTTCTATCCTCGACGTCATAAAACCATCGCGGTCTTCTTCGATATAGCCAAAGCTTTCGATAGAGTCTGGCACACAGGCCTCATCTACAAGCTCTACAAAATAGGTCTCCCCGATCGTCTAGTTCGTCTCGTGGCCTCCTATTTAAAACATCGTACCTTTCGTTTTAGACACGAAGGCACGCTATCTTCACAGCGAACTATCAACGCTGGTGTCCCTCAGGGCTCAGTACTTGCTCCTCTGCTGTAAATCCTGTTCACCAACGACATTCCCATCCCGTCGAAAGGTGTTCAACTCTCCCTCTTCGCAGACGACACTGCCATCTACTGCAGAGGTGTCTCACTACCCTTCATACGGAACAAGATCCAAAAGTCAGTTGATGACCTAGGAGCTTGGTTCAAAAAATGGCGCATCGATGTGAACCCAGAGAAGAGCTCCGCCGTTCACTTCGATTATAAACGAAGCCATCTTAAAAACACCCCTCCAATACGTATGTTAGGGACCCCTGTCCCGTGGCATACGACCGCCAAATATTTAGGTGTCACTCTAGACACAGGGCTCACTTTTAGGCCCCACGTCAAACGAGTCACCCGTCACGCACGGTTTTACCTGAATAGGCTCAACAGTATGTTGGGCAGACACAGTAAAATGTCCCTTCGAAACAAGCGAACCCTTTATAAGGTCTGTATACGACCCGTCATGTCCTACGCGGGCCCCGTCTTTGCCCACGCAAACCCTAACATTTTAAATGAACTCCAAATAGTTCAGAACCTCTTCTGTCGTCGAGCTGCGAACGCACCTTGGTACGTCCGTAATGCCGACCTTCATCGGGACTTAGAGCTCCCAACAATTCAACAATTCCTTAAAAAACTCTCTGAGAACTTCTTCAAAGCCTCAGAGTCGCACCCAAACAATTTAATTCGTGAGGCGGCTTCTTATGCAGCCCCACCCCCCTCTCGCTATCGTGTCCGCAGGCCGAGAAACTCCCTCTCGGACCCGCCTAATAAACTGTCAAACGACCTGAACTGCCTCCTGGCGGCTCAGGCCAGTTCTAATTAAATTAATTATTATTATATTAACTAATATATTCTGCCTTCGTAGGCACTCCCTCAGCGGCTCTTAGCCGCCTGCGCCCTCTTTTCCCAAAAGAGGGTCGCTCATGATAAGGCACAATAGAGCTTAATCAGCCGGCTGCCTGTCCCCCAAAGGCGGTTTTTAGAGGGTATCACTTAGGGTCCCCGGTAGGACAGTGAGCCCCTCATAACCACGATAGACCGGCTATCGTGGTATGCGTAATGCATTTTCCGCCTCCCTACGCATAGGGTAGCCCTTTAATTGCTTCGGGTGCAAAAAAAAATATTTATGTACACCTTCTCTACTTTTTTGATTTTAAATATTTTATACCGTTAACCGTTTATCAGCGATTATATGTTTGTTTGTACTTTTAAATTACTTGATAAATTTTTACACATATTTAATATATTGTAAGGATAAATAATTATAAATGCTAAAGGCTAAATTCGATCTGTAGGAAGCCGGGTAACTGAGAAATAATAAACAACAGAAAGTCAGTTACAGATCTTTAAAACTAACAATAAATCATAAATATATCACCAATACATATATTTATTTGTTTTCTGATTGTATAATGTTGTATTTATTTTATTTATACATCCGTTTATTTAATACAATGCTATTATTCCAAGTTTTCAAGAGATCCGAACATTGAAGATAAATGGATATACTTATCATTAACGTTTTATTATATACTCTTTTCTCTAATTATAAAACGTCTAAAAGCTAAAGCTAAGACTAAAAGCATCTATTACTGAGACACTTTTAGTTAGTTATTGTTATATTATTATATCTTGGTGTGAGACTCCTGGATGATCAACGACGCTTAATAGAAAGTTATCGAAACGTGCGTTGCGCTGCACTATGCTCAAATGAGAGAGAGCGCAGAATGTCATTCTCTGTTTTTCGCACCCTTAAATTATTGGACCGAGGAGGCGTAGCCTTCCTTAGATTTAGCGTTTTCATAAAATATTCCTTAACGCAATAGTTTATAGTGTTTAATCCTTGTTGCACGAATGCTAGAGACAGAGATATGTCTAGGCTAAATTGTGTATTTATTGTTTGTCTATGCGTGTTAGTTGCGACCCGGCTACACGCGTCCCGATATTAAAAGACAATAGAAAGCATTTCTAGTGCCTTATTATTTAGATTTCTGTGATTGTGACAGACGAAGACATTGCGCACTAAACTGTAACTTCAGGTATATGTAAGGGGTGCTCTTGATGCAATTTGTCTTCGTATGTAAATTGGAAACGTTTCAATATAGAAAGTTATGTTAGTTGAGTCACATAAATCTTTAGTTTTTTTGCCATTATAATCTGTAAAATTAATTTCGTAATTCCCAATAACGACGAACGTGCACGAAGGTATTAACGAGAATTTCTAGTTACAGAAGCTATAACATATTCAGTATTTTCTACCGTAGCTACAGTTAGTATTTGTCCTGGTGTGGGTCTATTTAATGCTGATCGTGTAGCTCTGACCCTTGCTACCCAAGACTAAATGAGCATGATCGTGGATCTATCACGTAATTGACGAATACCGTAACGAGTATTAAGCCGACGGCGTGCTTCAAACACAGAATAATCTCGACGGAAAAAAGCGTGGTGCTCTCCGCTTCACTGCTCCATGGCAACTAAAAAATCCGCAGTGCTTGTGCTTCGTAATATACTACGCACCCGTCTTACATATTGCTTTCGGAAACTTGGTTCATTCAAACTTTGAAATCTGCCACTGGATACCCAGTGCCTATATAATAATCAAATGTAATTGTGATTTCACCACTTTCATTTTATCGGTTTAATAGTTTTTCTTTGATTTTCATCAATGTTTTCCTATCAAAATAATCTTTTTATACAGTTTTCGTTTGATGAAATTTCTAAACTTTTTGATTGAAAATCATCAAACATTTTCTGTGATTTTTTGTTAGAGTGTATGCATTTTATACATAGAGCCATGCTGCAGTTATATCGTGGTTTAACACAAATAGTTCTGCTCGATCAGAATAAGACCACACTCTCAGAATACCAGTGGTCAAAAGTGATCTAAGTGGCTGCTGTCGTCTCTGCCGCAAGTTTCCGTGTTGCAGAGAAGGCTACAGAATATTTGTCACTTCTAAGAAGGACTAAAATTAAATACTTCACTGTCTGTAATTATACATTGTATAATTATATGTACTAGCTCTCTAAACACATAAGACCAGAGTACAGCATTGCAAATACTACTACTAGTTGGCGGCAGAAATAGTTACGGGCGTGGCTAGAAGAGAGGCTAGAGAAAACCATGCTGTAACTATGTTGTGGTTGTAGCATGTATTAATCGGGAAAAGGCTACGCTCTCACATAATATCAGCATAAAGAAGCACCATATTGCTGCTGCGTTTCATGTAGTATGTGTAGAAAAACGGAGATCCTTTTTAATTAAAATGAGGGATCCTTTTTAATGAAACGATCAGGTGTGCTTATTTGTCAGTCTATATATAAACCCATCACCTGTCTATACAAATTTATAAGCTATCTTTTTTTATTTACTTTTTAAGTATTCCACTTGCTAAGATAACTGTTCAAATTGCTTTAACTGCTGAAGTTCGATCACTAAATCAAACACACCCGCTTGAGAAAAGCATGCGCCCCTTTTCTTTTTCCATTTTACAACACGATACTCTAGGTAAAATATTTAATCTTTTTTTTTACTAGAGTAACTAAACGTCTTATATAGATTTATATTCAAAAAAAAAAATAAAGTTTCAAATGATATTGCGTATTTATTTTTCATATTCAAAGCATTAGTTAATTCCATAAAGAAGTCACATGCTAGGAAGAAAGCCAGTTAAATCGGCACAAAGTTAGACCACCGGCACAATTACTATACTGACACGATTTGCTGAGCATACCAAATTTATGATGTTTATGTTGCCGTCCTTTTCTAATAACTGCTAAACTGAACGTCACTCGATATGTTGCCGCTGAGGATTCCACCTCGGACTAAGGTAAAAAAGGGTGTGTCATGAAGCTAAGGTAATACGATAAAGGGATAGTTTTAAGCGGTAAACGTTTACCTGTGTCTTTTAGAACTAAACTAGACTAAATTTAGTCGTCACCAACCCTTGAACTTGTTAAATTAAGACACTTGTCGATATATTCCTTATAAATATTGGCACGGCCGGTGCAAAAAGCATGACCAGTGCCGGCATCTAGCAATGAATATTTTATTATCAACACATCATTAATATTGTGTTCGTTCTTAATATACTTGTCATTATATTTTCCATTAATTTCTCTCTTGCTTTCGTCTTATCTTATCCATTACAATCACTAAGCTCTTCATATTCTAGATAATAATATCATTTTGAGGACTGTTACCCAGAATTATTTTCCCTTTCGTATTTCCTTCAAATCTGTTTTCTGGAAGAAACACCCGCTTAGCAATAAGACTGGAATTACGTGGTACGTAAACAGAGTATTGTATTATATTTAGTAGTACAACATATATCACGCTCAGTAAGTAAAACTTTACGAGATCAATTAAGATTAGAATCACACATTTCCAAATACTACTATGCGATCAACTGCTACTTAAACTTAACTACGGATTGTGTATTCTAACAGAGTAATCTTGTCGCAAATCGATCATAAAGCATTTTAATGATTCAATATTGTTTCTTGTTTATGGCAGTTAGTGATTTACGATTTATTTCCAATTTACCGACTTCCGAGCTTATGAGATACGTTTTCTTATTGCGAAGGCTAACATTTTTATTTATTTTAAGAGTAAACAGCTTGTGATACTTTATTGTAAAAGTTAGAGTAACAAGCCGATACGCAGTCTTCCTTATGGTAAATGGATGATATGTCATATAGATATTTACCTATCCACAAATTAAATCAAATTGTATATGGCGTGTCACACCTGAGGATTAAGTTGGAATGTCTCGTTAGCAGTGTATCAAATTACAAAACAGCATTATATTATTTAACTATATTTATCTAATAGCGTGATCCTTCTCCATTCGAACTAACCTGTTCGCGCTGAACACGCTGCTGCATGGCTCTAACACGTATAGAAATCAATTATTCAATTAATAATGAAGTAATAAATAGATCAATTACTGTTCATTGAAATTATCCGTTACCGCATAGAGCTGCTTGCGGGAGCTATGACTGTCCTATCTCGAAGACTTTTATGTGTAGACTCCAGCTAGCTAGTCTCTGTTACGGCTCACTTTTCAACCTTCAGATAAAATTTATTCTTTGGATAAAATATAAATTAAGCAAATTATAGTCGGGTAAATAAAATAGTACAAATTCGACGGATCCATGGCGCAGTGGCTTAGCATTGAATTGCGGCGCTGGGAGCCGCGAGTTTGAATCCCACACGGAACAAATATTTATATGACCTGCAGATAATTTTTCCTGGTTTAATGTTTGTCCTTGTGCAATTTATGTTAGTAAACTGATTTTAATATACAGGAGAAAATCTTAGTGTAACGAAAAATATGGAAACAAAAAAATTTTGTTTTATATTTAGTCAGGTTATAATTTATATGATCGATAACTTTTATTTGACGATTGTGAAATTAGCATTTAGCGTCACGTTTTAATTGTGTTATATATTAAAATATATATAACACCGCTATATTGTTTTTTTAGGAGGGTAGGCAAATAAAGCACCACATATTTTATATCGTTCTATTTTTGGTAATTGAAATAATAGTATTTATTTAAATTTTTATTGTAATTTATGTGAGTGATACTACTTACTAGCAAAATCCTAGTGAAAATTTCAATTTATTTCATTATCCACTATAAGTGACAGAGTATGGACTTCTTAAAGCAATCATTTTATGCAATGTCTGAGATGTTTTACCCGAGAATTAAAAAAATTCAGCAAGATTTGCAAAATAACTCAGGAATCAAGACGTGGCCAAGGCCAAGGCAAGGCTTGGTCTTGGCCACGTCTTGATTCCCGAGGTCTTGCTCTTGGCTTAAGGCCAAGATCAATTTTGCTCATCAGCAGCATCCACCGAATTCCGAGCGGGCGGTAAAGAAAAGTAGCCTCTAAATATAAGCTTTAAGGTTTAAAGTGCTGTGGATGGGTGCGGTCGCATGCAACCGCTTGGGGGCTGCTATTTTATAAAATTGGTATTCTGTAAAAATCAATACCATTTTTAAAGTTTAGATTTTCTAGTGTATCGCGAATACGTTATAAATACATAAACACCGTATGAGCAGACATCCAGAAACGTACCAATTATTTTTATAAGCACGAAGCAAGCAAATACATTATCACTGTACTATTATTATTTTTTCATTTTATAACTTATTTCAACCACATGATTCTTTAAATACCCACGGCAAATGACAAACTCAATTGAAAGTATAAGATTTGCGCTGAGTAGTGATAGCGTAAGGATTGTGTGGGGAATCCACACACCACAAAAACACACACATATTTAACGCTGGTATAATGTGAGAGCATAGTCCTTCTACGGTCGAGCTGACTCATTGTCGCTTCAACTATACCAGTAATACAGCTGCGGCCTAGTTCTACCACATGAAACTATTGTAGGAACTCGCATTCACGTGTACTTATTCACCTAAAATCATTAGCAACCTACGTGGTTTAAGGTGTGTATGTGTGTGTGTACGTCCTGATGTGGACTGTTGCGGACTGATAAAGAGAGAAAGAAGAAAGATTTGTGCGTGAGTACGTATCAAGATAGTGAGTTGGTTTAGGCATCACCTTAAATTCTATTGTCATCTGCAATAACGCTGGTTTTTCAGTTGTTCATAAGCCGCGGTAGTGGCTTATTGTCAGACGAGCCGTACACTCGTTTGCAATCTCTTGTATAAAAGAATATACGTAATATTCTGTCTGCAAGTATGCCCTTTGACTCCTCTTCCATTAAAAAACACAATTTGTTTTTCTATGTCGTATTGTTATTATGAGGGTTTCAGATGAGGAGGATGGTAATATAACTTCTTTGATCAAGTTGCCTATATTACTGGGAAAATTCCAACTTGTTAGTGACAAATAAACTCTCATTGATGACAGCAAACATGGATCATTTATGAGCACATTTATCTTTGTATCTTATTTTATTTTAGCGCTTGTTTTTATTTTCTTGCTTTGTATTTATTTCGTTTGTAACGAGAAAGGCTAAGCAGCGGTCATTCGACCGAATTTGATATAATCGAAGTGTTTGGAATATGTTTTGCTTTGTTAAATATGTTACCGTTTGTAGCGAATGCATATATTTATGATATAAAAAATCATAGAAGTTTTTATGATTCATGCAAATATTTATAAAAAGAAGCTACTAATTTGTTTTAATATTAGATTTACTGATTTGATTCAATGAGTTAGGTTAGGTTTCATTTCATTTCATCTCATTAAATTTCATTTTCATTCCATATCAATAAAAAAATTCTACTGAAGACTTGGCTGTATGAGCATAGTTCTCTTTGCCTACCCAGAATGGGTGAAGAAAACAAAAAAAAATCTGCCTATATTATTTTACGGTTGGCGCCATTTTCCAAAAATGTTCTATGCGAGTTTAGTTGTTTGTTGCACAAAATGAGTAATTTCGACGATATTTTATTTGAATTAACACCAATGGAACTCAGAAAAGTCAAAAAGTTGCTACATATCTACATACGACGAATTTATTGCTTGGAGAGAAGAGAAAAAAGCAAGTAGTTTTTCAGAAAATGTTATGTTGGCATACTTCTCCGAACTCTCAGCAAAATTAAAATCTTCTACGTTATGGTCGAGGTTTTCGACGATAAAAAGTATACTCAAAATAAGTAACAACGTGGATATAAATGAATACCTAAAACTAAATGCTTTCTTAAAACGACAATCAGACGGTTTTACAACTAAAAAGTTGAAAATATTAACATTGAATGAAGTGGAAAGGTTTTTGAACGAAGCTTCCGATGATCGTTATTTAGCCACAAAGGTAGTTTATTAATAAATACTTATATTTTTCTTAAGTATTCAATTTACGAAATCGCAAAATACAGTCAATATATTATTTAAAAAATATTAATCAAATCCCTTTTTTTAAATTTATTTTATGTACACACATTAAGGTACAGAAGCAGTCTTATAGTAATTACGTACAAAAGTTCCACTTATTCCAAATTCGCTGAAATATCTTCCAGTAGACCCATAAAGGAAATTATATTTAAATTGCGAACTTAGTGCATACCTTAGTACTACTAAAAATAAATAATATACACAATGTTACGGAAATTATATAAAATAAAACAATAAATAAAAATAAAATAAATCAATAAATAATAATAATAATAAAAACGATAATTACATATGATATATATATATATATATATATATATATATATATATATATATATATATATATAAATTAACAGGAAGCAAAGTAGTTATCTCTAAGACGTTTCTTGAATATCAACAAAGTTTCGGAATTTCTTATATTTGACGGCAGTGAGTTCCATAATCTTACCGCGTGAACTGAAAAGGAGTGGGAGTAAAAACCGGAATTAAAGACGGGACAGTCAAGAAGATTTTTAACAAGGGATCTGCATGGTTTGTCCGGAGGATGGGTGTAGGAAAATCGGCTTCTGAGGTATGTGGGAGAGGAAGGGTTGTGCAAAATGTTATAGAGGAGACATAACAATCGAGTGTTCCTTCGAAGTCGAATAGGGAGCCACTTGAGTTGCTTACGAAACTGAGATATACAGTCAAATTTCTTGAGCCCAAATATGAAACGGATACACTGATTTTGCAAGCGCTCAAGTTTATTAAGAAGCTCCTCGGTAGCATCCAAATAACAGGCATCCGCATAATCAAGGTGAGGTAGGATAAGAGTAAGCACGAGTGAAATTTTAGCTTTAAGGGGTAAGAAATTTTGTAGACATTTAAGCGAATGCAAAGTAAAGTAGACCTTGCGACTAACTTCAGCGATATGCGTGGTCCATGTTAAATGATGATCAAATATGACGCCTAAGTTTTTGACAGTATTGGCAAAGGGTATAAGAACGCCATTAAAACAAACAAAAGGTAGTGATATAAATTCTAATCTATTACGCAAATGCCTACTGCCTATTATGATGGCCTGAGATTTCGTGGGATTAACTAATAGTCCGAAGGATGCAGACCATTCACAGATGCGGCCCAGATCCGTATTCATAGCTGCAATTGCATTATTTGTATCATCTACCGGAAAATGACGATAAAGCTGTAAGTCATCCGCGTAAAGATGGTAATTAGATGTAATAACACTCGTAATAGAGTTAATAAATATGAAAAATAAAAGGGGGGAAAGAACGCCACTCTGAGGTACACCCGAAGTGATACCAGACCAATCGGATAGAGTGTCATTAACACGGACACAATGTGATCGACCACGAAGATATGAATCAAACCATGCAATGGCAGATGGTTTATAGATTCCAGGATCCGGAGAAGAATATCAAAGTCTACTGAGGTAAAAGCACTACTAAAGTCAAGCAAAACTAAAAGTGTAAGAGATTTATTGTCCATAGCCCAACGGATATCATCGGTAACTTTAAGTAAAGCAGTGACAGTGCTGTGTCCACGACGAAAGCCCGACTGATAAGTGGAGAGCAAGGAGTTAGACGTTAAGAAGAGAGAGAGTTGACTATGGATGATGTGTTCCAAAACTTTGGAAAGAAAGGGTAAAATAGATATGGGACGAAAGTGGGACAAAGAAGAAGGATTAGAAACCTTAGGCAGAGGAATTATATATGCTTGTTACCAAACTGAAGGAAAAGATGATGACGATATAGAAAAATTAAATATGTGAGTAAGAATTGGTAGAAGCAAAGGTAGAACTAGCAAAATCATCTTCGCACATAGACCATCAATACCAACAGCATTTGAAGAGATGGCTAGGATGGATTTTTTTACATCTTCCTCCGTTACAAGGGAAAGATGAAAAGGGCAAACGGGCGGTTTCGGTATACCCGCCAATGCGAGTAGTGTGGTGGATTTGATGTAAGGATCTAAAGTCATAGGAGGAGTAGCAAAGTGATTGTTTAGATCCTTTACATTAACGTTATTGTATTCTAGGATCGGAGACCTGCCCACACCAACAGAACGAAGGAACTTCCACATCTCAGTAGAATTTTTATTATGTAGAGAGTTGTAAAAGTAGCGTCTTTTAGCATACCGACACAAGCGACTGCAGCGGTTGCGTAAAAATTTAAAACGATTTAAGTTATTTTCAGATGGGAGACGTTTAAACCTTTGCTTAGCTTTGTCCCTCTGGCCCATAAGTTCTCTTATATCTTGTGTAATCCATGGTGCAGGATTACGCTTTATTTTTACGCGTTTGAGCGGGGCATGGTTATTGTATACCTTCAAAATTATATCATCAAAGTTACAAACCTTATCATTAATATTAGTATTGTCAACAATAGGTGTCCAATCAACATTACTTAAATCACGCTGCAATGACTCCAGATCTATTCCCTTGTAATTACGAAGGAACAAGTATTGGGATTTCTTTTTAGGTGGACAGAGACGATAAGAGAGGTAGATTAAATCATGATATGAGAAAGAGGCAGTTATTTGTCCATGAGACATGACACTATCAGGAGAAGAAACGATCATAATATCAAGCAAAGAAGGGTTACAGTTAGGGAAGTGATGAGCTGCCTGAAGAGGGAGAGTGAGAAGATTGAAGGAAGATACCAAAGTCAGAAGTTTTTGGTGTTGAAATCTCCCATAAGAATAATATGATCGTAAGTAGTACTAAAATCAGCAAGGATTTTTTCAAGCGTATCAAAGTAATCTATGTGTATGTTAGGACTGTAAAATACCGCCAGCAACATTTTTACATGATTGAGAGTAATTTCTATAAAGATATATTCAGCAGATTGAGAGTAAATAGAAGGAGAGGCACATATGATCTTATAAAATATATCCCAACGCAGGTATATAGCTATCCCACCACAACCTTTTCCTATACGATCATTACGAATAAGGACAAAACCAGGTAAGGCAAACTGTGTAGAGGGGAGTGATGGCTTGAGAAATGACTCAGAAATTAGTAAAGCATCGAGATGTGCACTGTTAATTGATGCTAGAAGATCAGGATAATGGCGAGGAACACTCTGGATGTTAATGTGTGCAACATTAAAGTTGTTAGGAAATCTGGAGCGCAAGGATGAAATCTGGTCATACAAAGTTAAAGGTAACTCACTATCCGCACTTGTAAAACTACATGAAGATGAAGAGCATGAGAAGAAACTGTCATCAAAAACATCAAGATTATCCATTTAGCAAATTAATTAAGATAATATAATAATGTATAGTAATATAACAATAATATAATATAAAATGTAAATATAATAATACGGTTTATGAAATATGTATAAATATGATATGTAAATACAATATATATGTATATATTTATAAATATCAATTTAGCAATTACTTAATTTAAAATAAAACAAAACTTAGGTATAATCTAATACAAACGGAACAGAAAAAAATTAAAAAAACATCTAAAATCACCAATCACAGAACTGTCATGAAATACTGAAGAAAAAAAAATCTTATGAGAGTTTAATTTATACATAAGATTCGATAAAAAAAAAGAAAAGAAGTTTAAAATGTTATGAAATGAACCTATCTTATGATTATATACATATTAAACTTCCTTATGAGATTAATAAAAATATTGAAAAACACTATTACATATTACTGCAAAGCAGAATAAATAATACATTTTCCCAAGCTACAACTTGACAGTAGCACAGTGGCCAAAGGGCCGTGCGTCACAACTAAGAGAAAAAGTAAATAAAAAAAATGCATAGTAGTCATCTCAAAACTCACGAGCTTCAATTCAATGCAATTCAATGTGAATCACAGACTAGTATGATGCTTACGCAAATGTGAATGATAAAATAGACATTTTGATAACTACTGTGTGTAATTAAATGCTTATCTTATTATGAAAGTACCAGCTGGAAAAATGTATCATTATTACAGAAATATAAAGTAATTATAGAACAGTATTACAAAGTGGTTGTAAAGCGGCTAACAAAAACAAACAAAAAAAATGATTATGATATGTACCTATATTTTATGAAAGAAAACAACGAAGCTAGGGATTAGTTGCGGCGACGAGCCTTCCGTGGAGCATTAGTAGTCAATCTGGACGCAACTTCCTTTGGAGAAGTGGGTTCCTTAGACTGCCCAGGGTCTTTGACCGTACTACACTTGTCGGGATATCGGCAAATAAGGGGTTTTAGTTCTGCCATAGACTCAATCCTCTGACGTGATTTGTCCGGCAAAATAATAACTATTTTGCCTTCTACGGACCAGCACTTCTTAATCCCGAAATGTTTACGAGCTGTCATAAATACTTTGTGCCTTGTCTTAGTCAAAAACTCGGATATCGTGATACCTGAACCTTTTAGTGAAGTTTTGTTATCCCAGACAAGACGACGACTCTCCAGACTACCAAATTTAACAAGCACTGGACGTGTTGAGGCTTGAGAAGATCCAAGACGATGGCATATTTGTAAATCCTCGACTTTCAAATCGGTCACCTTCATTTGGTCGGAAAACAGCTTATAAACCGATTCATGCAACTTCTCATTCTGTCTTTCAGAAAAACCATGGATGAGCAGTATTTTTCTTCTCATTGCTGTTTCATGTTTGTTAATATTGTATGTAACTAAGTCCAATTGTTTTCTGATCAGCGATAGCGATTGACAAACAAAGGATTTGAAATCATTAAAGTCCTTGGACAGTGAAGAAATGTCTGGGTGAACTGGCGAGGAAACAACTGTGGCTTTTAAAAGGTTATCTTCATACTCACGCATGCGAGAAGCAAATAATTTTTCCAGTTCATCAAGATTATTTACAAGCTGTGGGTCCATATTAGACTGTTATGCAAAACTGTGCTTTAGCAATAAAAAGATAGAAGTTGTTAAGAACAGCACGTGTTGGTAGACTTTAGCAGTGTTTTAACACATTTATTTAGAAAGAACGAATACTTTAAATAATTTAACAACAATAAATATAATAAGCACACTGAGTTTGCGTGTTTACTTTGCGACTACCCGCAAAAAAAAAGTTTTTTTGTAGGTTGCGCTGATTTTTTGGCATTGTTGGAGCTTGCCGCAGAGAGGAGTTAGCCAATATTACTTCAAAAGATATTGAAGCCCACGGAAAAATGCTACGAATCAAGATTTCTAACACAAAAAATAAGATACCGAGAAGCTTTGTTCTCGAAGAAGATTATATTAGAATAGCGCAAAAATATATGAATCAGCGGAAATTAAAATGCAAAAACCGACCGACTTTTCCAAAATTTTCAAAACGGGAAGTGTACAGCTCAAGCAATCGGGATAAACAAATTTAGTAATATGCCAAGAGAAATAGCTACGTTTCTTGGTCTGCCGGATGCTGAGTATTATACTGGGCACAGCTTCAGGAAGACCTCTGCTACATTATTGGCAGATTCAGGAGCCAATTTGACATCTTTAAAACAACTAGGAAGTTGAAAGTCAGACAAATTTGCAGAAGGCTATATTGCTAATTCATTAAACAACAAATTATAAACTGGGAAAAAATCACACAATCCATTAATTTAAAGTCCAGTCCAACTCCTTCACATGACAAGGCTGAAGAGATCGTTCGTCCATCTATCTTTGTTGATAATGATAATTCGTCGGATCCAATTCCATCAACTATCAAACGCCATGGTATAACATATTTGACAAATAGATTTGAATATATTTGAAAAATATTCATGATTAATCATACGAAATTAATAATAGTTTTTCTCAAACGGTAAATATGCAACCTAAAACTTCCCCAGTTAGTATAAAAAAACTGTACCAATTTCAATGTATATGTGAATTATAACTTTTATAAGAAATAAATGATTAGTTAGTTGAGTTTATTGTGTTTTTATTATTTTATTAAATTGCTTCATTTTTTCGCAACTGTATTAAAAATAGTTGTTTAGCACACGTGCGGAACCGTCATTGCAACTTGTTCCGACTGTCAACTCACCTTCGGCTGCGCCTCGGCTCGGATAGACATTTGTCGTAACTCTTTGCAATGACAGGCTTTCTGCACTCGTAATGAAATATACTATTACATTACGAGCGGTTTTTTATTGCAAATGTATATTGCATAAGAGTACACTTGAATAAAATAAGTTATGTATTGTAAACAAAGATATCTAATTGCTAATGGTTTCGAAGTTCTACTAATATTAACATTAGTATGGAGCATATTATGTTTTTATATTAATTGCACCAATAATAAAATTGGATTAGGAAAGCTATTCAAATGTATAATATATTCTCTATTAAGTTAAAACTTTTATGTTTTTTGAAATTTATCTCGAATAAAGGTAAGAGGAAATAAATTAATGCAAGTCGATCAGCACAGTGAATTTGAATTATTTACATAAGAAAAAGTTAAAGTGAGTTCTGATTGAAACGAAGCACGCCTCCAAGCGGAAAGGGACCTAAGATCAGTCTTTCGGGCTAGCTTTTTCATAATAAGAGTAACAAACGTGCACACAGTCCACTTGATAGTAAATAGATTCTGTGGCATATACACATCCATATTTGTCCTCGGTTAAGAATCATTTGCAGGATGGGTAACCTCTGTGGTATGTTAGAGTAACCCCTGAGGATAAGAATTTAATTCGTCGTTTTCAGTAATAAGTATCTCACTTTATTTACACTAGCCAGATGAAAAACAACAACAATAAGCTGCTATATCACGCTAGTGATATAGCCATGAGAGTGGTCCTTCCCCAGTCTAGCCGACCCATTTGTGCTACAAACTTAAATAATGTCTTACAGACCGGGTTTCGATCACGGCGGCTAGTCTTAACGTAGACTAGTCGTCTACGCAGGACAGTAAGTTCTCCGACTGACCCGAGTGTATTCACAAACATGGGAGCACACTTCTTTCCCTGACTCTCAAAGTTCTATGGGTTATCAGACGTGACCGAAGAGAAATCAGGCGTAACACTAACGGCTTTATGTGTTTTTAGATGCTGGGGGTGAAACACCGCTTAACACCGCTTACTTCCTGACTCCGCGCTGCTACTGAAACGTTCTTGATAGGAAAACTCAATAACTGATTTTGGCCTCAAGCGAACTTAATTATGAACTCGGGACCTGATGATAAACAATAGCGGTGATGATCACAATATAGCTGCAGCATGTCTCAACTACGTTACAAATGTATTGTTTTATATATTATGGTATTTATAATATAAATCGTATATATCACAGTTACTATGGTTATGACTGAAGTTACATTTTCATTCTCTAAGCTGGACTGTAGCAGACATTTTGTGTCGTTAATTTCAGAGGCGTGGAGAAGACATTTTGTCGCTGCTATTTGGCAAGCCGCCGTACTCAATAATTTCTGTAGTTTTATGGTGATAACAATACTAAGAAAAATGTACAAATTATTTTATAGCCGAATTAATTTTTTTAACAAAAATAAGGACGGTTTTAATATTTCTTTTAAGTTGTGGTTTTGCTTTTTACCAATGATGAGTAATTGCTGTCACCCTTAGCTCTTTATCGATTCCTCTGGTGTTGCTAATGTTCATTTGTGCCAGTAATCACTCACCAACATGTAAACTGTATATTTGGTGGACTCATTTTCTATAAACGAATTCTCATATTCTATAGACGCTGCTCCCTATGTCCTGATTTATTTACCTCTGACGCATCTTACGATACCCGAGGGATGTTGATAGATGAAGCGGTTTTTTTACAACGCCATCACTATTTAAACTTTTGTCATAATATTAGGATAATTTATCTTTTGTCATAATATTAGGATAATTTATCTTTTGTCATAATAGTTTTGTGACTATATATATTGCCGATGCTAACAAAAGTTTCGTATTAAAAAAAACTTTTTGAAGTGAAACAATGGTGTAATTGATAAAATTAAAACCCAAAACTAAAGCCGCAGACTACATAGATTACTAACTTTCTTGGGTGTAAAACCATCCAAGAAAAAAAAATTATGCGTTCGAAGTAGCCGGCACAGCTACTTTTATCATAACGACCTATCAATTTTCGCTGCTCAACATAGGCCTCACTCATAGATTGCATCATAGGGGAATATTTGGCTTAGTTGCCACGCTTGGCAGACTGGTTGGCAACAACCGTTTTTTTATTTTTTCAATGTAATGAGTAAGATGCTACTGCTCATCTCTTTGTTTACATAATGATTCCTTATATTTAGGCGAACACTACACTTTAAAATTAAATATTTTTTACGGATTTTATATAGTATTTTAACTTATTTTTTATTCCAGACGTTTCGATCACTTTACAGAACTCATCATCACATAGCGCACTGAGGTGTTCAACGTCCTAATGTCACAGTAAACCACGGCTCCCTCCTGATTAAAATTTATAATTTTTTTTCGATCTATACCGTACGAACATATAGTATCTCGAAGTCTAGTCGTTGTATGCGTGGGTTGGGATTTAATTTTAATAAAAATAGGATCCCAAGCAGGTGGTATCACCCAAGCATCTTCTCTGTTGAAATTAGGATGTTCTTTGATTTCAATACCCTTGCAAACTGTCCTTGGGAGGAATCGGTGTTCTTTTGCGAGGATTTGTGGTCCATCAAATCTGATATAGTGACTGAGGTAATCCTGCACGTGATCACAGACTGCAAACTTCTAGCGGCGTCGATTCTTCTCATCAGTAACATGTTCTTTAATACGGGTTTTTATTGATCCTTTTGTTTGCCCTATGTAAGAGAGATCATATTTATAACCAAGCTTGTACACTCCTGCATGTTGTAGAGGTACATTACGCTTGATTGATGGTAAAAACTGATTAATCTTCTTCGGCCGCTTGAATTGTTTTAATGTAAGCACGTTTCAATATGTAGCCAATATTCTGCATAACAACTCTAACATATGGCAGTACAGCAGGCACAAGCTCGACCTTGGCCGGCTTCACTCGTTCACTGTGATGTAGGCGCGTAACCCGAAGCTTGTTGTCATGCTTAACTTTCTTGATGTGTTGGAGTTCGGCGGCCAGGTGTTTGTTGTCACAGATCCCTCGTGCTCTCTGAAGCAAAGATTTATCAACGGTATGTAACTAATAATAATGTCCTCCAGACCGTATTTCGGTCACGGCGGCCTGCCTCAACGGAGGCTAGCCATCGGCGCAGGCCAGGATTATAGAGCCCAAGTGTATGCGCAATCACAGGTGCACTCTCTATTCCCTCACTCTCATAATCCGATGGGACGGTAAACCGACACGACCGGAAAGAGATCAGGCGCAGGACCAACGTCTTTGTGTGCTTTCCGAGGCACGAGGATGAGACATCGCTAACTTCCTGACTCCCGACCCGAGAACTTCTTGACGGAAATACACAATAATTGATTTTTTGGCCGACCCGGAATTCGAACCCGGGACCTCATGATCAGAAGTCGCACTATTACAACCACTAGACCAACGAGGCAGTCTCATATGAATAACGAATGTGTAACTAATTAATAATGTTCCATTATTCTATTCCATTTATTACATTATTTATTAAAGATTTTTTTTCATTCTACACTTTTCTAGTACTTTTGACCATATCCCTTTCGATATATCTTTAAAAAAAATACATTGGGTGGGAATAAAAATGAGGATTACATGAAGTTCGGTTTTACCCCAAATTATCCAAAACCCTGCCAACTTGAAGAAACGCCTAAAGCCCTACCTATATTAATAGATTTACCCTAAAATAGTGCAAAATATCTAACGGTGGAAATACTGCATGGATGCACGGCACGCATCGGTGGTCACGTTGGTGCTCCATGATCATTTTAGCACCAATGTGTCGGTGCCATTTTGTTTGTTCAATTACCCTGTCCATACGCAATAGTATAATAAGTCCATTATCTCTACTATGAAGTTGCCAATTGATTTTAAAGTCTTATAGTCTAGAAACCACATCTTATTTTATGTAATTATTGCTATTACTTTAATGCGGTAACATTGTTCTTTGAACTGTAAGACAATGGTTTCTTCGTACCACCTCGCATATCAACTACACAGATTGAAAAAGTTTGTGATAAGTAGCAAAAGTTTAATATATTTTTAAAATTTAACTTCATCATTAAAATGTGTTAATATTATATATTTTATAAATAGAAATACAATGTTTGAAATAAAACTCTTTTTTTATATTTTAATAACAATCCCAACGTAATTCTAACAGAAATTTGATAAAAAAGAGATTGTTTAACCATATAAGTTTGGTTAAACAATCTCTTTTTTGTACAACAATTTATTAATAGGAAGTTTTTATTTAATACAATACAACTCCTTCCATGGCTTGAACACATGAGGAGATCCTTCTGGACATGCTTAGGATCAAGTTATCCAGCATTTCTTGCGATAACCAGTCCCATTCTTGAATAGCAGCCTCCTTAATCTACGGCACTACCTGGGAAGGAGGCTGACGGTTCCCAACAGCTCGCTTAAGAGCATCTCACGCGTGGTCTATTGGGTTTAAGTCAGGCGAGCCGGCAAACCAGTCTAACATTGTAATGTAATTCTCTGACTGCCAGCAACCTTTTAAAGCGCTTTTGAGTAGCAGTCAGGACAGTTGGGCGACCACTGCGGGGTCGATCAGCTAAGTTATATATGTCGTTGTACCTCTGCAACGTGGCCACGACACAGGATTGGGATACAGCAACTCGGCGTGCTGTTTCTCTTGTGAAATATCGTTCTTTCATTAAAGTTACAATTCTTGCCTGTAAAATTTCTAACAACCCTCTTGGATGTTTTAATCACAACTTTTCTTGAAAAAATATTTTAAATCCATTATAATTGACGAAGTAAGATTTCCGAACGAGTCAGAGTTCCGAACGAGTAAGAGTTCCGAACGAGTCAGAGTTCCGAATTTATTTTTATATGGGAAAATAATTGAATTTGTTTTATTGTTTTATATTCTAATTCTTTATTTTTAAGTAAAGAATCTAAAAAGAAGAAGAAATTATTATAAGTCTACTGTAATAAAAAGGATTTAGATTTTAAAACAGATCGCAAATGTTTATGACGTATACAGTTTAAATGTAATTTAATTAATTATGACATATTAGACAAAAACGCCTTATCCTTACTTTTTTTAATAAATTAAAGCTATTACATTAATATTTCAACCTTTGCTTACTATTTTTCACTACTATTTCCGGGATGGAACAAAGACGTTCAATTTTTATTTTTTTACAAACAGATATTTTCAGTTTCTAAAAAACATACTTTACTCTTGTAGGTAATAAGTTTTCCTTGCATTACAATAAAAGAATTTTATTTTTATTTTAAATAAATTACTTTTAAAAAGCTTCCCATCGTTTCCATCTATAATACTTCCAGCAGTTAGACGGTTCCGTGGCTTATCAGCTTAGCATTGAGGCCTTGAAGCCGCGGGTTTGAATCCTGCACGGTACAAGTATTTTTATGGCCTACGAATATTTGTTCCGGGTCTGGATGTTTGTCGATTTTCAATTTATGTTTGAAAACAGCCTCCAAGATACAAGATAAACATTCTATTGTGGGGGAAACAGTTTGTAAAAATAAATAAGTCGCTAACAGGAAATAATTAATAAAAACAAAATTTTATTTCCTTTCTGAATACCGTTCTATTGCGTTAGATTTTTTACTGGTGCCATTGAATAAATATATATATATATATATATATATATATATATATATATATATATATATATATATATATATATATATATATATATATATATACCAGCGTTAATAGTTGGTATAACAAAACGCGAACGTAGAAAAAAATAAAGAAAATTATATTCTCCGGATAAATGTTCCGCAAATAGTATTACTGAGAATGACTCGAGCAAACTTTGTTACGTACGTATGCATCAGGATGCTATGTGATGTCAGCGAGAGTTAGGTCATTATTTTACTGAGTGGTTTCTTATTTACGTTTAATTTCTTAATCATTTTGAAGAGTGCAATTACTATAATGTTAACATCAATTATTAGTTTATTAAAAGTATTTTTACGGATTTCGTCGCGTTCAATTTTACTTATGTGTAATTTTCTACGTTTGGGGTGTTAATGGTCACGGGGGGACTGTAGTGTGAAAAAATAAAATAATTAAACGCGGTAAAATCATTACAAATTGTTTAATTAAATGTGTTTTGCTCGCGTAAATGCAAGAAATCATTAATTACATATTAGAAAGTTAAACTGTTATATTTTATTAGGTGTTAGTACCGGGTATTAACCGTGGTAGCTGAATTAGAAGCATAAGTGAGCTATAATATATATTATTTTAATTCCGTTTTAGGTGCTGTTTTGTGTTGGAATAAAGTATTTTCTATTTTCTATTGTGATTCTTTTTCAAATCTACTACCCTTTAGAAATAAGGTTCCTCTCAACAAAAAGGTAACGACGAAAGAAACCTCGCAGTTATCCATTTATTTTTTGTAATTTTTCAAAGATAGTATTACATAGCATAGTGTAAATATAATGTAGTACGATAACAAACCCATCAGTAACTGAAGTATGTTCCATCATTAACTCAAATAAGGACGATTGAAAATTTTGAACTTATTAGGGTATAGCCCACAATGGTCATGACGAACGACGACGTAAACGCTGAAGATAGTTAAGTGCGCTGACTTATCATAGCGAAAGCCTACTCACTATTGAAAACACCTACCTTGTAATTATTTAATATTTATTTCACTTACCTAATTGTTTCCAAAATTGAGTGAGAGCAGCTTAAAGTTTTATAATTTTAATGCCCAGCTGCATGCTTTTTATAGAAGAGGGAGCAAACGAGTGTGCGGCTCACTTGATGATTGTCTCTACCGACACCCATGAACAACTGCAGGAAAATAAAATTCAGATGCGTTGCCCGTCTACTTAAAAAGAGTAAGCTCGTTTCTTGAAAGTCCCTTCGTCGTATCGGTTCGGAAAAATCGCCGGTGGTAAGCGATTCACAAAGTCACAAAAAGGTCCATTAAATTTCATTTATTCCATTCAATTTCATTTATTTCCATTTAATTTCATTTATTTATGTAATTTTTATTTATTTTACATTATTTAAGTTATATTAGTAGTAGTATACTTATCATTTTATTTTATATATTTATGTAGCCCAACGTGGTGAGAAAACTGTATTAATACCCCATAATAATAATATAATATCAATAACCAAAGAAAAAAAGGAAACATCGTTGTTTTGTTTAATTCTTTCTATCATAATAGAATAATTGAATTAATTTAATAATTAATTTAATAATTTAATTAATTTAATAATTTGAATAATGGTGAGTTTCAAAAACTTATATATGAAAATATATAATGAGCGCAGATTCAAAATGTATCTAAAGGGAATTCAAAGTTTCGTCAGCATTCATCCGTTGGAAGAAGTTCTGTGAGGAGTGTGAGCGATAGCTACGTAATCTCCGATGCGGAAACATATCTCTTTGGAGCTTAATGACCCGTGTGCCCATAATCTCGTTTATATTACTATAATAACGTCTTTTCAAATAAATACCATAAAATAACCTAATGTGTAGCGGTCGCAAATGTACCTAAATTTTGCTTTAGCGCATAATTTTTTAAGGACGACAAACGAGCACACAGTTCACTATATAGATGATATGTGAATGCTGTGGCCCATAAACATTTACGTCAATCCTCAATTAAGAATAAAAATACAGATGCATTGCCAATTATTTTCCTAATGAGATAGAGTGCCTCGTTTGTAGTAAATCGGGTCTCCAGTTCTTTACGCTCACATAGCAACATTAAGCTGCTATTTAACGCTGGTTGAGCTTACTTATTGATGCCGCAATCATAATATAGCTGCAACGTGGCTTCACCATAGATAATTTTTTATCAGAAATATTTAACTAAGTGGCTTAAGTTACTACCTATATTCGTCCCACTCCTGGGGACAGGCCTTCTTTCGGTAATATTTACGTTTTTCAATTAACATTACTTTCATACAAAAGACATATTTTTGTTGTAATTATGATTAATTCAGTCTTTTAATATGAAGAGATTATTTTATTTAATATTGTAGCGGTGCTAACGTATAGTGTTTAGAAGAATTAAAGTCCTGACTTTAGAAAGTTATTTTATTGTGGTCGGCTTTTACTTTATTTATTTTAACCTTTTAAGTGAACTTGAATGTCACAATCATAATTTTGTTGTCTAAACAGTTACATTAAACATTTCATCTCCTATTTTTTCACCTTTAGGGTTCGAATTTTTTCTTCAAATTAATATGGAAATACATATGAAATATAACTTATTTAATTAAAAAATAATAATTCAATTTACATTTGGCAAAGATGTCGCGCATACAAGAAAACATGTAGAAATTTAGTAGGTGTAGTCATGTTTTAATAAAATAATTGAGCAAACTTGGCAATAGGATTGGTACATACCAAATAATTAGGCCCTTATAAACATCTGTGGTCTAAATTATTTAAATCCTTATCCTAAAAGTTCGATTGTTTACTTGGGAAACATAAGTATTTAATTTGCCAAATTTGTTTATGATTCGATTGTGGGGTCATTTAACTATATATTTGTGCGTTGGTTTACCTGACTGTGTATAAATAGTTTTATTCAATGTGCAATGTTCGCGTAAATACAAGAAATCATTAATGCGATTGTGGCTTGGTCCTCGTATGTCACCCTCATTCCTATAGAAAAAATGACAATTTTTTTCATTACATATTCAATAAATTTGTATTTATGAATTCACGATGCCGCCTTTCTAACCTTGATACTTTAAAAACTGTTGCTTATTACGCCTCGACGTCTGCTGACACACACGAGATAACAACATGAATTATTCACATTTTGGGTGACTTCATTGTGAGAGTAGGTAAAAAATAATTCTATTAGCTTAAAGGTATAAAAATTAAGAGGCATAGATCCACATAAATGATAAAAATTATGTGTCTTACCTTAACTGTGAAGAAGAAGAAGAAAATTCTAATCTAACCTAAATCATCCCGTGATTGTCGTAAAAGGCCACAAAAAGAAATTAAACAGGAGGCAGCATCCTGTTCTTTACAACTCAAAATAGTAAAAAATTACGTATTTCCTTTTGAACACCCTTGGGAAGTAATGTTCAGATATATATGTCGTTAGTAGCAGCACGCACTGGTTTATTCTAGTAAAAGTTATTTTGACATGGCTAGCATTGAAATAAGCTACGTGCACAATTAAAGCTAATGGAATTAAGAGCAGGAGGCAGGGCTGTCCCCTCTTCTAAACTATGTGTAGGATTTAACCAACGAATATAATCATTTTTCCCCACGTTAGGTTAATTGTGGGATAAAAATAAACAAACATGAAATTTGGATTAAATCTTTTTTTTTTTAAAATATGCATGCGTCTCAATACTCATAGGTTAAATTCAATAACGCATCTATCCAGGAATACTATTCAGAAAAAAAAATTGAACAATTTCCTTCATTTGAAGTCTTTCTGCCAATAAGAGTGGCAAAGGGCGAAATTTTTTTTAATTTTCGAAAATATCTAATTACCCTCGAAAACCGAGACACTTTTACAAAACAAAAAAAATATTTTTGAACTGCCAAAATATCCCCTACCCACAGGTACATTGTACATTCATTACGCTACACCCAATATACTGGCCGTGCCAATATTTCTCGGAAAAACGTCACTAAGTACCGGAACAAACTTGTATATAATGTCGAGAAATTGTTGAACAAGTCTCCGATTGGGGACAACTAAATCTAGCCCAGTTCATCCCCAAAAGACTCAAGTTTGCGCGTTTACCGCTTGAAAGCACCTATTTGACGTATTTTCAGTTTCAGAGCACTCCCTTTGTTGTCTCAGCCAGTATCGAAATCCTCGGCGTCCACATATCGAATGAAGTGCAGTTTCGTGGTCACTTAGAGAAGAAGACCAAATTAGCCTCTAAAATGCTTGGCGCACACCGTCTGCAACTTTACAAGGCGCAGGTTCAGCCTCACGTAAATGGAATAATCTATTTATTATACATATATTATATAAAGATTTTTTTATTCAATATAGAACACAATTAACTCTTATTGTAAGTCATTTTTTACTTTACCACTGGTTCGAAAAAACATCTATACTGGGAAGAACCAGGAAAAAAACCCAGCGGACCTTTTTTTAAAATAAATTTTACAATATCAATGATTACAAACTAGTATTTACAAAATATTATACTCCGTATAATTGCGATATAACTTCACTTACAGGTAATATTGTTTAATCTTGTATTTTACTGTTATTTCGAAATACAAACACTCAATACCATCCAAATATATTTAAACACAACTTCTTTTCATTACATCTATCATTACTAAAATTCTGATATTATATTGTGTGAAATAGTTTACTTTCTATAAATCAACTTAATCCTTTTTGGTCAATCATTTTACTTGTACTCCTTTGTGAAAACAGATTATAGTTTTAAGTCACAAACAATATTTTCTTTACTACTACTTCTTTATACACACTGTTTAGACATTATTATTCCTATTACGTCTTTTTTCAATGTTATATAAGTTGTTTATTTGTATTGGTTTCAATAGTCAATAAGTCGTTAGAACCATTAGCTAAATTTGATAATAAAATTATTTCACAAAAGTATCAAACTACTTTAAAGTTTTGTATAACAAAATAATAACATATTTAAACTAGCTTTTTATCATTGTTTTATTTGCATTTGTGTACCTTTTTATTGAAATTCTGATAGGATACCATATGTATGTTTCAAAATTAAAATGTATTAGTATCTTAATACATTTTAATTTTGAAGTTTAAGTTTACAATAAAATAAAATATTTTTCATCATTTAAGCACCAAATTATAAATTAAGTCCGCATGACTGCATGCGGACTAAATTACGACTACTAATATTGACGTAGTATTTACACTGAAATTCGACTTCGACTTCGAGAGTCGCCCTTCTTTTGGCTGAAGGGTGCAATTTTAAATATTCTTTTGCGTTATTAAGTAAAACTGTGTCTTAAATTAAAGTTATTAATCGATAGTAAAACAGATTGAAATATAAAATTAAAATTGCATATGAAATTCTAACATTACCCGACAAGCTTTGCAACAAATGTATAGTTTTTGCATGTTGCATATTTGTACATTGCATTTTACATTGAAATCATTGAAATCAGGGCGTAAATAGTTTTTTAAAATACTTGTAACCTCCTGTCCATTTCTTTATGATTAAGAAATATTTATGTGAATCTATAAATTGCACATAATATAGTATTACTTTATTTTAAAGGTTTAATTGATAATTCTTTTATATTTAGTTATATATATATATATATATATATATATATATATATATATATATATATATATATATATGTATATATATATAATCAAAATATATAATATTATAATATATAGTATATATATATATATATATATGATCAAAATTTAAATTTTAATCTATGGTAACCGCGATTAACTATGACATATGGACGTTGAACATCTCAGTCCCGCCCGTGACCATGAGTGCTGTAAAGCGTTCGAAACGTTGCGTATTTAAAAAGTTAAATATACGCGATAAATTCCGTAAAATCTAGTATTATTTCAATAGCTATGGAGAGGTTTATGCTCGGGGTTTCTCTGAGTGATAAACATAGGAATGAGGATATCCGCAGTAGAACCAGAGTGACTGACATAGCCCTTCAGATTAGTAAGCTGAAGTGACAATGGGCCGACCATATACGAGTAGCTCGATGAACCGATAACCGATGGGAAAGAAAGGTTCTCGAATAACAGCCTCGTACCGGCAAGCGAAGTGTGGACCCCCCCCCCCCCTCCAACTAAATCGAGTGACAATCTTTTAGACAAGCAAGTCGATTAATGCAGCCCTATGTTCTACATTGGACTAGTGAAGGGCTGTAATGTGATGACAGTAATTAATAAAACTACTTTTAGGGATTTTTTTCCATTTTTAATTCCCGACGTTTCGGGCTTCCAGGCACCCATTTTCACGGAGAACTCAGGTGACTGTTGTTCTGATGTCATTGTTAGTCCAGAGTACCTTCAGACTTTTAGTTATTAGTTGTTAGCCCTATATATGGGAGAAACGTTCAAAATCAAGCTGGTACACTCCTGCATCTTTTATAGGAATATGACATATGAAGGATTGTAAGAATTGACTAATATTTTTCAGCGGTTTATAGAATTTTCTAATACAAGCTCGCTTCAAGACACAGCCAACCTTGTCTGTGACACCTCTGACATATGTTAGTACAGCAGGCACATTCTCGACTGTAGCCGGCTTCACTCGGTTGCTGTGACGAAGGCGCGTGACCCAAAGCTTGATAACGTGCAAAATCCTGCTTGACGTGCTAAAACTCAGTGGCCAAGTGTTTGCTGTCACAGATCTCTCGTGCTCTCTGTAACAAAAATTTGCCCACGGTTGCTAACTGTGAAGGATAATGGTAAGATTAACTGTTGAAATATCGGTTTGTATGGTTTTTTATACACGGGGAGTGCTCTGAGGAATTGTTCGGATTAATCCCAGCCGCCAAATTTCGTGAACGCACGACACGGCAAACGTCCCGATACCATCCACACCATCTGGATGCTTGGCGGTCCACCACTGTACGTTTCACAAGGAGCTTTCTTCCACGTACAACCTCTCTGTGGAATAGTTTATCACCGGCGATTTTTCCGGACCGATACGACCTGGGGACCTTCAAGAAAAGAGCTTACTCCTTTCTAAAGGGCCGGCAACGCACCCGCAATTCTCCTGGTGTTGCGGTTGATCATGGGCGGCGGTAGTCACTTAACATCAGGTGAGCCGCATGCTCGTTTGCCCCCTCTTCTATAAAAAAAAAAAAAAAAAAAAAAAACACCGTGTGACTGATGGTATTGTTAGGATTCCGAAAGACTTACACATCTAGCAAATCTAAGGAATTATTTGCCTCTAACTCCATAGTTAATTGAATTTCACAGTTTATGGAATTAAGATGTGCTAAAAATGCAGTTACTTTGTCTGATGGTAAATACTTCCTGCTTGTAAAAATCTTCCTTTCAAAATAGATAGCCAGATGTAAGGAAATGTCTGAGTATTACTGCATGTTCTGTTGGCATGTTATTATCCTCTAGTTTCCTAGTTATAATTAAGACGCTGTACTCAACAAGTAGGTATATAATAGAGACTAAAAATCGAAACTGACCATGGTTTTATTGTCAGTAAAACGTAGGCATTTTATCTCACTGACAAAATGGTATGAATCCTTAGTGTGAGCTCTTGTGTGTCCTCTGAGTGGTGATAACATTTTAGCTAAATTTTGAGCCAATCTGTAAGTTGGCGAATCCATATGTCTCACTATAGGACATCATGAAGCGTGAGTTTCGACCGCCAAGCAAGCATCGCCGAACGAGTTTTATCTTTGATAGCTCTTGTCGCTGCGCTGTGCAACCAGTGCAGACAGAGTTCTCCCCGGCTGTGTTAACAGTCAGTGATCAACTATCAATGTCATGTCTCTTTAATTGACACGGGATCGTAATCGATTCTTCGTTTCTTGAGCGAGAAAATAGTCGATAGTCATTAGCTTCTTCGTTGGCGGTGGGACAAGTGCCTAAACATTATTTTTGAATTTATAAAGCAATTGTAAAATGAAGCGAGTAAACAATGCTATTCGAATTTTAAATAATAATTTAAAAAATTATGTTGAGATTCGTACAGCATCATAATAACCTCTGCAAATGATTTATTTACCGCTATGTTGTTTCCAAAATGATTTTTTTTCTAAAGTATACTTGATGATTAATAGATGTTGTGGCCCGTAAACATCTATTTCCGATTAAGAATCCAAATGCAAACGCGTTATCACCCCTGAGGACTATAGTGGATTGTCTTGTTTCTCTGGCGAAATAAACATACCATAAAAACACTGCGGCATTAAGCTGGTCTTTCAGGCTGATACTCCTCGAGAGAGTGGTTCTTTATTCGTCGAACCGACCCATTTGTGCTGCAGCAACAATATAGTTGCAGCATGACTCTGTCAAACTAATAGAACTTTTTTAAAATGCTAAATGTTCATTTGATAAAAATGTCCCGTTTACTTTGTTACTGGTTCTTCACACCTCTCATAAATGGAGGAGGCCTCTGCCTGGCAGTGGGATGGATATGGGCTGTAACTTTAACTTTCAATTTTTTTCACACCTGTGGAATGAGATAACTTCTTAGTAAGTACATCAGTGTGAGCGTGATCCTCCCCGGTTGTGCCGACACATTCGTGCCGCTACCACATGATGCACTGCAGCAAGTCTGTAAAGTTTTAATCAATGTATTCTCTATTATACTCGTACACATTGAAACGAAAACGAAATAAAATACAACAAATTACATAGAAAGTACACAGGTTACATAGGGTATATTACTCTGGAAGCGATTTCTTCCAGACTATTTTTTGCGCAAAGAATTGTTATTTACAACAAATGGTCAATAAGGAAGGTATACACAAACTAGACAATTAAACAAAAGAAAAAAAGAAAATAAATATAAAACACAAGATGATTACAGTCGAGGACAGGTATGATTGATACAATTAAGGACGGTAGCCTTTCGTTTAGTTTTTATAGAAGTAAGGGTAACAAAGATTTACGGCTTCGTCGTGCAATGACTTGACACTCAGTTGTGGTGATGAGGGTCGTGGGCTCTAATCCCGAATGGAAAAATATTTGTATAGCCTATAAATAATTGTTCCGGATGTAAAGTTTACCCTTTGTGCAATTTGGGTCACTAACTGCAACACAGCAACATTATGCTGCCATTTAACGCTGATATCTAATGGGGCGTGTTCCTTCCCTGTTATAAAATAAGGTTAATACACAGTCCACCTGATAGTAACTGGATGCTTTGACGCATATACATCTACATTTATCCTCGATTAAGAATCAGATGCATTCTCACCCCTGAAGACTAAGATGTATTGTCTTGCGAAAAATGCGTTTATTGATATTTACCGCTTTATTTATGAAATAAACATATTTGGTACATATTTTTGTATAAATTTTAACGGCATACTGGAGAAAATTTTAATGCAAATATGTTCAGAAATCGCCACTATTGATAATATCCCCGCATCTCCTTACGAGATTAAGCCTATTCTGTGTGTTCTGAAGTGGATAAAGGCTTTATTAATTTGATTACGTAGACAATTTGCAACAAGCTTGAGCTCCAAGACAACTGAAGCGCTTGTTTTTTAGTACATATTTTTTTACAGAACTGAAATGATAAACAAGCGTACAGTTCACCTGGTAGTAAACGGCTACTGCAATTCAACACCTCCTACTCACCGTCACCTACAACTAACTTCAAATAAAGAAGACTACAGGAGGTTTGATCAAAATGCAGATGCATTGTCACCGATAAGGGCTAAGGTGGCATCCCTCGTTTCCAGTAAAAGTGTCTCCGATTCTCTACACTCACCTTACGAAACATAATAGCAGCTGATATTTTACGCCGATATTCTGTAAGAGCGTGATCCTTCCCCGGCTGAGCCAATCTATTCGTGCTGCATTAAAATATATCTACAGCATGGCTCTACCAAGTAAAAAATAAATTGTAATAATTTATTCACGAGTTTTTTTTTCTGGTGGATATGATTCATAATAAAATAAACGATGAGCAGCAACATCTTCCTGATGACAACTCAAAGTAATAAAAAAACAAACCGATGCCAACCCGCCTGCACAGTGTGGCTAAGTTAATTGACAGCCTTATATTACATATTTCATAACTTTGCTTATTTCTATGAGGGATTTGGAGCAAATAGTTGATGGCAGGCACGCCTGCTGATTTACAATTCTGTGACTGAACCCCACTTACTTTACCTTATTGAACTATGTGGCAACACAGTAGACATAATTTCCTTCACGTAAAGATTTATTGAACACAATAAATGCCGTATATAAATATTGAATGTTTTTATCTAGTAGAAAAATATTTGCGGATTGCATTTTATTATTTAACATCAAGCCAGTTAGTTACTAATGTAGTTTAATAAATAAGATTATAAACGCTCGCCATAAATTGTTAACTACTTGGGAAACCTGGGTTCGATATCCACTGATACCAATGAAATGTTAATTGCAGTTTTATTTGTAAATGAAAATGTATTGAGGAAAATAAAAGAAATGTTTCATTATCAACAGGTATTGCGACGGCACAGAACATTATCTTGCCTTCAAATCCTCTCAGAAATGGGAGGAGGCCTGTGCCCACAAATGGACATCCAGCATCATGTACAGGCTGTTACTTTAATTTAATTAGAAATAAACGGCTCAATAGTTGAATTAAACTAATTTTTACAAATTTTGTCGCGTTAAATTTCTACTTTTATTAATTCCCGATGTTTCGGGCACTTTACACCATACATGATCACGGGAGGAACTGAGTTGTATGACGTCTTAATGTCATAGCTATCGAAGGCTATCTTCAATTTTTTAATTATAATTTTTGACCCGATTAACGCAGTACTATGTATGACTGGAATGTCATTGCTTAGCATACTTTAGAAATATATCCATATAAATATCATGTAACAAAGATTAGAAATAAAACCAGTGTTGAAACAGCTAGACTAGTTTTCTTTAGCTATTTTCACAGCATAATGTCGTATGGTATTTTGCTATGGACTGACACTAACATTGTAATTGTTTTGAAAAAGACGACCGTAAGAGCAATGTATGTTTTTAAACCTAAAGACTCGCTCAGACAAGAATATAAATTTAAGGAAATAAACATATAATTTTGGCCTCTCAATACATTTATGAAAACTACTAAACGTACGTTACGTATATACACAAAAATAAAAGTACCTAGTTTTACAAAAATAAGCGATATTCATTCTGCAAAGACTAGGAACAGACACAAGCCAGTGATAAGTAGTACCAGTTGCCTGAGTTTACCGAATTAGTAATTCATTCTTGGAGCAACGCTTTTACAACAAAATCCCAGAAAATTTATAAAATTTGACCTGAACAAAGTTCAAAAACTTTATTAAACTATACTTGTATAAAAAGGGTTATTATAATATTAATTGAAAAAACGATGCTGCCCATCTTTTAGATTGTTTTACTCTATCTTTTTAATTAACAATTAAATTAGTGTCTCCTCCACTGCCTTCAGAAATGGGAGAAAGTCTGAGTCCACTAATAGGAAGCATAAAATCTGTAACATCACACAATATAATGAAGTTAGTATGGTTCTTATTTAAATATAGTAGATATAAATAAGAAGGCGTGATATAAGTCAAATCTTTAGTCAGCTGTTTTCGCTGTCTGCTAAAAATGTGAATCAAACCAAGTTTTCTTACAGTTCCATGCGCCAAATGTTATGTGGCAAGCAATAAACAGTCTCTCCCGTCCGTTCCACGCTGCACGCTGGAGCTCTAGAGCATAACGGCCAAATTGTTAGTACTTGACTCCGCTGATAATTATAGCAGAGAAAATACTGTAACGCTTTTGTCTCAATTTTCTTTATTATTTATGTTATAATAAAAACGAAAAATGTTACTGTAGATAACTTAGAATAATATAGATTATAGAATATATAATAGAGTTATTCAGGATAGAATTAGCTTTTATAACCAATCTTCTGCAAGTTTTGTGAAATATCATCTTACGGTAAATTCTATTTATATATATATATATACATAATTTTTATTTGGTCCAATCAAAAAGGAGCAATCCTGCTTTAAAAAGGAGGCAATCGTTTTGGGCCTACTAAAAATTTTAACGACCCTCAATGACATTTAAAAAAAGGAAATGGAATCTCCTAACGATATTCATTACGTTTTTTAGGTGATACGCTCAGAACATATATGTAGACCTTGCAGGCTGAAAGCTTGCAAACTGCCCTTAGGCAGAGACAAAAAGTGTATGGATATTGAAGACAACAGTCTTATGTTATATCTCTTATCATTGAAATGCCTTACTTATTTCTAACACGTATCATAAATGGACATGTCATCATCAAGGTATTTTGAAAAAATCGTTTGAAATGATAATTGACAGTAATAATATAATTAAATTATACACGTGTTTTTGTTATCCTTACACAACCAGTTTAAATCATCTTACACCCTTACAATTTATAAGTATGTAATAACGTAGATATACTGGATATTATTTAGTCATATTGTTATGTAATCCATTCATTTTGGGTTTAATGTTATTAACAATGTATAAATACTTACTATTCAAACAAGACATATTAAAAGTTTTGACACCGAGCCTGTCTGTCTGCTCGTATTGTACTAATAATGGACTACTTTGGAAATGATGATTTACAATAATAAATGCTGTTTCATTATAGTTTAAGTTTTATATCATTACACAACCATTTTGGAATGTCATTGTTACTGTATAGTGTGTGTAGATAATATTATAAATGGACATATTAACCCTTAGTTATCTTGACTTGAATCATATTACTTACTTAGTATTTGAGATGTATACTCACAATCAATTAATTTATGTAAAAAATACTATCCATTTCACATTTGTGCACAAACAGGCACTATATTTTGCTGAATTTACTTAAGGGATACTAATAACTACTGAGCAGTGCACTACTATTATTAATTATTGAACCATGCACTACCTTAACTTACAATACAGGTGAAAAGTACGAGATAATCGTTTTTAGTTTATTTTTAGGTTATTGTAAAATTCATATTTTCATTGTTCATTTCTCAGTCCTCGGTCAAGACGTAGTAAAACTAATATTACTATTGTACTAAAGGTTATAAGGAAAAAATTGAAATGCATATCACTAAGTGTCGCTAAAATTTGTGGTGGGCTCATCTCTCCTCTCTCATTCTTTCTACAAAAATAGCATCACTGAAAAATTTCTCTCTTAATCCTGGTCACAACACATCTAGTAAACGACACTCTTCTCTTATCACACAATTACATAAACGTTTTAGTATGTATAAATTTGTGTCAATTTGTGATAATAGAAATTTTAGCATAGAATAGAAGCAGTATTTAAATTAAGTAAATATACTTCCCTTTATACTTAAACTAAAACTAAAGTCTAAATATTAATAGCTAGATGCCGTGGGGTAGTGTTATGAACTTGTTTTATATCAGAGCATAAGCTGAAATCTTTATCCATAAGATCTGCTCTTTTCATCCAAAATAATATTATATTATCGTGTCTCCATTATAATTATTGTAAGCTATGACGTTATCACATTTTAAATGCCATTACGGCAATACCAGGTACTCCGACGTCATTTTTATGCTGGTGTGATTTAAAGTTCGGTTTATCGTACTGCTGTAAAAAGTAATCAAAATTGTCGTTATGGTAACGCTTTTCCAATAGTTCAATTCTAATACATTAGAAGCTGAAACTTCCTTGTGTATGTACAGACAGAGAGAAATTGTCCAGTATATACTAATACGTATATGTGAACGTGTGCTTTTATTTAAATAGATTACCTAATTTGAACACTTTACTGGTCCTTTGCGACTAAAATTTCTTATGAAAATCTTTTTTACATAATAAAGGTGACAAACGAATACACAGTTTACCTAAGTAAGTTGATGCTGTGACCCTTAGACCTCTACAGATATCCTCGATTAGGTATCAAAATGCAGATTCGTTGTCATCCCTAAGAATTATGATGGAATGACTCGTTTCCAGTAATAAGTGTTTCCGGTTTTCTTCATGACCGCTACACTCACCATATTAAATAGTAAGCTGTTATTTTGCGCTGGTATTCTGTAAAAAAGTAAAGTAAAGTTACAGCCTGTATACGTCCCACTGCTGGGCACAAGCCTCCGCTCATTTCTGAGAGGGTTTCAGGGCAAGGAATTGTCCGCCGCCCTGCCCCAATGCGTGTTGGCGAACTTCACATGTCTTCGAAATAGGTATATTTTTTTCTTATTTCTCTGTCATGCAGGTTTCTTCACGATGTTTTCCTTCACCGCCGAGTGTGTGGTAAATCAGCACTTAAAATTGCAGTTAACAATTTCATTGGTGCCGCGTACTGTGAAATTTACAGGAGCGTTATCATCTGAGCTACCACGGCTCTTGGTATTCTGTGAGAGCGTAGTACTTCCCTGGTCGAGCCGCAATAGTCGTTTAGATGCAGCATGGCTCTACCATGTAAAAAAATAAACAAACAAAAAAAACTTATTGTTTTATTATATTTATCTACTATACAAGCCGTAATTTCTGGATCTTGACAAGAGCGTAACCTACCGGTTAAATTGGGAATTTAAACCATTCTCAAATCAATTTTAGCACACAGACACACACCAAAATTTCATCAAAATCTGCTCAGGCGTTTAGGAGGAGTTCAGTCACATAGACACGGGTAGAAGAATTAAATATTAGGTTCATAGATACGAAATTGGCGTTTTGTACGGGAGGAATATAAAGTAATTTTTTTTTGTACAATACATTTAATTAATTACAGTATGCACCGTTGTTATATGTGCACTTTTGCCATCTCATAGGTAGTTCAATGATCCTGTGGCAGTTTGGGACTAATTTTAAATTATATAGTGGACTGTATTGATATTCAATATCCCCTGAAACGTTCAGTTACCGCAATCACCAAATTACACCAAGAAAACATTAAAACTACTCACGGTCTTACTAGCCAGCTTCCCAAGATCGGCAAACGTTGACAGCTTCTGGTGGCTTCTTCTACACGGTAGAATACACTAGTAATTAGATTGTACACGGTACACTCTAGAGTAGTCCTTATTTTTAGTTTTGAAGAGATATTCACTCCACGAAGAAGACTACATCTCTTTGTGTTATACAAAGAGATGTAGTCTTCTTACGCTTCCTACCCTCTTTTTTTTGTCCGCATAGATTATAGCAGTGCGTTATGGGTCACACTGTTGCCACAGGTTATCACCGGCCCTCAGATCGTTGTAGATCATTGTGTCTCGGTATAAAATTTGCGAGTTGCGGTTTATTACTGAACCCCCCCCCCCCCCCACTGAAACCATCTTGATGGTTTCTCCAAAAGATAAGATAAAATTATAACCTAATCTGACTTAATCTCTATCAAGATAACGCTGAGACACAGAATGGTCTCAACGAGAAGGTTATTAATACAAGTAAGCTAATTTGCATAAGGGAGAGGACTCAGTTTATTAACTGGTCTCTGTAAAGTACCCTTTTTGGTACGAAGCGTAACACAACGAACAATCCCATCTGGGTCGGGGTGAAGAGCCTCTATTCTACCCAAAGGCCAATTGCACGGCGGTATGTTATCAGTTTTTATCATTACAAGATCACCTATTTTAATGTTAGATCTATCCGAATACCACTTTGCTTTCTGTTGCAGCGTATTTAAATATTCACGACTCCATCTACGCCAAAACATTTGTGAACATTTTTGAATATATTGCCAACGTGACAATCGATTTATCGTTATGTCTTCTACATTATATTCAGGTACCGCCGTTAACGCTTTTCCTATTAGAAAGTGTCCCGCTGTCAGTACGTTAAATTCATCCGGGTTATCACTAGCTGGTAACGGACAGAGCGGCCGCGAATTAAGAATTGCTTCTATTTTACAAAACACTGTGGTAAGTTCCTCGAACGTCAAACCTTTTTCTCCGACGGCTCGCGCTAAGAGGTACTTGGCGGATTTAATTCCGGCTTCCCAGAGCCCACCCATATGTGGTGCGCTGGGGGGATTAAATGTCCATATAAATTGTCGCTTTGAGCAACCCTCTGGTATATTGTTTTTTTGCTCGAACATAAACCTTTGTATTTCGGTCAAATGCTTACCAGCCGCGATAAAATTAGTACCGCAATCCGAGTAAAGAAAAGAGCACACACATCGTCGCGCTACAAATCTGTCTAAACATGCGAGGAAAAACTCAGATGACAACGACGATAAGACCTCGAGGTGTACAGCTTTTGTCGAATAACAAATAAATAATGCTAAATATGACCGTTCAATCCTAGCGTTTCGTCATAAACTTTCTTTTGTAAAGAACGGACCACCGAGGTCTACCCCTACATGCTCAAAAACTTTATTAGGTATCAATCGAGCTGCTGGCAAAGGTGCCATCTCAGGCTGCAAGAGCACGGGGTTGTGTTTAAAACAAGTTTTGCATTTGGACAAAACTGACCGGATAATGCGACGGGATGCTAAAATCCAAAAGTTTTGATTAATAATGTTTTGTAAGGTGCGTGGGCCTACGTGTAAATATTTTTATGTAAATATTCAATAAGTAATAGTGTAAATCTACTATTCTTAGGTAATAAATGGGGATGTTTCGCGATATAAGGCAAAACTGAGTAATTTATTCGACCCCCCACCCTAAGGTATCCGCGATCGTCAATAAACGGAGATAATTTTCTCAACGACGGAACGTACTTTGTGCCCTTTGACAAATTATTTATTTCATTTGCAAAGTATGAACTCTGTACTAGTTTAATTAAGACGTCTTGAGCGGTATTCAATTCGTTAGTCGTCAGTATGGATTGCTTAGAGTGACCGGATTTAAATAGGAACCATCTCAATATTCGAGCAACCGTACGTTGCAATTTATAATAAGAAGAGAAATGGAAAAAAATTCGGTCAGAGAACTCTAACTTAGATTCTTCTATTAAATTATTTTCATTAGTGATTAAATTGACGGAACCTAATGCATAATTTGATTTTATTTCGGGTGTATTACTTTCATCTTGGTTGATAAATGTTCTAACTAGCCACTGCGAGTAGTCATCATACAACCAAGATGGGCCCTTTAGCCACTGCTCTTTGCACTCCAAGAGCTATAACGGAGACGCTCCGCGCGAGCAGATGTCTGCCATATTGCACTCACTACTAACGTGACGCCAAAAGTGCGGAGGTAACACTTCGCATACCTGAGTAACACGGTTACCAACAAACGCCTTTAATTTGTAAGCTTCCGTCTGAAGCCACGCCAATACGATAGTCGAATCGGTTAACGCAGTGATGCAATTAATTTTTACACGAGTTAAAATGTCACGGACATATTTAATTAATCTGCTTAACAAAACTGACGCCATCAATTCTAACCTCGGGATAGTCAAGGGTTTGACGGGGGCTACTTTAGATTTTGCTATCACCAAGCGTACTTTAGTCTGACCTTTGTCGTTACGACTGATCACATATACACATTTAGCGTAACCGCGAGAACTTGCATCGCAAAAGTTGACTAGTTCACATTCAGACTGTTCTGGTAACAGCATGTGTCTATCTATCTTGATTTCCGTCAGTCGCGGGAGATCATCAACGTAATTAAGCCAGCGCTTAGTTGTGTCAGTTGGCAGTTGCTCATCCCATCCTATGCCTAGCTTCCATAAATCTTGCAATATTTCTTTCGCGATGAAAATGCACGGCGAAATAAAACCTACGGGGTCGTAAATAGAAGCTAATAATTTCAAAACAGAACGTTTAGTTGTTACTTTGTCAGTCTTATCTACTGCGAAATAAAAACAGTCATTCAAAGGGAACCACTTGAGACCTAGCACTTTGACTGAATATTCGTTACCATCTTTCAGGAATGTTACAGGACACTCTCGGTTTTCTAACGGAACGCGTTGTAAGACCTTTCCGCTATTACTCGCCCATCGCCCAAGTATAAAGCCGCCGTAATTAAACATCGCTATAAGTTCATGTTGTAACTGAAATATCTGTGACAAGGAACTACAAGAATATAGGATATCATCCATGTACACGCCCTCGCGCACAACCGTTGCAGCGAGCGGATAGTGTTCTCCCTCATCATGGGCTAATTGCAAAAGAGTGCGGATAGCTAAAAACGGCGAGCAACTTAAGCCGTAAGTGACAGTTTTTAATTCGTATACGTTGATGGTATCATTAGGCGAATGACGATATAAAATACGTTGATAACATTTATCCGACGGATTCAGTTTGATTGCACGATACATTTTGCATACATCGCAAATCAAACAATATTCAAACAACCTAAAATTCAATATTATAGCCCCAATATTTCGATACAGATTAGGCCCGGTTAGTAAAATATCATTAAGCGCAACATTCGCGGACGTTTTTGCCGAAGCATCGAACACCACTCGCAAAGGATTGGTGGAACTACTGGGCTTAAGTATACTATGATGTGGTATCACATATTTACTCGGAGTGTCACCCGTATAAAGCTCCGTATGCCCTAGATGTTCATATTCGCGCATAAACTCTGAATAGGCTTGTCGTAATAAAGGTAAACGATTCAACTTGCGCTCTGTAAACAAGAGTCGTCGCTCGGCTGCCGCCCTTGAAGCGCCCAACGGAGGCGGGTCCGGTATAAATGGTAACGGCACTGAATAGCTACCGTCCTCATTGCGGCTAGAACGAGCCACAAAAATATCTTCTGCTAATTGTTCCAAAGGATTTATCGAAGGCTTGCTGCGCAATTCTTCGACTTCCCAAAACTTACGCAACGTTTGATCTAAAGACTCTTGTTCATCAAACGAGACTGATAAATTATAATTTCTTAAATTGTCCTCTTCATTGCAATAAAGTTTACCACTTACAACAACCCGGAAAGCGGTATCGATCACGCTTGGTGTATCCGATGAAATAATATAAGGTTTATCATAAATAAGTTCCGAAACTATATCATTGCCCAACAATATATCAATACGTGAGCGCTTATAAAACATCGGATCAGCTAAATTAAAATTCTTATATTTATTAATAACGTCCGAGGAGAATCGAACGTTAGGCATATCGGCAGATACCTTAGTCACTATGACCATGTTCACTCTAAAACTAGGCAAGTCAGTGTGTAAGGACCTTAATGTGCATGAAATCATTCCATGATTTATTACTGTCTCTCCACCAAGGCCATAAATGTTAAACTAACATTTTTTCCGAGGTAAGCCCAAACGTTGAGCGCACTCAGTTGTAATAAATGAGCTCTGAGCTCCAGCGTCAATAACTGCACGGCAGTATTGATACTGACCGCTACTATCACTTGCTAATACACGCACCGTTCCCAACACGACACCGTGGTTCGAGTGAGCGCCGTTGTATGGCGTATCTATTGTATAATGTTCCGAGTCGCTCGTAGTCTGAGAAGAAACGAGTGCTTGTTGCCCTTGCGAGTCAGCGCTCAATAAACTGGTGGATGACAAAACCGCGTCGCGCACAGGCTCCCTATGCAATAGATAATGATGTAATGACGCACATACACGACAAGACATCTCACTTTTACAAGTTGAAGTATCATGATTTCCTTTTAGGCAGTTATGACACAATTTTAAAGTATTGACACGGTCAATCCTTTTATCTACGATCAATTTACGAAATTGATCGCACCTGTAAATCATATGATTATGATTGCAATGCGTGCAAATCAATTTATTTTTATTTTTATTATAATTCGACACATTAGTATTTAAAACTGTTTTTGATATACTTTTATTGTAGTTATTACCGTTGCTTTCGCAATTGTTACCTGTAGGCTTATTTCTTGATTGTAATGAAATCGCACTTGTATTATATGAATGTTCGAGTACTTTAACTTGTTTATTTACAAAACTAATTAATTCCGAAAACGATGGAAGTAAGTTTTGATCCCGATTTTGTTCAAAAGGCCTCCTAGTATGCGCATCCAACCCACGTAAGGCTAAATGACAAAATAAATAGTCATGCAATTTTTTTATTTTTACCGCCTCGATGGCTTTAAAAGAGTGATCGAATGTTTCAATAAATAAGGTAAAAACTTTGCCATACGAGAATATAATTGGCGGATGTTATAGGCGGTTTTTTAACAATGTTTAACGCCGAACCTTTAACACATGAGAGTAAATAGTGAAACTTGTCTATTTCGTCGAAATCTCGATTGTGAACAGGTGATACAAATGTATCGTAGAATGTGGACCACTTCTCAATATCGCCATCGAATTCGAATAATCGCAATTTAGGTAATGACGCCCTTACATCAGTCCTATCTTTCCCACTGATGGGTGCCTGATCGCTCGGTTTTAATCGTAAATATTGCAATCTACATGCCTTATAAAGTTCATCAAATGTATCTAATTCACGGGTTGACAATCTTGTCTCCCTTTTTAATGATATATCTATTTCAATAATATTTAACACTGTTTCTTCAAACTTTGAGAGGACACTTTCTAATTCGGAATAATCCACTAAGAAATTCTGGATTTGTGCGGAATTTCGCAAGATGGAAAACCTTTTGTAATTTAGCAAATAGGTATTCCTATTTAAAAATAAGTGTTTGCCTTTTTATCTGCAATTTGTCCGACATTATGAACAAAAACAAAAATGTTAATTTAGATACTTTATAAACGTACCGCAAGCAATGAAAATTTAGGTAGAAAAGGAGAATTAAATAAGTGTTAAAAAATAAAATAAAATAAAAAACGCTTAACTCAAGTATATGACGCTCACGGGACGCTAATTAAGGGTAGAAATTTTATATATGAAAATCACTAATTTAAATAAATGCGGCTCGAAGGCCAGAAATGTGGCGGCTTGGGATTAATTTTAAATTATATAGTGGACTGTATTGATATTCAATATCCCCTGAGACGTTCAGTTACCGCAATCACAAAATTACACCAAGAAAACAATAAAACTACTCACGGTCTTACTAGCCAGCTTCCCAAGATCGGCAAACGTTGACAGCTCCTGGTGGCTTCTTCTACAGCGTAGAATACACTAGTAATTAGATTGTACACGGTACACTCTAGAGTAGTCCTCATTTTTAGTTTTGAAGAGATATCACTCCACGATAACACAAAGAGATGTAGTCTTCTTACGCTTCCTACCCTCTTGTTTTTGTCCGCACAGATTATAGCAGTGCGTTATGCGTCACAATGTTGCCACAGGTTATCATCGGGCCTCAGATCGTTGTAGATTATTGTGTCTCGGTATAAAATTTGCGAGTTGCGGTTTATTACTGAACAGATCCCTTTACTAAAAAGCCATGAGGTCCGAGAATCAATAAACTCTTTGAAGGCGGTTTGACCTGCCGCATCGGAGCTGAATTTTTTTCCTTGTAAGAAATTGTCCGAATTCCGAAAAAAATTGTAATCTGTTGGAGCAAGATCCGGGAAGTACGGTGGACGTCGCAGACATTCCAATTGTAGCTCATCTAGCGTAGTGGTTGTTTGTTGTGCAATGTGTGGTCTTGCATTGTCATGAAGCAGCATTGGCCTAGAGTGATTGACCAATCTCGGTTGTTTTTGCAGCTAGTTCTTCCTTCATGGTTTGCAGTTGCTGACAAAAGATATCTGCCGTAATCGTTTGGCCAGATTTTAGAAATCTGTAGTGAATAACACCGGCGCTGGTCTACCAAACACTCACAAGTAACTTTTTCTGAGTCAATTTTCGTTTAGGGCAGGATTTGGCCGGGTCTCCACGGTTCAGCCATTGCGACGACCGCTTCCGACTATCTTACAGTATTCATTTTTCATCACAAGTAATGATTCGGTTATAAAATCCCTTCATTTTTATGTTAGTTGAACAAAGTAACACAGTAGTCGACGCGTGTTTGCAAGTTCGATTCACTCAATTCATGAGGTACCCATCGTTCAAGTTTTATTACTTTCCCGATTTGCTTCAAGTGGATTAATACTCACCTCACCTTCGATTTGCCGACGATATAGTCCTTATGGCAGAATCGCTGGAGGACCTTAGCACTATGCTCAATGACCTCAATGGTGTCTCCCAACGGATAGGTCTTAAGATGAACATAGACAAAACAAAGAACATGTTTAATTTCCATGTCACACCTATGCCGGTAGTTGTTGCGAGCACTATGCTCGAAGTTGTTGACGAGTACGTTTACCTGGGACAAATAGTCAGACTAGGTAAGTCCAACTTCGACCGAGAGGTCTATCGACGGATTCAACTCGGCTGGGCAGCGTTCGGGTTTTCCAAGTGTTAGTTTAAAGAGCTTTATTCTGTACTTACAAAGTTTTATTATCCAACAACGAGGACACTGTTAAACATATTAATTCATCCATCCATTACAGCCTACTTCTGAACATAGACCTCCTCCATAGATTGTCTCATAACCGGGATATTTTTTAAAAATATATTGCTTGGCTGGTGGGGTGGCAACTGCATTTAATAAGCAAAATTTTTATACTTACTGAGTAATAAGATACTGCGGTCCTTCTCGTGGGTTTTTGTTCCGTCTATTAGATTGAAATAGTAACCACACCACATAACTTCGGACCTGAATTTATATAAAGCATCAATAAAAATTTTGTTAAGGTTTTTCTGTGAGTTAGAAGTGTAATTAAGGGATTTTTGTAAAAATATGCGATTTATCGTTTTCAGATTTTTGGAAATTTTGATGTCCACTCAAGTGGACGTCCGGTTTAGAGTGTTGTATTAATACATATTTAATGAATAAATGTTTTGTAGTAATATTTTGAAGTAAGTCAGTAAAACTATGTAATATTATTACAATAGTTTATTTTTTATTTAACATATTATTGTAACTGTTAGGATTATTCTTGTTTTTGATGAAATTTTCGAAAGCAATTTCGCTCACCAGTAAAACACAGATGTATTTCACATTTCAGACAGTAAACATGCGTCTTTCCTTTACATTCTGGATTTTTACATCTGTTAGCTTTTTTCTTTTGATCATATTCTGGCAAACGGTCGACAGTGTCATACTGGATTTCGCTCGCTGGTCTTATTTCAGTCCTGAAACGGTGTTGTTTTGGTGTAACTGGTGAATTTACGGGACTGCTACCACCAGATGCGGGACGTCCTCTTTTTCTGCTAGGAATTGGATGTCCCATTTTTATTAGAGCTTCTGCAACGCGCTGCCGAAATTGCAATAAATCCAAAACGTCTGTACTTGGTATATTACAGATTTTGCAATCTTCTTTGTATTTCAACCAGCTTTTGGTTAGTGCTAGGTCAATGGCGTGAAATATCATACGCAATGTCCATTTTTTGGATCTAATGAAGATTCTAATCTAATCTATCTCTAGATCTAATGAAGGCCTCGACACAGACCACTTCCTGGTCATAGCCCGAATGCGTGGCCTCTTTAAACGGTAGCGACACCGAGGGGCCGAGCCTACGAGTGTTTTGGACAGAGTAAAAGTGGAAAATCTACAAGAAAAAGAAAAGAAAGACGAGTATGTAGAGAAACTGAAAGAAAGTTTTAAAGGGATAGAAGAGACAGGAATGATTGAAGATTTGTGGGAGACATTTAAGAAAGGGGTTGTAAATGTTGCGATTGAGGTATGCGGGGTAGCTAAAAGAAGGAAAAGGAGAAAGAATGATAACGTGTGGATGGATAAAGATGTACAAAGGGTTGTGCAAGAAAAGAAGAAAGCGTGGTTGGATTGGTTAGCAACAAAAGCTAACCAAAAAGTTCAAAAGGCAACGGATGACGAGATAAAGGAAGCAAGAACGAAGTATAAGAGATTGAAAACAGCAGCGAAATATACTGTGTCTAGAAAGAAAGAAGAACGAAAAGATGATTTCGATAGGAGGCTCACTGAAGATTTCCAGTCAAACATTAAGTTTTTCTGGAAAACCATCAAAACAGTCAGAGGAAAAAGTTCTACCTCGGAGCTGAGTACAACCAGGAGTCAAGATGAGAGCATTATAAAAGGAAAAGAATGTGCGTTAAAGAGATGGAAAGAGTATTTTGAAAGTTTGTTTTAAAGAGAGGAAGTGCGGGTACAGCATCTGCCACCATCCACGGAAACGAATATAAATGTTGATGAAAATGAGATAAGCATGGATGAAATAGTGAAAGCGTTGAAAAGTATGAATTTAGGTAAGGCTGTAGGGTATGACAGGATTACCGTCGAGATGCTGAGGGCTGGACAGGGCCTGGTGGCTAGTCAGCTGTACCGCCTTTTCAATCTGTGCTGGCGAAATGGGCAAGTGCCGGGAGACTGGTGCAAAGCCGTAATCGTGCCATTGTATAAGGGAAAAGGGTCACGGCAGGACTGCATAAATTACCGTGGTAAGCCTTCTTAGCGTCGTCAGTAAATTGTATGCGAAAGTGTTGATTGAAAGGGTTGTGAATGAAACAGACGAGAAAATATGGGATGTACAAACGGGATTTAGAAAGGGAATGGGATGTACGGATCAGGTCTTTTCTTTGCGGTGCATAGCCGAAAAGTGTTTGGCTAAAAACAAGAAAGTCTACTGCGCCTTCGTAGATCTAGAAAAGGCCTATGATAGAGTGGTGAGGAATGAATTGTGGTCAGCACTGTCCGTGTACGGTGTGAGCAGTGTCCTCATACGAGCATTGCAATCTCTTTATAGGGATTCTAGTGCTTGTGTAAGGATAAACGGGGCATACACTGAATGGTTTAATATCGAAAAAGGTGTTAGACAGGGATGTGTAGCGTCACCGTGGCTGTTTAATCTGTTCATGGACAATTGTTTGACAGATTTAAAAGTGAATGAAAGTGGGTTGAGAATGAATGAGTTACTCGTCAAATGTCTTCTCTATGCTGATGACCAAGTATTACTTGCGTCTTCGGCCGAGGAGTTGCAGGAGATGGTAACTGCTATGAGTGGAGCATTTGCTAGAAAGGGAATGAAGATGAATGTAAGGAAAACGAAAGTGATGGTGTTTGAAAAAGATGAGGCAGTGACAGACTGCAATATCGTGATTGAAGATGAACAAATTGAACAGGTGAAAGAGTTTGTGTATCTGGGGTCAAAGTTTACAAGAGATGGAAAGTGTGAGAGTGATATCGAAAGAAGAGTGAATGCAGGAAACATGGTGAATGGAGCTTTGCACTCCTTTATGAACAGTCGGAAGGTGTCTAACAAGGCTCGTTTGGCTGTGCATGAGGGGGTATTGGTTCCGACACTCATGTACGGAAGTGAAAGTTGGGTATGGCAGAAGAAACATGAAAGTAGAATAAATGCAGTTAAGATGAGAGCATTAAGAAGTATGATAGGAGTTAAACTGAGTGACAGGGTAAGAAATAGTGAGATAAGGAAACGTTGTGGCTTGAAAGAAGATGTAGTGACAAAAATTGAGAAAGGTATGCTGAGATGGTTTGGCCACATCGAGAGAATGAATGAAGAACGATTGACGAAAAAAGTGTATAAGGCGAGTGTGAATGGAAGTGCTGGAAGGGGTAGACCTAGGCGGACTTTTCTAGACCAAATTAGGGACGTCTTGAAAAAAGGCCAGGTTAAGAGTACCTTAAACCGTAGAGCATGTATGAAGGGAATAATGAAAGTGGACGAAGCGAAACAAGTATGTAAGGATCGTAGCAAGTGGAAAGAAGTGGTCTCTGCCTACCCCTACGGGAAAGAGGCGTGATTATATGTATGTATGTATGTAATGAAGATTCGATACAAACTAATCTGATGATCAGTTTTATCTACACCGCCCATACCATTGTTATATAATTGCACAAGTTCAGGATGCGGTATAGTTACGTAATTTTTAGATATTTTATACATCGTCGAACTTCATCTTGATTTCCTATTCCAACAAAATTTGAAGCAAGTACTACACCTTTGTTGTCAATCCACTTGATAACAACCACATGTTTAGTATTATTCGTAACTTGATCAGTATATCCCCTACCTGTTTTTGATCCTTCTTCGTCTGTTATGAAAGGCGGTTTTCCAAAACGATTTATTCTGATCGTTCCTCCTGCATAAATTTCCCTCCCGCGAAGATCCTTCAGCAAAACGTAATTGGAGAAATAATTATCAAAGAAGAGGTAATGACTAGACCTATTTATTCTCTTTGACAAGGCATTTACATAAGCAGCAGATGTGCCATATTTCAAAACGTCATTTTTGTCTAGATTTGTAGTTGCGCCTTGATAAATAATAAAATCATAAACTAATTCACTCTTACCGCAAATAATAAATATCTTTACACCCCATGGCTGTGGTTTTCTTTTGACATATTGTTTGACTTCAAGTTTTCCTCGAAAAGGTACAATCTGTTCATCTACGCACATATTTGGTCTAATTTTAGTTCTAGACATCGTTTTCTAACTGAATCATATAAAGGTCGAACTGTGATAAAACGATCGGTGTTATTTTGTGGAATAGAATTGTTATGCAAAAATTGTTATGCATGCAAATTGTTTCTCATCTGAAGAAATTTATCTCTAGCCATGTTCTCTAAAAATATTTTCATATATAAACTGGAATCCCAATACAAACGAATACGAGGAAACTTTAGGTTACCCATTATGATATGAAGGCCGAAAAATATTTTCATTTCTGTTGAAATACATGGCTTGAAATTACGGACTTCATTTCTCACCACATAAAAATTTGTATTGAATGTAAAATCTTCAATTAGAGACTCTGATATATATTTAGAAAAAAAAAACAATGGGAACGCGAGGTGAATCAATTTCAGGTGGTGGTGGCGCTGACCAAATGAATTGTGGTTGTTCAAGCTGTAAATGTTTTCTCCAACTTATTTCATTTTTAGGCTTACTACTTGACCCGGGTCTAGATTCTACCTCCTCTAAGTCTACTTCCTCTACTATATCGTCCTCCTCTTCAGAGTGATTACCTATCTCTCTTTCGTTTGGTAGCGTTATGCTACTACCTACACGAACATTTTTTTGTGCCTGTACAATTTCATCGTCACTCTCTTCTTCGAGATCCGATATTGTTCCGTTTTCCAATAAATTGAGTAAATTATCCACATCTTGACTTTTAGATAGATCAAAACATAAAAAGGAATAAAATAACATGTAAAATTCAATACAAAGTTTTATTGTAAATACGTTTGGTTTACAACGATTGTAACCCCATGTCCACTGAAATGGACATCGACTTTATCTTCAAAATTATGAAAACAACCGCATATTTAGTATTTTGTAAAAATGTATATCATAGCTAATATGATCACTATGCAGAATAAAAAATATCTAAACAATCGATCAAATCGTTTTGGAGTAAATAAAATAACACTAAAGACTTACTCACATTGCGCGTATCCATGGCGAACGTCAACACTTTACTAATTATTTCATCCTACCTACAATAAATCCTTTGGTGTTTTGTTTATCGTAACGTTTCTAGGTAAGTGGTCGGTACAATCAAATTTTTACACTAGCGTTTTTATTAATCTACCTCATATTTCATGCAATAATAAAACGTGTCCATTGAAATGGACGCTGGGTCTGAAGGGGTTAAGTTGTTATCAGGACGATACTGCTGCTATCTCCTGGTTCATACCACTCCGCATCTTACAACACGTTTGAAACGATATGAAGTAGTGAATATTCTTATAACATCACTACACTCTTGTAATAAATTTGAATAATAAATCTGAATTGTTACTATACTAGTGAACAAGGTGTTGCTATTAGTTAATGAAAGTCTTAAGAAAATGCCGTATTCGCTAAGATTTACAAGAAAATAACCAATCGTAATTAAGACTTGTAAATTCTATCAATCGCATATTTTATTAAAATTAAACTTGTATACATTTTATTCATAAATACTTATAAAAGATGATGCTTGTATATATGTAATCGTTTAACTCAAAATCCATTTGATCGATCACCAAGAAAATTGGTATATGTATTTTTCAATACATATACCAATTTTCTTGGTGATCTGAAACTAGGTTCTATAATTCTCGAATATTGAGTCTATTTTGATTACCTAAAAGTATTGCCATCGACTGGAGCTTTTTTACCGATTTAGGTTTTCTGGAAGAAATAAGTGTAAAGCAATAAGACTGTTTTTTATTTTATTCTCCGTGATATTGTTGTAAACAAGCTATTGTAGTAAACTTCTTAATTAAATGTTTTGTTAATGACATTTTAAGAATATAGGGTTAGATACAACAGGGTAAGGATTACATTTATGCTCCATTATAAACCAAATGTGGATGCATTGTTACCCCTGAGGACTTAGATGGAATGCAAAAGGCGTTGCATCATAGTCCTCAGGGGTGTCCCATTTATGCTTCAATCATAGTATATTTTTTTCCTTCCATGGACAACATTTTTAAATCCACGTTACCACACAATTAAATCCATTAATTTTAAAATCCACGGGGAGAACGTCGTCGACAGAAACTAGAAAATATAAAATTTTTATGGGATTAACTTTTGAAGCGACTAAAGAAGAGCAATAACTAAAGTACATTCATTGAGAGGTTATGAAGAGTACTTCGCAAAGTGAGGTGAAGTACTCCAGTTTATTATGTAGAAACAATTTGAATTGACTCCCCGTTTTCATAAAACAATGATTCCAGAGTCGACAAGGTCTCTTCAAGTCTGTAATTGCTACCCTTTCGAATACGGTGGAATACAAAAATCGGAACGGCTTTGCTTAACAACAGTGATGCCGTAAATTTGGTCGCCAATAAACCTCGAAATAAAAAAATAAATTCAAAACAAGGCATAGTTAACCAATGCGAATTCTGCTCATTTAACAATTACAATTAACAGTTAGTACCTGGATGACCGAGCTTTTCTTGGTATTTTTTTTAAATTATATTTTGATACAAATTTCATACTGATGAAACATGAATATTTTTTGACCTTATTTAAACTATATATATATATATATATATATATATATATATATATATATATATATATATATATATATATATAATAGGCTTAGATAGCTCAATAAAACATACTTATATAATTTTATATATATAAGAATTGCTCGTTTAAAGGTATACGATTAGATTACATTATTACAATTACAGTGTTCGTAAATATTTTGTTGATCGTACGGCTTCAAACTCATGAAGTATGAAATTAGGTTCGCCATTCCTGACAATATATATATATATATATATATATATATATATATATATATATATATATATATATATATATATATAATAGGCTTAGATAGCTCAATAAAACATACTTATATAATTTTACTTTACTTAAAAATTTATAATTTACCAAAGAGAAACAGAAAAAACACATTCTGAAAAAAAATAACTTTTATCAAAATGTGAAAGCTTCTGAATGTGAAATTACTTTTTTTAAGTTGTTTGAAGTCGACTATTATTTCCTTTAAAAATTATTTCTTAACCTTAGTAAGTAACATACCTACAGAACTTCATATCTAAATTAGGGTATTTTGCCACTGTTATGTGTGCAATTTTTTCACCAAAGGAGACAATCAATTTTTCTATGGAGAATAGGTCCACTACAAATTTTAAAAGATTATCAATGACATGCACGTCGATTTATTTCTTATAATCCATAGATTACAATAATATTATTAGTTTTACTGCATCTAAACGGAGTCCTGAGAAATTAACAAATAAAATTTGAATCTAACAATAACCTAAAAACAAACTGAAAGCGATTTTCTAAGCTGTAGGTATGTTCAGCATTTATAAATATTTTGAAATCGATGTAAAACCTTTCACTAGTTCCGGAAAAACATAGTGCCTGTCTGTGCACAAATGTCGTATGAATTCTATTTTTGACATGTATTGATTTATTGTAAGTGTAAATTCTAAATACCAAGATTGCTTAGGGATAATGTCTGTTTATATTTATGATATTACCAACACACAGTAAGAAATATGTTTTAAATTGGTTGTATTACAAAAAAAAATAATGTAGGTAACTCTATTTATTATTGTAAATCATAATTTATTTAAGTATTCTATAAACAGTAGTAGTTACAGAAACAGAAACCTTTTATTCAATTTAGATTATAAATAATACTTATTGGAAGTCACTTTTTTAATTTACCACTGGTTCGGAAAAAACCTTTAAATTGAAGAGAACCAGCAAAATACCAAGTGGGTCTTTTAAAAAAAAGCCAGCTTACAATCATGTATGTCATAATTAACAACACAGAAAAAAATTTGAAATAGCTTGGTAGCGGTCACCTTACCCACGGGTTATTGTCATCCATGAATTCCTTTATACTATCATAACCCCTTTTATACAAACTTAGTTTAATAATTTTTTTGAACTCTGATGATTGACTGACATATATAGACAGTAGCGGTGTCAAGACTTTGTTTTAATATGTTTTGCTTGATAAGTAAGTAGTATACATCACATTGAGCTATTATGTACTACGTACTAGAGGCGACACTGCATTCAGCTACTCTGTTCCACTCAACTGCGGTGCATACACCGCACTTTAATCAGTCACTCGGGCGCTTGTAGAGGTGTCACGTACTGTGTTGATTTAAAAACAAATCTCTTGATAAAAAATGTGCCGTCGTATGTACTTAGATGTCAGTAAAAACCAAGGAATTACTTTTCATCGGTTAATAAGATACTTAATCAATAAAAAAGTATTATGTATTAATAATAAAACAAATTATTCTTTAGACACCATCTCGTGTCAGAGAATATAGATTATGAAATTAATATGTTCAGATGCGACATTTCTGTGGGTACTTAAGTATAGGACGAATATATTATTATACACATTTTTTTTAGAAACATATATAAGTTATAATTTGGCAAAATTTTTCATGTTTCAATCTGCTTATTACTCTTTTATTTTATTTTTAGGTTTCCACATTAAAGTCAAAGTGGTATAAATTCGTCCATTTTTAACTCTCGCGTGCCCAGCATTTATGAACGGCTTTTATTCTAATTTAAATAAAATATTTGTAATTTAAATGTTATGATTAAAACTACTTTTACGGATTTCATCGCGTTTATTTTTACTTTTTATTTGTAATTCCCGATGTTTCGGGCGCTTTCCAGCACCCATTACATCAGATTTGATAGACCACAAATCCTCGCGAAAGAACACCGATTCCTACCAAGGATGATACGTGAGGCTATTGAAATTAAAAAACATCCTAATTTCAATAGAGAGGGAGGCTGGGTACTACCACCTGCTTGGGATCCTATAATCAATAAAATTAAAACTAAACCCAAGCATACCACTGCAAGACCTCAGGACATAGTGAGTTCATTTTGCATAGATCGGACCATAAACAATAATTAAAAAAGCTGAAGGTACTCCGGGTTTAACAATGACATCGGGACGACAGTCATCTCAGTCCCCCGTGACCATGGGTGCTGGAAAGTGCCCGAAACAAAAATAAAAAGTAAAAATAAACGCGATAAAATCCGTAAAAGTAGTTTTAATAATGTGTAGTGTTCGCTTAAATATAAGAAATCATTATTTAAATGTTATGTTAATAAGTTTTGTTAAACATACATTTAGTATGTTTATTATATTTGACTTAGATACCTTTTAAAATATTTAGATAAAAATATCAATAAAATGTAATTGTGATATAATAGCATTTAATATTATATTAAATAAACAAATATAATACACAAAATAAATGACAATATTACAATATTTTTCTCGATATAATTTACCTATTTAACAATACAATCTACTATTACATACGAGTCATTTTACCTATGTTTATTCTATGATAAAAAAACAAAATCGCGAACACAGAGTAGCGCACATTTTTTGTTCGAGATAGTACGTAAATACACATTACTTCAATGATACATCATAATAAAATGACTGGAAATCAACATGCTTATCTGTTATTACACAGTGATAAATAGTGAAGAAGTAAGATGTTTTAAACTGTTTGTGTAAGGATTATAAAAACACAGGCTTAATTTAAATTTATTTATTACCAGCGATGCGCCTCAGCATTGCACTGGTGGTTTATGGATCTCGACAACAGTGCCATCTTTCTGGTCCAAATGTAAATATAAACCATCTACGGATCCATCCAAACACATACAAACATTTTCATTGAAATTGGTTGGATGGTTTTTTATGTTTTGTCTATAACGGACATAGGTAGAAACATTTTAGTTTTAGATATATTTCTGAAGGTTTTTTGAAAATAACTTGATGGTAACATGTACATAATTATGATATTATAAGCAATCAGAAGTACATTTTTAATTATAAGAGATATGATAATATAAGACTGTTGTCTTCAATATCCACCTGAAAAGAAGTTAATGAAAATTGTAAAGGTGTCTTAACTAAATAATAATTATTATCAATATATTATTTTTTCTATATTATATAGGAATTAAAAGAACATTTTTAATAATAAGAGATATGAGATAAAACTACTTATGCCTTCAATGTCAATAAACTGTATTTACATATTTCTGTGAGCATTTTCTTATATCTGCCTGTTCTTATGTTAAATAATAAAAAAATTATTATAAATTATACAGTATTAATCAGCTCCAGACGATCAAATACAGAAGCAGTAATTACAGATTAACATTAATGATATTCAACTATGTAAAAGTTGTGTCATATTTTATTTTCACTTGTTTCATGTACATAGAAGACAAAAATACTGTTGTTATGTTAAGTATATCTGATTCTAGATGACAAAATAATATTCCCTTCTGCACAGTGAACAACACAGCTGTCTAGGCATAATAGACACAACCATTACACTTTTTTATGCAAACTATTTTATTAAACTTTATAATTGCTTCGAGTACAAATAATTACTACATTTTTTACACATAAATATATGTAACATTTATATTGCCTATCTACTATGGCTGGTATAAATCCAGGATCCGTGTCGGGCTAAATAAAAAGTCATTTCTATTTAGCCCGACACGGATCCTGCTGCATATCAAGCAAATATGCAAGCAACTTGCTGAATACATAAGGTACCTATTTGTACACAAACGCAATTATATGAACTGCTCTTCAATACCCTCTTTAAGTCCTTCGACCCAAAGATTTTCATTTTCTTTTAACATTATAATAACTTATTTTGTGCATTTATTCTATTTATTATTTAATTTAGATTTTACTAATAACATAAACCTAATACTTTGTCACTTTTAACAAACTAATAAGGTTCTAAGACCTGTTTGTTATTCGTATTTCTTTTAGGTAAAATCAACAAACTTAATAATAGATTTTCACAACCTAGAATAGGTGTAAATTAATAAACTCTTACATTAATTAACCTAAACTCGTCAGTTTTATTTACGAATTTTACCACAAAAAATAAAAAGAGAAAAACATACGTACTGTGTCAATTTATATTAGGCTAACCTTCCTGATAATCGATAATATCCATATTTTCTTAAACATTATTTCAGTAATGCTTGTAAATAAAAACTTTATTTTGTTCTTACCGTAATGATGCGACTTCAACCAAGTTTTATTTCACTCGAGTGAATCGAGTAAATTTTTCCAACTCGATAATCGATAGAAAATAAATTTTACCGAGTTACCGAGTTAACTTGGCAAATCGTATACATTCAGAGGGTGCTGTATAGATATTACTTCACTAATTTACTTATATATATATATATATATATAATAAGTCGCTGCGGCTGATATCACAAACTGCATCCATATTCAAACTTGCATCTGGCATGTTGTAAACAAACATGAACTTAGTTTGATTTATGATATTGATTTATAATTTTAAATTCATGTTGCCACATATATAAATAAGTAATTTATAAAGTTACATATTTAAAAATGGTTAAACTAAAGTAATCCCTACTCTCAAATCTAGTGATAAACTTTTCTGTAAATAGTCGATTTACTCAAAAACCAGTGTACAACTAGAATGACATACATACATAAATTAACCCGAGTAGCTTGAGTCAGAAAATTCTACTCGAATCGCATCTTTATCTTACGGCCAATGCAGTGTTTGTCTACAATTTAGTGATGAAATCGATTTACTAATAATTATAGCAATTTATTTATATATTATATAATAAATAAATTGATATTAGATAATATGTTTATAGTCTTGTATCAATTTATGTTATATATAATATAAATTGGTTATATTGTATTGGTGGACTTTGTGATAGTCAAATTATGAATAACATCAAGATTTACGTCATAACGTTAGAGTGATATAATTTTATGAAGATTGTCGATACACATACCAAAAATAATATATCTACTAACTACCTATTACGTGTAGTAATAATAATTGTGTTGTATGTAAGAACAATTATAAAAATAATTTATAACAAATTGACACAGCTTCGTTCAGCTAAATTGAATTGCGTAACTCGATCTCAAAATCGAGTTACCTGAATTTCAACTCGATTTTTTTCAGAGTTATCACGGCACATCTCTAAGACAACAATTTTTTAAATATTACTTTACCTTAGCCAATGATCAGAAAACGAATATCAAAACAACTATATATTTTTTTCAGATTTCTTGATTCCGTTTACATTTTCGAAAAATCTATAGACCATTTACTATTAAAATTTGGTGTCTTTTTTGTTGTAAATACCATTACATGACGTTAATATTTCTATTGGGCCCAAAAATGATTGTCTCCTTTATACAATATGTCTATGTAAATTATGTACCGATTTTGTCAATATATATGTACATCTATCCTCTATTAAGAATCAGAATACAGATGCGTCTTGACCCCTGAAGACTTAAATGAACCAATTCAGCATGATGTCAGATTGTAAAACTAACGCCGATTTTCTATTGGCCCCTGAATTGCATTCGTCTTCACCTCCGATACCTGTTACCGTGTACTTCCGCAAGAACAATCAGTATACGTGAACTCTATGAAAGAAACGTATATAAGTACTTATATAATAAATTAGTATCAAAATAGTTATATAATATATAACAAGATACAGAATAAATACTTAATTATAATTAAGATAGTAACATCAGCAATGAAAAAAAAACAGATAATGTACCTCTAAAATAACCATCAAATATAGGACACGATAGTCTTAGTTTTAACTGTATCTAAGTCTTTGTGTGCATTTAATAAGTACTGTTTTAGGTGACTTTTAAAGATAGTAATGGAGCTTAAATACATATTGATAAAAGTTTTTGTGTTTTAAAATTATATTCCGACGTGTCCATTATTACCATAGCATTTAGCATTATGACAGGCCTGTTGGTCTAGTGGTTAGTGACCCTGACTGCTACGCCGGAGGTCGTGGGTTCGATTCCCACCCAGGACAAATGTTTGTGTGATAAGCACGATCATTTGTTCTGTGTCTGGATGTAATTTATCTATAATATTTATGTATTTAGAAATATATAAGTATGTTCATCAGTTGTCTAGCACCCATAACACAAGCTCTACTTAAGTTGGGACTAGATAACACTATTGGTCACACTTTGTATAGAAAAATAAAAGACCAATACAAACCGATGTCTAAATGGTGAATCTCACCATTATGTTTCACGGCTTCATTCTTTGCGATTTATTGTTAACGTATTGTAGTGGCACCTCCATGTACTGGGCTTGCTGTTAGCTTCTTTCTGGTAACCATAAATAAGTCTGTATTTATACTGCTCATTTATGATGGGTACTTGTACAATTGCAACCCAAAGTTATTAAATCATTCAACCATAGATTCGGTCGTTCATTCGAATGTATACTAAACAAGTGGAGGGGATTGAAGGCCCCCCCTTCAAGTCCTCCCCTAAGTCGTAAGCAATGAAGCGCAGAATTGGTTGATATTTAATTATTGGAATACTGAAACTATAAGTACGTGTGAACTTGTTTGCTATGATATTATGTTATACCCTGTGATGTTGTATTATTTTGAGAAAATATAAGATGTGATTATGTGGAATATTTGTTCTTTCTTTTACGAATTCCCGTGTTTGAGCTGATGACAACAGTTCAGAAGTGGGATCGTTCGAGAATTTTTATAATTTTCTTTCACGTCCACAAAGGCCAACTTTTGTTGCTCATTTTTACTTAATTCAAAATAAAAAATAGATACTATTGCCTTTATGTAAATTAAGATATTAGAGACCCCGGTCTTTTATATAGAAGTTGTTTATTATTTATCTACCCACTCTTTATTATTATTATTATTTTTCTTTTACAAAAGAATATCGTAAATTGAAATAATTCATAATTCGTCGTTAACTAATTATGGCTTTTTTGTGCCACTTACTTTCGTAATGTAGAATAGAATTATTTTTATCTTCAAAGAAAAGCAAAAATAAAAATAGTTATTATTTAATTCTCCTTCCGCCTTTTTTACTTATGATAAGGGTATTAGTTTATGATTAAGAAATAATGTTGGTACTTAAAACTATCCTCATAATTTCGTCCGTAGATAAAAACCAATGTGTAGTTGCAAAAATATAGCGTGGAAAAGAAAGAAGTTGAATTGTCATTATTTTTCCATATTTATTTTTTCAAAAGGATTAATAAACTTGCTGTTCCTCTTTGTGCTTTTCCTGTAAGAATTTTAAGAACTCTTATATAATTCGAGTTCGACCATTGAAAATTTTGATAACATGTGTACGAACTAATAACTTATGATAATGAATTAATCTGAAGATGAATTGATACCAAAGATTATATTCTAAGCTACTCTATTGGAAGTTTCAGATACGAATACAATGGATGACATTGGACTTGGTCGAGGGAAAGGGCTGCTGACCAATGAAGTTGACTCACCCAGGTTTGAGAGTGAAAGTGAGGCCAGGTTAGAGTGCCAAAGGATGCTCAGGTTAGAGAGCGGAGAGTCACCCAGGTTTGAAAGTGAAGGTTAGGCCAGGTAAGAGGGCCAAGGGATGCTCAGGTTAGAGAGCAGGGAATCGCGCAGGTTTGAGGGTGAAGGAGAGCCCAGGCTAGAGGGCGAAAGAACACTCTACACAAATATGAATAAGAGGAATTGAGAAGAAGGTACAAAACAACACTAAAGGAAAAATAAACAAAGGAGATGTTCGGGTATTGGACGTATGTTGAATAATAATAAAATTTTATACAAAAATAGTTTAATAGAGAAGTTAAAAATATATGATTAAAATATGTTAAAAAATGTTAAATGTTAATGTTATGTTAATGAGCTCGCGTCCGTCGCGGTTACGGTGATTACGTGAACTAACACAATTTTTATAATTATCGAACTATATCGATTGCTTCACGTAAAATGTTAACGCCAGCAGAAATGTACGTCCTAGGAATGACCACCGTAATTTCGCAAGTTTTTACTTTTAAGTGACTTAAATTGCTTTCTGTGTCAATACATTCTGTGCAATATATTGTGAAACTAATATTTAAGCTAAATACGAAAGATGTAAAAAGTGAGAAATTGCTCAAAAGTATGTAACGGTAGTTAAGTGGTGGAGAAAGTTCTGCCTTGTTAACAACAAAGAATCTCATTGATGACGGCGAACAAGTAACAATGGATCCTTTCGCCACTCATTTATCTTCATTATGAACAATGTTTGTGTCGATCTTAATTCCTTTCTTTAAATTTATTACGTATATAATGAAAAAAACTTACCAAAATTACGAATTTTCTACCGCTGTGAATTTGTTTTTTATGAAAAATAAAGGTTATAAACGAGCACACACTCCATCTGATAGTAAGTAGATATTGTGACATATAGACATCTCCATTTATCCTAGCGTATATTGTTGTCACGAAATGAGTCTGTTCGACTAGGAAATTACAAACATCTCACAGAATTCCAGCGTAAAATAGCAGCTTAATGCTGCTGTGTTTCGTAAGGTGAGTGAAAGTGAGAAAAACTGCAAGTCCTTTTTACATAAAGCATAGCATTCCATACTTGTTCTCAGAGGTGAAAACGCATCTGCATTTTAATTCTTAATCGAGCATAGATGTAGATGTCTATGAGGTGAGTCAGGTGGATTGCGTACTAGATTGTCAATCTTATTCTATATATAATGGATGGATTATTTGACTCCGCCACCACGATATTATATCACCAATACTGTATTAAAATATCAGAGTAGGGTAACCAGCCTCACGCCTCAAGCCTCACTATATAGTGCAATTAGGATAGTGTACTCAGGAATAACATGCCTTTATACTTCCCTAAGTTGTCGACATTTTATACATTCACACTAAACGGTTTGATTCATCTTTCATGATGCGTATAGTAAAAGAGTGGAATAATCTACCGGCGTCTGTCTTACCGTCCAATTACAGTTTGGGTGTCTTCACGGCAAAAGTGAATTGTGTCTTTTGAAGTGGCTTCTGTTACGCTAAAACTGTCCGATTTACCATCTATCGCTTCATTATCACTTACCTCAAAGTGGGATTTTGGTCAATCACTGGCTTAAAATAAGTAAAATAAATGTTTTTGATATGTTTATTTGCTTGACGCAAGAACAGGATCGTTTGTTGGCAGTGCGGGGTGAGAAGGAGTTCAGCAACGGCATTCTTATTAAAAACATAGAGTACAACTTGTCTTAGATTAAGGCTGTTGGAAATGTTGTGCTTTAGTTGTACATTACTTTAATTCTGTTCTGTTATTCATTAATTTCTTTATTACAGTTTATCAAAATTCTACTGTGGGACATAGCCTCTCCTATAAGTTGCTACATAGAGGTAATATTTTTCATTGTTGATGCACTTGGCAGGTTGGTTTCCAACCGCAAATTTTTGTTATTTTCCAGGTCAACCTGCCGTTTCCTTTCTCCTCTTCACTTATCTCTTACGACTCTTACGACACCCATGGAATATTATGTAGTAGTAATATTAGAATAGTTTGAGTTAAATTAGTTAAACATATAATTTCATCATAACACGGCTTGATGTAAAAGAAATTTCGATGGCGCAGTGGTCAAGCGTTCGGCTACAACGCTTCTGCACGCGAGGTTCAATCCTGCATGGAATAAGTGGTTTTACAGTCTACAAATAAATATTTCACGTCTGAATGTTTGTCTTTAAGCAATATAATATGTATGAGGAATACCTCTTGGTGTAGAGCAAATTTTTAAAGAAGAAGAAATAAGAGAAGAGAATTTCAATCCACATACGTTCCTTCGCGGGGTACCGGCCTCATTTTTCGAACTCTGTGAACATTTTTATAGTATCATAAAAGATATTCCTTTTGGAAATGATAAGACATCTATACCCAGCTTTAGCAGAGAAGTATATTTCAAGACATCTTTTTATAGGCGACAGGCAGCGGCTTTGTAACCTGATGCCGTTTACGAGTAACGGAAAAAATGGAAAGCCCCGTCACAAGTAAAGCAGGTCTTCAGGTTTTCACTCACGACACGAAGCATTAAGATGCTATTTTACGCTGGTATTCTCTAAGAGCGCGGTCCTTCCCTGGTTGAACCGTCTCAAAAAGCGTCTAAATAGTTGCAGCGTGGCTCTAACGTGTATAACATCTGTTAAGGAATTTATATTAATGAATTACTTTGATATGGACAAATTTTCAATAGTTTTATTCTTGTAGTTATTAAATACCAGTTTCTAAGAACATCTTGTTTCTTAGCTATTTTGAAACTCAGTGCACAATAGCCGGTCCTGGGATATACATAATAGTAGAACTTGTAGAGCACAGTAAACTTTCTTTAAGGTTTTTACTATATAAGAGACAGCTTTGTAAAAGAAATAGAATTGTTATTATTATTTTTGCAAGACATTTCCTACTTAATACTTACATTTACTATAACAGAAAATTTAATTATTAATTTACAAAGTTATAATAAACCGTATAGTGATCGTGAAAGAATATCCACTACCCCGTATCGTCCCGGGGCTGTCATAACAGGTGTCATGGGGAAACAAATCAGGAGATTAAAAGCAGTGTCTTTTCAATAACATTAACAATAAAATTAAAACTGCGGTTGCGAACCCGCCTGCCAAGCGAGGTAACTATGACGAGCTTCCTCTATGAGGCAATCAATGAGGGATATATTCAGTAGTGGACTTTTGATGGGCTGTAGTAATGACACATAAGTATTCAAAATTAATTAAATACCCTACAGTACTAAAATATCAAACGGGTATTAGTCAATTGCAATGTAAAAACTGTTTGCTATTGACGTAAACTCTAAAATAAACTATTGTAGCTTTTCCTTTCACACACTTTCCAATTCAATTTTGCGGGATTTGTGAATCGATTTATGCTTAGTCACGTACTGATTCTGTCGCAGGCAACAACTATAAAGTCTATGTTTTTTGAACCAAAAAGGCTTTAAAAAGTTGCATTCGACACTTCCGAAATGGATACCCATGTTATTTTATTATATAAGTATATTAAAGGTGAGAAGCGTGCACGCATTCCACCTGATCGTAAGTGAATGCTGCAGCATATAAATATTTATATAAGGTAAGTCACAGCAGTTCTGTTGCACTCCATACAAAGAGATTGTTGTAAATGACAGTAAATGCTTGAGCAGTGGTAGGGCATAGCAGATCTGTCCCATTTTTACATAATTTAAAAATTCAATACGACGCAACTGCTTTACCAGTTATTGAAATCGTAAATGCTAAAGCAGTTCTATCATGTAGCTTATAAAAAAGGGTTGACTGTACGACACAGATGCTTCAGCAGATTGCAAGAAAATTTTTTTGCGTTAGCTACAGGACTAAATAATCATGCAAAACTTTTATTTAAACGTTATTAAAGAAAACAAATATCTATAAAAAAATTTAATTTTTGCTAAAGTTTACAACTGTAAACGTGGCGGATTTACCAGCAGAATGTGTAGGCTGGAGCCTAGGGCGGCAATTTTTCATGTCTCAGAGAAATTTAATAGATTTAAATTTTAAAAAGATAGATGAAGACATACTTTCTAACATTATCTCGGAAATGAAAGCGTTTTTTTATTCCTTACTCTGCCCACTCTTGAAATTCAGTGGCAACTGCGGCTGCTGAATGTTTCCCAAAAGCTTGTCGTTTCTTCATGTTGCTTCAAGAAATTTTTTATAAGTTCGACACAACGCTGGCAAAAAATAATAATTGAAATCGAGAAAGGGAAAACGCTAAAGAGAGTAACTCTGACACCTTGTTCAGCTGGAGAGGCCGCATGTGGAAGTTTAGAGATTCTTGGTACGATATCCTTAAAACTTTGGAATTAATCAAGGATGATTATACCGAAAAGCTTGTAACTCGAAGCGAAGCGACGGGAATACTTTTGAATTTATAAAAACTGAAATTGAGGGTAATGGTTGTTGTGTGGAATGTTTTTGTGTAAAGAATAAACAAAGTGAATGTTGAAATTCAGGTTTTTACCGTAGATTTGATCACTGTTGTCGGTTTTTACGAATCTTTTTGCAAGTTTTTCGTAGCTGAAAGAGAACATTTAAGTAGGTATTTCGAAGAAATGGCGATTGAATTAAGCGTGTCAAATCAGTATACAAAATAATTGAAAAAAATGAAAAGGAAAAAAAGAAACATCAAATGAAGAAATGAGAATAACTCCGAGTGATATTTTCAGGGTTAACATATTTCTCTTCCTCATTGATAGAATCGTATCCGAATTAGAAAAGCGGCTGGACGCCTGCAACTGATTCAACGAAGTTTTCATTTTTAGGGAAAATGCATGCTTTGTTATCATCAACTAGTACGGAAAAAGCCTTCCTTCTGGAAGAAATGTATACTTATGATTTAGAGACTGATTTCGTTAAAGAATGCATACAATTAATTCTGAATTATTGAAAAGTCTATCTTCTTTTCATCTCTTCAGCATCATCAGACAATTCTCCTGTGTGAGCTTCATCAAAAAGCTTCTGGAGTTTTTCCTCATTTTGTGTGTTCACTTTGCGAGAGCTTGGGTGTGACAGCTTACGTGGCATCTAAAAATGAAAAAAATTATAAGTAGTAAAAAATTATAAGTCAGGTAACTTATACTAAAATAAAATGCAGCGAAGATAATAAAAAATAATGATTGCCAATACTAAGTAATAGTAAAGGAAACGGGTTCACGATACATAAGAAAATGTCTACGTCTTGTATGAACTTGCGTGGTTTCGGAAAGACACCTAATCATAACATTGTTTTCACATTTAAACTTGATACGAAATACATCAAAAACAAGCTGAGTTATATACTATAACATAAAGGAATTCAGAAAACTTTAAAACAAAAACTAGGTAGTGAAATTGCAAAAGCACCACTTTGTAAATGATGTTTAACTTTTTTTTTATTCTTTTTCCATACTCATGTTTCTTTATCTAATAACTCAAGCCTTGTTTTTTAGAATAGCTCTCTAAAATTGTATACAGAACATATAAATTTTAAATAATGGGTACTTACATCGATCGCAAATCACTGTCCTTGCACTAAAAAACGACAAGTCACCAGCGCGCGCTCCGTGTGACACTTGGTCACGTACTGAAGAAATGTCCATACTAGCGCGACTGCGATAGCAGTAGTGTGCGTGTGAGGTGAGCAAGAAGGAGGTGACAACCGTTTATTTGGATTCATGCTAATGCTTTACTACGCGACACTGAGCAGAATGAAAACTATTGCCGCTGACAGTAAAAAAATTCCTACATATTAGCCCTTATAACCCACAGCTGCTATAACATTTCTGTCTGAAAGAAAGAACCAAACTCCAACTGCGTAGGCAGTTCTGTCGCCCTGACTTCTTAAAAAGCGAAGGGTACAGCAGTTCTGTCCGTCAACGTGTTAATAATCAAGATGCAAATGCGTTATTACCACTGAGTATAATGCCTGGTTGCCGATGAAAGGGTATCCAGTTCTCTTCACGTACCTTACGGAACACAGCAGCATAAAAGTTGTAATTTTACGCGTGTATTCTGTAAAAGAATTACCCTTCCCTGTTCGAGAAAACCCATAACCATTTTAACCATTAATATTGACAGAATGACTCTAACTTGTATAGTAAAATTATTAACTAAAATATGGCAAAGCTCGATATAGCTCAACGGCACCTGTTTTCCGTATGGTGAGTGCAAAGAATCTGTACATAAACTGTTAAACTCGTTGTAAGTAAACTGTTATAGCTTTTACTTTCACACAGTTTTCAATTCAATTTTGCGGGATTTGTGAATCGATTTCTGCTTAGTCACGTACTGCTTCTATCACAGGCAACTCTAAAGTCTATGTTTTTGCACCAAAAACACCTTCCAAAAGTCGCATTCTATACTTCCGAAACTGATATGTTGTTTTATTATAGAATTAAGGTGACAGGCGTACACGCAATCCACCTGATCGTAAGTAATTGCACTTAATACTTCCGAAATTGATATGTTGTTTTATTATAGAATAAAGGTGACAGGCGTGCACGCAATCCACCTGATCGTAAGTAATTGCACTTAATACTTCCGAAACTGATATGTTGTTTTATTATAGAATTAAGGTGACAGGCGTACACGCAATCCACCTGATCGTAAGTAATCGCACTTAATACTTCCGAAACTGATATGTTGTTTTATTATAGAATAAAGGTGTCAGGCGTACACGCAATCCACCTGATCGTAAGTAATTGCACTTAATACTTCCGAAACTGATATGTTGTTTTATTATAGAATAAAGGTGACAGGCGTACACGCAATCCACCTGATCGTAAGTAATCGCACTTAATACTTCCGAAACTGATATGTTGTTTTATTATAGAATAAAGGTGTCAGGCGTACACGCAATCCACCTGATCGTAAGTAATTGCACTTAATACTTCCAAAACTGATATGTTGTTTTATTATAGAATAAAGGTGACAGGCGTACACGCAATCCACCTGATCGTAAGTAATTGCACTTAATACTTCCGAAACTGATATGTTGTTTTATGATAGAATAAAGGTGACAGGCGTACACGCAATCCACCTGATCGTAAGTATATACCGCAGCATATAGACATCTACATCTATCCTTGGAATCCAAATGCAAAGTTATTAATTTTTGTTACGATCAACGCAGTGTACCTAGATCGGAACAAAAAAATATTTTTTTTGATAATAAAATAGTAATTTTAGTCTGGACCTTGGTTAACTATGACATTGGGACGTCGTACATGGGAGTGAGAATGTTCTGAATATTTTTCCTATTAATAAACAAAGTTTAAAGTCTAAATTAAACAATATTGAAATGATCTCGATTCCATACAAGTTTGGGCCCGGCGTGAACAAAGTTTGAATATGTCTTATTTTGAAAATTTAAATATTTCATAAGTATTTCAATAAATCATATTCTTGCAGGACCTGGGATTTTATTTTAATTTATGTTTTATGATTTGTAGGTTATGTAGTAAAATCACTCGTTATCGTGATTAGTTGTTTAAATCAATTGAAAAGGACATAAAATAGTACAGTTTTGCATTATTAAATAAATTAAAATAAAAATTAACCCATTAAATTTGTTTCCACGAATTCAATTTACTAAAGTTGTGTCCGTCCGTCGAGTTGTCGTTAAAATCCACAAAAACGAAGATCCTGAATTAAATGAAGGCATGGCTTAAAAGAAAAGCGTCCAAGCCAAAATTCTTAATTAAAAAAATTGTAAAAGGTTCGTTTTTGCTATAGTAAAAGCATTAACTTCAGTTTTTCAACTTAAAAATGTTTTTATGATTGTCCTTAGCAAAACAGAAATAAAAACCATTTAATTATGCTTATAATTTATCGCTTTATTTTTTGCATATTTTTGTATAACAAGCACCCAGTTTCGTTTACCTCCTTTTATCATAGGAAAAAAACATTAGATATACTCAGTTTTACAGAAACGTTTTTAAGAGATGAGGAAAAAAACTTTTACAAGTTACATGGGCATAAAATGATGGAGGTGTTCGCATTTACTCAAGGAGCTACATAGATTCCAAAAATACAGATTACTTAAATCAACTATCAATTCATATTCATTAAGAAGGTTGTGGTATAATTATAAGTGAATTAAATCTTATAGTTGTATGCAACTAACAGCGATTTTAATATATTTATCGAAAAAATTTAAATTTTACATACTAAACTAACGGTATGCTTACGAAATAATAGGAATAATGATTTCTTATATTTACGCGAACACTACACATGATTAAAACTACTTTTACGGATTTTATCGCGTTTATTTTTACTTTTTATTTTTAATTCCCGACGTTTCGGGCGCTTTTCAGCACCCATGGTCACGGGGTGCTGGAAAGCGCCCCGTGCGGGCGCTTTCATGTCACGCCGTGACCATGGGTGCTGGAAAGCGCCCGAAACGTCGGGAATTAAAAATAAAAAGTAAAAATAAACGCGATAAAATCCGTAAAAGTAGTTTTAATCATAATAGGAATAAATTAATATTATTAGGAGATTTTAATGTAGACACGTTAGAAAATAGCAAAAGAAGTAGTATCTTTTTTACAACCTAAGAAAATACAAACTACATCTTACTATACAAGATCCAACTAGGATTACTATGTATATGTATATGTACCGGTGTAAGGATGTAAGTATATCAGGATCGTGCGAAATGGAAATACGTAGTCTTTCGTACCCCTCTGAGTGCCACGCGTATGTGTTTATGTATGTAATGAATGTATTTTGGCGGCATGCTAGTTGTTTCTTTGAGATTGTGATATTCCTTAAGCCCATTTCAAATAACTAGTTCTCTGAAGGTTGAGTTCAAAATCGTTTTTTTTTTTTGTAAATTATAGATTCGTATATTGTTGTGTAGTCTCGTAATGTAAAGTTAAGTATAGGCTACCGAGTAGATGAAATGACGACCTGGTAAGACGTGCAGGAAGTCGATGGATGCAGGTGGCCCAAAATCGTTCTTTGTGGCATATTTTGAGCGAGGACTATGTTAGCAGTGATCTTGTGGTGGGCTCTAATGATGATAATGTTACATAGTTAACACATTTATGTGATAATGTAATTATTTTCTTTTCTATATAGTTGATATCAATAGATTGATCATGCTAATGGAAATCTGTAGTTTCTGTGTACCTCCTGGATGAGAGTTTATGTACATTTGTGTGAGAGACGACTAATGTTCGAGTTCAAGGATAGAAAATACATGTGCGTATGTTAAAAAATATTTTTCTTCGTAATTTCCCAGATATTTAATCGTTGCATAAACAGAACAATTTCTCTTTATGGCTTTGTTTATTCTCCGTTGTAATAATTCGTATTTATTGTCGGCCGTTGTTCCAAGTTGCTTAGATAAAGATATAGGTACTTGTCTAGTCTCCTACTCTTTAATTAATTTATATTAAGAGATAACTTGAACATTTATTCAATACAGACTTTTTATATTTACACGAGTACTAGACATTGAATAAACTAATTTTGCGTTAGTATGTTTACCTGGGACAAATAGTCTGACCAGGTAAATCTAACTTCGACCGAGAGGTCAATCGACGGATTCAAATCGGCTGGGCAGCGTTCGGGAAATTGCGACGCATCTTCTCGTCAGATATACCTCAAAACCTGAAAACTAAATTGTACAACCAGTGCGTGTTGCCAGTGTTGACCTACGGAGACGTGGTCCTTCACTGCTGGCCGTATGAGGACGCTCAAAGTCGCTCTGCGAGCTATGGAGGGGGCTATGCTCGGAGTTTCTCTGCGTGATAAACTTAGAAATGAGGATATCCGTTTGCTTACATTTTTATCTATAAATTAGATATCTATAAATCGCTTCGAATAAAGCCGTTCACATTTAGCTGAGGTGAAGCACCGACGCTCCGGGAAGTCTGCAGTCAGCGAAAATGTTCAAATTGTCCCCACCATTATATTATATTTGATAAACCACAAATCCTCGCAAAAGAACATCGATTCCTACCAAGTATGTTACGTGAGACTATTGAAATTAAAAAGCATCCAAATTTCAATAGAGAAGATGGATGGTTGCTGTCATCTGCTTGTGTTCCTATAATTAACGAAATTAAACCCAAACCCGTAAGCAAGCGTACTACTACAAGACTTCATGATACTATAAGCTCGTTTTGCGTAAATCAGACAAAAAATTAATATTCAAAAACTGAAGGTAGCCGGGCTAACTACGACATTTGGACGTCAAACATCTCAGTCCCCCCGTGACCATAGTTAAAAGAGCATATACGGAAATAGATAAGAATCTCTAACGTAAAAATTTTCAGCGACAACAGCGCCGCCTGGAAGCTAGTTTATTAACTACTACTACAACCATACATAACTATAGATATTATATATACCTATTCTGTATAGGTACTATTCCTTTCATATTATATTTTTTAAGTATTTTGTCAATTTCTAAACAACAATTAATAACTGTATGAATTTAGAAATCGGCATAAATACCCTCGATAAATTGTAGGACTATTAGGCAAACAGAAAGACTATCAGTATTCTTAACATTTTTATTTCACAATGTTAAACAAGATTATACTTTTAAAATAAAATAACACAATGGAAATGGTATAAAATTCTGCATATATGTAGAAATTAACTTACTACAAACCATCATAAAAATTACAGGGTTGAAATTAACATATTATTTTATCTCTTTTATTATATTTACGTCACTGCACCGATTATAAAGTCTACCTTAAAGCACATTCTGGAGACCTCTGTTTTGTGCTTTAAATAAGCAATTACAATAAAACACTCAAACATGCGAAATCACAAGAAAAAAGCACACGAAGCAAACGCATGAGTCAGCGGACATATTTTTTATAATTTTTTCTATTTAATTCAGTGTTGCCTACTGAAACAAATCTGAAACTTCTATTTCTTAGTAGTACTCCTTATAATACAAACCTCATGTATGAAGCAAACATAAACTAACTTAAATTTAGAGCGATTGACTCGATTGACTATAATAATGAACAGAGATTTTTTATTATTTATTATTTTAGAAGATATTGCATTGGTTTGCATTGCTTGGGCCATCGCATGAAAACACAATGTATCTCACAAGTAATACATATAATATTAAATTCGATTGCATAGTGCGATTGTCTAGTCAAGCTATTTATTTAAAACATAAAAGATTTTTAATATTGATATGGTCCCAGTAAGATGTTGTTATGTTAGCTAATTACGTAATAACTTAAGACAGAAGGACCCTTAAGTAGGGACTGAATAAATTAACAGACTTGGTATTACATGGATCTCACAACTTTTTACGATGCAGAACTGAGTTGCGAGATTTGTTTTTTTTTACGTGTTGTGTTTTTGATGGTACCTTCTACTTCTTGAATACCAACAATGTACCTATCTACACATATTATACATATACAAGTACACTGGTTCGTTCACTGGAAATATAACTTTGTAATTCTATATATTTATATGGGATTACAAAGTTATTTATGCAGTTGCTGTATCTAGAAGACTGAACCGAAATTATAAAATATTTTAGTTTTCCCTTGATTTGTACACTAAACAATAATTTTATTCTAAATTTGAAGCTTCTATGTCTACTAGATGTGCCTTAGAGTGAGTGAAAAAATTAAGAAACTTTGACTAGTTATAATTCTTAAACTACTGGTTCAAATTGAATTAAATTTGAAATATAGTGTGTCTATACAATGCATGCTTGGTTTTTGAAAATTCAGGTTTCTATTTCTTTCCACAACGAATTTATAAGGGGTCGAAAATGGCCTGAATTGCTTCGAGAAAAGTGTTCAACGGCCGTGCCACTTTTTTAGTCAACTTGGCGGGGGCACTGCCGTGCCCCCAGATTAAGTTATTGACACCGATGTTTTTTTAATGTAGTTAATAAATACAATAACATATAAAAATAACTTGCTTAATAGGATATGATTTCCTTCTTAGAAATACCTTTACACATACATATCATTAGAATTATTACTATAAATAGATAATGCTTAATTTTTTGTGGAGTCTACACTATCTTGATTAATTTACATAAAGTATCTAAAAATGCAAGATTCCAAAGCCGCTGTAAATAAAAATGTATTAAGTGTTTCATCAATCAACTACTAGATGGCGGTAGTTTAACCAATAGTTAATATATATTCTATCTAGTTCTATAGGCAGCTGTACACATCATCGTTGGAGCCACACGCACGTGTGAGTAACGATCCAAGAGCAAGTCTTATCCGACACTGTTCCATTGATATCCAGGACGTCAGTCTGAGCGAGATTAGAATGGCTCTCCAGCACCTTAAAAACTGCAGGGCCCCAGGCGAAGATGTAATTACAGCGGAGCTTCTGAAAGCGGGTGGAACACTGGCACTTGAATTCCTTCAGAAGCTCTTCAATTTCGTCCTCCATGGTGGCACTACTACGGAGGTGTGGAGCAAAAGTGCGGTGGTCTTGTTCTTTAAGAAAGGCGAGAACGCTCTCTTGAAGAACTACAGACCGATTTCCCTTCTGAGCCGAGTCCACGTGCTGTTTTCTAGAGTCATTACGAATCTTACTTATATTACGAACTTCCAGCTTCCCGAACAAGCCGGTTTCCAAAAAGGTTTCAGTACCATAGACCACGTACGTACCCTGCGGCAGATTGTACAAAAGACCGAAGAGTACAATCTGCCACATTGCCTTGCGTATGTGGACTATGAGAAAGCCTTTGATTCCGTCGAAATTTGGGCTGTGCTACAGTCCCTTCAGCGGTTCCAAATATGGCCTTGTTTTATATAATAATTTAAGCCAGTAGAAGTAATTTTTGACAGCTTCGGCAACATGTTCCCCAAACCTTAAGCCATAATCAATCTTTAGACCTAAATTCCGTGCTTTTTTACGCTTTTTACTTTTTTCCCTTCAGAATAATGTCTAACTCTATCGGTAATATCTTTATTTGATTTTTTGTCCCAAATAGCATATAATTAGTTTTGTCAGGGTTCAGTAGCAGACAGTAATGCGCAGACCACGCAGTGACACGTTCTAGAACGTTAAAAAAGTTAAAATGAGTACGATCTAGAAGTGAACTTTGTGGTAATTCTCTGTTCACAGAGAGAAAGAGAAGAAAGAGAAAGATTAACGTAGTGCGATGAGTATTAATTCATATTCCTTAACTGCGACGTGTGCCTGAGCTGAGAAACACGATATCCAAATTTTTTATATATGTGAATTTGAATTCAAAGGATGCTTTGTGATATTTCTAAGGCTTTCGAATCATGAAAATGTAATCAGGAACCTAATTATCATAGTTTAAAAAACAAAGCGTTTAAACTTATTAAACATATTAAACAGTTATTTTAATGGGAGATCCGGATCAGTTAGATCTTTGGGTGTTTCTCAGGGCTCACTTTTATTGGCCCCTTTCTATTTTTATGTATATACTAAATCATAACAGGATGTCATTTTAGTACAAAAGTTGACTGAAGAAATGAATAAAAAACCTCTTTTTATAATTTAACTGTCAATATAGGTTCACAAAATAAATACAAAAACAAGAGAGCGGAATTGATAACTACGAAATATTCTTTACACAATAATATGGAAATGAGTCCATTGCCAGCTATCTTTTTACTAATCGCTCACTAAAGCTCATGTATGAATTAAGTGAAAATCTGTACAGCATATTAGCTGATTAGTGATCGCCAATACAGTTTTCGCCGTGGTTGATCAGCTGGAGATCTTCTGGTCTACCTAACTCATAGATGGGCGCAGGCAGTAGAGTCCGAGGGGGAGGCATTGGCCGTTAGTTTGGACATTGCGAAGGCCTTCGATCGGGTTTGGCACAAAGTGCTTCTTTCGGAGTTCCCTTCCTATGGGCTTCCCGAGAAATTGTGTGGTTGGATCACCAGCTTTCTTGCAGATCGGAGCATCAAGGTCGTTGTAGACAGTGCAAGCTCCGATTACAAGCCTATTAATGCTGGTGTTCCACAAGGCCGCGTGCTATCGCCAAAGCTGTTTCTTCTGCATATCAGTGATATGTTGCAAACCCGTAACATTCATTGCTATGCAGATGACAGCACTTATGATGTTCTTTACACCGGCCGAGCCAATATTTCTCGGGAAAACGTCTCCGAGTACCGGGACTAGCTTGTGTCTGAAGTCGAGTCCTTGCTGAACAGAGTCTCGGATTGGGGGCGACTAAATCTAGTCCAGTTTAACCCCCAGAAGACACAAGTTTGCGCGTTAACCGCTAAAAAGTACCCCTTTGTCGTATCTCCTCAGTTTCAAGGAACTCTTCTTGTTACCTTAGCCACTATCGGAATCCTCGGCGTCGACATATCGAGTAACGTGCAGTTTCGTGGTCACTTGAAAGAGAAGGCCAAATCGGCCTCTAAGAAGCTTGCCGTGCTCAGCAGAGTGGGACAGTATTTCATGTCGGCACACCGCCTTTAACTTTACAAGGCGCAGTTTCGGCCACACATGGAATACTGTTCACATCTCTGGGCTGGGGCTCCCCAGACCAGCTCCTTCCACTTGACCGCATCCAGCGCAGAGTGGCTCAAATCGTCGAGGACCGAGTGCTTTCCGATCGGCTCGATTCACTGGCGCTGCGAAGAGATATTGCATCCATATATACCATATACTATGGGGAGTGCTCTGAGGAATTGTTCGGATTAATCGCAGCCGCCAAATTTCGTGAACGCACTACGCGGTAAACGTCCCGATACCATCCACATGATCTGGATGCTTGGCGGTCCACCACTGTACGTTTCAAAAAAGGTTTTCTTCCGCGTACGACCTCTCTGTGAAATAGCTTACCATCGGCGATTTTCCGGACCGATGCGACCTGGGGACCTTCTAAAAAAGAGCAATTCCCCTGGTGTAGCGGTTGATCATGGGCGGCGGTAGTCACTTAACATCAGGTGAGCCACATGCTCGTTTGCCCCCTCTTCTATAAAAAAAAACAACAACAAATGCCAAATAACAAAAATACGAGTAAATTAACATTGAAAATATAGTGTATGCTTAGATTTAATGTTTAAAATTAATTTGATCTGATGTGATATGATAATTTATGTACTTATGGGAGATGATGAAAATATGGTGTATGCTTAGATTTAATGTTTAAAATTAATTTGATCTGTTATGATATGATAATTTATGTACTTGTCTATGTAGAGATATAGTAATATAACCTATTAATAAAAAGCTAATTTACTTTTAAAAAACGCATGTGATAATTTATTTTACAAAAAAAGAAAATAAAGCGTAAAAAGGACTGCTAGCATAATTTTATTAAAAGTCAACAAAGTCTCAAACAAAGGTGATTGCGAAGCGCGGCGGTGGGCGTTCCCGACTCGACCCGATCTTTCGGACTAAACAAGTCTCGGTATGTACGTGCTATGGCTCCTGCATACGAGTCAGTACTGTCACCTGCTAGGCACGCACATACATATTATTAGCTGCGTTAAGTACATTTTTAGAAAATAGCCTACTATTCCGTTTTTACTATGCCTTAGTGACACACGTCATTGCTAAGCTACTTCGCCAAGGAACCATCAAAAGCTTACGGGCAATGCGTTTCGATATAATATTTCATTTACACTCTTATATTACTAACAGAAATCTTTATATTAATTTTAAATTTAAAATGTTTTAACTTCTTAAACTTCTCAACAAAATACAAAAAAAAAACATTGTAAAGGAAACTTAAGCTTAGAATGCAATTCAAAATTCAGTGGAGACTAAGCGTTGTCTGTTTTAGAAAGATTAAAAATTTTGTTCTCCCATAAGACTTCAATGTAGAGACTTTCATTCTGGAACAGACAACCCGGCTGTCTATAAAAGTTGAACGTGTACAATCCGATAAATTGCTTGCGGTGAGATGGCCTCGATTGAAAGCGATTACACTTTACATAAAGCGTTTACTTTACAAGCGATTACAGAGAGCGTTTCCTTTCATTGGTTAATTCATATCATTTAGGTGTTTAAATGCAAATCCACATTTTCTTTGTATTGGTATTTGAACAAGTTTTTACATATAACCGACTCTAAATAAGAAGGAGTTACTCAATACGAATATATATGTATGTATGTTACGCGATATCTTTAAATTAATAAACGATTTTAATTATAATTTTTTTATTGAACTGACTGTACCTCGAGTGTGATACCATTTATTTTCAAATTACGTTACCTCTACTAGTATTTTATCTTATATTGCGGGGGTAGTTTATAAACATAAATTACGAAAGAACAAAATCTACGTCCTGAACAATTATTTGCAGGGCAAACAAATGCATGCTTGGTGTAGAATTAGAACCTGCGCCTCAGCTCATTAATATGTGTAGTGTTATGCTTATACATACTTACATATCATTGTACACTATTTTAAACTTATTTTTCCATTCTGTTTTTGATGTTCTGCATTCGCCTCAAAACTTGATATTTTGCATCACCTTTATTTCCATAGGATCCTATAATATTTTTAATTCATAAGAACACAATAACAAATCATTTTCATTTCGTATTTTTCATGCTATCAGTACTTTTTAAATCGGTGTCAATGGAGTCTACCTTTTTCGGTGTTTTATTTAGTTCTCCGTAACTTTGCAATTTCGGGTTTCGTTGCGCTGTTGCGCTACTTTTTTTTCCTATATAAATAATATCTCATTTTTCACTGAAATCTTGCCGTTTCTGTATTACGAGCCTAAAACCAAAATTTGACATGTTTTGACATCGTTGAAATAATACTAGTTTTAACGGAATTTATCGCGTATATTTAACTTTTTTACCCGACGTTTCGAGAGCTTTACAGCACCCATGGTCACGGGAAGGACTGAGATGTTCAACGTCCAGCTGTCATAGTTAACCGCGGTTACCATAGATTAAAAATTTAACTTTTGTTCCTATCTACACAGTAAAAAAAAAAATTTTTAATCTATGGTGACCGCGGTTAACTATGACAGCTGGACGTTGAACATCTCAGTCCTTCCCGTGACCATGGGTGCTGTAAAGCTCTCGAAACGTCGGGTAAAAAAGTTAAATATACGCGATAAATTCCGTTAAAACTAGTATTATTTCAATGTGTAGTGTTCGCGTAAATATAAGAAATCATTTGACATCGTTGTTTATCAGGTTGTCATGGCAATTTTTATTCAAATATCGTTACCGGCCTGATGTTTTTACTTCAAAATACTCCTTTCTTCTTGGCCATTTACAAGAATTTGCTTTTAATTTAAATAATTTCAAATTTAATGAGAATAATTTTCCGTTCTTATGCGAGATCCGTCAAAAAGGGAAAAGAAGCCGAACAATCGGCGAATGGGGAGTCTGACTTGAGCTTTGATACTTGAAGCATCTCCTAAAGGCCTTTTCCGCACTGCCTCGGGATCCTGCAAGCCTCTGCCCGCTCCTTAAGTCGTCGCCTAGCCACGCCTACGCCTCCGCCTACTAGTGCGCTGTGTTTGCCTACTTCAAGCGCCGCGTGTACCTACTTCAAACGCTGCGTGCCTACTCCAGACGTTGCGTGGACCTACTCCAGACGCTGCGTGTCTATTCCGGACGCTGTGTGTGTCTACTCCGGAAGTTGTGTTTGCCTACTTCAAGCGCCGCGTGTACCTACTTCAAACGCTGCGTGCCTACTCCAGACGTTTCGTGGACCTACTCCAGACGCTGCGTACCTGCTCAAGACGCTGTGTGTGTCTACTCCAAGCGCTGCGTGTACCTTCTCCAGACGCTGCGTGTGCTTTCTCCAGATTCTGCGTGTACCTAGAGCAGGAGCTGTGCACCTATCATAGGCATAGCCTGTGCATACTTCGTTGCAGTATCTTTATCTTTGTTATTTTTTTAATAATATTGTAAATCACTATCTTCATTACATCCCATCATCACCTTCATACCTTTTTTTATAAAAGAAACTGTAAAACTTTTCAAATTTTTAAATAATTTATTTTATTTTGGTTGTTTTCGTTGTAGTTAAGTTAGGTTCTTTAGTTTTTTATTGTCGCTTCACGACAATTTGGCGCCCGACGTAAAGTTCTTCTTTTCTTCACCTTAGCTACGCCTTATCCATTTCCTTTTGATTGAATTGCTTACTCTTTCGTTCTTAACTCTTTATTTACTCATCCTTATCATATCTTCCAAATTCTAAAACAAAACTTCGTCTAGTTTTTCAACTTATCTGGATTATATTTAGGCCTACATATAACACTTCACTTATATTCATCACTTTAATATTTTTATTCTAGATAACTTAAAGAGGTACTATCTTCTAAATTGTAAAACAAAACTTCTTCTAGTTTTTCAACTTATCTGGATTATATTTAGGCCTACATATAACACTTCACATACATTCATCACTTTAATATGTTTATTCTCGATAACTTAAAGAGGTACAATCTTCCAAATTCTAAAACAAAACTTCATCTAGTTTTTCAACTTATCTGGATTATATTTAGACCTACATATAACACTTCACTTACATTCATCACTTTAATATTCTTATTCTGGATAACTTAAAGAGGTACAATCTTCCAAATTCTAAAACAAAACTTCATCTAGTTTTTCAACTTATCTGGATTATATTTAGACCTACATATAACACTTCACTTACATTCATCACTTTAATATTTTTATTCTAGATAACTTAAAAGAGGTACAATTTTTAATTAAATTTTTATTTCTTAAACTTAACTTTGCACTTAAATTCCTTAACAAGGCCGAACTCGAATACGAAGTGAAGATTAGATGTGAGGAACCAGCTAATACTGTTTTGCATGACACTACATTTGTATATATGTTTGTATATTTGTATATAAGTTTGTATATATGTATAAATATCAATTTCAGACACATCTCGTTAGTGATGTTGCTGATCTCTGGCTTTGAGCCCTACCGCTCTGGCCGTTCTTAATCTTTACTTAAGTCATAGCGACTAAAGCTTGCTTAAGATTAATTTCTTTATCTTTATCTTCACTCAGGAGCGGATGACAACTCCTTAAATAAGCCTGGATGTCCTTTCGAAATGTTTTTTCCAAGCAGGAGCGGATGACAACTCCTTAAATAAGCCTGAATGTCCTTTCGAAAACACACTTTTAGAGTGGTAGTCATTGAATGTGAACTCCACCCTTACCTGAACGCAGATGATGAATGTAAGAGATAGTATATCTGATTTTGCCTGTTGATGTCTGTTACTGCAAAGCTGTGTTTTTATGGTTTATTTTAGAATGTACATGTCAAAATTTTTGCCGAGTCAAAAATTTTCCAGGGTCGGGGGGAAAATGTAGTGTTATGCTTATACATACTTACATATCATTGTACACTATTTTAAACTTATTTTTCCATTCTGTTTTTGATGTTCTGCATTCGCCTCAAAACTTGATATTTTGCATCACCTTTATTTCCATAGGATCCTGTAATATTTTTAATTCATAAGAACACAATAACAAATCATTTTCATTTCGTATTTTTCATGCTATCAGCACTTTTTAAATCGGTGTCAATGGAGTCTACCTTTTTCGGTCTTTTATTTAGTTCTCCGTAACTTTGCAATTTCGGGTTTCGTGCGCGCTGTTGCGCTACTTTTTTTTCCTATATAAATAATATCTCATTTTTCACTTAAATCTTGCCGTTTCTGTATTACGAGCCTAAAACCAAAATTTGACATGTTTTGACATCGTTGAAATAATACTAGTTTTAACGGAATTTATCGCGTATATTTAACTTTTTTACCCGACATTTCGAGAGCTTTACAGCACCCATGGTCACGGGAAGGACTGAGATGTTCAACGTCCAGCTGTCATAGTTAACCGCGGTTACCATAGATTAAAAATTTAACTTTTGTTCCTATCTACACAGTAAAAAAAAAATTTTAATCTATGGTAACCGCGGTTAACTATGACAGCTGGACGTTGAACATCTCAGTCCTTCCCGTGACCATGGGTGCTGTAAAGCTCTCGAAACGTCGGGTAAAAAAGTTAAATATACGCGATAAATTCCGTTAAAACTAGTATTATTTCAATGTGTAGTGTTCGCGTAAATATAAGAAATCATTTGACATCGTTGTTTATCAGGTTGTCATGGCAATTTTTATTCAAATATCGTTACCGGCCTGATGTTTTTACTTCAAAATACTCCTTTCTTCTTGGCCATTTACAAGAATTTGCTTTTAATTTAAATAATTTCAAATTTAATGAGAATAATTTTCCGACACACTTTTAGAGTGGTAGTCATTGAATGTGAACTCCACCCTTACCTGAACGCAGATGATGAATGTAAGAGATAGTATATCTGATTTTGCCTGTTGATGTCTGTTACTGCAAAGCTGTGTTTTTATGGTTTATTTTAGAATGTACATGTCAAAATTTTTGCCGAGTCAAAAATTTTCCAGGGTCGGGGGGAAAATGTAGTGTTATGCTTATACATACTTACATATCATTGTACACTATTTTAAACTTATTTTTCCATTCTGTTTTTGATGTTCTGCATTCGCCTCAAAACTTGATATTTTGCATCACCTTTATTTCCATAGGATCCTGTAATATTTTTAATTCATAAGAACACAATAACAAATCATTTTCATTTCGTATTTTTCATGCTATCAGCACTTTTTAAATCGGTGTCAATGGAGTCTACCTTTTTCGGTCTTTTATTTAGTTCTCCGTAACTTTGCAATTTCGGGTTTCGTGCGCGCTGTTGCGCTACTTTTTTTTCCTATATAAATAATATCTCATTTTTCACTTAAATCTTGCCGTTTCTGTATTACGAGCCTAAAACCAAAATTTGACATGTTTTGACATCGTTGAAATAATACTAGTTTTAACGGAATTTATCGCGTATATTTAACTTTTTTACCCGACGTTTCGAGAGCTTTACAGCACCCATGGTCACGGGAAGGACTGAGATGTTCAACGTCCAGCTGTCATAGTTAACCGCGGTTACCATAGATTAAAAATTTAACTTTTGTTCCTATCTACACAGTAAAAAAAAAAATTTTAATCTATGGTAACCGCGGTTAACTATGACAGCTGGACGTTGAACATCTCAGTCCTTCCCGTGACCATGGGTGCTGTAAAGCTCTCGAAACGTCGGGTAAAAAAGTTAAATATACGCGATAAATTCCGTTAAAACTAGTATTATTTCAATGTGTAGTGTTCGCGTAAATATAAGAAATCATTTGACATCGTTGTTTATCAGGTTGTCATGGCAATTTTTATTCAAATATCGTTACCGGCCTGATGTTTTTACTTCAAAATACTCCTTTCTTCTTGGCCATTTACAAGAATTTGCTTTTAATTTAAATAATTTCAAATTTAATGAGAATAATTTTCCGTTCTTATGCGAGATCCGTCAAAAAGGGAAAAGAAGCCGAACAATCGGCGAATGGGGAGTCTGACTTGAGCTTTGATACTTGAAGCATCTCCTAAAGGCCGCTTCCGCACTGCCTCGGGATCCTGCAAGCCTCTGCCCGCTCCTTAAGTCGTCGCCTAGCCACGCCTACGCCTCCGCCTACTAGTGCGCTGTGTTTGCCTACTTCAAGCGCCGCGTGTACCTACTTCAAACGCTGCGTGCCTACTCCAGACGTTGCGTGGACCTACTCCAGACGCTGCGTGTCTATTCCGGACGCTGTGTGTGTCTACTCCGGAAGTTGTGTTTGCCTACTTCAAGCGCCGCGTGTACCTACTTCAAACGCTGCGTGCCTACTCCAGACGTTTCGTGGACCTACTCCAGACGCTGCGTACCTGCTCAAGACGCTGTGTGTGTCTACTCCAAGCGCTGCGTGTACCTTCTCCAGACGCTGCGTGTGCTTTCTCCAGATTCTGCGTGTACCTAGAGCAGGAGCTGTGCACCTATCATAGGCATAGCCTGTGCATACTTCGTTGCAGTATCTTTATCTTTGTAATTTTTTTAATAATATTGTAAATCACTATCTTCATTACATCCCATCATCACCTTCATACCTTTTTTTATAAAAGAAACTGTAAAACTTTTCAAATTTTTAAATAATTTATTTTATTTTGGTTGTTTTCGTTGTAGTTAAGTTAGGTTCTTTAGTTTTTTATTGTCGCTTCACGACATATGACATTACGCCACAGACCCGTAAAAATTTTGAATTTGAAGAAAAATGTCCACCCCTTAGAATGGAAAAGTAAGGGATAATTTTTAACGTAACATTATAGACGATATTTTACAATGCATATAACAATAACATATCATGAGCTTGTCCTATTGTTCAGTCAATTCAAAAATTATATTTTTGAATTTTTAATATTTTTAAAGAATGACAACACACTCCTTAAAAAAAGATTAAAATTGTACATTGACAATATTTTAAACTTAATATAGTCTGAAGACGGTTATAAGAAGCTATTATATATCATCCTGTGGGTGTTGTAAAAGGCAACGTAGGGGAACAGGATATGGGCAGCAGCACGAGAAGATGATATTAACTATTAAGCAATAATAAAACATTGCAATTGCTAGGCAGGCACCTTGTTTGAATTATATAATGAAGAACTTATAAATAAATTATTATGATGAACAATTTGTTGTTACTTGACTCTGGCAAATTACAACTACACGAGTTTCACGTATTATTTTTCACTGTGATTTTTAAATTAAAATATGGAGTGGAACTGTAAAGAAAACATAATTGCAGTGATAGTTTTTCAAGAAATACTTATGTGAAATGGTGTATTTAGTCCTATTTCAAAAGCTTGGCATCAGTTGTAATGTTTCGTGTAGGTATAGTACTATCGATAGGTACACGAATTATTCCTCCGTCGTATACCATAAAAGACAGCGCGACGCCGTGGCGTTATGATTAGATGATAGTTGCTAGACAGGCAAGGTGCTTGCCTAGCAATCGTAATTAATTATACTATATTTAAATAATTTATTACAACACACATATAATTAATTATACTATATTTAAATTATTTACTACAACACATATAAATACAATAAATGTAATTGGAAATCAAAAAATATTAATAAATTACAGGCCATATTGCTCGAAACTCTGCAAATTAAAGTACTGTATAAATTTTTTAATTTATAAAGTAATGTGCATACATTTTTACTTTCGTCATAAATGGTACCATACTTAACGAATCAGAAAATGTTCCAAATACATCGATTATATCAAATTCCGTCGAGTGACCCATTGTTTAGTCTTTCTCGTTACAAACTAAATAAATACGAAGCAAGAAAATAAAAACCAGCACTAAAGTTGCACGGAATGAAGATAAATGTGATCCTAAAGGATCCATTGTTTCTTTTTGCTGTCATCAATGAGAGTTTCTTGGTCTCTAATAAGGTGGAATTTTCCCAATAATATAGACAGCTTGATCAAAGTAGTTATGTTATCTTCCTCTTCATCTGTAACCCTCATAATAACAATGCAAGATAGAAAAAGCAACTTGTATTTTTTTAATGGAAGAGGGGTTAAAGAGCATGTTGCATAGACAAAATACTACATACATTATTTTAAACAAGAAGTGGCAAATGAGCATACGGCTCATCTAATGATAAGCCAATGCCGACGTTTATGAACAACTGAAAAACCAGGGGAATTGCAGAAGTGAATATAATTTATAGTGATGCCTAAACCAGGTTCACCTTCCTGATACATAATTACGCACAAATCTTTCTTCTCTCTTTCTTCATCAATCTGCAACAAACCACAGCAGGACGCACACACGCGCACCTCAACTACAACGGTTGCTATTGATTTTAAATCAGTACGTTCACGTGAGTGCGTGTCCTTATAACAGAACGTGGTAGAAATATGCGGTAGCCCGTATCACTGGCATAGAATAGCACCACACAGCGTAAAAAATGTGTATAGTGGATTCCCTACCCTATCCTTACGCTAACAATACGCTCCACGCTAGTGTGGATTGAAAGAATCCTGTGGCTGAAATAAGTTATAAAATGAATAAATAATAATAGTATAGTGGTAAAGCGTTTGATTGCTTCGTAGCGGCCTGCGGGTTCGAATTTTGCATGTTTATAAAAATAAATGCTCCGTTTCTGGATGTTTGCTCGTAGGGAATTTAGGTATTTAGAACACTTTCGCGATACAGTAGAAAGTCCGAACGTTATTTTCTTAACATATTGATTTTTACAGAGTACCATTTTATAAAATAGCAGCCTAATGCTGCCGATAGGCGAAATTGGTCTTGGTCCTCCAGACTTGTAAATCGCAAGACCAAGATCAAGACTGGACAAGCAATACCGAGACCAATACCAAACTTGTCTCGGTATTGGTCTTGTTTTGCTCAAAACTACTTGCCATGTTTTCTATGGTGAGTGTAGAGAACCGGAGAACCTTTGTACTGGTAACGAGGTATTGATCCGTTACCAGTATAAAGGTCTTGTTTTGCTCAACACTACTTGCCATGTTTTGTATGGTGAGTATAGAGAACCGGAGAACCTTTATACTGGTAACGAGGTATTGATCCGGGTTGAAAACGCATCTGTCAATGCATTTTGATTCTTAATCGAGGAAAAATAGAGGCATCTATGGTGCACACAGGAAAATCTAAATAATATGTAGTATGGGCCACAGCAACCACTTTACATCAGGTGGACCGTGTACTCGTTTGTCACCCAATCCTATAAATAAATAAATAAATAATAAGGCACTATTATTTAGATTTTTGTGGGGCTACAGCAGCCACTTACCGTAAGGTAGATTAGAGTTAATAGTAACGCTTATTCTAAATAAAATATTATGTAAATATTGATATTGCATATTATGCTTAGCTTGACCTTAAACAACAATAAATTAATTGTGCTCCTTGTTGCTCAGTCAATCATTTTATCCGAAATCACATTACGTCTTTTCCGCGACGAAAATCTTCATTTATCATTTTTATAACGTTCAACTGAAACTGTATTAACTGCTTTTATAGGCAATTTAAGAAATTGCAATGGCGGCACGGAAACTATTCTTGGAAATGTGCGTTTTTTTCCTAGATTTAACCAAATTGTATTATAATCACGTAATTCAAACACATCTTTTAAATTTCAATTAACTGCTTTGGCTGGACTCACACATTCGGAATACCTCTCTAAATTCAGATTCGCACTTCATAATTTGAATTCTGGCAAGCTGCCTCACACATATCATAAAAATTAAGACAAATCAGTTATCTCGTGTTTCTCAGCTCATGATACTCATCGCACTACTTTTAGCCTTAAATAATAAAAGTACGCACAATAATACACTGAATTCATCTATTTAATGTGAACATGGTAAAGGAAAGTAAGTTCTGTATAACAACTTCACAAGTCGCAACACGTCTAGCCGGTACCGCTCGCAGTGTTATCTAAAAGACACCGGAATCAGATTGACACCTAATGGAAAGTGACTACCGCCGCCCATTAAAAACTACAACACCAGAGGAATTGCAGGCGCGTTTACAGTCTTTTTGGAAATTTCTCAGAATTTTTAGAAATTTGATATAATCGATGTATTTGGAACATTTTCTGATTCGTTAAGTATGGTACCATTTATGACGAAAGTAAAAATGTATGCACATTACTTTATACCTTAAAAAATTTATACAGTACTTTAATTTGCAGAGTTTCGAGCAATATGGCCTGTAATTTATTAATATTTTTTGATTTCCAATTACATTTATTGTATTTATATGTGTTGTAGTAAATAATTTAAATATAGTGTAATTAATTATATGTGTGTTGTAATAAATTATTTAAATATAGTATAATTAATTACGATTGCTAGGCAAGCACCTTGCCTGTCTAGCAACTATCATCTAATCATAACGCCACGGCGTCGCGCTGTCTTTTATGGTATACGACGGAGGAATAATTCGTGTACCTATCGATAGTACTATACCTACACGAAACATTACAACTGATGCCAAGCTTTTGAAATAGGACTAAATACACCATTTCACATAAGTATTTCTTGAAAAACTATCACTGCAATTATGTTTTCTTTACAGTTCCACTCCATATTTTAATTTAAAAATCACAGTGAAAAATAATACGTGAAACTCGTGTAGTTGTAATTTGCCAGAGTCAAGTAACAACAAATTGTTCATCATAATAATTTATTTATAAGTTCTTCATTATATAATTCAAACAAGGTGCCTGCCTAGCAATTGCAATGTTTTATTATTGCTTAATAGTTAATATCATCTTCTCGTGCTGCTGCCCATATCCTGTTCCCCTACGTTGCCTTTTACAACACCCACAGGATGATATATAATAGCTTCTTATAACCGTCTTCAGACTATATTAAGTTTAAAATATTGTCAATGTACAATTTTAATCTTTTTTTAAGGAGTGTGTTGTCATTCTTTAAAAATATTAAAAATTCAAAAATATAATTTTTGAATTGACTGAACAATAGGACAAGCTCATGATATGTTATTGTTATATGCATTGTAAAATATCGTCTATAATGTTACGTTAAAAATTATCCCTTACTTTTCCATTCTAAGGGGTGGACATTTTTCTTCAAATTCAAAATTTTTACGGGTCTGTGGCGTAATGTCATATGTCGTGAAGCGACAATAAAAAACTAAAGAACCTAACTTAACTACAACGAAAACAACCAAAATAAAATAAATTATTTAAAAATTTGAAAAGTTTTACAGTTTCTTTTATAAAAAAAGGTATGAAGGTGATGATGGGATGTAATGAAGATAGTGATTTACAATATTATTAAAAAAATTACAAAGATAAAGATACTGCAACGAAGTATGCACAGGCTATGCCTATGATAGGTGCACAGCTCCTGCTCTAGGTACACGCAGAATCTGGAGAAAGCACACGCAGCGTCTGGAGAAGGTACACGCAGCGCTTGGAGTAGACACACACAGCGTCTTGAGCAGGTACGCAGCGTCTGAAGTAGGTCCACGAAACGTCTGGAGTAGGCACGCAGCGTTTGAAGTAGGTACACGCGGCGCTTGAAGTAGGCAAACACAACTTCCGGAGTAGACACACACAGCGTCCGGAATAGACACGCAGCGTCTGGAGTAGGTCCACGCAACGTCTGGAGTAGGCACGCAGCGTTTGAAGTAGGTACACGCGGCGCTTGAAGTAGGCAAACACAGCGCACTAGTAGGCGGAGGCGTAGGCGTGGCTAGGCGACGACTTAAGGAGCGGGCAGAGGCTTGCAGGATCCCGAGGCAGTGCGGAAAAGGCCTTTAGGAGATGCTTCAAGTATCAAAGCTCAAGTCAGACTCCCCATTCGCCGATTGTTCGGCTTCTTTTCCCTTTTTGACGGATCTCGCATAAGAACGGAAAATTATTCTCATTAAATTTGAAATTATTTAAATTAAAAGCAAATTCTTGTAAATGGCCAAGAAGAAAGGAGTATTTTGAAGTAAAAACATCAGGCCGGTAACGATATTTGAATAAAAATTGCCATGACAACCTGATAAACAACGATGTCAAATGATTTCTTATATTTACGCGAACACTACACATTGAAATAATACTAGTTTTAACGGAATTTATCGCGTATATTTAACTTTTTTACCCGACGTTTCGAGAGCTTTACAGCACCCATGGTCACGGGAAGGACTGAGATGTTCAACGTCCAGCTGTCATAGTTAACCGCGGTTACCATAGATTAAAATTTTTTTTTTTTACTGTGTAGATAGGAACAAAAGTTAAATTTTTAATCTATGGTAACCGCGGTTAACTATGACAGCTGGACGTTGAACATCTCAGTCCTTCCCGTGACCATGGGTGCTGTAAAGCTCTCGAAACGTCGGGTAAAAAAGTTAAATATACGCGATAAATTCCGTTAAAACTAGTATTATTTCAACGATGTCAAAACATGTCAAATTTTGGTTTTAGGCTCGTAATACAGAAACGGCAAGATTTAAGTGAAAAATGAGATATTATTTATATAGGAAAAAAAAGTAGCGCAACAGCGCGCACGAAACCCGAAATTGCAAAGTTACGGAGAACTAAATAAAAGACCGAAAAAGGTGGACTCCATTGACACCGATTTAAAAAGTGCTGATAGCATGAAAAATACGAAATGAAAATGATTTGTTATTGTGTTCTTATGAATTAAAAATATTACAGGATCCTATGGAAATAAAGGTGATGCAAAATATCAAGTTTTGAGGCGAATGCAGAACATCAAAAACAGAATGGAAAAATAAGTTTAAAATAGTGTACAATGATATGTAAGTATGTATAAGCATAACACTACATTTTCCCCCCGACCCTGGAAAATTTTTGACTCGGCAAAAATTTTGACATGTACATTCTAAAATAAACCATAAAAACACAGCTTTGCAGTAACAGACATCAACAGGCAAAATCAGATATACTATCTCTTACATTCATCATCTGCGTTCAGGTAAGGGTGGAGTTCACATTCAATGACTACCACTCTAAAAGTGTGTTTTCGAAAGGACATTCAGGCTTATTTAAGGAGTTGTCATCCGCTCCTGCTTGGAAAAAACATTTCGAAAGGACATCCAGGCTTATTTAAGGAGTTGTCATCCGCTCCTGAGTGAAGATAAAGATAAAGAAATTAATCTTAAGCAAGCTTTAGTCGCTATGACTTAAGTAAAGATTAAGAACGGCCAGAGCGGTAGGGCTCAAAGCCAGAGATCAGCAACATCACTAACGAGATGTGTCTGAAATTGATATTTATACATATATACAAACTTATATACAAATATACAAACATATATACAAATGTAGTGTCATGCAAAACAGTATTAGCTGGTTCCTCACATCTAATCTTCACTTCGTATTCGAGTTCGGCCTTGTTAAGGAATTTAAGTGCAAAGTTAAGTTTAAGAAATAAAAATTTAATTAAAAATTGTACCTCTTTTAAGTTATCTAGAATAAAAATATTAAAGTGATGAATGTAAGTGAAGTGTTATATGTAGGTCTAAATATAATCCAGATAAGTTGAAAAACTAGATGAAGTTTTGTTTTAGAATTTGGAAGATTGTACCTCTTTAAGTTATCCAGAATAAGAATATTAAAGTGATGAATGTAAGTGAAGTGTTATATGTAGGTCTAAATATAATCCAGATAAGTTGAAAAACTAGATGAAGTTTTGTTTTAGAATTTGGAAGATTGTACCTCTTTAAGTTATCGAGAATAAACATATTAAAGTGATGAATGTATGTGAAGTGTTATATGTAGGCCTAAATATAATCCAGATAAGTTGAAAAACTAGAAGAAGTTTTGTTTTACAATTTAGAAGATAGTACCTCTTTAAGTTATCTAGAATAAAAATATTAAAGTGATGAATATAAGTGAAGTGTTATATGTAGGCCTAAATATAATCCAGATAAGTTGAAAAACTAGACGAAGTTTTGTTTTAGAATTTGGAAGATATGATAAGGATGAGTAAATAAAGAGTTAAGAACGAAAGAGTAAGCAATTCAATCAAAAGGAAATGGATAAGGCGTAGCTAAGGTGAAGAAAAGAAGAACTTTACGTCGGGCGCCAAATTGTCGTGAAGCGACAATAAAAAACTAAAGAACCTAACTTAACTACAACGAAAACAACCAAAATAAAATAAATTATTTAAAAATTTGAAAAGTTTTACAGTTTCTTTTATAAAAAAAGGTATGAAGGTGATGATGGGATGTAATGAAGATAGTGATTTACAATATTATTAAAAAAATAACAAAGATAAAGATACTGCAACGAAGTATGCACAGGCTATGCCTATGATAGGTGCACAGCTCCTGCTCTAGGTACACGCAGAATCTGGAGAAAGCACACGCAGCGTCTGGAGAAGGTACACGCAGCGCTTGGAGTAGACACACACAGCGTCTTGAGCAGGTACGCAGCGTCTGAAGTAGGTCCACGAAACGTCTGGAGTAGGCACGCAGCGTTTGAAGTAGGTACACGCGGCGCTTGAAGTAGGCAAACACAACTTCCGGAGTAGACACACACAGCGTCCGGAATAGACACGCAGCGTCTGGAGTAGGTCCACGCAACGTCTGGAGTAGGCACGCAGCGTTTGAAGTAGGTACACGCGGCGCTTGAAGTAGGCAAACACAGCGCACTAGTAGGCGGAGGCGTAGGCGTGGCTAGGCGACGACTTAAGGAGCGGGCAGAGGCTTGCAGGATCCCGAGGCAGTGCGGAAAAGGCCTTTAGGAGATGCTTCAAGTATCAAAGCTCAAGTCAGACTCCCCATTCGCCGATTGTTCGGCTTCTTTTCCCTTTTTGACGGATCTCGCATAAGAACGGAAAATTATTCTCATTAAATTTGAAATTATTTAAATTAAAAGCAAATTCTTGTAAATGGCCAAGAAGAAAGGAGTATTTTGAAGTAAAAACATCAGGCCGGTAACGATATTTGAATAAAAATTGCCATGACAACCTGATAAACAACGATGTCAAATGATTTCTTATATTTACGCGAACACTACACATTGAAATAATACTAGTTTTAACGGAATTTATCGCGTATATTTAACTTTTTTACCCGACGTTTCGAGAGCTTTACAGCACCCATGGTCACGGGAAGGACTGAGATGTTCAACGTCCAGCTGTCATAGTTAACCGCGGTTACCATAGATTAAAATTTTTTTTTTTACTGTGTAGATAGGAACAAAAGTTAAATTTTTAATCTATGGTAACCGCGGTTAACTATGACAGCTGGACGTTGAACATCTCAGTCCTTCCCGTGACCATGGGTGCTGTAAAGCTCTCGAAACGTCGGGTAAAAAAGTTAAATATACGCGATAAATTCCGTTAAAACTAGTATTATTTCAACGATGTCAAAACATGTCAAATTTTGGTTTTAGGCTCGTAATACAGAAACGGCAAGATTTAAGTGAAAAATGAGATATTATTTATATAGGAAAAAAAAGTAGCGCAACAGCGCGCACGAAACCCGAAATTGCAAAGTTACGGAGAACTAAATAAAAGACCGAAAAAGGTAGACTCCATTGACACCGATTTAAAAAGTGCTGATAGCATGAAAAATACGAAATGAAAATGATTTGTTATTGTGTTCTTATGAATTAAAAATATTACAGGATCCTATGGAAATAAAGGTGATGCAAAATATCAAGTTTTGAGGCGAATGCAGAACATCAAAAACAGAATGGAAAAATAAGTTTAAAATAGTGTACAATGATATGTAAGTATGTATAAGCATAACACTACATTTTCCCCCCGACTCTGGAAAATTTTTGACTCGGCAAAAATTTTGACATGTACATTCTAAAATAAACCATAAAAACACAGCTTTGCAGTAACAGACATCAACAGGCAAAATCAGATATACTATCTCTTACATTCATCATCTGCGTTCAGGTAAGGGTGGAGTTCACATTCAATGACTACCACTCTAAAAGTGTGTTTTCGAAAGGACATTCAGGCTTATTTAAGGAGTTGTCATCCGCTCCTGCTTGGAAAAAACATTTCGAAAGGACATCCAGGCTTATTTAAGGAGTTGTCATCCGCTCCTGAGTGAAGATAAAGATAAAGAAATTAATCTTAAGCAAGCTTTAGTCGCTATGACTTAAGTAAAGATTAAGAACGGCCAGAGCGGTAGGGCTCAAAGCCAGAGATCAGCAACATCACTAACGAGATGTGTCTGAAATTGATATTTATACATATATACAAACTTATATACAAATATACAAACATATATACAAATGTAGTGTCATGCAAAACAGTATTAGCTGGTTCCTCACATCTAATCTTCACTTCGTATTCGAGTTCGGCCTTGTTAAGGAATTTAAGTGCAAAGTTAAGTTTAAGAAATAAAAATTTAATTAAAAATTGTACCTCTTTTAAGTTATCTAGAATAAAAATATTAAAGTGATGAATGTAAGTGAAGTGTTATATGTAGGTCTAAATATAATCCAGATAAGTTGAAAAACTAGATGAAGTTTTGTTTTAGAATTTGGAAGATTGTACCTCTTTAAGTTATCCAGAATAAGAATATTAAAGTGATGAATGTAAGTGAAGTGTTATATGTAGGTCTAAATATAATCCAGATAAGTTGAAAAACTAGATGAAGTTTTGTTTTAGAATTTGGAAGATTGTACCTCTTTAAGTTATCGAGAATAAACATATTAAAGTGATGAATGTAGGTGAAGTGTTATATGTAGGCCTAAATATAATCCAGATAAGTTGAAAAACTAGAAGAAGTTTTGTTTTAGAATTTAGAAGATAGTACCTCTTTAAGTTATCTAGAATAAAAATATTAAAGTGATGAATATAAGTGAAGTGTTATATGTAGGCCTAAATATAATCCAGATAAGTTGAAAAACTAGACGAAGTTTTGTTTTAGAATTTGGAAGATATGATAAGGATGAGTAAATAAAGAGTTAAGAACGAAAGAGTAAGCAATTCAATCAAAAGGAAATGGATAAGGCCTAGCTAAGGTGAAGAAAAGAAGAACTTTACGTCGGGCGCCAAATTGTCGTGAAGCGACAATAAAAAACTAAAGAACCTAACTTAACTACAACGAAAACAACCAAAATAAAATAAATTATTTAAAAATTTGAAAAGTTTTACAGTTTCTTTTATAAAAAAAGGTATGAAGGTGATGATGGGATGTAATGAAGATAGTGATTTACAATATTATTAAAAAAAATAACAAAGATAAAGATACTGCAACGAAGTATGCACAGGCTATGCCTATGATAGGTGCACAGCTCCTGCTCTAGGTACACGCAGAATCTGGAGAAAGCACACGCAGCGTCTGGAGAAGGTACACGCAGCGCTTGGAGTAGACACACACAGCGTCTTGAGCAGGTACGCAGCGTCTGGAGTAGGTCCACGAAACGTCTGGAGTAGGCACGCAGCGTTTGAAGTAGGTACACGCGGCGCTTGAAGTAGGCAAACACAACTTCCGGAGTAGACACACACAGCGTCCGGAATAGACACGCAGCGTCTGGAGTAGGTCCACGCAACGTCTGGAGTAGGCACGCAGCGTTTGAAGTAGGTACACGCGGCGCTTGAAGTAGGCAAACACAGCGCACTAGTAGGCGGAGGCGTAGGCGTGGCTAGGCGACGACTTAAGGAGCGGGCAGAGGCTTGCAGGATCCCGAGGCAGTGCGGAAAAGCCTTTAGGAGATGCTTCAAGTATCAAAGCTCAAGTCAGACTCCCCATTCGCCGATTGTTCGGCTTCTTTTCCCTTTTTGACGGATCTCGCATAAGAACGGAAAATTATTCTCATTAAATTTGAAATTATTTAAATTAAAAGCAAATTCTTGTAAATGGCCAAGAAGAAAGGAGTATTTTGAAGTAAAAACATCAGGCCGGTAACGATATTTGAATAAAAATTGCCATGACAACCTGATAAACAACGATGTCAAATGATTTCTTATATTTACGCGAACACTACACATTGAAATAATACTAGTTTTAACGGAATTTATCGCGTATATTTAACTTTTTTACCCGACGTTTCGAGAGCTTTACAGCACCCATGGCCACGGGAAGGACTGAGATGTTCAACGTCCAGCTGTCATAGTTAACCGCGGTTACCATAGATTAAAAATTTTTTTTTACTGTGTAGATCGGAAAAAAAGTTAAATTTTTAATCTATGGTAACCGCGGTTAACTATGACAGCTGGACGTTGAACATCTCAGTCCTTCCCGTGACCATGGGTGCTGTAAAGCTCTCGAAACGTCGGGTAAAAAAGTTAAATATACGCGATAAATTCCGTTAAAACTAGTATTATTTCAACGATGTCAAAACATGTCAAATTTTGGTTTTAGGCTCGTAATACAGAAACGGCAAGATTTAAGTGAAAAATGAGATATTATTTATATAGGAAAAAAAAGTAGCGCAACAGCGCGCACGAAACCCGAAATTGCAAAGTTACGGAGAACTAAATAAAAGACCGAAAAAGTAGACTCCATTGACACCGATTTAAAAAGTGCTGATAGCATGAAAAATACGAAATGAAAATGATTTGTTATTGTGTTCTTATGAATTAAAAATATTATAGGATCCTATGGAAATAAAGGTGATGCAAAATATCAAGTTTTGAGGCGAATGCAGAACATCAAAAACAGAATGGAAAAATAAGTTTAAAATAGTGTACAATGATATGTAAGTATGTATAAGCATAACACTACACATATTAATGAGCTGAGGCGCAGGTTCTAATTCTACACCAAGCATGCATTTGTTTCCCCTGCAAATAATTGTTCAGGACCTAGATTTTGTTCTTTCGTAATTTATGTTTATAAACTACCCCCGTAATATAAGATAAAATACTAGTAGAGGTAACGTAATTTGAAAATAAATGGTATCACACTCGAGGTACAGTCAGTTCAATAAAAAAACTATAATTAAAATCGTTTATTAATTTAAAGATATCGCGTAACATACATACATATATATTCGTATTGAGTAACTCCTTCTTATTTAGAGTCGGTTATATGTAAAAACTTGTTCAAATACCAATACAAAGAAAATGTGGATTTGCATTTAAACACCTAAATGATATGAATTAACCAATGAAAGGAAACGCTCTCTGTAATCGCTTGTAAAGTAAACGCTTTATGTAAAGTGTAATCGCTTTCAATCGAGGCCATCTCACCGCAAGCAATTTATCGGATTGTACACGTTCAACTTTTATAGACAGCCGGGTTGTCTGTTCCAGAATGAAAGTCTCTACATTGAAGTCTTATGGGAGAACAAAATTTTTAATCTTTCTAAAACAGACAACGCTTAGTCTCCACTGAATTTTGAATTGCATTCTAAGCTTAAGTTTCCTTTACAATGTTTTTTTTTTTGTATTTTGTTGAGAAGTTTAAGAAGTTAAAACATTTTAAATTTAAAATTAATATAAAGATTTCTGTTAGTAATATAAGAGTGTAAATGAAATATTATATCGAAACGCATTGCCCGTAAGCTTTTGATGGTTCCTTGGCGAAGTAGCTTAGCAATGACGTGTGTCACTAAGGCATAGTAAAAACGGAATAGTAGGCTATTTTCTAAAAATGTACTTAACGCAGCTAATAATATGTATGTGCGTGCCTAGCAGGTGACAGTACTGACTCGTATGCAGGAGCCATAGCACGTACATACCGAGACTTGTTTAGTCCGAAAGATCGGGTCGAGTCGGGAACGCCCACCGCCGCGCTTCGCAATCACCTTTGTTTGAGACTTTGTTGACTTTTAATAAAATTATGCTAGCAGTCCTTTTTACGCTTTATTTTCTTTTTTTGTAAAATAAATTATTACATGCGTTTTTTAAAAGTAAATTAGCTTTTTATTAATAGGTTATATTACTATATCTCTACATAGACAAGTACATAAATTATCATATCATAACAGATCAAATTAATTTTAAACATTAAATCTAAGCATACACCATATTTTCATCATCTCCCATAAGTACATAAATTATCATATCACATCAGATCAAATTAATTTTAAACATTAAATCTAAGCATACACTATATTTTCAATGTTAATTTACTCGTATTTTTGTTATTTGGCATTTGTTGTTGTTTTTTTTTATAGAAGAGGGGGCAAACGAGCATGTGGCTCACCTGATGTTAAGTGACTACCGCCGCCCATGATCAACCGCTACACCAGGGGAATTGCTCTTTTTTAGAAGGTCCCCAGGTCGCATCGGTCCGGAAAATCGCCGATGGTAAGCTATTTCACAGCGAGGTCGTACGCGGAAGAAAACCTTTTTTGAAACGTACAGTGGTGGACCGCCAAGCATCCAGATCATGTGGATGGTATCGGGACGTTTACCGCGTAGTGCGTTCACGAAATTTGGCGGCTGCGATTAATCCGAACAATTCCTCAGAGCACTCCCCATAGTATATGGTATATATGGATGCAATATCTCTTCGCAGCGCCAGTGAATCGAGCCGATCGGAAAGCACTCGGTCCTCGACGATTTGAGCCACTCTGCGCTGGATGCGGTCAAGTGGAAGGAGCTGGTCTGGGGAGCCCCAGCCCAGAGATGTGAACAGTATTCCATGTGTGGCCGAAACTGCGCCTTGTAAAGTTAAAGGCGGTGTGCCGACATGAAATACTGTCCCACTCTGCTGAGCACGGCAAGCTTCTTAGAGGCCGATTTGGCCTTCTCTTTCAAGTGACCACGAAACTGCACGTTACTCGATATGTCGACGCCGAGGATTCCGATAGTGGCTAAGGTAACAAGAAGAGTTCCTTGAAACTGAGGAGATACGACAAAGGGGTACTTTTTAGCGGTTAACGCGCAAACTTGTGTCTTCTGGGGGTTAAACTGGACTAGATTTAGTCGCCCCCAATCCGAGACTCTGTTCAGCAAGGACTCGACTTCAGACACAAGCTAGTCCCGGTACTCGGAGACGTTTTCCCGAGAAATATTGGCTCGGCCGGTGTAAAGAACATCATAAGTGCTGTCATCTGCATAGCAATGAATGTTACGGGTTTGCAACATATCACTGATATGCAGAAGAAACAGCTTTGGCGATAGCACGCGGCCTTGTGGAACACCAGCATTAATAGGCTTGTAATCGGAGCTTGCACTGTCTACAACGACCTTGATGCTCCGATCTCCAAGAAAGCTGGTGATCCAACCACACAATTTCTCGGGAAGCCCATAGGAAGGGAACTCCGAAAGAAGCACTTTGTGCCAAACCCGATCGAAGGCCTTCGCAATGTCCAAACTAACGGCCAATGCCTCCCCCTCGGACTCTACTGCCTGCGCCCATCTATGAGTTAGGTAGACCAGAAGATCTCCAGCTGATCAACCACGGCGAAAACTGTATTGGCGATCACTAATCAGCTAATATGCTGTACAGATTTTCACTTAATTCATACATGAGCTTTAGTGAGCGATTAGTAAAAAGATAGCTGGCAATGGACTCATTTCCATATTATTGTGTAAAGAATATTTCGTAGTTATCAATTCCGCTCTCTTGTTTTTGTATTTATTTTGTGAACCTATATTGACAGTTAAATTATAAAAAGAGGTTTTTTATTCATTTCTTCAGTCAACTTTTGTACTAAAATGACATCCTGTTATGATTTAGTATATACATAAAAATAGAAAGGGGCCAATAAAAGTGAGCCCTGAGAAACACCCAAAGATCTAACTGATCCGGATCTCCCATTAAAATAACTGTTTAATATGTTTAATAAGTTTAAACGCTTTGTTTTTTAAACTATGATAATTAGGTTCCTGATTACATTTTCATGATTCGAAAGCCTTAGAAATATCACAAAGCATCCCTTGAATTCAAATTCACATATATAAAAAATTTGGATATCGTGTTTCTCAGCTCAGGCACACGTCGCAGTTAAGGAATATGAATTAATACTCATCGCACTACGTTAATCTTTCTCTTTCTTCTCTTTCTCTCTGTGAACAGAGAATTACCACAAAGTTCACTTCTAGATCGTACTCATTTTAACTTTTTTTAACGTTCTAGAACGTGTCACTGCGTGGTCTGCGCATTACTGTCTGCTACTGAACCCTGACAAAACTAATTATATGCTATTTGGGACAAAAAATCAAATAAAGATATTACCGATAGATTTAGACATTATTCTGAAGGGAAAAAAGTAAAAAGCGTAAAAAAGCACGGAATTTAGGTCTAAAGATTGATTATGGCTTAAGGTTTGGGGAACATGTTGCCGAAGCTGTCAAAAATTACTTCTACTGGCTTACATTATTATATAAAACAAGGCCATATTTGGAACCGCTGAAGGGACTGTAGCACCGCCCAAATTTCGACGGAATCAAAGGATTTCTCATAGTCCACATACGCAAGGCAATGTGGCAGATTGTACTCTTCGGTCTTTTGTACAATCTGCCGCAGGGTACGTACGTGGTCTATGGTACTGAAACCTTTTTGGAAACCGGCTTGTTCGGGAAGCTGGAAGTTCGTAATATAAGTAAGATTCGTAATGACTCTAGAAAACAGCACGTGGACTCGGCTCAGAAGGGAAATCGGTCTGTAGTTCTTCAAGAGAGCGTTCTCGCCTTTCTTAAAGAACAAGACCACCGCACTTTTGCTCCACACCTCCGTAGTAGTGCCACCATGGAGGACGAAATTGAAGAGCTTCTGAAGGAATTCAAGTGCCAGTGTTCCACCCGCTTTCAGAAGCTCCGCTGTAATTACATCTTCGCCTGGGGCCCTGCAGTTTTTAAGGTGCTGGAGAGCCATTCTAATCTCGCTCAGACTGACGTCCTGGATATCAATGGAACAGTGTCGGATAAGACTTGCTCTTGGATCGTTACTCACACGTGCGTGTGGCTCCAACGATGATGTGTACAGCTGCCTATAGAACTAGATAGAATATATATTAACTATTGGTTAAACTACCGCCATCTAGTAGTTGATTGATGAAACACTTAATACATTTTTATTTACAGCGGCTTTGGAATCTTGCATTTTTAGATACTTTATGTAAATTAATCAAGATAGTGTGGACTCCACAAAAAATTAAGCATTATCTATTTATAGTAATAATTCTAATGATATGTATGTGTAAAGGTATTTCTAAGAAGGAAATCATATCCTATTAAGCAAGTTATTTTTATATGTTATTGTATTTATTAACTACATTAAAAAAACATCGGTGTCAATAAATTAATCTGGGGGCACGGCAGTGCCCCCGCCAAGTTGACTAAAAAAGTGGCACGGCCGTTGAACACTTTTCTCGAAGCAATTCAGGCCATTTTCGACCCCTTATAAATTCGTTGTGGAAAGAAATAGAAACCTGAATTTTCAAAAACCAAGCATGCATTGTATAGACACACTATATTTCAAATTTAATTCAATTTGAACCAGTAGTTTAAGAATTATAACTAGTCAAAGTTTCTTAATTTTTTCACTCACTCTAAGGCACATCTAGTAGACATAGAAGCTTCAAATTTAGAATAAAATTATTGTTTAGTGTACAAATCATGGGAAAACTAAAATATTTTATAATTTCGGTTCAGTCTTCTAGATACAGCAACTGCATAAATAACTTTGTAATTCCATATAAATATATAGAATTACAAAGTTATATTTCCAGTGAACGAACCAGTGTACTTGTATAAAGCTACTCATGTTGTCCAGACCAAATTTTGATCACAGTGGCTAGTCTCAACGGAGACCGTCCGTGCAGGACAGGACAAGTTTCCATCGACGCAGGACAGGATTACAAAGCCCAAGTGTCGCATACACATGGGCACACTTTCTTACTTTCTCAATGCCATAGTCCGATGATACGGTTATCCGACACGAATGGAGAGAGATCTGAGAGATGACCACGACTTTACGTATTTTACAAGGCATGGGGTTAAACACCACCAACTTCGTGACTCAAAGCTGCTACTGAAAATTTCTTGACAGAGAAACACAATAACTAAGTATAGTCCGGCCGTGGATTCAAACCCTGTAACTCGTGATTAGCGATCGCGTTTACGATAACTAGACCAACGAGGCTGGGAGCGACGAGAGTTACTTACTATTAGGCAAGCAGCATGCTCGATTCTCTTCTCTTATATAATTTTTAAAAAAAAACTAGTTGGAGTGACGACTTAGTAAGAAGGTGGCTCAAGATCATGTTTTGTGGCACTCTTAAGGATGACCTATGAAAAATCTGTATCGAATGAATGAAACAGTAACTACTAACAAATTTTAGAATTATATGAACATAGACGCACAATTCTAGTAAACTATAAACGATCAAAAACATGACATTAATCCTTACAACAATAAAACTTAACAGACGGAAATCTGCAATAGTCTTTTCAACTTTCTAATTAACAAGCCATTCGCGGTTTAGGATAATGACAACAAACGAATGTTGAAATAAAAATATGAAATTGTTTTTCGTTGTATTTATTTCTTCTTCCTTCTCTTCTTCTTTGGTTTATTTTATATGACTAGTAATGAGTGTCCAGGAAAGATTCGCCATAATACCTTACATATCGCTTACAATAAAAGATTATATCCCCAAATATCGTAAGCCACACGAAGTTTTCCGCCTTTTTCTATCGTCAACCCTTAAGAAACTCATGGGACGAAATTAGTGTAAGGGATTCTTTTCACCGCAACCACACAGCAGTGCTGTTCTGATACCAACATTAATCATAGGAAACCTAGACCAGCAAAGGACAGTAGCGACAAATGTGCTCACATCTGGCAATGGGATCGTTAAACCACCTGCAGTTGTGCTTTACATTAATCGTCACGCTCGGCGGGCGACGATTAATGTAAAGCACAACTGGTGTCAATTATGTCCAGCAGTTGATTGTTGGAGCAACCAGGAAGAAATTGTTAGTCTTGCCCGTGTGTCGAATAAATTCTCACAGGCTACTTAGAGCTCAAAAAACCTAGAACTGATGACAGTAGTTCCCGAGTAGCAGAGCCACGCTGCAGAGTGCTTGGCTGCAAGTAATGAACCTGGGAAGGACCACGCTCAAAAATAATACCTATTAATACCTATATTTATAACTACAGTTCATCACAGCTCAACTATTAAACGTAGGAATCCCTACTATTTGAAGTAATAACCATTTAATAAGCGCAGCGTCAATGAGTACAGGTTTGTGTTATTTGATCAGGAGGGTGTTTTGGCAATCCATTGGGAATCTTACTGATCTTTGTTTAGCATTAAAGTTTCGGTTTAACTCCAAATGAAAATATAAGTATAATAAACGCGGTGGGGATCTCGAAGTACCATATTCTCACAAAATATACGTAAATTTGCAACTTAGTGTAGTGAAGCGGAGGCTCTTTTAAGCGGAAACAAGGCAATTCTTCTGTCTTCAGAGATTACTACGCATCTGCGTTTTGGTTTTAATCGAGGAAAAATGTTAATGAGCATTCACTTACCATCTGATAGACTGTGGGCTCATTTGTCACGAATAATTATAAAAATGTTGCATTAATTGCAATCAGAATAGGCAGAATTAGTTTAATTCATTTCGTTATATTGTTTATTCATATCAACCATGCAGTATTAATTACAACTTTGCAAACTTCAATTCGATTGAAATAATATTGAAACTGTTTGAAGAATTTCAGTATAATCGGTGAAATTGAACGTTATCTCTGTGCAATAGACGTGAGCGCGTGACCCATGTTAATTGTTTTTTTTGCATTTGCATTTCTTGTGTATTCCGAGTTTAATCAACTGAATTGCATGTTATCTATTGAAATTTAAAATTAAAAATCTTATTTCTGCTTAAAACATTTTTATCATGTTAATATATTATACATATCATATATCGGGTGGGCCAGAAAGGAGTACGATTTTAAAAACATTCTTGCGTTTGAAGCTTTAGAGAGGGGACTGCGCGGGTGGTGGGGTTAAGTAGCTCGGTTCTCGGAAATTTAGTCGCGATGGATCACTTCACGGGAGCGCAACGTGCTGTCTGCGTTAAACATTATTATAAAAATCACGATTCGTGCGCTATTGTTCGGCGTTTATTTCGACGTGAGTTTGGATTACATGACCTAAATCAGTGTCCGAAGGAAAGCGTGATTCGATCGTGGGTCAAAAAGTTCGAAGCTACTGGTTCGACTCTCAAACAGAAGCCTGCGGAACGCCCAAGGTCAACAAGAACGAAAGACACAATTGAACAAGTTAGAGCTTCAGTTCAACGTAATCTTGTTCTATCGACTCGAAAGCGTTCAGCCGAACTTGTGGTGTCCAGAACATCTTTGCGTCGCATTTTGTTGAAAGGCCTGAAATTGCATCCGTATAAAATTCAACTTGTGCAGGAATTACAGCCAAATGATCCAATTTTAAGGAGAGCTTTTGTTGAAACGATGCTGGAACGCTTTCGGAGTTTCAATAATATTCTGTTCTCCGTTGAAGCCCATTTTCACATAAATGGGCAGGTGAATAAACAGAATTGCCGTTACTGGGCTGCAGAGAACCCACGTGCAAAACATCAAAAGCCTCTACATTCGCCGAAAGTAACCGTTTGGGCGGCCATGTCAGCGCACGGAATTATCGGACCCCACTTCTTCCAATCTGTCACTGTAAATTCTGACCGATACATAGCCATGTTAAGGGATTTTTCCTTTCCACAACTGCAACAGTTTGAAGCCTATAATCGTGCGACATGGTTTCAACAAGATAGCGTGACATGCCACACAGCTAATGCCTCTTTGACGGTCATAAACGAGATGTTTAGTGAGAAACTGATATCGCGCCGAGGTGACATTGAATGGCCTCCTAGAAGTCCGGATCTTACACCACTGGACTTTTTTTGTGGGGATACCTAAAAAGTAGAGTCTACTCCAATAACCCAGCCACAATTGACCAATTGAAGACCAATATCCGGAAAGAAATGGCAGATATTCCCCGTGCAATGTGCCAGCGAGTTTTTACCAATTTGAGGTTCAGATTCGAAGAATGTTTGCAGCGCGATGGTGCACATCTGGATGATGTTATTTTTAAGAAATTAATTTCCCAGATGTATATTTTTGTAGAAATAAAAATTTGTATGTGAATTGTACTTAGTTTTTTTTAAATGATTTTTTCAAATTCGCAATTCTTTCTGGCCCACCCTTTATATGTTTAGATTGAAAGGGAGATTTAAAATAATAATTATTGCTCTCGGAAATTATAAAATAATGGTGTGAAGAGAGAGAGAGAGAGAGAGAGAGAGAGAGAAGTGTTATCCTCGCCTCTTACAATTAGGTAACGCTACTATTCAAAATTGTAAATTTACACCCCAAGCTACTTCCCTCCCATCTTATATTAAAAACAATTTCTGTACACAACGTGTTACAAAAATCATGTAGTTCCCGTTAACTGCATAATTAGAATCAGTATTTAAACCTATAGAAATAACTTTACTTACTTTAATAAAATATTTGCACATTATATGTGGTTTTATTGTCTCTAACTGACACGCACATTGGTAAAGCGGGGTGTTTATAATACAATAACTTTATTTCAGGCATCAAGGACTTCAAAATTAAGAGAAGCGAAGAATATATCTTTGTATTCTGCAAGAACCTGTAGTACGTAGGATTTGATGTTCGTTGACCTATTAGACTCCAGACACTATAAATGAAAAGAGATCGTGTTGTATAGGCGGCGTCGGCTTCGTTCTTCGCCGAATCGTAGGACGTATTTACCAAAGTACTTACGTCCAAACGGGAGATATAAAGCTGTACGGTGGGCTCAACATCACACAGAGTTGTACTTGCATTTTTGACGGTCCCACGCTGGCTACAGACGGGTCACAACCAACGTCTCATCTCAACACGAGTAACCCCGTCATTATCAATCTTGTTTCGGGTCAACGCAGGAACTGATGTTATATCCACATTCTTTCGTTTTCGTCCACAAAAGGGTGCCGGTTCTAAAGATTTTTGGGCAACATCCGCAATCGTCTTCCGTTGTTGTAAGATTGGATTCAGCCAAGAAATACTTATGGGTTCTGTCAAGAGCTGAGATGGTGATGCAACGACTACTAAGACCGCCCCAGTTTTGCTGTCATCAACCCGCTGACAAACGTTATCACGTGACGGAGTCGCAATCATCGGTGATATATGACTACTATTACGGTTACCGCATGTCGTATTTACATTCTGCAACGGCCGTAAATCCGCAGATGTTGCAATTATGTTGCGCAACATAGTGATTTCGTTCTTCAGCTCTGTTGCGGCTCGTTGCGGTTCTTCAAATTTGAAACGGATAACTGAACGGCAACTTCCGCTTTCAACGCGGTGATGTCTTACAACAATCTGGTCACGTGTACTTGTTCAAACGTCACGGGAGACAGCTTCCTGAAATCACGAGCGACAACGCTTGAAAATGTTTTGCAGGTATTTCTTACCACCTCCACCCCTGTGACGTGTAATAAAATAGATTTGGGTCACGGTTGAATCTCCCAACACCTTCTACGCTTGAATAATCTCGTCCTCGGTGAAGCTAGTGATCAGTATCTGTTCCAGAGACACCTGGTCCATGTCATCCGATTTTTGCTGAACAAAGGCCAGGAACTCGTTGGCTACAACGGTATCGGAGCGTTTAGGTTGACACGTCATTTCGTATTATTTTCGTGCAGTAAATATGCTTACGCCACGAAAATATTGTAGGTTCGGTATTAGAACTGCCACATCGTTATCAAGCTACTATTTTACAATACTCTAACTCCCCGTCCAATGCGGAAGTAATGAAACCAATAAGCAAATTAAAATTATTTGAATTAAAATTATTTTTAACATAATATTAATAAATACAGGCGTTTTTTTGTTTCGTTTCGTAGGCAAGCCAAGTAAGTGGTAAATTAGCACCTAAAGTAGCAAATAACAATTTATAGGTTGGCTAGTGAGGATCGAACCAAGGTTGCTCGGGTACTGTAAAAAGCATATAGCCCTTGGGTTACTAAAGCTATTTAATATTTAATTATTGATCATATTAGAGCTACATCGACCACGTTTCTTCAAAAATTGGTATAGATGAAAGGTAATAAAAAAATTCATAGGTGGCTAGCTAGCCTCCACAATTAAAAATCCAATATACCATCATTCGCCTTTTACGACAGGCAAGTTTTTATTACATATAATAAATTCGAATTTCGATCACAGCTCACTTCGCAACATGTCAACAGATACTAGCCATCTGTGAAAAACATGATTATAATGTCCAAGAGTACTTTACACCCTCATTTTCGTAGTCCGATGGGGTGGCAGCCCGACACAATCGGAGAGAGATAGGCGCAGATTCAACAGCTATACGTGCTTTTCTATACACGGAAGTGCAATGCCGTTAAATTTCCAACTCCGGTCGGCTGATGAAAATTGACTGACAGAAAAACCGAGTAACTGATTGTAACCCGACCTCGGAATTGAATCGAGTTCAAGAGTACCGTTCACTACCACTAGATCAACGAGGTAGGCTTTCGGTAAAAATGGGACCTGTAAGTCCCTCAACACGATGGAACATTATAAATATCATTAAATTGAAAATTTTGTTTATATTGTTAAAACAAACATTGTTATAAATGCTTGTATTACTCATTCCCTTTTCCCCGGGGATAAATTTAATTAAGTTCCTTGAAATTTGTGAGCCACAAAATGAAATCAACTGTTTACCGAGGAGCTTAATAATCTAACAAAATACTAAATCGACTTATTAAGGATTTCAATTATTCATGAAAGTGCCTTCCAACCGATATAATAAAAGTAACTGTATGATCACGTAAAATTGAAAAGAAAATGATTCTAATTTCAAGATTTTATTGTGAATACACTTGCTGTGCCCGGGACTTTGTTCGTGTGGAATTATTGCTTTTGTTATTGTAAGTGATGGTAATTTATTCTTATTCTTAGTTGTCATGAATACTTAGAAAGACTGGATAAAACATTCAGTTAGTCAGTCAAACAGAAAAATTTACGAACTAACAGACAGTTGGCTCACAAACGACGAAAAGCAAGTAAGGAAAAGAATTTGACACTCAATACTCTCTACGCTTGTGATTTCTCTATACGCTTGTGAATACACACTATTTTAATAATGTTACGAGCTTATGGTTGGTGACAGTAAAAACTGCTGATTGAATTACCAAAATTGATTTAAAACTTAAATCACACTAATAATTATTCACACTAACACTAATACTGCCCCAATCGCGGCTTGCAGCGGCTTCAAATACACCTTTTCACTGAAACATCCAGAATATTCCAGCAAATACAGGTGCCGACTGACCAGGCGCAGAAAATTTGAGTATGTAGCTCTTCTAGAAAGCTTAATTCTTCTGTTCGATACTAGTTGGCCCCGTTGGTGGAAAGTTCATGATTGACATTTTTTTTTAAATTTATTTGGATTACCAACATAAGAAACAGCAATTAGTGTTTGGTTACATTAACGCGTTATAAATTTACATGAATAACTGCTCTTATAATTATAGGCAATCACATCATGCGTTGTGTTACAAATGTTAAACAAAATTGAGAAAAATATGTTCTTAAATAAAAAATAAAATAAAAAATAATGATAAAGAAATAAAAGTTAATTGTGCAACTGGAGTTTAACGTACGTCAACATGCTTTAGCTTGGCAATAAATTGAGCAAGGGTATCATGGTGAACGTCGAGGTCGGGTTCATTTTTGGTGAACTTGTTGTACAGGCGAGATACACTGGGGAGCCGCGACCTAAGTTGGTTCTACAAAATTTAATCTTAAAAAGGCTATACGGATATCTTGGTATTCTGTATGGTACGTTAAATTGAAATTTGGACAATAACTTTATATACGGTATAACGGTAATTATTTATAATGAGTGACATGTCTAAGTGATTTCGGCGTAGGGAAAGGGGCTCAAGTTAAAAATGCTTAATTTTTTCTTGATAGGTTTTGACATTTCTTGGAGTACGAAAACGGTAAGTTAAACTACATTTTCTATGAAACCCTCCTCGATCTGGACCCCGACACTATATTGCGCTAGTGCCAGGTACCAGACATCAACTTGGGCGCGCAACAATAAGGTGGTGATTTAAGAATATCCACTACCCCCTTTAGTCCCACTGGTGACGTTATGGGCGACAGAGGGAAATAAAACAGGAGATGGGCAGGAGCGTCTTCTTAATAACCACTAGAAAAATAAAAACAGAGGTTGCCAACCCACCTGTCACGCGCGGCAATCTGGTATATATCCCCTTTATGAGGTAATATAAGAGAAGGCTTTGTTTAGTAATGGACTTTAATAGGCTGTAATAGAATAGAGTGTCGAGGATCCAAATTTCCTGCAGGGATGATATTTGGAATATGGACAAAACTTTGGTTAAATTCATGCCAAGTGGCACTTTCTTGTAATTTTATAGAGGTCCAAAAAATATTTTAAACATAAACATAACTTAAACTCTTACATTTGTTACGAAAAGTGGTTAGTACATACTACGGACTTTCGTTTGCCATGATCCTGACACAAATTTCTTGCATCTTTCACATTATTGTACGTATAACGTTGTTGATCATAGATTACATTTCAGAGGGGCGGTAGTTATTTCCTACTGTTGGTGAGCTTGGCAAGTAGATCAGGAAGATATTTGAGTCCGATGGGACGGCGTATACTTTGACAGTTATCTTTAGCAGGGTAGTGGGCAGTTAACATTGAATTTTGGGAATGGGTGAGGTTTCGTAAATTGGTGTGGAGATATACTATCATAACCATAGAGGATTGAGAACAAAATTACGTCTCCATAGAGACACTTGTAAACTTTATTACTGTCTCTATTATATATCTATAGGCTGAACGCCGTGACTGAAATTTTCGACAATTTGTACCACTTGGTAAACTCACTTATGCTCATAATTTTTTGTATATCATTTAAATTTAAATTACATGAGTAACACCTCTAAGTAGCTAATCGTTGTAAATTACTCGACAACATTACGATGTTATTTTTATGTGTTTACTTCCTACTACGAGGGCGGCATTGAAAATTTTGGGAATCAAGGAAGTGACACAACATTACTATTTAAAAATGTATTTATTGCTTTTCGAAGTATTCTCCGCGAAATTTGACACATTTTTCCATACGATGGAACCAATCATTGAAGCAACAATTCCATTCGGAAGATGGGGTCTCAAAAATGGCCGTTTTGTAGGCGTCCACAGCTTCTTCAGGTGCCGAAAATCTCTGTCCACGCAATTTATTCTTTATTTTAGGGAAAGTATAGAAATCATTAAGGCTTAGGTCGGGACTGTATGGCGGATGGTCTAATAATTCTACGTTTTCTTGCTCTAAAAACTCTTTTGTTCTGTGTGCGGTGTGAGAACTCGCATTGTCGTGATGGAGTATGATGCGGCGGTTGCAGTTTTCTTTACGGAGTTCAGAAACGACCTGTGGCAAACAAATGCTAGCATACTATTTTGCATTAACCGTTCTTTGTCCGTCAAGAGGAACAGTCGTAACATGGCCGGTTTTGGAGACAAACGTGGCCACCATTTTTTTCAACCCTCCGTGAACGAACAATTTTTGTTGGCTTTAACTCATTTTCGAACACCCAAACTTGTGACTGGTTTCTTGTTTCGGGTTCGTACGCATATATTCTGGATTCGTCACCTAATACGATGTTTTATACAGCATTTGAGAATCCTGAGTGGAACCTTTCGAGAGTTCTGACGCACCAAGTAACGCGAGCCACTTTTTGCTCTTCACAGAGCGAATGCGGTATCCATCGGGAAAACAACTTTTTTACACCTAATTGTTCATGCAAGATTATTTGTATTTGACTCATGTCAATGTCTAAAGTTGCTTGAATTTCGCGGTATGTCACATGTCGATCTTCCTCAATCAGCTTACGCACAGTATCAACGTTTTCTTGGGTGACTGCAGTTTTTGGACGACCTTGACGGGGATCATCACTGAGCTTGACATGCCCACGTGAAAATTCAGAAAACCAGCGATAAATTGGGGTTTTGGGTGGGGCTTCACTACCAAATGCAGAAATCATCCAGTCAACACACTGTTTTTGTGTTAAAGCACTTCAAAAGTAATAATAAATCATCGCTCTTGAATTTTCTCGAGTCAATTCCATTTTCTCAACGACTAAACAAGTTTGACAAAACCTTGTGACAAAACCGAGAATCTTTTTTTTAAATAAATAAATTGTATTCGATTTTTAAAACCAAGGAGTTTTCAATTAAGAAGATTTTAAAATGACAGAAACAGTGGAAATATTCCATTCCCGATACTTTTAGTGCAGCCTAGTACCACGTATTGTTCTTTTTCCGTCATTTTGTGCTAATTTCAATTATTTTCACCACCATTCATCATCATTCGTCTTATTTAAAGTCCAGTGCTGGTACCCATATATTAACTCATTGGGAACATATTTCCCATAGTTGCCACGATTGAGAGGCGGGTTTGCAAACTGCGGTTTTTATAAGGAATATGCTGATGCACGTCTTCTAATTTATTGCCTTCTGTCAAGTCTTGAAAGTACTCAACATCGACGGGATGATATTGTGCATTAAGTATTTTTACGCCGCTACTATACAGCAATATTTTTTTGCGTTCCTTTAATTTCAAATATTAAAATTGAAACAACTGAAAACCAATTCCCATCGGCGTTAATTAAGTCCTTAATTACAATTTTATTTCTGTTTATTTACCACATGCCGTAGTTTTAACGTATTAAGTCAAAACGTAACGTAAACACTCACGTTTTTTACCCAGAGGGCAGGCAAAGACTACGGACTTCCATTTGGCAAGATTGTGACATACTTCTCTTGCCTCTTTTACATCTATATACCTAAGCATAAATATGCTGGTCGCCGAAAATCCTACCAGGAATCTCCTGTACTCAGTGTATCTCCCACCAAAAATTCAGAACTCAATACTCAATCATTTTATCAATAATCTTAACAAAGTAAAAGAGGAACTTAACCCATAAATTTGTCCCATTGCAGACTTTGATTTTAGCAGTTTAAACTGGATAACTGTATACAACTCAGAAAATTTACAGACTTCTCCCTTATTTCAAAGTTTGATTGACTTTTCTATGGTAAACAACCTTAAACAATGCAATTTTTTAATCATTATATGGGTAGAACACTTAATTTAATCTTAATAGACACAATTCACTGTTTCTCGACCAACATACATACTTTTTACTGAGGACCCGTTTTTTATGTGCGAGCAGCTACGCAGATCTAGGGAAAGAGACCAGTATCACTGCGACCTAAAAGATCTATTGTGACCGCTGCTATGGCTATAGTTCAGTGTTTTAGCTTAGCTTAGCAGTGAGCAATTTCACTTCTTCTGGGCGGAGTACATAGTTTCCCAGATGAGTGTTACGTTTGCGCATTAAGGGTCCGCAATCAGTTAGGATTTGCAGAGGCTTTTCTTCCGTTATGGAACAGAACCGACACATCCTTAAGTTGCTTATATCCTGGATGGACATTTGCTTTTTAAGACAACAGTGTCCATAGTGATTTCTTGTATTTACGCGAACATTACACATTTAAATAATACAAGATTTTACGGATTTTATCGCGTTTCGAGCACCCATGGTCACGGGGCGGACTGAGATGTTCAACGTCCAGATATCATAGTTAACCGCGGTTCCCATAGATTAAAATTCAACTTTTGTTCCGATCTACATAGTATGAACTCTTAGTATCCTGAAGTCTTGTATTGTTGTTGTGTCTTGATGTCGTGTATGGTATCTTGAAGTTGTATGCTTGGGTTGGGATTTAGTTTTATTTATTATAGGATCCCAAGCAGATGGTAGCATCCAGCAACCTTTTCTTTTAAAATTAGGGTTTTTTTTGATTTCAATAGCCTCGCGAATCATCCTTGGAAGTAATCGATGTTCTTTAGCGGGGATTTGTTGTCTTTAAAATCTGATGTAGAGACGGGGGCGATCCTGTATGTGTTCACAGACTGTAGACTTCCCAAGTTTTCCGAGCCTCCCGGGCAAGTTGTTGCCTACAATACCCGCTTGACCCGGAACCCATTGTAAGACGAGGCTGTTGTTAATTACCAGAGTGTCTATACGGTTCACGCAGTCTTCGACTAGTTACGATTTGACTAGGTTTGACCTCAGCGCTAGCAGTGCTGCTTGACTATCAGAGTTTATATAAATTATATGATTGACGTAGTGTTTTTGCAAATTGATTTCCGCATACTGAAGTATGGCAAAAATTCCTGCCTGGAAGATAGAGGTGAATCTACCCAAATTTATACTAAGATTGAATTTTGGGCGTTCCCAGTAAATTCTAAAACCTACGTCGAGGCCTATTTTAGACCCATCGGTATACCATATGAGGCTACCGGCCTCACAGATAACCTGGCTATTCAGCCAGTTTTCTTTGGAGAGTAATTTCACTATATTCTTTTTATCAAAAGTGTTTAGTGGACGCATGTTATCTCAGATCATGCATAAGACTGGCGTTTCCTTAATAAAGTCGAGCATGGATTCAATCTATAGGGAAGCAAGCTCAGACCGCCCTGGGCGTTAATTCAATACAAACTAGCACTCGCCTCCTTAGTTAGATATGGGTCTTAGTTAGGCATAGATGTGCATTTAGAACCGCTCCAGGAGATAATCGCATAGCTCCAGTTGCCATTAAGCAGGCAGTCGTTTGTAGCTATTTATTCTGTCCACAGTCGTCTTCTGGTTGGATTTGTAATACCATACAATAGAGGTGTAGGTGAGAATTGGCCTCACTATGCTGCTGTACGCCATAGGACCGTACTAGGACACAAGTCCCAGTTGTTCTCGTCCAAACGACTCCACGTACCTAAAGCAATTTTTGCCTTCTGGCATACGTCGCTAAGGTGAGAGTTCCACGTTAGTTTTTGTTCGATTAACACACCCAAGTACTTAACTTCAGTGGAAAAACTTAAAAACTTCTTTACCATTAAGTTTTGGTTGGACTAATTTTTTCAACCGTCACTTTTTGGTAAAGGGTATTCAAACAGTTTTAACAGTTTTATCACTAACTGATAAACTGTTATAATTACACCAGTTATTTATTATGTGTAGGGCTCTTTGTATTATTGACTATAAAGTACTTTAACAAAAGCTTTTCTCAATTATTACAAGGTCATCGGCATAATCTTGTGTATCAACGCGTAGATTTGCCATTTTGTACAATAGTTGGTCAACGGCAAGAGTCCAAATAATCTTGTCGGCAGCCTCTTGTAGTTGCAACATCAATCAAAGTTTGAAACAGCGCTATATTTGCCTTTCTGTTTGAGAGCATCGACTTCACCCATCTGATGGTTGTGGGTGTATGATGGGGCAGTGATGTGGGGCTACTGTCGAAGGCACCCTCAATATCTAGAAAGGCACAAAGAGCTATTTCTTTGCCCTATAGTGCTTTTTAACTGCCTCGTTGGTCTAGTGGTTGTAGTAGTGCGACTGCTAATCATGAGGTCCTGTGTTCGAATCCCGGGTCGGGCCAAAAAATCAAATAATGAATTTTTCGGTCAAGAAATTCTAAGTAGCTGCCCGAAGTCAGGAAGTTGGCGGTGTCTCACCCCCGTGCCTCGGAAAGCACGTAAAGCCGTTGGTCCTGCGTCTGATCTCTCTCCCGCTCGTGTCGATTTACCGTCCCATCGGATTACGAGAGTGAGGGAATAGAGAGTGCACCTGCGCTTGCGCATACACTTGGGCACTATAATCCTGTCCTGCTAGCCTCTGTTGAGGCAGGCCGCCGTGGCCGAAATGACACTGTTCGGGACACTGCTTGTAATGTACGTGGCTTCTAGCTGGGCTATATCCCTTTTATATCAATCTCTAACATTTTCCAATGTTTTAAGGAGAAAGGAAGATAGGCTTATAGGTCTAAAGGACTTTGGTAAAGCGTAGTCCTTTCTACCAGCCTTAGGTATAAATAAAACTTTGACAATTGTCCATCTTTCTAGAATATAGGCGAAACTTGTTATGGAGATTTTCACCAGATAGGGAAGAAGGATGTCGATACCCCTCTGCAGTTGGATGGGAATTATTCAATGCTCCCCGCTTGTTTTAATTGGTTTAAAGGAGTCAACAGCCCAGTGCACCAAGTTTGGCCTTATTATCTTTGCAGCTACATCAGTCTTCATTATAAGGCCTTCGTAGAGCTCTGAAATAATTTAAGGCTGAAGTCTTGTGTGACCCTGGGGAATGGGTTGACGCTCGTTTCTGTTTCACAATTAGTGAAGTTACCATCAGGATTTTTAAGAAGCCCGATCTGATTAGGTTAACTTTCGATGGCATTTTCTGTAGTCTTGCACTGCAAGGCAAAGACTCTTACATCCATCACTCATATTCGAATTATCTTTTGTTAGTAGTCCAGCTCTGCCGTACAATTCTGATACAAGTAGGCTAAATTTTCGTCTAGTTGACAACGACAAGGTTAACAAATATTTATCCAGGACGAACTTTTCATAGGTGTCGATGACATCGATTAGATGGTGGATATTTTTTTTATAAAAATATAGTAATATAGAAAGAATGTACCCATTACCAGAGTTTATAATAAAATATGTACACCATGGTTTTTCTAGGACCTTACTTCTAGTCTATACTTATTTTATTCACGAGGTGATAAGTGATTATCACCTCGTGAATAAAATAAGTATAGACTAAATACAAAAAGTATCACAATCCCTTAGAGTTGATATCTTATCGTCTTATAGAGCGTTGAAGGACCTTAATGAAATCATGATACGAATTCTTTCACGTGGAAGTTAAGAATCGCATCTAGACAAACCCTAAATATTTCTGGTCATATATAAAAAAACAAACCTGGTGGTTTGAGAACTTATCCAATATTTACGAACGACGGTACCACTTATTTTACAGAAGGTAGGGACATCTGCAATCTTTTTTCCACTTATTTCACTTCCTTATACTGCATTTCTCAAAGGAAAAACAAAAGTAATACAAGCAAATACTTTGACACCAATCTAAACATTATTTGACACCAAACTAATTCATCTGATTTGGTTTTTGTTTAAATAAGTATTTATTATTTATTTTACTATACTAAAGTTATATTAAGCATTTTTTTATATATTTATACAGCCAAACCAGGTGAGAAAATTATATTAATACAAAGAAAAGAGAGAAAGAAACAAAGAGGTTTCGTTTCACTCTTTTCTTTCTGTTATGTAATTTGAATAACGCTGAGTTTCAAAAACTTATAAATGAAAATATATAATGAGAGCAAATCAAAAATGAATCTACAAGGAATTTGGCGATTATCTGTAAGATGCAGTTCTCTGTAAGGGATGTAAGTGGTGCCTAAGTAATCTCCGATGCGGGAATATATATTTTTTTTGGAGTTTAATAATCCATGTGCCCAAGATCTCGTTTATTTTACTATAATAACTTCTTTTGAAATAAAGATTCCATTTAACCCAATGGTCCCAAGTGTACCTAAATTTAGCTTCAGCACATAAAAAAAGTTTTAATGGTTGTCATCCTTACGAGCACACAGTCCATCAGACGATATGTGAATGCTGTAATCCATAAACATCAATCCTCGATTAAAAATAAAAATGCAGATGCTTCGCCAATCTACTAAGTGTTTCTACTAAGATAGAAAGCCTCGTTTCTTGAAAATTGGGTCTACGGTTCTTTACCCTAACACAGCAACAAAAAGCTGCTATTTTACGCTAATATTATGTTAAAACGTGGTCCTTCCCCGGTCGAGCGGACTCATTGGTGCCGCAACCATAATATATCTTTAGCGTGGCTGCACCACGAATAAAATATTTTTATCAGAAATATTTAAGTAAGTGACTTAAATTACATCCTGTGTAATTCCCACTCCTGGGCACAGGTCTCCTCTCAGTAATATTTACGTATTTCAATTAACATTACGTTCATACAGAAGACATATTTTTGTTGTAAATATGATTAATTTGTTTTTTTTAAGATAAGATAGAAGATACCATTTAGTGTTATATTGTGAAGGTGCTAGCACAGAGTGTTTAAAAGAATTAAAGCCCACTTCAAAATGTTTTATTTTTATTTTAGTTCTTTGAATTCGACTTTTACTTTATTTTTTTTAACCTCTTAGTGAACTTAGGAATGTTCAACAACAACAAAAATCAACAACAAAACAAAAACAACAACAATCACAATATTGTTGTCCAAGTGTGACTAACATTAAAACGTTCATCCCTTATTTTTCCAACTTTAGGTGTCTCTCCTCAAATTTAAATAGAACCACTCCTGAAGTACATAAAAATGATAATATTATATATATATATATATATATATATATATATATATATATATATATATATATATATATATATATATATATATATTTATTAAAAAATAATAATAGACCAAACAGTCAATTTGTAAGCCTCCTCCATGTTTTATTAGGAGATTGAGCAAACTCAAGCACTTTCATCGTCATCATCAGCAGTAACAGCACAGTTACCAATATTGGCAATAGAATTGATACATATTAAATATTTATACCCCTGGGCCATCCTCGTTTATCACGTTTACCACGCTATCTCAGAATACCAGTATAAAATAGCAGCTTAATACTGCTGTGCTTCGTATGAAATTCGTATTGGGAACGAGGCATTCTATCTTAGTCCTCAGGATTGACAACGCATCTGCGTTTGGATTATTTATCGAGGACAAATGTAGATATCTATGGACCACAGCATCCATTTGCTATCGGATGGACTTTGTACTTGTTTGTCACCCTTATTCTATAAAAAAATCTCTGATCTAGATAACTACTATGCGAAAAATAAGTATTTCATTTGCTAAATTCGTTTTTTAGTTAATTTGTGGGGTCGTCAAATTATGTTTGTTCTTTATTTGCGTTATTGACTGTCTAGCTGAATGTTTTTATTCATATAAGAGCCTTTCTAGGTCTTCGTGATAATTAAAAGTACAAATAAATCATCATTACTTATAGCAGGCCTGTGTCACTCTTGCTGCCTGCGTGAATTAATTACCTAAAATCGCGAATAACCTACGGTGTAATACGCAGTCGGGGCTAGCGCGTTGTAGGCATTTGAATGTTAAAGTTTTTTTTAACGCTGTTTACGTGAATAGTTTTATGTAAATAATGACTGAAATAGTTTTTGTTTAGTGCTTAGTATATTTAATAGTAGGATAAAATAGTTGTGAAAGTTTTAATGTAACTTAAAAGTTATATATGATATATATTACCTATTTGATAAATTATAATGACAAAACGTCGTTCCTACTATAAGTGTTGCGTGGATGGATACTAAATGACCGCAAAAGGTTTCATATAATTCTTTAAGTTACCGCAGGATTTTAGAGGGAAGTTATAAAAGGTGATTTTTTTTTGTTAGATAGGTACTTACAGCAAAAAGGAATAAAGTAATAATTTGATCTACAGAAGAAATACCTAAGTACTTTATTACAGAACTTAGTTAAAATTTACTTCACTATCCAAGTATCTACTTACATACCCATACTTGTCTTTTGTAATTGAAATATTTTAAGTTATAATAACACAAAATACTGAAATTAAAACTCTGTATACTAACAAGATTTTTTATTTAGTAGAATAGATCACATTTCTGTTAGGAATCGTATTTCAGGCTTATTTGTTGTTTGCACTATCTATCTATTTCTTTCGCACCAACATCGCCATTCCCGACGAATGATAAATTTACATGCGTTAGGCATCGCAGAACTCATAGGGGTCGAAAATATGGTCAGTCGATCACTGTCAGAATAGGTACTTCACCCAAGTAACTTAATTAGCATTTGGCAATATATTTTGTACTTTCCATGGATGCCTGGACCATTAATAACCACGGAAAGTCCTCCCTGACTTAGGAAGGGGTAAATATGCAAAGAAATATGGACACTCAGGCGCAGCAATAAAGTTTTATTTAGCTTGCGTGCGCGATTTATCCAATTAATAATATTTATGTAGGCTATGAAAAGTCGGCAAGCAGTAAAGATCAAAAAAGTGTAACGTTTGTACGTATTACTATTATTTATTCTGTGCTTATAGTCATAAAAGTAGCAATTCCTAGTAAACGAAGTCTCAGGCATAGCTAGTCTTTAAATATATTTCTAAGCGATCCAGGTTATTAATAGAAGCATCCTGCTGATACCAATGCCGGCATGACAGATAATCGTGTCAGGTAATATTCATCAATTCTTCAACAACACTGTCGTTATGAAATGCATATTTTCAATAACGGGAAATTCCTTCTTAGTCCTTCGAGGTGACAACGCATCTGCATTTTGATACTTAATCATATAGAGATGTACTATATATGAATGTACTAAATATGAATCATAGAGATGTACTCGTAGATGGTTATGGCCATAGCATCCACTAACCATCAGATGGACTGTGTCCTCGTTAGTATTAAATTATATTATTAAAAATTATTATGCGAAAAAACATCTCCTCTTGATGTAGGTGTGGAAGATCGTCCCAACTATTACATCGTATTTGATAAACCACAAATACTCGCAAAAGAACGCCGATTCTAACCAAGGACGATATGCGAGGCTATTGTAATTAAAAAAACATCCCAATTTCAGTAGAAAGATTGCTGGGTGCTACCATCTGCTTGAGATCGTACAATTAACAAAATTAAATCCAAACCCAACCATACAACTGCAAGACTTCAAGATACTGTAAGCTCGTTCTGCGTAAATCGAACCAAAAATAATATTAAAAAACCGGCCATGAGCGTGTCGGGCCACGCTCAGTGTAGGGTTCCGTAGTTTCCCGTCCGTCACAATAAGTGTTCCCACTTATGAATTTAAAGGTGGGTATCCATTATGTTCGCGCTCCAGCAGCGCTCCGCGCTCCTGCAACTGCTCCCGGCAGTGGGTACTGTTGTTTCCATCCAAGTTCAAAATGATTATCCTAGAAAGTCCTAAAGTTCTACTTTTCAGATTTTTTTCATATTTTCTAAACTTTTTTGGAGCGATTATTTCCGAAATTATTGACATTTTCAAAAAATGACTAGTGAACCCCTATTCATTTTTAAATACCTTTTCAACAATATATCACACGTTAGGGTTGAAATTAAAAAAAAATCACTTCCCACTTTACATATATGGGGGCTACCCTAATAAAACATTTTTTTCCAATTTTTATTTTACCACTTTGTCGGCGTGATTGATACACACATTGGTACCAAATTTCAGCTTTCTAGTGCTAACGGTCACAGAGATTAAGCGAGGACGCACAGTCGGACAGACAGACATGGCGAAACTATAAGGGTTCCTAGTTGACTACGGAACCCTAAAAAGGGATTGTAGCCGGGCTAACTATGGCACTGGGACGTCATAGGTCTCAGCGACCCCCTGAACATGGATGCTGTAAAACCTAGCATCCACGAACCACCACATGCACTGTGCGCTTATTAAATTATGGACTTGTAAAGAGTTTTAATGATGACTGTAGGCGATTATGGTACAAGAAATAAAATTGATGTGTTGAAAATGTTTTTACTTGCAGATTAAATAATTATAACAATAATGGTTGCGCGTTCTCGTAATGCGTGATGGCAAGTGCCCGAGCGCCCTCGTTGGCAGCGGTCACCGCAGCCTTCCCCGCACGTCCGCCCCCCGCACCTCATTCGCTATTGGCGTAGACATCCTGGGGGCCCGTTGGAGGCAGCTGAAGAACTCGCAGGAATCCCAGGAACTGCTGGGGATGAAGCTGCTTCCAAACCATCATCCTCGTCAATGAGAGGACACACTTTATTTAGAGCTCGCCGCTCGATCCCCCGGGTCGTCTTAAAATCTGCCACTGCTCACACCATCCTTGCCGGGGTATAAGCGGTGAACCCGTCCTAATTTCCACTTCATCGGAGGAAGGTTTTCTTCCTTTAATATCACCGGCGAACCTTCCTTAATGGCTTTATAAGGAGATCTCCATTTGGTCCTCTTCTGCAACTCAGATAGGTACTCCATGTGCCATCTCTTCCAGAAACCTTCTCGTAAGGCTTGGATCAGCTGGTATCTGGTCTTGAAGCTTCGTTTTACGGTTGCAGGAGGTGAGGGCAACGACGTGAGTGGCCGCCCGATGAGGAAGTGCCCTGGAGTTAAAGGAGAAAGGTCGCTGGGATTACTGGATAACGGAGTTAGTGGTCGGGAGTTCAGAACTGCTTCAACTTGTGCGCAAAGAGTACTCAGCTCCTCGAACGTTAAGCTACTGTTTCCTATTACCCGTTTTAAATGAAATTTTGCGCTTTTTATGCCGCTCTCCCATAAACCGCCGAATGTAGGCGAATAAGGAGGGGTGAAACTAAATTTAATGCCCTCTTCGATTGAAAATTTATAAATTGAGTTAATGCCTGCCTGCAATGTTCTACCCAATTCATTACTTGCCCCTACAAAGTTAGTAGCATTATCACACGAGAGTTGACTAGGTTTACCTCTACGCGAGATGAATCTGCGAAGGCAGGATATGAATGCGTTTGTGCTGAGATCGCTGAAGACCTCCAAATGTACGGCCTTGGTACAAAAACAAACGAAAGGGCATAAATAACATTTCGATATTCGATTTCCGCGTCCAATTTTACTTGAAATTGGGAGAGGGCCGGCGAAGTCAGCACCACATATCTGGAAGGGATAATTTTGAGTGACTCGACTAGCCGGCAAATGACCCATCAACGGTTCCATGGCTTTGGCTCTAAATCGAGTGCAGGTGATACATCCGCGGACTATCTTAGGTGCTAAGGTCCTCCCCCGATGGGCCAAAACTGGTCCCTAAAACTTGATAGGAGTAGTTGAGGGCCAGCATGCAGAAGGTGAAGATGCTCGGCTCGCATTAACAGCTTCGTTAGATGATGCTTTCCTTGCAATAATGCAGGGTGTTTTTTTTCGAAGTCAAACTCTGTGTTGTTGAGCCGACCCCCGAGCCTCAGTACACCGTCAGCAAGATAAGGAGACAACTGAAGCAGAGTTGTTGAGGTAAGTTTTTTATTGTTTTTTATTACGTTTATTTCATTAGCAAATGATTCAGATTGAGCTATTTTAATTAGGTAAGTAAGTGACTGTTCAGTTTCATTTTCCTTTAAGGGCCCATTTGATTTCATGGTTTTGTTTCGACAATTATATATAAATCGATATACGTAGGCAAATATTCTCTTCAATTTAGATGCACTTGAGTAATTTTCCATGTTTATGAGTTGTGTTTGCGTGTCATTATTTATATTTGTTTGCAAAACTTTAATTTCCGGCAAAGATATCTTTGTGTTCGGACTCTGCGGCCATTCTGATTCAACTGTCTTCAGGAAAGATGGCCCTTCCCACCACAGAGAAGAATTAAGAAGACATGTCGGAGCCACACCTCTGGAAGCCATATCCGCTGGATTAATTTCCGTAGGTATATGACGCCAGGCGTCTCTAGACGTCAATTCATGAATTTCATTTATTCGGTTACAGACAAATGTTTTTAGTAACTTCGGTTGTGTCTTTATCCAGCCTAAAGTTATGGTAGAGTCTGACCAAAATGTATTTTTGTGTATAGTACAGCGAAGAGCGTGACTGACCTTGCTAACAAGGCGCGCTCCCAGTAGCGCTGCACATAACTCAAGACGCGGGATAGTTATGGGTTTTAAGGGTGCTACACGGGTCTTAGCGCAAAGTAGTCTGACAGTTACGTGGTTTGAGTCGTCTAATGTGCGGGAGTACACGCACGCTGCGTAGGCCTCTTGCGAGGCGTCTACGAAGCAGTGGAGTTCACAAGCCACCGGAGATTGGCATAAACCATGCCTAGGCACGCGCACTGAAAGCAGCGCATTTAAATCATCAGTAAACTTTACCCAAGTCCTTTTTATGTTGTGGGGTACTTCCTCATCCCAACTTAGCTTGAGTTGCCACAATTTTTGTAACAAGACTTTGAGTGTGATTGTACAAGCACTGATAAGACCTAAAGGGTCGAAAATTTTACACGTATTGGATATAATTTGACGTTTCGAGATTTTATCATCATTTTGATTTAAATTTACGCCAAACGTAAAAGTATCGCTGTCCGGTGTCCAGCGTACGCCTAACACACTTGACTGTTTACTTAAGTCGAGTGATTCAGACTCTGCATAGTCAGTAAATATTTGAGGACAATTGCTGCGAAATTGATGCAGGGGAAAACAGCCAGAATTAAACACCTTGATAACGTCTTTACATATGCGAGATAAAGTATCTTCGTTGTCCGCACCCGTCAATAAATCGTCCATGTAGCAATCTTTTTTAATGACTTCAGCTATCAACGGGTCCGGGCATTCAAGTGCTAATTGCAAAAGACATCTAGTGCTTAAATAAGGTGCCGAGGCTGTCCCGTATGTCAGCGTATTTAATTGCCACGTCTGAAGAGGTTGAGTTTCGTCATCTCGCCATAATATCATTTGTAGATGGCGTTGTTCTTCATTTATTAATATTTGTCGGTAACACTTTTGTATGTCACCAGTAAATACGTATTTATGTTGCCTGAATCTAACTAAAATATTGAATAAGTCATCCTGAACGACTGGGCCGACGTATTGAATATCGTTAAGGGATTTCGATGACTTAGTTTTAGCCGAGGCATTGAAAACGACCCGCACTGGTGTAGTCTCGCTATTCTTACGAATCACAGGATGATGCGGGAAATAAGATCCGAATTCAGGTTTGTTTACCTTTGAAAGATGACCTAACGTTTTGTATTCGTGTATAAAATTGTGATATTGTTGCTTTAACTTAGGTAGTTTGTTTAATTTTTTTTCAAGGTTGTAAAAACACTTAGCAGCCATCTTATAAGAATCACCGAGTGACGTTTCAGGTTCCTCTTTCAACGGCATGGAGACTGAAAATCTACCACTAGATAGACGGTAGGTATTTTTTTAAAGTGTTCTTCACAAAATTCATCATCAGCTGACAAGGATAAGTTTGCGGAAGGGAGTTCTTCAATAACCCAGAACTACGTTAATTTGTCACTGATTTCTTTAGTAAAGTGACACCGGATTGGATGAGTCCATTTTGATGAATGCATGTTTAATGGGCCAGCCACTAGCCAACCAAGGTGAGTATTTTGAAGAATAGGCATATTAGGGCCTAGAGGTATCTTTTCAGGACACATAATGTCGTAAAATATTTCAGCACCCAGCAACATGTCGACATCAGCTGGTTGACAGAATTGCAGGTCAGCAAGCTCGATGTGATCAGGTAATTTTAATTGAGTGATGTCAACCGGCATGTTAGGTAAAAACCAGTTATTTGCGGAACGACTAAACAATGCAAGGTTGCACAGAACTCGTTGGATAAGGAGGAGATATTTACATCATACCGATCTGAAATAGGTACTTGAACATTGTTCGGAGTTACGATTAGCTAATCCAATTTTATGTTTCAAGTTTTCAGTTATGAGGGATGATTGACTGCCAGCATCAAGAAGGACGCGTGCAACGTAAGTTTTCTTAGTGTCAGGATTCGTAACCTTGACTAAAGCGGTACCCAAAAGAACCTGACTACATGATTGCACTGACAGGGTTTTAGGTATACTTGTTTTATTAGTATTGCTCGGACCTGCGAAAGTAGGCGAAGCCCTAGAACTCGTGTTGTTATCAATTATATTTTATGCAACATTGTATTATGTTTACTATTACATAATCGACACGTACCTGAGTGGCACGCGCCGACTTCGTGACCCCTTCGCAGACAGTTAGTACAGAGTTTTAATCTTGCTACCTCGCTTAATTTTTTATCAAGTGTTAATGCCTTAAAAGACTCGCAATCAATTATTCTGTGCGCTGGGTCACAGAGCGGGCACGAAAAGCTTCTGGTTTGTTTCGGGGAACTGGAAGTGATAAAGGTTTTAGCAAACTTATGATTTGTAAATGAACCTCTATTGTCATTTTTATTAGGCTATCTTTGCTAGAAGCTATGATATTCCTTTCACTTCGATTTGCTTGTGTGGTTTCGAGAATATCGGCCCTGTCCCTAAGGAATTTAATGAATTCACTTAATTGCGGCAAGTCGGGCAACGTATTTCGGTACTCTTCCCACTTGCCGCTCGTGATTGAGTCTAATCTAGTAGATACCAAATAAATAATGAAAGCATCCCATTGGTCAATTGGTTGACCAAGCGTTTCCAATGCTCTCAGATTTTTTGTGACAATATCTATTAAATAACGAATCGACCTATGGAATTCCCTAGCCACAGGTTCGAGCTTGAACAACGCTTTCAAGTGGTTATTTATAAGATTTTTTTTTATTATTGTACCTCTGGCATAACAAGTCCCAAGCTACCTCATAGTTCTGCGACGTGAATTCAATGGACTTAATGACAAGAGCCGCGCTTCCTTCCAATGATGAACGTAGGTAGTGGAACTTGTTTATGTCAGGGACTGTGTCGTTATTATGTATTAAAGATTCGAACATATCCCGAAATTCCAACCATGCAAAATAATTACCGTCGAAGTAAGGCAGTTTTATGATCGGTAACTTAATATTTAAATTCTCCTTATGAGAACAAGTCGTACTGTCTTTTCTTTCTTCGACGCTCTGTGGGATTTTTTTATGAAAGATTGAGCTGTCGAAATATTATGATAAAACTTAGTTTCAGTAGTCTCCCTCTCTACAAGCTGATCGTCTAAATCGGAGCACAATATTTCTACTTGGGTTTGACACCTTTCAAACTCAGTAAATAACGCTTCCACCTTCTCGAGTCGCAACTTGAGTTCGCTAACTTGGTTTATAGTTAACACCTGAACGTTTGTTTTTATTAAAATATCAAGATAATTTTCGAATAAAGTTAATCGACCCCGGATCGAACCCCTTTGTTTTATCAGATGTTTTAATTTAACTTCTTCATCCACACTGTCACTACGATCCGACATTGTATTGACTTAAATACCTAAAGTACTGATTTATTTACTTAAAACGGTCTTGAATACTTTTATCGCAAAAGAAACTAATTTAATGTTTTTAATATTTTTCTTTAAATTAATGATAGTAGTTGTGTCAGTCCTCTCACTAATAGTTACTCAAGATTTAAGTTTGTCAACCCGTAAGAACAAGCTAATGAATTAAGTAAAATAAATTGTGCATCAAACCAGACGAAAGAATGCAAGTGTCAGCAATCGTCGCCGGCGCAGCTGCGCTGCCCGCGTAGGTAGGTACTCGAATCAGCTGTTGCTAACTCGCCGCGTAGATGCAGTGAAGCAACGAATAATGCCGCCCCGATAGTTTTCTGGAATAGTCGGCCAAAACAGGTTTAAGTTTATGTAACGTGTGGAACGTTAATAGGGACTCACAAGTGAAGAAGCTTAGGATAAGCTTGAAATAAGCAAATTTTAATTATAGCAGAATAATGACGATGCTTTTTTAAGAAAATAGAATGCTTATATTATTACAAAAACTCAGCAATAATAATGCGCAATAGGAAAGCACTAGGTACTTTAAGCCTGCAATTGTTATGTACTAGTGTATTAGTTAATTATTTTATGCATAGAGTGACTTAGCTTATATTAAGAAGCTACAATCTTCGATATTTAAGGTTTATGTAAGGTAATAAATAACACTAGATGGATTTAAGCGTAAAAGAATGATAAGAAACACGGTAAGTATAGCAAGTAGGCAGTAAATACGGGCACAAAGCGGTAGATATAAAAGGTGCAAAATTCCAGAATACGTACTACCTAAATTAAAATTACTTTATATGAGTTTTCTGCATTTAAACTGTACGTTAAGTGAGTCAGGCAGAACAGACTCGCAACACAGCCCGTAAATGAATTAAATTAAGTAAAGTTTATTTATGTATTTTTATTCGGACAGTCGTCTTCAGAGCAAAGCAACACTGTGTAACTAAAATTGAAACCCTACGGTAAAATAACGAAAAGGAATAGAAGGAAAGGCACTCCTCTGTGGCGATGTCTCGTAGCTCCACGTTGCGGTCGTCCAAAGGTCACTCCGCTTCCACTCCTTTGTTCCCGTTACGTTAGGTAGGTAAATACGGCGCGGTAACTTCACTCCCGAAGAGACAGTCCTGTCACGGTCGCCACTATTCTTGTAGGCGATTATGGTACAAGAAATAAAATTGATGTGTTGAAAATGTTTTTACTTGCAGATTAAATAATTATAACAATAATGGTTGCGCGTTCTCGTAATGCGTGATGGCAAGTGCCCGAGCGCCCTCGTTGGCAGCGGTCACCGCAGCTTTCCCCGCACGTCCGCCCCCCGCACCTCATTCGCTATTGGCGTAGACAATGACTAAACAAAAACATGCGGCCTTTTTTTTCAAAGTATGATTGTGGCCTCATCCTCGTTTGTCACCCTTATTTTTATAAAGAAAATTGTCCGACTTTCTTTCATTACGTACTCAGTAAATTTGTATTCATGAATTCGTGATGCCGCTTTACTAACCTTGATACTTTAAAAAACTGCTGCTCATTACGCCTCGCCGTCTGCTGACATACACGAGACGCAAATATGAATAATTCATGTTTTGGGTGACTTCATTGTGAGAGGAGGAGAAGAAATAACGGTTCTATTGGCTTAAAGATATAACAATTAAGTAGCAAATACCCCACGTAAAAGATAAAAATGATGTGCCTTACCTTAACTCTGTTGCAGCGGCGTAAGAATATTCACTTACCCACATCATTCTGTGGGTACCATAAGAGGTGACAAAGAGAAACTAAAACGGAGAAACTATAGCAAAATCTCCTGTAAGGCAATATATGGGTGAGACCCATGATCATCAGTGGACTTTCGTAGGCTGTAATGGATGTTTAGGATTAAGCCATAATAATCATACAATTAGCTTAATTTAATCTTAGTCATGTCAAAACAACTACAACCAGTGCGTATTGCCAGTGATGACATAGAGATACGAAAGGCGGTCATTCACTGCTCAGCGAGATCTGCAGAGGGCTAGTTTAGGTTTTATTTGCGTTATGGAATAAATAATTAGGGTAACCGCAGTTTATCTAGAGCAGCCTACATATAACAGTAAGCTTAAGTGAAAAGTTGGCACTTGAAGAAGCGAAAACCGATGGGGAAAAAAGGTTCTCGAACAGCAGTTACATATAGTGATAGATATACTCGTTAGATATAGTGTTGATCTTGTAACATATGCAGGAAATCGATGTATGCAGGAAGTTCAGAATTGCATTTTGTGGCGTTCCACGGGGGAGGCCTTTGTTCGGTAATGGACTAATGAAGATCAGTAATGATCATCTTGATGATCGTTATATTAGCAGTTATTTCAAGGAAAATATAATGCTTAATAAGTTGTTCGGCGTGAACGTTCTGCGAAGTTTTGTGTGTGGAACTGCAATTATTTATTACCATAATTCGAAAACTATCTACAACTTAAACCTGTAATATATAACAAGAAATGTTTCCTAACTGAAAGTCGTCGGAAGTCGCACTGAGTACGCGCTTAGCATTGCCTAAGTCAACGAAATCGATGACACGAAAAGGTCAGGGTATTAATAATTAAATTATTATTAAAATATTGTATTGATTTTAAATTGTTATTTTTACGCTACTTTAATTATTTAGTACAATAAATAGGTAGTTTTAAATAGCATTAATCCATTTTCTACTTACGTAATTGCATACTTATTTCGATTTTTTTTAAATCTTCCCTTTACATTTGTGATTTTCGCACTTCTCTCACCCGTTCCCTTCCACAATCATCGAATCAGCGGAAATAAATAGTAATTTTAGGCAAAAATTATCATTATTATTGTCTACGCCAATAGCGAAAGAGTTGCGGGGGGCGGACGCGCGGAGAAGGCAGCGGTGACCGCGGCCAACGACGGCGCTCAGGCACTTGCAATCACGCATTACTAGCACGCACAACCATTATTGTTATCATTTTAATCTGCAAGTAAATACATTTTCGACGCATTAAATTTTTATTTCTTGTACCATAATCGCCTACATTATTAAATTTTTGTGTAGATAATGGAGAAACTCTATATATTCTCCATTATATCACGATGACCTTAAACAAACCTGGGTTATAGAAAGGCTCAAAGAATATTGGGACTAAATAGGGTATTTACCATTTTTTAAACTGCTTATATTTAAAGATTCGGGCAAACGATTTAACAGAAACATAAAAATAAATAAATAAATGTCTTTTTTCTTCATTAAACTGATTAAAGTTGAATTTATTTTAATGGTTTTGAATTTACCGCCAAAACGCTCGGTTCGAAATCGATCGAAATCGAAATCAACTTTTACTAACTTAAAGGCTTTACTGCTCTTGGTTATAGCCCTTCTAAGCCTATCATTTCTTTCGGAATCTTTCTTTTATATATTTTTTCACAATATGCTTATACTACACATTGCGTTTTTTGGTTCTAGAAAATCGAAAAATCATCCGATTTCGATGACTTTATTTTAAAATCTTTATTAATACGGCGGATTTATGAAAAAATTACAAGAATAAAAAAAATTAAATTATATTGGTTTCAAGGCTTAAATGTTTATGAAAATTTACTCATTCACGTATAATTGTTGATAACTTTTTTGCCTTGTAAAGCCTGTAATATTAGAAAAGGTATTAAACGACAAGGAGACGTGTTGTTGCTACTAACTACAGTTAACATATTCTACCTTAAATTTAATATAGTATGTATATATACATATATATATATATATATATATATATATATATATATATATATATATATATATATATATATATATATATATATATGTATATGTATATATTATCTAATATAGTGTAAGCTTATTTTATTTTGAGAGTACATAATGTCAAAAAAATAACGATGCGCACCCAAGAAGATCTAAACATACTTCACTGTTGGCTCCAATACTATCCACTAACAACTAATACTTCTAAAACTTCATACATAATATTTAGTTAGTAAGTAGTAGGTAGTATAGAAAAATACCTGATCGACCTAAACTTAGCATTAACGGTGAGATATCACAACAAGTTAACCAGAAAAAATATCTAGGCTTAACACTGGACAAAAATATTACATGGAAAGCTCACTTGCAAATTATTCACAACAAACTCTTCTTACTTGTGGGTGCACTGCATAAAATAGTTCAATAAATACTGAAATATGCTCGACTTTTAATACACAATACGTTGGTGAAGCATCACTCACTGTATCAAATCGAAATATGGGGTACTGCAGCTAAAAGTAATTTAAAACCAATACAAATATTACAAAATAAAATAGTTAAAATCTTACACGATTATGACTTCTAAAATGTTAATAAGAAACAACTTTTTACATGTTACATGTTTTTTATTTAAAAGTGTCTAGTTTTTATTTCACTGTAATGGTAGAAGGCTTCGTCGAAAGACAAAGTGATAATTTGCCAAATAAGGATTATGCACAGGATAATCCGGATGAAACCCAAACCGTGACTTATCGGTGAACAGCGCCAAAAACCATTGTTCGTCACTCCATGGTATATGCTCCCGAGCCCATGCAAGCCTCTGACCGCTGACTATGATTTCTAAATAAAAAACGTTTCAAAAACCTATTGTAGTTAGGTACTGGCTGTGTGAATCGTCATGTTTACGATACATACGTGTATTGCCCTAATATCTAATGTATCGATATTTTTTCAGGGCCGGTCGAGATTAAGCTATTGGATACGTCAAATCAAGTGTAACGTGTGGGCTCTCAATTCACAGTAAAATGCAGAATTTCACCTGAACATAAAGTGAAAAGTAAACCTTATCACTGGACGCTGCATTGTGATGATAACGAAGAATGATGGAACGTGTAGTTTATCCTGATTTTGCTAGTCGAGGAGGATGCAAACACGCTATAGCATTATTGATATGACTCTTTATAAGAAGTGAGGAACCTGCCACTACGTCAACAAAAAGTTACTAGACAAAACCAGCACTTTCTAAAGTTGGTAGTAATATTAAATTTTTAAAAGCTAGATTTCATAATTTTTAATTAATAATTTGCCTTAAGATTAAATTACGTTTCATTAGTTTGCACCCCATGTTCCTTGTTTTTATATTATTTGGTACACGTAAAAAAATTGGGATTATTAACTGTTGTGCTTTGACACATAGAAACAATTCAATATTTGCGGGTATTTTTTTAAGTTCTGCCATCGGGTAATTGCACAAAATACGAATAATCATCCTTAATATTAATATTATAAGAGTGTTACGAAAATTTGTATGAAATTTATACAAAAAAATAAGGCAATAATTACTTTGATCGAGCGTAAAATGTTTATTTTAAAAGACTTGAATCTTATGAGCAATGCTATTGTTTCATAAAGAACGTTTGTTCTTTTTATCAATAAACAGTTTATTTGTATGCTAGACATTTTATTTCCTGTCAAATTAGAAAAATCTAAAACTGATGACGAGAGCTTAGTATACTTTGGGCAAATTTATCTAACTAATAGCTGTTTATTTATAATGATCGGATTTCATGGGTTTAATTTTTTGCGCGGAACCCTAATAATTCTTCCAAAATAAAAGTAGCAGAAGTTATTCCTTATAATATCAGCTATGTGCCAGTGAAGGTTCCGTCAAAATCGGTCAAGCCATTTCGGAGATTAGCCGGAACAAACAAACAAAAATGAAAAAAAAATGTATATTTAGTAAAATTCTGTTATTATAACGTTACAAACAGTAATTTCAACTTTATTTATTTAAATAGATTAAGTTTAGATTTTCTTTATACTGTCTTTCATGTTTATGCACCGTTGTGTATTAAGAGTTAGGACTTTAATAGTGAAAAATTCACATATCGATCTTTTTCCAATTCTTTATTCGCAAAATTTTCCATGCACGTATTCATTAACATTCTGGTGGAGTTCACTCGGATGTTTTTCCGAGATCCTTCGCTGGTTCATACTTAACAAACCTCTGTCATTTATTCATTGCGGTATGCAATGTAATCATGAAAGTGCGTCGAAGAAAATTGTAAGCAGGTCAAAAAATTGTGTGTATGTATCTTGCATAAGAATTGAAGTGTCTGTCTGTTATATTCAAATAACTTATTTAGTTAGGTGGTTAATTGCATGCTATTAAGAGATAAAAAATTTAATTTTTTGTTTGCTCGTCTGTTTTTCCGTAAGGTCTAATCTTCAGAATGGTTGAACCGATTGTGATGAAACTTTACCAACAAATAGCGATCAATGCCAGGAATTATTTAAGCTATGATTTATCAAAAAAGTTGGGCATTTATAAAACTAAAAATTATCTTAAATTTAAATAACGCTATTGATAGACCCTATCTAAAAGGAACCAGGGTAGTTGGCTAGTTTGAAATAAAATATATATCATATCATCTCGTGCCGCAAGCATCAGATATTAGACAATTTTGCCACGTATGTGTCGTAAAACGCGACTTTATGATATGGCAAAAGATCTTACTGCTAACGATCATTGAACGAAAATCTGTAGATGACAGTATAACCGTCTCGTTAACCGTTGCCTTTACCGTTACGTTACAGCCTGTTAAAGCTCACTGCTGAATATAGGACTTCCCTATACATTGCCTCATAGGGGGGACACTTGCGATAGTTATCACGCTTGGCAAATGGGTTGGTAGACGTAGTTTTCTATTTTAGCCGTTATTTGGTAGATGCTGCTGCCCATCTCCATATTTGTTTTCTTCCGTCGCCTCTTATGACATCCACGGGTTGATATGGAGTACTGGATTTCAGTAGTGGATTTTTATATTCTCAAAGAAAAGAAGAAGAAGAAAACAAGAAGAATTGTATGTCTTCATTATAATAGGTTGTAGTACACCTTTTCCTTTGAATACTCCGTCAAATTCAAACGGAGTATCACCTATTTCTACCCCCAAATAGCTGTGCTTGTGCTACGGCTACCTTCAGATTAATATTATTTATACTCTGTTCGATCTAAAATATCGAAGCTTTCTACTCGGTTGGGGAGCGTTCTAAATATAAGGACACATCTTCTCGTCAGATATAGCTCAAAACTTGAAAACAAGATTGTAAAACCAGTGCGTGGTGCCAGTGATGATTTATGGATTTGATACATCATCCTTCATGACCCGCCGTATGAGGAACCTTAAGATCATTCAGTGAGCTATGGAAAGCGATGTGATCGGGGTTCCTCTGCGTGATCAACTTAGAAATGAGGATATACACAATAGAACCGGAATAACCGACATTGCCCAAGTAATTACTAAGCTGAAGTGGCAAAAGAACGGCTATATATCTTGAAGAACTGTCAACCGATGGGGAAGAAAGGTGCTTTATTGGCTGCCTCTTATAGGTGGTCGAAGTGAAGAGGCGGGATGCGTAGGGTGGCCTCCCACTAGATGGAGTAACGACCTGGTAAGCCATGCAGGAAATCAATGGATGTAGGTGACACAAGACCGTGGTTTGTGGCATTTCTTGGGGGAGGTCTACGTTCATAAGTGGACTTGTAAAGCACTGTAATGATGATGATAATGATGGTCCGATCTACGCAGAATGAGCTTTTCTTGAAGTCTTTCAGTTTTTGTATGCTTGAGTTGGGAATGAATCTTATTAATTACTAGCGATCCACCCCGGCTTAGCTCGGGTGATTTCTTGATCTCAATAACAGCGACGCCAACCGATTCCAAGTGAATTTTTAAACCATCTACGGACCCACTCTAATACACACAAAAATTAATCTAAATCTGTCTAGCCATTTTTGAGTTTTTGCGAAACTAACTCACAGCAATTGATTTTTGTATAGAGATAGAATCCCAAGCGGAAGGCAGCACCTAGACTCCTTCTCAATTGAAATTGGGATGTGTTTTAATTATAATGGCCTCGCGTATTTTAGCCAGCCAGGGTGGCACGTACCTAAACGTACTCCTAGGCACGAAAATAATCGTACCACCTAGTAATAGTAGATCTATGTTGTCTCTTATGTCACTACTAACTAGCTATAATAATTTTGAATAATAATTTAATCTTAAGTAGTATGCCGTGTTTACCAACGGCTTTACGTGCTTTCCGAGGCAAGGAAGTGTAACACCACCGGTTTCTTGATTCTGGGCTGCTACTGAAAACTTTTATCAGAAAAATCTGATTCGAGATTCTATTGATCAAGTATTAGAACCCGGGAACTCAAGACCATCAGTCGCGTTTACGACTACAAGACGACGACTAAGCGGCAGTTGCTATTATAACATTTGCATCAACACTAACATTATTTTACCGTCCATCCCAAGTCCATTGCTTAACACGCCTGTGTTAATCAATGGACTCTCTTTGGATAACAACACACAACTGTCCTGAGCCACCAGTTTTCATCTTTGCTCTTCATATAGTTTCAGGTCCATCTAGTGAAGGCTGCCTTACCATCAGATTAATATAATACTTAGAGTTTCATAGACATTGGTGAGAGGCTAGGCTTACTTAAGTTTTACACTTTTTATTTTAGCAGTGGGTCAGTTATGCTGGCTTTAATGTTTATATGCTGCTGTACTAGTGATATATCCTAGCAGGGACTCCGAGCATAGCTCCCTCTATTTCCTACTAAGCGACTCTGAGTTATCACTGGTTAGCAGTGAAATAAAGCCTTAGTTTTCTTAAAACTTTTATCGGGTCACCATCATTCATTTACGTTTTAAGGGCTGATTTTCAATTGTCGAATTAAAGTTACCCAAGTGAAGAATAACCTGATGGAATATATGATCATGAATATGAATATTATAATCACGCTGGTTTCTTTTTTGCACACACATACGAACACACGCGCACACACACACACACACACACACACACACACACACACACACACACACACACACACGCGCACATACACGCTCGCACACACACACACATACACACACGCGCGCGCACGATACGAGACACGACACGATACGATACGAGTCATTAACGATATTGACGTGTTAATGAACGAGGGTAAATTAAATTTGTTAATCGAAAATTTAGCAATACAACTCCACGGGAAGTGATTACTAAGCGGTAGATTAAATTTATACTTAACTAAAAGGGAACGAATATTAATTATAAGATTTATAAAGAGCTTTTACAGGAAAAGTTAATTGCATGTTTTCATAATTTTATAGAATACAACGAGACTTTTACTTTTAAAGATTGAATATCTTGATGTGCTTTAAACAAGAAATCGAAAATTCATTTATACATTAAAGTTGTAAAGAAGTGCTGTGCTATCAGCGGCACAAATTTATGCTATAATAACTAATAGCTTCTGCATATATTTGTATTTTTAATTGATTTTCTTTTTATATAGTAAGGGTTTTTATATACAAATGTGCACACAGACCACTGTAAGTAAACGCTGTAGCCTATAGGCATTTACATGTTTTCTCGATTAATAGTCAAAATGCACATGCGCTATTAGTCTTGAGAACTTAGATAGAATGCCTATTTTCCAGTAAGAAGTCACAGTTTCTCTACAATCACCATACGAAACGTAGCAGCTCTTAAACGATGGTATTATATGAGAGCGTGGTTTTCCCCAGTCAAGCTGAGTCAATTTGTGCTGCAGCAAGGTTCTGTTACGTATAAAACACCTCAAAAGGTATTCCCGTTGTAAACTATATACTAAACGGAACTTATGAAATGAACCAATAATGTAGGATTTTGAAACTTTGTTAACGTCATTTCGTTATAAATGACACTAAAACTGAAAGCCCCAATCACGACTTATTACAAACTTGTTTCAAAATTATGTAAATGTCAAGTTAATACCATGTCACGTACATGTGATTTTTCTAAAAACAAATGAAAGGTTTTTAGGCTCTTAAAAGCTTTAAATTCGTTTTTATCTAAGTTGGGTAAATGGCGAGTCAACTTATCATGAGTAGGTCACAACTTACTTTGACTCGAATGCACTTACCATCTTGTATTTTCTGTCTATAAAATTTTATTGTTGAACATGAGCTTTCCCACACATTGCGTCATAAAGTGGAGTATGCCATAGATGCCACGCTTGGCAGGTTATCAGGAAAGTGCTGTTATCCAACTCATTTTTAGTTTCCCTTTGTCGCCTCTTACACAGTACATAAAGATATATTTCTTCGTATCTTTCTAGGAATATTGTTGAATAATCAAAGTCGCGGTGCAGCTCAAGATGCGCGTCAACCTTAAGGTACAATATGGGGTAGGGGATAATCAGAGGAGATATATAGGAGAATACAGAGGATGCTTTGAGTATATTATGTGATATTTTCAAAGTTTTCAATTGTGTTCACCGTGAGACATTAATCAGGAAGCTGCATCATTATAGTGTAAAAATATACCACTCAGACTTATTACATCATAACTAAATAATAGAACACAAACAGTTGCTATTAATGACAGCAGTTCTTCCGGGTCGATAGAATAAATGGGTGTCCTCAGAACTCAATTCATGGCCCCTTCCTGTTTTTTAGTTTATTATAAAAACTTACGTTATTTGGTAGAAAATAACAACGATATAGTTTTATTTGCTGATGACACTTCATTAACTGGTGTAATATCAATAATTTGCGTTTATACGGTAATTAAACAAAATGTATTAAATTTATCACACTTAAGAATATTGTGCTTTTAAATCGGAAGGAGTTGAGCCTTGTTGAATTTACTGTTCGTCTCGGAATTATAGCTGATTCAATGAGGTCCTCATATATCTAAACTTGCTAGCAAAGTTAGTATCGGAGCATAATATGCTGTATAAAAAGATAAGAGACCTTGCATGATATGTTGAAATAGCTAGATTAGTTCAGTTTAGTTATTTCTATAGCGTAATGTCATACGGAATCTTGCTGTGGAGTAATGCGACTGATATAGAAACTATCTTTGTTTTGCAAAAGAGACCCATAACAGGAACTTAAAACCTTTAGGACGTTAGGCTTAAGTTTTGAGGAATTCCTTAGAGAAAATTTAGAGAAATAAATATTTTAACTTTGGTCTCCTAATATGTACTCGTATATTTACGACAATTTAATATGTTTACATAAAAACAAAAAAAAGTAATATTAAAATAATGATGTGTTAAAATAATTTAAAAAAAGTTTATTTCTTATACACCTTCTTGTGGAATCGACTGTCATCAGAGATAATTTGCGTACCAATACGACTTAAGGAACTTCAAGAAAAAGCTTACTTATTTTTAAAAGGCCGGAACGCATCTGCAATTCCCCTGGTGTTGCAGTTGTCGATGGGCGGCGGTAGTCACTAACAATCATGTGAGCCGCATGCTCGTTTGCCACCTCTGCTATAAAAAAAGTAATTGTTAATTTTCTTATTCAAATAACAAGTGGTAAGAATTAAAATTTTGTACAACCAACTCCAATATAAATAAATTGAGAAAATCATCACAGTTGTCGCAGTCAAATACACACTATTACAAAAAATAATGATCAGATCTTAATCAAATTTATATGAAACTACATCAAATAAAAAAACAATCATCAAAATCGGTTCATCAAGAAAAATTCAATACTCAAAAAGTAACACGAAAACAAAATACAGTCGAATTTAGAACATCCTCCTTTTTTAAAGTAGGTTGAAAAATATTTACCTAGGAATTGACCAAGGAATTTCTCCAGTATCGTGATGGTGTGTGGAGGAAGAGAATAATTATGTGTAGATTTTTACTTGTTATTCTAATCTTACACTAACTGTTGAGTGACATCGTTACAGCTTATTAAAAGTCCAAAGCTGAACATAGGCCACCCAAATATCCCCCCCGAACGGGTTCCCACCTTGTCGTGGCGGGGGGGCTTGGTAGCCATGGCTTGGTTACCTGGGGTGAACAAAGAGGAACCCACACGGCTGGCCCAAAGTGAAGGGCTGGCCCGAGGTGGCTACTCTGAGTGGGCTTGACGAGCCCACTTCGGATGTGTGCTGATGGGTTGCGGCGAGAGGGGTGTCCTCTCCCCCTACTGCTGCAGCCGAGGTGGTGGTGGTGCAGTTGCGGGGGTAAAATGAAATTGATAATTGCAATTTAAAGTGCTGATTTATCACTTGCTGCATGTCAGAGAAAAAAAAAGATTTGCGCATCGAGGCAACTCGGCCACTTACCTTGTCCTGAAATTCTTTCAGTAATTAGGGGAGGCCTGCACCAAGAAGTAGGTCGAATATAAAATGTAACTTTTTGTATTCAGAGCTTTTTGGTTAAGTGTAATTTAAAATTTAACAAGTATTCATAACGATACACTAGATAATACTATGGTAATGTGATTAATTAGATAAGATTAAAGCCGAGATTGTTAATGCAATAAATGAAACTTCGAAAGCTGCCAAATCTTATGCACATATCTACTGCGCTTACCAAGAAAGTGCAACTGCTACAAACAAAACTTGCAGCTTTGCCTACGACGCAGCCTGTGCATGCATGTCATCCTATTGCTAGCTACTATTATCCAATTCAATTGGTTGTCTAGAAGAAAGATGATGACATAGTTTGATAGAAACAAATAATTCAGTAGTGTGATCTGTGGTATTCCATTTTTATTTAGAATAAGGGTTACGAACTAGCACGCAGTCCACCTAATGGTAAGTCGGTGCTGTGGCATATAGAAATCTACAGCTGTCTCCGATTAAAGAATCAAAATGCAGATGCGTTGTTTGCCCTGAAGAAGTATCAGATGAGATGCCTTGTTTCCAGCAGTGTCTCCGCTTCTCCACACTCGCGGTACGAAGCACTGCAGCATTCAGCTGCTAATAATACACGCTTGTATTATTAACAATAGTGATGTTAAAATATCACAATCAACCATCACAAATGAAATCATATTATATTTTAAATAACAAATTGACAATATTTAGTATTTATTTACTAACCATTATTATTCCTAAAATAATAAAAAAATGTATTCCTGAATTATATTTTATCTAATTACATATGCCATAACAAATTTATGCGTGGTGGTGGTTTTATACGTGGTAGAGCCATGCTGCAGTTATATCAGTAGTATAGTTGTAGCACGAATCGTATGGTGAGTGTAGAGAATTGGCGACCCTTTTTACTGGAAACGAGACATTCCGTCTTAGTCCTCACAAATGACAACTCATCTGCAATTTTGATTTTGATTTGTAATCGAGGATAAATGTAGATGTCTATGGGCCGCAGCAACCACTTACCATTAGGTGGACTGTGTGCGCGTTTGTCACCTAATCATTTAAAAAAATATGCTTTGCTTGTACTTGTATACTTTGTGTGTATATATGCTTTGCTTTACCGACAATATGCATATATTGCCGATAAATACAAAGATAGGCATAATAAAATAGTGTACCTAACATCAGGTGTAGCGGTGGGAAATGAAATCGTGGAATATGTGGGCACCAGGATCGTCATGATAAACACTCAAAATAACAAAAAACTGAGTTTGCCATCCATTAATAATAAAAATTCGAACGTGTTGTTACCCCTCAGGACTGTGATTCTACACTCACCATATTGTAAGACGTGATAGGGAAAAACAAGCCAGAAGATGAGCAGCAGCAACAATTAAAAAAAAAACTAATTTCGTAAGCCCGCCTACCAAACGTGCCAACAACAATCTGTTGGGATCTAAGTTCAGTAGTGGACTTTTGATAAACTGTAACGGTAATGGTATAAAGCCACAAGGAATAGTAAAAAATCAAAGCGAATGAATTGTCTATGTATACTTGATGTATACTTGTAAGTAGCACGGGCAAGTACACAACGTGGAAGGTGGCTCGACCCTGCAATTCATTAAAGTACGAAGTCAAATAAGAAAAATTTAGGATGGCCGATTTAGGACCGCTGAATTTCAGTGAAATGTACTGCGACACTGCTGTTGCTGTTAATCTCGACAACTTTATGTACGATGATCTAAGCCAGGGGTAATACTACGCCCCGATCTTCCATTTCTCGCTTGAGATTTTTCGTAGACGCTTGTAATGATTTGATGGACCAAACAACTGACATACTTAATTAATAGGTCTATAGTTCGGATTACTTTAATAAAATTCAACTAGGATTTTTTGAGGAAGTTAAACATGTGTTCAGTATGTGATTTACAAGTTAGTAATTTCAAATTACAATAAGTAACTTGCTAGCAACTCCATTGTCTAATGCTCACTTGATACAACACAGTCATTGGTCCAATATGACGTAATAGTTACGTTTTAGATTACTAAAATACATAAATTACATTTATTTAAATTACTGGCTTTATATATAACGCTTTAACATTACCTTTGAAACCCCTTTTGGTTTTACAATATATCCTAAGAATTTGTAACAAATGATTTTTTTTAATAAGACTAGCGAACGTGTTCTCTATTTTCCGCAAATTCCTAAAATGTTTCAAGCGGTTTCCGAAAGAATTTAATCAATTTTTAAGCGTTTAATATTATTCTTGAATTACTTCCACTAAAATATATCGATAGATGAAATGTTAAACCAAATATATTTACATTTATTTTAAATTTACATATTTTATGTCGTATATATTTTTTATTTATTAAATGGACGTGGACCCAGAATCCTTCTGTCGAAATATTAAAAGATTTACCTAGTCTAAAATGAATTTCATTCAAAAAATTTTTAGGATAGTTTAACGACAGATTTACTCAGCGAGCAGTTCAAGAATTACATATCTTAAGTTGCCCAAGCAGATAAAAAGAACTTTGAGATTAAATATCACCGTATAAGAAATTGTGATATCATTTCCACTCGCAAATCCCCTGATGTTGCGGATGTTTGTGGGCGATAGTTACCACTTTTTTGTAGCATTGGGTTACAAGCGAGCACACGGTCCACCTGATGGTAAGTGAATGCTGTGGCACATAGGCCTCGAAATTTATCCTCAATTAAGAATCAAAATGCAAATACGTTGTCACACCTGAAGACTAAGATAGAATGCCTCTATTCTAGTAAAAAGGGTCTCCGGTTCTCTATGCTCACCATACAAAACACAGTAACATTACGCTGCTATTTTACGCTGGTATTCCGTGAGAGCGTGGTCCTGCCTCGGTTCAACCAACCAATTCGTACTACAAATATAATATAGCTGCCGCGTGGACCAACCACGTAAAAATCTTACTATATAGTGGGTTGTATGCTCGTTTGCCACCAGAAAAATATTTCATGACATCTCTGAACAACATCACACTGCAAACGCGTTGACTGACACCTCTGAGGATTAAGATGGATGTCCGCACACTATGTAATTAAACTGGCTTTCTATATCTTTTGGACTGGAACAAAGCAGTGCACGCACTGCTGATGGGAGGCAGAAATAGTTAAGTTTAGTATCCAGAAGAACTTCGTCATGCCTAACACGTGCTTGATATAATTCCTCGGTATTGAACATAGATGGCAGTGGTGTGAGTAAAAAAATTATCACTTCACTTCATCTTAAAAAAGGTCTAGTGCTTGCTAATTCTGCTTTTACGGTGTTATTATTCATATTTTTATAAAACCTAAAACCGTTTATATTTTGTTTGCTTTGCACACGTCGCAGACACTCAGATACACCATCAATATGTAGTTATTAACAGTCAATGGTTGTAAGTGTGAGCCTCCCGGAAAGTAAATTGAATTCCTCTAATTTAAAATAAATATATTTTCTTATCCAATCAAGTATTTAATGGGCACCAGGTGATAACTCGTGTCCGGCTTGATTAGAACTTATAATCAGAAAAAAAGTCCTACCAAAGATTTAACTTTGAGCATAACGACTATATTAGACTGATATACAATGGCTCAAAGACTTATACAGGCCTCTCACAGACGCTCAAATCAACTCAACAGACACTGTGACGCATTGGAACAATATTTTGGCACTGCCGTTTAGGAAACTACGATGAAAGTGGATTTTTAACATTTGATATTTATAGTTAGATAATATGTATTGCATTATGATGTGGATTTTTTAGCCATATTTCGTCTCGTAGGTGTCGCAAGAAGCGACTATAGGAAAGAACCGATCGATTTCGTGGTCTCTGATAATGGAACGGTGTAACATATCGTGTATGACATAAGTAAATACTCAGAAATCATCATCGTCATCCAGCAGATGATTATCTCTTCTATCTCTTTATTAATCCGTAAAAGTTTTCTGCAGGTGATATGGGCCTTTTTCGTTGTAAGTTGGAGTTGCCTTAATTTATTCGCTCGGCAAGTACTCGTAGTTTGACGAGTGCAATACCAGACATCTCGTACCTACCCTACTGTCCGTATCTGTGCCATCATCTATTTGAAGTTTTACTTATGTGTAAATGATATTCGTAACAACACCCTTTTTTACATACCAGAAGTGCATAGCTACAGTGCTTGTAAATCCCTCAAACAGGCACATGAGGACATTAAATTCATACAATAGCACTAAAACTTGAAACACGAAAACACTAAGACGCCTGCACTTAAATTAATAGTATTGTTTACGTTTATACTTGCGACCATTATTACGGCGATTTTGTTTGAGTAAAGTAGTGGACAAGGGACAGATAAATTATTATCTGGGGTGCTTAAGTTGCACAACACATATTATAAATATACATATCATTTATCCATTATCCAATTGTTTATTTTCTATCTCGTATGTCTCTTCTCACGCGGTTACGTTTCTGCAGCGTATACTATGACAGAAGCAGAGTTGAATCGGCTCGTCCTGAAAAATTATCAAATAGTGAGCTGCCATGTAGTGGCGGTTAGGAATTTCCACTACCCCATATCTTCCCGTGGGTGTTGTAAGAGGCGATAGAGGGAAACAGGCAGGAGATGTTCAGCAGCATTTTCCTGACAACAGCATCTACATAACAAAAAACTGCGGTCGCCAACACGCTCGCCAAGTGTAGCAACTATGGAAATTTACCGCCATGAGCAAACAAGAAAATGGACAGCGCCCAGTCACAGGCGGCCCCACTATTCCTGGCTACGGTGATGACCATATCAACGGCGGTACATGGGTTTCTAAAAATCTCCGGTGGAGGTTCGTTTGCCACCTAAAACGACTTGACGTGGCAGCATACGGCGCACTCACCCTGAGCACTGACGAGAAGATCCTGGAGCTGGAAGAAGATCATCTCTTCGTCCAGCTACAGGATCATCTCGACAGGACAAGTTGCGGTGGAATGTCATAAGATTATTCGAGGTCGAAAAAAGCGGATTTGACTGCGTGATAAACTTAGAAATGAGGATATCCGCAGTAGAACCAGAATAAACGACATAGCCCAACAGATTAGTAAGCTGAAGTGCCAAAGCGCCGGCTGTGTAGCTCGAAGAACCAACAACCGATAGGGAAAAAAGGTTCTCAAGTGGCAGCCTCGTACCGGTAGGTGTAGTGTAGGGCGACCACCATCTAGATGAAGTGACGACCTGGTAAGACATGCCGGAAATCGCTGAATGCAGGTGTGATGTGTGGCATTCCTTGGGGGAGGCCTATGTTCAGCAGTGGACTTATGAAGGGCTGTTATGATGAATGACGATGAGTGTATAAAACCGAAGACCATTTTGACTAGAAACGACGCATTTTACTTAGTCCTAACGGGTGAAATCGCATCTGCATTTATAATCACAGCATCCACTAACCATCATATGGACTGTAGGCTCGTTAATCTCACTTATTTTAAAAAAAACCTGAAGATCAGGTGAATAGTGTGTGTTCGTTTGTCATCCTTATTTTATAAAAAGGATTAGGGTATACTGATTCCAAACTCAAGTTTGCTACTGGGAGTTTATCAGAACAACTCAACAACTAAATTATTTAATATAAGTGAGTTACAAGATATTTAATGTTCTGCAGACAATTGTTAAATATAATTGCTATTATGTGACGACGCTGTGACGTGAACGAATATCTATTTGAACATTTAGGGTCAGCTCACACTGAGACGTGACACGACATTTTAAGATAGTAATACAACATAAAAATTTATTTACTACACAAAAAGATACACATTCTATTGAGATAATTCTAAAACGTCCCGCGACGTTACGCTACGCTGAGCTACGCCTCAAATAGACTCGTGGCATAGCGCACCACATCACGACACAGCGAAAGCGATGCGTTGCCAGCCACTTCACGATGCGCCTCACGACATCGCGATGCATCTCGGTGTAACATGAGGGTCAGTTACTGTACTGTAAATAAAAAAATTAATACAGCTGTTGCCAACGCGGCTGCCGAGAGTAACAACTGTGGTCTTTTACGAGACCATTTATATGGGGAGGCGTATGTTCAACAATGTACTTCTGGATATGCTGTTACTTGTTGACCGGGAAAGTGCCATGCCCTCACGACATACCAGCGATAGTAACGTAATGATACTGTTTCTTATGGTTAGTGCAGAGTAGTGGAGACCGTTTTTACTGGATACGAGGCATTCCATCTTAGTATTCAGGGGTGATAATGCATCTGCAGTTTGATTCTTAATCAATTATAAACGTGGAGGTCTATGGACCACATTATCTTATTACCATCAGGTAGTATTTTGTGGCTATTTGTCACCCTTAATTTATAAGGTCGGAAAAAGCTTGTTCGTATTTTATATATAAATCCAAGAGATTTAGTTTGAAGGTTTAATTACATTGATATTTATATATATATATATATATATATATATATATATATATATATATATATATATATATATATATATATATATATATATATATATATATATATATATATATATATGTGTGTGTGTGTTATTTTGTTCGATAATTTGTTATCTTTTAGGTAGTGACATAATTCCGTTTCTATAGAAATCTTGAGATTTTTGATTAAGAAATGTGACAATTAGTTTTCACAGTCTTGACAGATAGATGTTAACCTAACAGTACCCAAAAAATTCATAGGAGACTGAAACGAGTAAAAATCTGAGGGTGCACGGGCAGGACGATATGGTATATATTGTCACTTCCCAACCAAACTTTCTCAATTTTTGCTGAGAGATCAAAACGTGTGTGGTATAGCATCATCATGATAAAGGAGCACACCTTTTCTGTTGAACAATCCCGGCCGTTTTTTTTCTCAAATTCTTGCTTGATTCTCATTAGTTGTTGGCAGTAGAGACCTGAATCGATGGCTTTACCTGGCGGTAAAAGCTCATAATAAACCATTCCCTTCCAATCCCACCATAGACACAACATCACCTTAGCCTTTGATTATGATCTTTTTCGCACGTTATTGTTGTAGGAAATCCGCTTGTCATCACCAGATTTATCTTTTCAAAAATGGTTCGATTTCATTATGCTTCAATAGATAATCGCAAACAAGTACACGATTTATTTGTTTTCTTTCATTGAGCTCGTGTGGTACCCAAATATCGAGGTTTTGTCGCGCGATGTCATTACTGTTTTAAGGTAACTCCTCAATTCCTCGGCTATGTCGTAACTACCGATTTCCCGATCTTGCTCAATATTTTCAAAAATGGCATTAAAATGGAAAATGGCTTTATCCATATGAGGGTGACCAGAGCGAACTGCAGCTTTAATATTGACGCTTGAACTAACTTATGCTACTCTTACTGACACGGAATTAGGTTCGAAAACGTCACAATGTTTTTCGCAGGTTGAGTCGCATTTTTCTCTTATTATTAATTATAAATAGCTTTTATTAAGTTTCACTTGTACGTAAGTCCTGGAATTTTGCAATCGTTTTATCGCTGCCACTGAAGCTATCAGACTAAAATCGAACTTCTAATATCACACTGTTGGGTTCTTGAGACAATGCACGACTACTTAAATGTCGCTATTTTAAAATTCAATCTGACAGACGTTGCAAAATAGCGATTTATCACTCTCACAGAAAACCTTATGATACGGCTATCAAATAACAAGGATAGATAAACAAGAATTAAAGTGACATTATTCTGAATCTAATGTGACTAACGTCACAGAATGGCGATTTATAATTTCCATAGTAAACCTTATGATATGGGTATCGAATAAAAGGGTAAACTATTGTATTAAAATGTAATACTTTTGTGGCATAGGGCCCGCTAACTAACGTGTTTCTTCATTCTTGGTTCTATTCATTTTACAAGTCTTATTGACCTTTTTAGCAGACTCCGACAAAAGGAATAGATTTACTATTCTACAGCGATATGTAAGCGATATCTTCATAATAATTGTGATCTCATTTTGATGATATGTTCTATTTTATATAGATTATAGTTACTTTTTCCTGATTTTCTACTAAATTGGTTTCCTAAAAATATCAAAGCCAGTATAGGGGTGAAGTTTTAAATGCAACTATTTAGACGACAGTCCTTAGTGCTAAGACAGTATGAACAATTAAAGCCGCAACTTCATGAATGTGATTTTTTTTATTTTTAGTTCTATGAAGTCTACTTTAATTTAAATAAAGTTATTATTTTCTTTTGTCTGATTTTCGAGCGTGTCGGTGTGCAAAAAAGTTCTGGAATGGATGAAATAAAAATGTTAGACAAAACATATATGTTATTTTACTTATTAACTTCTCGTTCTCGAATCCACTGCTGAACGTAGGCCTCCCGATAGATTGCCTCATAAGAAAATATTTGCCATAGTTGCCACGCTTGACCGACGGGTTGGCAAGTGTTAGCCTTAAAAAAATTTAGATACTTTAAGTGTTAGCATTAAAAAGTTTTCAAATTACATTACAATTTTTTTATTTTTTTATTTTAAGAATAATAATATCACTATGTTTCTTTATTTATCCCTCTGTAACAATAAGCTTTTATTATGATTCACTTGACGATATTGTTTAAAAATGTAAAGTATAAATATAAATATCGATACCGCATATATCTACGACCAATCGTCTTTGAGAACTGTTACAGCTCATCTTATTTCTTTCATATCCATATATATGTTTACGCATACATGGTCGCTGATTAAGGGTACCCTTAATGTGTCTCATCTTGAATTTTGGTTTTAAACTTCTATCTGGGCGTCTCTTGCCAACTCAAAGAAATTATGTCGTATAATATTAAATACATAATTTATTAGAGCCTGCTAAAGTTCACTGCTGAACGATAGGCCTTTCTATAGATTGCATCACGAGTTGATATTTTCCACAGTTTCTTAAATTGACAGGTGCATTGGCAACCAAAATGTTTATAAGTCTGCGTTGTTATCAGGAAGATGTTGTTGCCCATCTCTTTTTTCAGTTTTCCTCTGCCGCCTATTACTACACAACGACATTTTTTATTAACAAGGAACCTTTTAAAAATTACTTACTCCGACTTAACCAAAATCCTTCTTATACACCATTTGAAAACAGGGTAATACGGGAATATATTTTGTTAATTTTCATAAATAGTCGGAGTTGCAATCTCTCACAGTTCCGTAGCGCGGACGTTCTGAAATAACGCGACAGAAAATCTCATTACAAACCTAATGTTAAAATATTATGTTGCAGCCTAGATATCCTCTTGAGAATCAAAATAAAATGTTGAATGAATGATTCAGTTCAAAATAGTTATAAGAGTTACCTCGTATTCATTTTGATTGTATCTAACTCTCGCATGTACTTACAAAAAAAACTTAATGGTAATAACATCGTTTGTTTTTGCCAGAAATAACTTTTCTGTGTAGAATATCCACTATCCCATATCATTCCGTAGGTGTCGTAAGATGCGACAGAGGGGAACAAATCAGTAGACGGCCAGTAGTGTCCTGTCGTGTATTCCTAATAACAACTAAAAATTAAAAAACTGCGGTTACCAATTTTGCGCATGTCAAGCGTGGCACCTGTGGCAAATATTCCCCCTTTGAGGCAATATATGGGGAGGCCTATGCTTAGCAGAAGGCTTTAATAGACTGTAACAATAATGGTATATCAGATACTGAGCGCTTGCGAACTATGTAGACTCACAGTTGTGAAACTATTAACATGAAATTATAAATTTCTATTTTAAGTGCTCATTTAGCATCTGATCGGTGAAGGAAAACATCACAAGACATTCTCCGCGATATGCATTTGTTATTGCTCATTGATTGGGCCATCAATGATCTACCTCGTCTTCCACCTTACCTTTAAAATTACTACAGGAGTAAGCTCAGCAATTAAGATTCATATTAAAATAAATTAATGATTAATTTTTGATTAAATTAGTACATGCTCTTTTTCTTTCTTCTTTCAATTTTACATTCATGATGGAAAAATTCTATACGTAAAACTTATTTGTTCCAGACTTCTAATCTCATTTAATATAAAAAGCGGGACAGTTGAATTAGGGATAAAAATATATTATTTTTCTATAATAACTAATATATATTTTTCTTTTCAATTTTTATACGTGGTAGAGCTATACAGCATTTATATTTGTAGTATAGTTGTAGCACGAATGGGTCGGCTCGACCGGGGAAGGACCACGCTCTCACACAACACTAGCGAAAAATAATAGCTTAATGCTGCCGTGTTTCATATGGTGAGTGTAGAGAAACGGAGACCCTTTTTACTGGAAACGAGGCATTCCATCTTAGTCCTCACGGGTGACAACGTATCCGTATTTTGATTTGTAATCGAGGATAGATGTAGATACTACACGGGCTGCAGTAACTACTTACCATCAGGTAGACTGTATGCTATTTTGTTACCCTATTCTAAAAGAAACATATATATATATATATATATATATATATATATATATATATATATATATATATATATATATATATATATATATATATATATATGATCGTATGATAATATATTTGGAGTGTCAAAATAATTTTAAGTTTAAATCGATTTTGAGTATGGAAAATTTCCATCGACTAACAGAAAACGATTGTTTGCGTATTTTGTAAAGTAAACTATCCGTAACAGGCAACTGGGGACTTTCAATTGCCTTAGTTTGCCAAAACGCCTATCAAAACTGTCCAACTGCTTTTATCCTCGGCTTAAAGTTATGCAGTTTTTGAACTGAGCTCTAAAGTAAACTTGTAGAAAATTGTTAAAAATCAAAGTCAAAGCTTTTTATTCAATTAAAACTTTCATTAAACTTTTATCAACGTCGAAATCTGGACCAGTGCGGGCAAAAAGGGATTCTCAGTGAAGAAACTTTAAGAAACTAAGGAGCCCTTTGTTATGAGTTTTACCACATTTTTAACTCACTTTAATGTACTATTATTTCATAATAACTTCCGAGTTAGAGAACTGAAAGTGGAGTATTTGATACAACGCGGTGGACACGTTCTTGCCCTAATACTCTCTCAAAAATATGAACCTCGTGCCCAGGACTGGAACGTATATAGGCTGTAACTTTACTACATGCCTCAAGCGCAAAGGACGTTGGTATGATCTACTATCACCTCAAAATCAATATCCCACCTATTTTCGTATGAAATCGTATCGAAAAATCATATTGAACATGCATATGATATTAAAGAACACTGTCAGAAAGATAAATAACTTGTGAAATTATTATTTTTTTAATCGGTTAATTGCTATTTTTACATTAAAAGAGAAGTTTTAGTGGATTATGTTGTAAATTTATCATTACATGATAACTTTTGAAAATATCAATTGTTCAACTCAATCTATTTTGTAATCTCCTCATCTCTCATGTAGGAACCCATGGAATTGAAATGGCTGTTTCATTTTGTTTTGTTTAGTTATAATTTTTTTCAGCTGAGAAGTTTTAAAATTTTCGGTGTCTTGAACAGCCTTTTAATAATATATTTTACAAAATACAGAAATCAGATGCACTTTGTCTCACTCCGGGCTTGGCTGCCGTCGTGAGTGGGTTCCTGTTGTTTGCTTGCAGCGGCTCGTGATGAAAAATATCGATCGCTGTAGAAATAAAAATATTCCATAAACCAAATTTGATACATAATTCACCAAGATAAGATATTATTATTATTTTTACTATCACAGTTTTTCATTATGATATATTGTTTCGCTAAAAGTAAGAAGGATTAATATATAAATATAGTTACATGTTTTGGCCTTTATGGAGTGACCTAAAGGTGTACTTTGGTATCTGTTACTGGAACTACTTGAAGAGTAGAAAAATGTGTGCCAAGATTGGCTTCGTTTCGTTAGTTATGATGAGACCTTAACTCCGGACTTGATAGAGTGACCTAAAGGTGTACTTTGGTGAATAATAAAAAAAAATGGTTATAACTAGATGAAAACCTTTTGAAAACGAAATAAAGTTGATGATTTCTTTAATAACGAGTGAAGGTAAAAAGACTAGTTTTTACGAGTACAAATACCTAAAAATTAAAGTAATATTAAAATTGATTTCTGATCTGAGTTTTTTAATAAAAAATAATATTTTATTTGTATCTCAACAATAATAACATCGTAAAATTAAAAAGAATATTTTCTATTGTTGACTGAAAATGTTTTTCTACATTTTTTTCACGATCATGTGAGAATTATGAGTTCTGCACTTTTGGAATTTCCAAATTTTTTTATTGACGTCTGACATAAAATTGTTGAAAAATACTTTAAAATTGACATGGACGCTTAAGGCATGTATTTTTGGATTCACTAAAAGTTTTTTCAAAAGTTTTTTTAAAAGTAATATATAAGTTTTCATAAGCAAAAATTTTTTATTGGTGTGTATACGCTAGAGAGAAAATCAGTGTATCTGCTTACTGAAGCCCGTTGAATTCGTCCTTTTTAAGTATTCATGGTCGTCAATACGTGGTAGAGCCAGGCTGCAGTAATATTATAATTGTGGCACGAATGGGTCGGCTCAACAGGGAAAGTACCAAGCCTGCACCTCTCACAGTATACCAGCGTAATATAGAACCTTAAATACTGCTGTGTTTCAAATGGTGAGTGTCGAGATACGGAGCCTCTTTTTACTGGAAACGGGGTATTTTCATTTCAGACCTAACGGGTGACAAAGCATCTGCATTTTGATTCATAATCGAGGATAAATGTGGACTGTGTGATCGTTTGTCACAAATTTAAATAAAACTATTTGTAAGGTCAGATGTTTCAATTTTCTATTTTTATAAATATTTAATATTCAAAAGCGGAAGTTAGCTGGACTAATTATGACATAAAGACATCGAAAAAAAAACTCAGTTTCCTTCATGACAATAGGTCCGAAAGCACCCGAAATATCGAGAATTAAAAATTAATAAATAAAACATTCGTGTTATGCATTCGTGTAAATATAAAAAATTATTTCTTTATTAACTTCTTCATTATCATTTTTTCATTAATGTTAATGTCAAAACAAAGTTCGGTACAAGTTTAATTTTATTGTCATACCATACTTATTGTTTTGTAAACTATTCTTATGTCTGCTCAATCCACGAATGCGCTTTTTTCTTTCTTTTTTATTTTGTTTCTTTTCATCATAGTATATTGCATTATATAAAATATAATAATAAAGTATATTGTATTATTTTTCATAGTAATCATGATAATTGATATTGATTTACCAATGTTTAAATTATACAGATTTCACTAAATAATGTAATTTTAGATGTTTAAGGCAGTTGATTGTTTTCAATCTTGCTTAACGATCTTTGAGTTCAAATAACTTGTATAAATTGATATTGTAAACTGATATCCCTAATTATTAGTGAAAGCTTATGTCTGAGCAAGAAACTTTCTGTTTTGTGTAAAATCTTTCTTAATTTGTCGTAGGAACCGATTGGAAATATTCCAAGTTGATAATGTGTTCAAGTATAATCTTCTAGTTTTTCAGCCCGTTAACATTCACTGCTGGATATGAGTCTCGTGCAATAAGGGAAATTCCAGGCGTTTGTGTGGTTAGTTCCCACTCTCTTACCTAGTTCTGTACACACTGCTATGTTCCGATCTGAACTCTATATAGACATTACAAAAACAGGCTGTGGTACATCCATCTTAGATATCTGTGGCCGTATTTATATGAAGTTGGTTTCAGGTGTCCATGGGCTACAGTAACCATTCTGCATACGAATGGGTCAGTTTACCGCGAAATAGCAGTTTAGTGCTGCTGTGTTTCGTATTGTATTTTACAGGAAAAAAGGCGTTCTTCTTATTTACCAGGGGTGACAAAGCATTTTGATTATTAATCCAGGATAGGTATATACGTCCATGGGCCACAGTATTCAATTACCATCAGGTGGACTGTCTTTTCGTTTGTCGTCCTTTTTCTCATTTTGTAGTTTTGGCTGTGCAGTGCAGTGGTGGCTAAAGAGAATCCGTATCGTCCCGTGGGTGTCGTAAGAAGCAACAAAGGCAATTGAAACAGGGTACGGGCAGCAGCATCTTCCTAATCCCCCCCGATCGGGTTCCCGCCTTGTCGTGGCGGGGGGGCTTAGTAGCCGTGGCTTGGTCTCCCGCGGTGAACAAAGAGGAACCCAAATGGCTGGTCCGAGGTGGAGGGCCGGCCCGAGGTGGCCACTCCGAGTGGACTTGGGAAGCCCGCTTCGGATGTGTGTTGGTGGGCTGCGGTGAGAGGTGTGTCCTCCCCACCTACCGCTGCAGCCGAGGTGGAGTCGCGGAGGAAGAGGAGTGTTGGTATGGCGATGCGCCACTCGCCCTATCCTCCGCGACTTAAACGGGGCCGCACCGTTGATGCGGTGGTGGTGGGGCTGCGGGGGGAGAGGATTGTCGGTATTGCGAGGCGCCGCTGTCCCTACCCTCCGCAGCCGAATCTTGGTTGGCGGCGGAGCCATAGACCAGATCCGCCGCTGGGGTCGGGAAGGCTAGTACTTCTAAGTGCTCGTTTTTCCTGGCCCCATGGCCTTCTTGCATTGGACGCGGGGGCGTCCGTTGCGCAGATGAAATTGGAGGCCGTGGAGGAAGGCGCGCCATGTGTTCTGGTGCGCCTTACCTGTGAAGGAGAACGGGGAGGAATATTCCTCTCCCGAGGAGGTGCTGCAATGGGGCGGCAGGCGCTGGTGGGGCTGCGGATGTGTGTGAAAGCGTTCCCGTGGCCCTGCCAATAAGCGACAAAGGTGGAACACCATGGGGTTTAGTCGGTGCGAGTCCGACATAACCCGTCCTTGCCCCCGCGAGGCGGGTATGCGTAGGCATTTCCCCATGTTAAAAAAAAAGCATCTTCCTAATATAAGAACTCAATGAAAACTCCAGTTGCAATCCTGCCTGTCATTAAGGCAAATATATCCCTTAAGAGGTAATCTATGGATAAGGCCGATGTTCAACAGTGGACTTTTGATGGGCTATACTGAATGTATGAATAAATGGAATAATTGCAGGTGCATTGCCGGCCCTTTAAAAAGGAGTAAGCTCTTTTCTTGAAGTTCCCTAAGTCGTATCAGTCCGGAAAAATCGCCGGTGGTAAACTATTCCACAGAGAGGTCGTACGCGAAAGAAAACTCCTTCTGAAACGTACAGTGGTGGACCGCCAAGCATCCAGATGGCGATGATGGTATCGGTACGTTTGCCGCGAAACGTGCTTTCACGAAATTTGGCGGCTGGGATTAATCCGAACAATTCCTCAGAGCACTCCCCGTGGTATATACGAAAGAAAATGCAAAGAGGTGCAACATCTCTTCGTAGCGCCAGTCAATCTAGCCGATCGGAAAGCACTCGGTCGTCGACGATTCGAGCCGCTCTGCGCTGGATGCGGTCAAGTAGAAGGAGCTTGCACTGGGGAGCCCCATCCCAGACATGGTAACACTATTCCATATGTGGTCGAACCTGCGCCTTGTAAAGTTGCAGGTGGTGTGCCGGCATGAAATAATGTCCCGCTCTTCCGTGCACGCAAAGCTTTTTTGAGACCAATTTGGCCTTTTCTTCCAAGTGACCACGAAACTGCAAATTAAAATCTATTTATCTTTTCTCTGACTATTTCATAAGTACAAGACAAAGAACAAGGCTAGATAAATCAAAAAGACGTTCTCTTGTACCCAAGCAGCGTGTAGCAACCCCTCTTGTAAATCACATGAGAACAATATGTAGGACGCGAAAATACTAAAATTTGAAATGGGAGAAAACGGACAAGACAGTTATGTTATCATTGTTTGCTAGTATTTCATTCGCAAATTTGGACAACCTGTTTTATATTGTAAAGTTTTAATTTGAAAAAAGGCCTGCTCGGTGTATTGCTAGTTCTCATAAGACAAGTCATGGAGTCTCCCAGGAGTCATGAAGTTGGCGGTCTTACACCCTGTGCTTCGGAAAACACGTAAAGTAGTAGGTCTATTGCCAGATCTCTCTCCGGTCGTTTCGGTTACCGTCACAATCACATCAAGATCACATCTATGAGAGTGAAGAAATAGACAGTGCTCTTGTGCTTGAACATACTCTCGGGCACTAAAATAATCATGTTCTGCGCATATGGCTAGTCTCAGTTTACTGACCGCCGTTACTGAAATTCGGTTTGGTGGCTCACAACATAATATAATTACTCTAGTTTTACAACATTAATTGCAATCATGAATTATTTTTATATAAAACGCAAAGGAAACCTAATGTTAGAGTTTCACTAAGAAATTTTTGTAAAGTTGTCGTCTGAAATAGTTTGTTTTTGACGTACAAGATTTCTCGAGAGGGTTTTAGTAATATTGCTCTACAACGTGTCTTGTCTTGTAATTTCATGTGTTTTCGCTTTATCGATTTTCACTTGGGATATTTTTTAAGGTGATACTTCGAAAATTTGGTGGTTTCTCTATTGCAAATTTTTGACATTATGATTTTTGATTATATGAAATTGGTTTCATAAAAGAAAAACACGATAAAATGTAATTTTATCAATAGAAAAAAATTGCATAGTAGGTTCTAATTAATTCCATTTCTCTATGACAAAACAATATTTTACAAATAAGTTCATGCAATAATTTTTGAGGTTTAGTAAATAATCGTATCTTAGTTCTCATAAACCATTTTTTAAACTTAAAAGTGTTTGACGGTTTCTTAGTCTTTTACGAGTGCGTGCTCGGTATTATAGCTATATCATAATTTGCGTATTATGAAGTAATTTCATCACTTTCATTTGGACACTCCCTCAGTCGTCCGTGAGCTACATCGACATAGGGATAAGCATGCCCCCAAAACTACAATTCATTTTTAAGGTATCCTATTAAGCTGCTATTTTACGTCGTTGCTCTGTGAGAGCGCGATCTTACCCCGGTCGAGGCGACTCGTTCATGCTATTATAGCTCGTTATATCAGTTATATTTTGCGTATAGGCATTAAGTCCGCCCTTTGTTACCCTATTTATTAATGTATTAATAATAAAGACTAAATAAATAAATATATCAATCTGCTACGTTTTTTTATAGGAGAGGGGGCAAACGAGCATGCGGTTCATCTGATGGTAAGTGATTACCACCGCCCATGACCAACTGCAACACCAGGGGAATTGCAAATGCGTTGCCAGCCTTTTAAAAAGGAATCTTTACTTAAAGGTCCCTTAGTCGTATCGATTCGGAAAAATCTCTGATGGTAGTCGATTCCACTAGAAAGTTGTGCGAGGAAGAAAGCTTCTTTTGAATCGCACAGCGGTGGATCGTTAGTCATCCAAATAAAATATATTTATAATAATATTTATTATTGTATAATAACTTAACAAAGTAAACGTTCAATAAAAAGTATTTAAAATTTTAAACTACGCAGTAAAATTAAAATGGTTGCAACGTTTATACCGCAAGTAATTTATCAAATCAAACACGTTCACCTTTCATGACCACTTTTTTGTTTGTAGCAGAATTAAATAGAGTTCCTGCAGTGGTTTTGATAAAGCTTAGAACCGTATTAAATCAAAAACGGCGTCTTATAGATTTTAAATTTACTTTTTCATGACATCTATATGTATCATCATCAGTTAAGAATCAAAATGCAGATGCTTTGTTACTCTTGAGGACTAAAATGGAAATCCTCATCTGCAGTAATAAGTAAAGCTGCAGCGTCGCTCTGCCACGTGGATCATTTACATACTAACACATATCACCTAATCTATTACAAAACTGTTTATCGTATTGTGGGGAGAGTCGAAAGTTAATTAGTGTTTGTCGTCACACGACGGGCTCGTTTTAATATTGACAACGTTGTAATTGATAATAAATTAGTGCAAATGTGTTTTTAATTAGAGTTAGAAAACAGGACCCTTATAATATAATTAAAAAGCATGTGCTTCTGTTTGATTAGTCTAAGCATCGTGCATTTTTTACATTAGGTACTTAAATTTAGTTTTTTTTTAATCTTAATAAATTTGTATGTTTCATGTACAGAGTAACGATGACAGTCCCATGACCAAATCTAAAAATACAGGTAAATACTAACTCGAATTAAATACTACATTTGCGTGTTCGGATGTAGGAGCTGCCTATAACCCAACTATATTACGCCACTCAACTTTCTCAATAACAAAAAGATTCCGTAATTTGGGATACTTGAACAAACCGTTCTCAATTTAAAGACAAATTTTCACTTGCGTTCGAGTGTATCGAGTTCGAGATTATCTCGAATCGAGTAATTCAAGATAATGACGAACTTTCTATCTCTCCTATGAAATTGACAACTTCTTTTAAAGTCATATACACTTTAAATCACACCTTATTTTTACATTATTATTGTTATTACTGTAATGTGATAACATTGTTTTTGGAACTTTAAGAAAATGTTTTCTTTGATCCATCTTGCAGATCAACTAGTTTAAATTTTATTTCTTTGAATTATGACTTATTAGACAAAGATACGTTGTCCTTAATTTTTATAGAATATATGGATCACGACAACCTTCCAACCCTTACTTGCAATTTCGTACTATAATATTGGGATGGAACAAAGATGCTCAATTTTTAAAAAGTATATGTCGTAGCTTAGTAGCCTTTCAGTTAACACTCTAACTTTTTTATGCGTCTAAGACAATATTGCACACACCTTGTAATATCAGCGACAGCTGTAGGTTATGGTACGGTTTGCGAGGCCCATGGGACACCTTAAAGCCGAGTACATTTATATTATATAGCACAGAGCGCTAATTAGGCACAGACCAATGACGGGCTCATTGAATAGGGTGACTATGCCATGTAATGTCTAGGCTGTAATCTGAAAAGGTAATGAAGCTAATTTGCGGCAACATAATATATAAAGATATTTTCGGCTCCTAATATAAACAAAATAGCATTTCCTTTCAAAATTTCGTTATATTGGGTTAGATTTACTGACGCCACTGATTATATATCAGAGTGTGAGTGGTTTGTATAACAGAACGCGAACGTAGAGAAAAAGAAAGAAAATAATATTCTCCGAATAAATGTAACGCAAATAGCATTACTGAGAGTAGCTCGAGTAAACTTTGTTACGTAAGCATCAAGACGCTATGTGATATCAGCTTGAGTTACGTCTTTATTTTGCTGAGTGGTTTCTTATTTACGGTTAGTTACTCAATCACTTTGAAGATTGTTATTACTGTAATGTTAACATTAATAATATATATATATATATATATATATATATATATATATATATATATATATATATATATATATATATATATATATATATATATATATATATATATATATATATATATATATATATATATATATATATATATATATATATATATATATATATATATAAGAATATTTGTAACTTCCGACGTTTCGGTTGCTTGTAATCAAGGGGGGACTCGGGAGTTTTCTCTTGCGTGATAAGAAACTGCGGAAACGACTCCACAAGTATCATCTTTTTTGTCCTTTTTCAAAGTTAAATATTACACAGCATAGTACACACAATGAAAAACAATACCCGTCGATAACTGAAGAAAGTTGTATGGTTTACTCAAATAAGGCAGATAAAAAATATTTGGAATTTATCAGTTTTTAGCGAACGATGATGATTATGATGAACGATGATGTGAACGCTAAAAAAAGTAAAGTTCACTGACTTATCTTAGAAAATGCCTATTCAGTTTTGAAAACACTTAGATTGTAATTATTTAATATTTATCTCATTTATTGTCTCCAACAACCAGCGAAATCAGTTTAAAGTTTTATAATTTTAATGTTGAGTTAGATGTCTATTTGTTGCTACTTTAATGACGATAATGATTTTGATGTGGTGGAGCCACGCTGCAGCCACTTTACCTATAACTGCAACACGAACGTGTCTGCTCGACCAGGGTAGGACCACGCTCTCGCAGAATATCCGTGTGAAACAGCAACTAGTCCTGTGTTTTGTAAGGTGAGTGTGGAGAACCACAGACTCTTTGTAACGAGGCATTCTAATCTTATAACGCATCTGCACTTAGAACTTTAATTAAAGATAAATATAGCAAAAAGATTCTCCAGTTCTCTACACTCACCTACGAAACAGCAGCATTAAGGTACTATTTCACGTTGGTATACTGTAAGAGCATTGCCCCTTCCTAGGTCTAGCCGATCCATTCGCGCTACAACCGTAATACAGCTGCAACGTAGCTATGCCATGTTATCACGTTTGCGCTGATGGAATTTGGCGGCTGAAATTAATCCCAACAAATCCTCAGAACACTCCCCGTGGTAAATGCGATAGAAAATGCCAATGGATCGAATCAGTTAGAAAAGACTCGGATAATTCGAAGATCTAAATAAATAAATAAATAAATAAATAAATCTAAGATATAAAATGTTACAAAGTAGCACAGTTAGCAAGCGGTTCATTAACTATCTTCCGACTGAAAGGAGCAATTAAAGATAATGGAATCAAATCAAAAGCTCTCATTACTACAGTTTATCAAATTCTGACTTGTAAGACACGTGTGGGATACAAACAACCCGGATAAGCGTTAGATTTTTGGTAAATTAAGTCAAGTCACACTATGTGATCAATTAACATGTATTCGGTACTTGCATACGTACTAACATAGTCATTAATTATTCATCACAACCTGTCAAATGCGCAAAGTTGAACATAAGCCCTCAAGAACATATATGCCATGGCTGCCACGCTTGGTGGACGGGTTAGCAACCGCAGTTTGTTTATCATTATTGAGTTATATATGGAAAAGACTGCAGTCTTCGTTTTTTCCTATTTCTAAATATAAACTAGGTTGAACTTATAGTTCACGTGATGTTAAGTTGTTACCGCTATCTATAGACACTTGGAATCGGTTTCGGACAAAGAAGACTACAGATGCGTTGTCCTCACTTAGAATAAAGCTGAAATGCCTCTCAGCCTATAATTATACTGGCTCACTTAACCCTTCATACCGGAACGCAACGATAAATTACAATTCTGTGCATGATGTCTACTGCCTCAAGACCGATTTACACTTCGACAAGTACAGTAGCGAGTTTAGTTACAGGGCAGTTGACAGTAAACGGTTAAGTGGACAGTAGCGTTCAAACAATATCTTAAAGCGAGTTTAGTTAAGGGCATTAGTCCATAGAGTTCGTTGGAATATAACGTTTCAAGACCACAAAATTTTTCTGGTTTTCGGTTAAGATAGTTCTAAGATTACTTCCAGAATTAAATGATCCAGTCAGAGTAGTATTAATGGTTGTTGTTAAAGAAGTTTTTAAGAATTTTCTTGAGTGCAGCATCTCGAGCAGATTTAATTTTACAATTTGAACGTCTACTACTATATAAACATTCGTTTTCTTCACAAATTCATACGTAATATCTTTCATCCATTTTATTATTAAAACTCAATATAAATCGTGTAAATATTCAATAAACAGTATCGTACAAACTTTGTGGCGAGTTTAATTATAAAAGTGTAATTGTACGTTTTGGCGCCCAAACGTTGCGTCCTGTCAACTTATGCACTGAACTAAATTCACGCGTTTACACGAACAGCGAGTTTAGTTGCGGGTGGCGCGAGACGCGCGGGTGGGCAGCACTTCGCACTTAACTCGCCGAAAAATAGCTCGCCCGGCTATCCCGTTCAACTTAATCGTTAACTTGCTACTTAACTCGCTTATTGCCGTTCAAACGAGGTTCAAACTTAACTCGCCAGGTTCGCAAGTTAACTCGCTACTGTACTTGTTGAAGTGTAAATCGGTCTTCACCATCAGTCAGACGCAAGCGACAGTAAACTGTTTCTTGTTACTTTACTTGTTATTTAATATTTATGTTAAGATAATTTGGCACGTATCGTGAGATATTTTGCCATCCTGCAACCTTACCCTATAGCTTGAGGACGTGTTTACAATAATTCAGAAGGAACGGAATCATTTAGTAGTAGTAGTCCTAATGCCTGCTACACACGTAACGATATATCGAGCGACAATCTGTGCAAACCAATTTGCAAAGATTTATCGATCGTGTGTATGACAAATCGTTACATAATAACGTTTATCGGCGGCAGTTGCAATTTCTATTAGATAAATCGTCGTCGATTGCATTCGCATAATGTTGTCGTCTTAAGTGTATAGCTGCCGTTCAGGTCCGCAGTTCGTCAAGGAACTTTCTTTGAAAGAATAAAGAGGTAGACACACAAACTGCTGCAACTGTTTATAGGAAATTGAATTTGGAAGACAAAATCAAAGGAGTACCATAATCCCAACAAAAAAATGCCGCCTACAAAACACAAATACTTTTTTTAACTTTAAATACATAATCAGGCCCAATAATGCACAGCAAGATTAGGCTGCTACTTTACGCTAGTATTCTGTGAGAGCGTAGTCCATCCTCGTAGTACTGCAAACATAATATAGCTTCAGCATGGTTCTACCACGTAATAAACCTCAAATATATCGTATTAATAAATTATAAACATACGGGAAGAATTTAGGTAAATTAGATAAACACTAGATAGCAATAAAATACGGTCGCCTGATATCTATAGACGGTTATCATATCAATCAGGTAACAATATACGGACGTTCCACAGCTACGAATATTTATATATAGATATCTGATAAGCACTTGGGCACTTAATATCTAAACGAAAAAATTATTTATATTAAAATCATCTGTTAGTATATACTTTCTGCATCACTAATAAGTAATTCTTTTTTTTTCTAACCTACCTCTGATCGGACATGCTCTCCTGTTTCCATACACGTATCTCACTCAGTCCATCTAATTGTATTCATTGAAGAACAGGTCATCTCATAAGCGTTTCCTAGGTCTCTCTCTTCCGCAACTGTAATTGTCAGGAGTCTTCTATGTAATTGACGATATCTTGCCCACCTTTTCCGTGTAAAAGTAATACTGACTCATAATGTGACATAATATAAACTCTATAAAATCTACCAAATCGGACCCCCGACATATGGGCGCTTGATAACTACGTAACTAAATATGAGCGTCCGATAACTATATACTGACGCTAATAACTATGGATAGACGTCCGATAACAATAATATATGAACGTCAAATAGTAATATACATGAGTATAGAAACTTTTTACGCTTTTAAGATTTTGGATAACATTCCTAATAAAAATTCGAACATTACTTACAAGCATTTTTCTACATACATTGTTAAATATGTGTTACTAAGGACCCTTCCCAAGTGTTTGTGCACAACATTAAACGATTTACATTTTAAAACAGAAAATGGTTTAATTTAATACGATTTTTCTGCGGGGCTTGACATTGTTTGACAAATAAAACAATGAATAACGAATATCACGCAATATTCATAATCCTTTCATTCTAAATTGTTTGAATCGTGATGCTTAGGGGCTTAGCTTAGAAATTTATTTGTATGAAACTACTGTTCATACAACTTAATTACGGTACGGTAGTCACTAAAAGCAGATACAAACCATATAAAAGCTAGCAAGTTCGCATTAATAAATCGACGCAATAGATAAATCATGTTCGATACATGCAAGAAGCCCAGAGTACATCATCGAATATCGGAGGTCATAAATGCTTGGGCACAACAGTAAGAACAATGTTGCTGAAATTGTTTTTGTAGAAAAGTGAAATACCTCACTGATTAAGAATTTAAAAAAAACCTAAAGAATATTAGCAGAGAGATGATAAAAATGTTATACGAATACGGGGAAGTCGAAACGTTCATACGTTGTGTGTCTGTTTGTCTGTTTGTTCCGGCTCAATGTCCGAAATGGCTAGACCGAATTTAAACAAAAGAAAAAGAATTAGGGTTCCGCAAGAAGAAAAATTAAAACCCATAAAATCCGATCGTTATCAATTTTGATGTAGGTGAAGTCGCGGGGAACAGCCAGTTATGACATAAATATTTTTTATCTATCTGCCTGGGCTAACGTCTGGTATTGCTGAACCTCTTGTTAACTATGCGTAACAAAGAGAAAGATAGAAACAGAGAGAGAGAGAGATTGAGAGAGAGAAAGGTCTAGAACAATGCCAAGAATGAAGAATGCAAGAATGAAAATTAAAACCCATAAAATCCAATCGTTATTAATTTTGATGCAGGTGAATTCGCGGGTAACAGCTAGTTACGGCATGAAGTACGGCGTATAGTGATCTAGGCTCAATTTATTTAAAAACGATGGAGCGTTTTTCTCAATTTAGTTATAATACACATGATAGATGATTCATACACATGCCTTGAGCTGGTTGTGATGGTTGTGATTCCTGTCTTGAGCTCTGTAGACACCAGACGTGTCGGTTCACTCCCGTTACTCTAGTCTACTGAAAAAGTTAGAAATGAAAATGTTTTATTAACAGAAAAAAATACACTATAGGTAATATCTGTTGGTTTCCTCACTAGGCAGGCCTGTATCGAGGAAACTTGAGACCAAAGTTCACTAGACACTACGAGTATTTTGTGCATCTTATCAGGCAGATTGTATTTACATAATATATACTACACAAAACAGCAATAAAATAACTTCTTATGCTTAAAATCTAAAAACATTAAAACTAAAGAAACCTTAAACAACGAAAATTTCACAAATACCGTCAATTAGCGAAAATCAGATTTTAAAAATTCTTCTGTTTCCTCATATGATACGAATATACTATACGAAGATACTATATTTACTGCTTGAATGAGGTAGTAGCAGCTAGTAGCAAACCGTAGGGTATACAAACTATCCATACCTTCTGTCACGTTTTGACGACTTTTCAAAAGACTAATTCATACGATTAAAACTACTTTTACGGATTTTATCGCGTTTATTTTTACTTTTTATTTTTAATTCCCGACGTTTCGGGCGCTTTCCAGCACCCATGGTCACGGGGGACTGAGATGACTGATGTCCCGATGTCTTTGTTAAACCCAGAATACCTTCAGCTTTTTTAATTATTGTTTATGGTCTATGGTATGGTATTAAAAAAAGCTGAAGGTACTCCGGGTTTAACAATGACATCGGGACGTCAGTCATCTCAGTCCCCCGTGACCATGGGTGCTGGAAAGCGCCCGAAACGTCGGGAATTAAAAATTAAAAATAAAAAGTAAAAATAAACGCGATAAAATCCGTAAAAGTAGTTTTAATCATGTGTAGTGTTCGCGTAAATATAAGAAATCATTAGACTAATTTATAGTAAATTCGTAAAACACTGTAATATTATAAATAAAAAATACGCATCTGCGAAATTAATTATATTGAAATTGTCAATTTCAATATAATTAATTTATATTGAAATCCAATCAATCCATAGATCCTCCAGGTCCGTGAAGTGCACAGAATGCACAACCAGACCGACAATAATCGTTTTCTTGACCTCTGTCTTATCATTCTGGACCTGGTTACGGAAGACAGTGAGATATTCAATGTCCGACGTATCTGCAACCTAACCGGGATCGCAATAGAACCCCGAAATAGGGGTATCGTTGGCCAGTGCCATCGATGCTAACTCTACGGCCACTAAGCCAGAAATTGTTGCGCCAGACCCAGGTGTGGTAGGAGTCATCGTGATGTAAGTATTGAGGCGGAATTATTTAAATTCACCTAAATTCACCTTTTTACAGCCCTTTCAGGCCGCGGGCCGGAGACCTATGATACTGTAAAAGCCAAAAGCCTAGCAGCATTAACATCATCAGAAACCAGATTCTCAATTTATTTAACCCCTCAATCCTCTTGTTCTCAGTTTTGGTTTGCAATTTTACTCAAAAGAGCTTATTAACATATGTATTTATATTTTATCTATTATAAAGGAGATGGCCACAAATTGTATGAACCTGTGCCCCGACTGTACAGAGATTAAATCTATGTCATTTGAAAGTAGATCTTCTATACGATATAAAGAATTATAAAAGTATAATAGCTACGCAGTAGTGGACAAAAGTTATGAAAATTAAAAAAAGTTGATTTTGGCAGTCGGTTTTTATCATTATTACACGTTTTAGATATTAATAAAGTTCCAATTCATGAGTGTTATGTAGGTTAATGTATATGCATGATGATTAGGATGTATCCTAACCGGTTTAGCTTAAAAAAAACTAGGACAGCAGTTTTTTTTTTCAGTCTTTGAAATAATTATTTGCAACTACTTTTTGTAACATAAATATTATTGATAGAAGTATATATTATCGAAGTATAGTAGACAGAAAATAATTAAACATACGTATTACACCGTTTATAATTAGTGGATCACTCGCGTGGTATTTTACTTTTATTTTAATAAATAAAAGTAAAATACGATAAAACACAAATACGAAGGAAAAGCGTACATATATCATATACAAAAAAAAAATGCGCGTAGGTCTGCGGGTAGGAATAGCATGTATCTTATAAGAAATTTCATTGTTGGTTAAACTATCGCCATCTAGTCATTGCTTTATGAAACACTTAATACTTTTACATTTAAAGCTGCTCTGGAATCTTGCATTTTAAGCTACTTTATGTAAATCAATCGAGATAGTGTGGCCGCCACATAAAATTAAGCAATATTAATAATAATTCTAATGATAGGTATAAAGGAAATACTAAAAAGGAAATCGTGTTCTACTAAGCAAGTTATTGTTATTGTTATTTTTGAACTACATTAAAAATATCTTCATCATCATAACAGCCCTTCACAAGTCTACTGCTGAACATAGGCCTACCCAAGGTATGCCACAAAGCATGGTCCTGAGCCGCCTGCATAAATCAACTTCCAGCATGTCTTACCAGGTCGTCACTCCATTTAGTGGGGGATTGCCCTACACTTTGCCTACCGGTACGAGGCTGCTACTCGGGAACCTTTTTCCCCCATCGGTTGTCGGTTCTTCGAGATATATGGCCGGCACATTGCCACTTCAGCTGACTAATCCGTTGTTCTATGTCGTTCACTCCGGTTCTACTGCGGATATCCTCATTTCTAAGCTTATCACGCAGAGAAACCCTGAGCATAGCCCTCTCCGTGGCTCGCTGAGTGACTTTGAGCGTCCTCATACGGTCAGCACTGAAGGACCACGTCTCAGTTCCGTAGGTCGTCACCGGCAAAACGCACTGGTTGTACAGTCTCGTTTTTAGGCTTTGAGGTATAACAAACGAGAGGACATGTCGTAATTTCCCGAACGCTGCCCAGCCGAGTTGAATCCGTCATGTGACCTCTCGGCCGAAGTTGGAATTGCCTAGTGAGACTACTCGTATTTGTCCTAGGTGAGCATACTCGTCAACTACTTCGAGCTTAGTGCTCCCAAACAACTACCGGCATAGGTGTGACATGAACGTTACACATGATCTTCGCTTTGTCCATGTTCATCTTAAGACCTATCCGTTGGGAGGCATTATTGAGGCTATTGAGCATAGTGCTTAGGTCCTGCAGCGATTCTGCCATAAGGACTATATCGTCGGCAAGTCAAAGGTGAGAGATGTACTTGCCATTGATGTTAATACTGTATCCTTTCCAGCCCCATGGTCACGGGGGACTGAGATGACTGACGTCCCGATGTCTTTGTTAAACCCGGAGTACCTTCAGCTTTTTTAATTATTGTTTATGGTCTATGGTATGGTATTAAAAAAAGCTGAAGGTACTCCGGGTTTAACAATGACATCGGGACGTCAGTCATCTCAGTCCCCCGTGACCATGGGTGCTGGAAAGCGCCCGAAACGTCGGGAATTAAAAATTAAAAATAAAAAGTAAAAATAAACGCGATAAAATCCGTAAAAGTAGTTTTAATCATGTGTAGTGTTCGCGTAAATATAAGAAATCATTAGACTAATTTATAGTAAATTCGTAAAACACTGTAATATTATAAATAAAAAATACGCATCTGCGAAATTAATTATATTGAAATTGTCAATTTCAATATAATTAATTTATATTGAAATCCAATCAATCCATAGATCCTCCAGGTCCGTGAAGTGCACAGAATGCACAACCAGACCGACAATAATCGTTTTCTTGACCTCTGTCTTATCATTCTGGACCTGGTTACGGAAGACAGTGAGATATTCAATGTCCGACGTATCTGCAACCTAACCGGGATCGCAATAGAACCCCGAAATAGGGGTATCGTTGGCCAGTGCCATCGATGCTAACTCTACGGCCACTAAGCCAGAAATTGTTGCGCCAGACCCAGGTGTGGTAGGAGTCATCGTGATGTAAGTATTGAGGCGGAATTATTTAAATTCACCTAAATTCACCTTTTTACAGCCCTTTCAGGCCGCGGGCCGGAGACCTATGATACTGTAAAAGCCAAAAGCCTAGCAGCATTAACATCATCAGAAACCAGATTCTCAATTTATTTAACCCCTCAATCCTCTTGTTCTCAGTTTTGGTTTGCAATTTTACTCAAAAGAGCTTATTAACATATGTATTTATATTTTGTCTATTATAAAGGAGATGGCCACAAATTGTATGAACCTGTGCCCCGACTGTACAGAGATTAAATCTATGTCATTTGAAAGTAGATCTTCTATACGATATAAAGAATTATAAAAGTATAATAGCTACGCAGTAGTGGACAAAAGTTATGAAAATTAAAAAAAGTTGATTTTGGCAGTCGGTTTTTATCATTATTACACGTTTTAGATATTAATAAAGTTCCAATTCATGAGTGTTATGTAGGTTAATGTATATGCATGATGATTAGGATGTATCCTAACCGGTTTAGCTTAAAAAAAACTAGGACAGCAGTTTTTTTTTTTTCAGTCTTTGAAATAATTATTTGCAACTACTTTTTGTAACATAAATATTATTGATAGAAGTATATATTATCGAAGTATAGTAGACAGAAAATAATTAAACATACGTATTACACCGTTTATAATTAGTGGATCACTCGCGTGGTATTTTACTTTTATTTTAATAAATAAAAGTAAAATACGATAAAACACAAATACGAAGGAAAAGCGTACATATATCATATACAAAAAAAAATGCGCGTAGGTCTGCGGGTAGGAATAGCATGTATCTTATAAGAAATTTCATTGTTGGTTAAACTATCGCCATCTAGTCATTGCTTTATGAAACACTTAATACTTTTACATTTAAAGCTGCTCTGGAATCTTGCATTTTAAGCTACTTTATGTAAATCAATCGAGATAGTGTGGCCGCCACATAAAATTAAGCAATATTAATAATAATTCTAATGATAGGTATAAAGGAAATACTAAAAAGGAAATCGTGTTCTACTAAGCAAGTTATTGTTATTGTTATTTTTGAACTACATTAAAAATATCTTCATCATCATAACAGCCCTTCACAAGTCTACTGCTGAACATAGGCCTACCCAAGGTATGCCACAAAGTATGGTCCTGAGCCGCCTGCATAAATCAACTTCCAGCATGTCTTACCAGGTCGTCACTCCATTTAGTGGGGGATTGCCCTACACTTTGCCTACCGGCACGAGGCTGCTACTCGGGAACCTTTTTCCCCTATCGGTTGTCGGTTCTTCGAGATATATGGCCGGCACATTGCCACTTCAGCTGACTAATCCGTTGTTCTATGTCGTTCACTCCGGTTCTACTGCGGATATCCTCATTTCTAAGCTTATCACGCAGAGAAACCCTGAGCATAGCCCTCTCCGTGGCTCGCTGAGTGACTTTGAGCGTCCTCATACGGTCAGCACTGAAGGACCACGTCTCAGTTCCGTAGGTCGTCACCGGCAAAACGCACTGGTTGTACAGTCTCGTTTTTAGGCTTTGAGGTATAACAAACGAGAGGACATGTCGTAATTTCCCGAACGCTGCCCAGCCGAGTTGAATCCGTCATGTGACCTCTCGGCCGAAGTTGGAATTGCCTAGTGAGACTACTCGTATTTGTCCTAGGTGAGCATACTCGTCAACTACTTCGAGCTTAGTGCTCCCAAACAACTACCGGCATAGGTGTGACATGAACGTTACACATGATCTTCGCTTTGTCCATGTTCATCTTAAGACCTATCCGTTGGGAGGCATTATTGAGGCTATTGAGCATAGTGCTTAGGTCCTGCAGCGATTCTGCCATAAGGACTATATCGTCGGCAAGTCAAAGGTGAGAGATGTACTTGCCATTGATGTTAATACTGTATCCTTTCCAGCCCAGCTTGAAAACGTCTTCCAATGCATCGATGAGGAATAAACATATCGGTATTACTTAATTAATTAATTTTGTCTTAAAAAAAATCCCTTCACAGTTCTAAAGTCAAGTTAGTTTATATACTATACATACATGAGGTTTATATTACAAGGAGTAATAGTAAAAAATAGAACTTTAAAATTTGTTTCATTAGGCAACACTGAATCAAATAGAAAAATTATTTAAGAAATTAACTAAACACCGGATTCTGCATGTGCCTATTTCTTGTTATTTCGTATTTTTGAGTGTTAAATCGTAATTGTTTTTGTATAGCACAAAACATAGGGCTGAAGAATGTGCTTTAAGATAGAAGGTGGATTTTGTAATTGGTGCAGTGACAAATAAAATAAAATACTTGTACGAGCAAGTACATGATATTTCAACAGTTTAGAAAATAATGCTGATATCGCGCCTGCGCGCGCGACACGTTCACTATAATTACATTTTTTATTCATAAGTATTTTCAGTACAATAAACGCTCTCTACGGAAACGGACACAGTTTTAATTACCACATCCCGTAACGTAGAAGATACTACCTACATTAATATACTACATATCATTATATGTAGAGGGTCACAATTCACAAAATACCCCCTACATTTTGGTCCTTCGAGCTTTCGACGTGAACTAAGACTTCCATATTACGTCTACAATAGTTCAACAGTAAAGTGTATTTGAAAAAAAAAAAAAAAAGAGTAATTCGTGATTCTATCTGTAGTGTCACTTTGGTTGCTGGCCTCCCACAAGCGGGTCTCACCAGCTTGATTGAGGTGCATACTACGGTAAGAGTCGCAGTCACACGTATCTGAAACCAACTATTTACAACATCGTTCTTAAACCATGGAGAACCTACTTCAACAACAGAGAACAATCATTGAATCTATCCTTAAAATTGAGGCTAACTTCAAAAAGGATTCTGATTCACGTAAGTCAGGAACATACATACAGAAAAGGTTGGATGCTTTGAATGCTCAATGGGAGGTGTTCAACATGAATCATGGTGTTCTAAAAAAAACAGACAGTGACTTGGATGACGACTATTTCATCAATGATACCTACACCACCACAAAGAAGCGGTACGAAGCGATTCGTGACATGCTGGCGAACTACGAGGTGAAAACTGCGGAAACTGGAGTACCATCAAGGTCTGATGAGTTCATTAGCCAACAACGCACTAATTTCCGGGCGCTCTCTAGGGTGATTAAAAACATCAACACCAAAGAGTTGACAGAAAAGTGGGAAATTTGTGACAAACTGAATTCGCTGCAGTCTCGCTGGAAACTGATCGACGAACTCCACTGGCAAATCGATAACCTGACTTCTGGCGGTGATGTAGGCTACGAAGAAGAGTTTTCTGCATACGAAACCTTGTACGAAACTACAAAAAGGGATTTGAATTGTAAGCTTAACTCAGTATCTCAACAGCATCAGCAAGTGCCTACAATTGAGATTCCTTCTTTTTCTGGTAATTATACCCAGTGGCCTACATTCATGGACCTCTACTGTGAAGCCATCCACAACAATGTCATGTTGACAAAAACGCAAAAGATGCAGCACCTCAAGGGCAAACTTAAAGGCGAGGCGGAGCGCATCGTACAGCATCTTACAGTATCAGCTGATAATTACGACACCTGTTGGGATATACTCACCCATAGGTACAACAACCGACAACTTTTGTTTACAAAACATATACAAACCCTTATGGGACAAATGGCGTTGCAAACACAGAATGCATACGAGCTGAAGAAGCTACATGACACAAGTGTCGAAACCATACATGCTATTCACAATCTGGGCATCGACACAACGACTTGGGATCCGATCCTGGTGCACATTCTCACTGGCAAATTGGACTCCGACACGTATGCAGCCTACATGGAGATCAGAAAGGCTCCGAGAGAGCTACCTTCCTTGGATGAGCTGATAAACTTCTTGGAAAACAAGTTTACTGCGCTTGAACCTGTTCAAAAGAAGAGACAGACACCTAACAAGTCAAACAATTCGACCAACAAGGAGGCAACAGCTCAATTTAAGAAGGACTTTAACAACACCAACAGGCGTAGTTTTCTTCGAGCATATCATACAAGCACAGACAAAAATTGCCCGCTGTGTAAAAACAATCATATTTTACTCTACTGCAAGTCGTTTCAAGACATGTCACCGGAAGACAAAATGAGGTCAATTTCGCAACTACATATTTGTCGCAATTGCCTGTACTTACACAACGACAATAAATGCAACTCCAACAAAAGATGCCGCGTGTGCAAAGAAGCACACCACACAACATTGCACGATATTTACCGCAAAATTGAAATCGCGGTCTCAAATAACGTTATACCTAGCAACAAGCCACATACGTCACAGCAAAAGGCAAACCACGTGTCTGGAAATTATAACGAAGTCCTACTAGCGACCGTTCAATTAAAGGTGATGGCAGCTGATGGATCGACTGTTCAATTGCGATGCCTTCTCGACCAAGGATCACAGATAAATCTAATAACTGAAGATGCTGCGCAACGGCTGGGACTGCAAAGGCAAAATCGAAACGCCACAGTCTCAGGCATAGGGACGTCAGCACATCATAGCAACGGAACCGTACGGTTAGACTGTGAGTCTTTGTACGGAGGCCATTCATTTACAATCGAAGCCATGGTAATGGCCAACATGCTCAGCAACCTGCCTAATTACACCTTCGAAAAACAAGACTGGCCACATATTCAGAACATACAACTGGCGGATCCCGACTTCAACATCTCGAGACCAGTGGACGTTCTGTTAGACGCTGGAGTGTATGCTGACATAGTAATGAGTGGTATGCTACGAGGACCCTCACACGCACCCATGGCTCAACAGACAAAAGTGGGCTGGGTACTGCTGGGCAATATCAAAACCTTCAACTGCCACGTGCTCATTAATCTTGACGATGTATCTCGATTTTGGGAGATGGAGGAGATAACCGAAACCAATCACAATCTAACATCAGAGGAAGAATACTGTGAATCTATTTATTCAACCACAACAACAAGAAAAGAAGACGGACGATATGCAGTCAGACTTCCAATGAAAATAAACTACGAACAAACCTTGGGCACTTCTAAGCCACAGGCAATCGCACAATTTCGGCAGTTAGAAAAACGATTGGCCAAACAGGAAACATTTTCTACGTCATACAAGAAGTTTATTGACGAATATCTACAACTCGGCCACATGAAGCTATGCACTGAACACCATAAACCAAGCTACTTCTTACCTCATCACGGCGTACAAAAGCTGGACTCAACAACTACAAAATTGCGCGTAGTCTTTAATGCCTCTGCCAAGACAAGTACAGGACAAAGCTTGAACGATCTCATGGAGTGCGGGCCTAACCTCCAACAAGACCTACAATCTATGATTCTACGTTGGCGAGCCTTTCAATACGTCTACACTGCAGACATTGAGAAGTTTTACCGTCAAGTACTGATACACGATGAAGATCAACACCTGCAAAAAATTGTATGGCGTGACTCTGCTACAGATCTCATCAAAGAATACCAACTGTGCACTGTAACATATGGTACCAAAGTTGTACCATTTTTGGCAATGCGCACCATAATACAACTCGTAATGGACGATGGACACCGCTATCCTCTCGCGGCAGAGATCCTTACTCACCAGCTGTATGTGGATGACCTACTTGGTGGCAGCAACGACATGTTAGAAGCACAAGACGCTCAAAACCAATTGATTGACCTGTTAAAAGGCGGTGGGTTCAATCTTCGCAAATGGGCTAGTAACCACCCCAGATTGCTTCAACCTTTACCTGAACATCTCATAAGCCAGAATATGTTTGACTTCAAGGACGCAGAGAGTAACAAAACACTCGGCTTAACCTGGAATCCGCACACTGATCAGTTTACATTCAAGGCGCCACTTAGTAACACACGTGACGTCACAACGAAGCGGACATTGCTCTCTGATCTATCAAAATTATATGACCCACTTGGTTGGCTGTCTCCGGTAACAATGAAGGCAAAACTCATATTTCAACAAGCTTGGCTTGCTTCAACAAATTGGGATGAACCTCTTCCGGAAGACATACAACAAGAGTGGACAACCTTTCAACAAGAATTGCCCACTATCAATACCATCGCTTTACAACGCTGGATTGGTAACACTAAACAACCCATCGAGTTACACGGATTCAGTGACGCCTCCGAGAAAGCCTACGGCTGCGTTATCTACTGTAAATCTATTAGTGAAGAAGGGCAACAATTTATCACGCTGGTGGCGGGAAAAACTAAGCTCGCACCATTAAGAAAACCCCCGTCTTTACCACGGCTTGAACTAAGCGGTGCCCTACTACTGTCTCGACTTATGAAAAAGGTCATAGAGTCAATAAACTCACAGATTGTAACAATACATGGTTGGACAGATTCTATGATCGTGATGGGTTGGTTACAAGGGGGGCCTTCAAGATGGACTACATTTGTGGCTAATCGCGTAACACAGATCACTGTCATCATGCCATCGGGATGCTGGAGGCACGTCAAGTCTGAATATAACCCAGCAGATTGTGCCAGCAGAGGCCTAACTCCACTACAACTGGCGAATCATCATTTATGGTGGGGACCTATTTGGCTAAAGGACAACGATCTCCCACTTCAAGACCAATTCCACACAACTGTTGAAGAGAAAAAGGTCAAACAAGTTTGCGTGTCACAAAGGTCGATGCCATTAATCGGAGAACTTTTAAACAAACACAGCTGTATGGCACGCGTAACTCGAATCCTAAGTTGGATACTTCGGTTCATAAACAATGCACGTGACGTCAACAATGCCATGCGGTCATCGTACTTAGCAACGAGTGACCTGCAGAACGCACATAATGCAATTATCAAGGCTATACAAACTAATCATTTCGCCGACGACATTGCACAACTCAATAAACATCATAAAGTGCGAATAACAAGCAGTATTTTAAACTTAAATCCATTCCTGGACAAACACGAAATCTTACGTGTAGGAGGACGTCTGGAAAATGCCAACTTAAGTCAAGAACAAAAACATCCAATTATCGTACCTTACAATGACAGGTTAACGGAGTTACTGATCGACCAAGCGCACCAGAGGACCCTGCATGGTGGAGCCAGACTAACTCTATCATATCTACGCAACAGATATTGGATTATCAGCGGTTTGAGAGCAGTGAAAAAACGACTTATACGGTGCATCACGTGTCATCGCTTCAAAACTATCAACAACAACCAACTTATGGGTGATTTACCTCCTCCACGCGTCACACCATCAAGGCCTTTCACACACACCGGTGTAGATTTCACTGGGCATGTGGAGGTAAAGGCTAACAAGGGCAGAGGAATAAAGACAATGAAGGCCTACGTAGCTGTATTTGTGTGTCTGTGCACAAAAGCTCTTCACCTCGAACTTGTCTCCGATCTCAGCACAGTGGCTTTTCTGAACGCCTTGAAACGAATGTGTGCCCGCCGAGGAAAGCCTCGTCACATCTACAGCGACAACGGCACCAACTTCGTGGGCGCAGCAAGAGCATTGGAAAAACAACGAAAGGAGGCATTACAATGCTACATAAACAATGACGTCATAACTAACATATCAGAGTGGGGCATTGAATGGCATTTTAACGCTCCTTCCTGGCCTACTGCTGGTGGACTCTACGAAGCTGCAGTAAAAAGCCTGAAACATCACCTCAAACGAGTACTTGGGGATCAAAAACCTACGTTCGAGGAATTTTCTACACTGTTGGCGCAGATTGAAGGATGTCTCAACTCTCGCCCCTTGGTGGCGTTGTCAGAGAATATCGAAGACCTTGACTGCTTGACACCAGCTCACTTCCTAATCGGCGAGCCTTCTCTAGAATCACCACTATCCGCTGAGGGTAATGACATGACCTTCTCTACAAGATGGCAACTTACGGAGAAAATGTACAAGGACTTCTGGAGAAGGTGGTCTACTGACTATCTTCAAACTCTACAAACTCGAAGCAAATGGCACTTCCCTACTAAAAACTTAGAAGTTGGGGACGTCGTTATCGTCAGAGAAGACAACATTCCTCCTGCCAAATGGATCCTGGGACGGGTGTTGGAGACTCACCCAGGTGCGGACGGCCGGGTACGAGTCGTCACACTGAAAACTAAAACAAGTAATATGAAGCGACCGATTACAAAATTGTCACGCCTTCCGTTGGATCCGTCATCTTATACAACTGCATCTTCTGACGTTGACACTACGAAGCCTGCAATAAATACGCAAAGAAAACGAAGAAACAACAACGGCAAAAAACACTTCAACAACCTTTTTTGTACGTTACTACTTATATTTTCGATGTGTGTTGGACCTACTACGCAACAAATGATCAACATAACAAGGCTTAGCAGTTCAAGAGTCGTTTATTTTGACAAGGTGTCTGATGTGCAGATTATTCAAGATACGTGGAAAATGGTTGTATACTACAACATGACGACATATTGGCGGAGTTTGGACAACATACAAAACTATGTCAACCATTTGAACACATTATGCAAGAATGAAGCAGCCTATCTTACAATTTCATCCCAGTTTCAACACGAACTTAACGAAATTCAACACTATAACGATATCTTACGATCAGAACATGGACCGTCTCGAAGAAGAAGAGGACTAGTGAATGGAATAGGATACCTAGCAAACTCCCTTTTTGGTACTCTGGATGAGAGATTTGCCAATCAGTACGTGAAGGATATCAACATAATCCAGTCAAACGAAAATCATCTATTGAATCTCTACAAAAATCACACATCGATCATCGAAAGTGAATATAATCTTCTAAAAAGAAACGAGGAAGTAATGAACACACAATTTCGTATCATCGACAATCATCTCGCTGAAACGGAAAAACGCATACAACTCAGCCATGACAATGCTATGTACATAACAGCTACCGCTCTGGCCGTGAACTTGATCATTTCAAACATACGACAAATACAACAGCAACTCCTAGACCTAGTAACTGACGTGAAGGACGGGAGAGTTGACACCCATCTCATCAAGCCCAACCAATTTGAAGATCAGCTCAACATCATCTCCGGTCATTTACCAAGCGAGTTATCGCTACCCTGTGTGAACACACGCCATTGCACGCGAAGCCTATACAAGCTGGCGCGAGTGCACGTGCGCTTAACAAGTGCATACATAATATTCGAAGTGAAGCTACCGCTAATAAACAACGAACAATATGAACTTAACCACATCATTCCTATTCCGCAAATAACTGGACACACAGAGAAAACTATAGTACTCACATCTGAATACCTTGCTGTAAACCTAAAAGGGGACATGATAATACCCTTAGAAAACCGAGATGTATCATCATGCTTAAATCTGCAAGAAAACAAAATGTTATGTGCTATCAATCAACCTATTTACAACATTAAGGTAGCCGATACATTATGTGAAGCGCAAATATTAAACAATGGCGACTCATCAACATGCCGCACAAGAGTATTGGATTGCAACGACAGGTGGGTGCGATTACACAATCGTGGCGCGTGGCTGTTCTCCTGTTGCGAAGACTGCACGATGCGCATTTTCTGCCCAGCTGGAGTGACGTCACAGCACTTACACGGCACGGGGATTATGTTACTCGGACTTGGGTGTATGCTCAAGGGAGAAAGCTTCATCATTCATGCTCGCAACGACTATCACAGCGAGTTGAAACTAACAGGCAGTGAAGAAAGAATGTACATGCGTGAATCAAGCCTGAACCACATACTGACAGACTTTAATCATACATTTGGACCTGAAGATCATAAAGACGCCTTACAAGAGCTGAAAAACAACATTGATAAGGTCAAGGAACAGCAACAAACACTGAGTGTACAATCACTCACACATGACACACACAACTATGTGTTGTACACCGTAGTCGGATTTATTATTGTAGCCTTCATTGCATGGGGGACATTCCGGCTGAAAAGAAGACGTCAAGGCTGCAGCGTGAATCTTCGCGACAAGCCAGACCCCAACAATGTCGAGCAGCCAACCCAAGGACATTCATCGGAGCATGGGGTCTCGGACATCGATAGTGTGGATGCGGTGATCGCTACGGCTGCCCGTAAACTCAATAGGGGTTCATCGCCTTAAACTTTCTTCTTGTTTATAAAATTGGCAAGATGTACGAGCAAGTACATGATATTTCAACAGTTTAGAAAATAATGCTGATATCGCGCCTGCGCGCGCGACACGTTCACTATAATTACATTTTTTATTCATAAGTATTTTCAGTACAATAAACGCTCTCTACGGAAACGGACACAGTTTTAATTACCACATCCCGTAACGTAGAAGATACTACCTACGTTAATATACTACATATCAATTATATGTAGAGGGTCACAATTCACAAAATACCCCCTACAATACTTATAAAATAATATGTTAATTTCAACCCCGTAATTTTTATGATAGTTTGTATAAGTATTATAGTAAGTAACTTTCTACATTATGTGCAGGCAATATGTAATTTTATAACATCTCACGTTTTGGTCTTATTTAATTTTCAAAATATCAACAATACTGAAAATCTTTCTTTTTGCCTAAGTGCTACAATTTATTGAGAATATTTATGGCCATTTCTAAGTAACAAACAGTGTTTTATTGTTATTTAAAAATCGACAAAATACTTAATAAAAATACCAATATGAAAGGATTTGTATATATATATATATATATATCTATAGTTACGTACGAAGGTGGCACTGAAAAATTCGGGAATCAAGGAAGTGACACAACATTACTATTTAAAAATGTATTTATTGCTTTTCGAAGTATTCTCCACGAAATTTGATACATTTTTCCATACGATGGAACCAATCACTGAAGCAACCATTCCATTCGGAAGGAATTCCATTGGGGCCTCCAAAATAGCCGTTTTGTAGGCGTCCATAGCTTCTTCAGGTGATGAAAATCTCTGTCCACGCAATTTATTCTTTATTTTAGGGAAATTATTGAAATCATTAGGGCTTAGGTCGGGGCTATACGGCGGATGGTCTAATAATTCTATGTTTTCTTGCTCTAAAAACTATTAGTTCTGTTTACGGAGTTCAGAAACAACCTGTGGCAAACAAATGCTAGCATACCATTCTGCATTAACCGTTCTTTGTCCCTTAAGAGGAATAGTCGTAACATGGCCGGTTTAGGAGACAAACGTGGCCACCATTTTTTTTGCAACACTCCGTGAACGAACAATTTTTGTTGGCTTTAACTCATTTTCACCCAAACTCGTGACTGGTTTTTTGTTTCGGGTTCGTACGAGTATATCCAGGGTTACCTGATACGATGTTGTGTACAGCATTTGAAGATACTGCGTGGAATCTTTCCAGAGTTCTGACGCACCAAGTAACGCGAGCCGATTTTTGCTCTTCACAGAGCGAATGCGGTATCCATCGGGAAAACAACTTTTTTACACCTAATTGTTCACGCAAAATTATTTGTATTTGACTCATGCCAATGTCTAAAGTTGCCTGAATTTCGCGGTATGTTACATGCCGATCTTCCTTAATCAGCTTACGCACAGCATCAACGTTTTCTTGGGTGACTGCAGTTTTTAGACGACCTTGACGGGGATCATTACGGAGTTTGACACGTCCACGTTGAAATTCAGTAAATCAGCGATAAATTGTGGTTTTGGATGGGGCTTCATCACCAAATGCAGAAATCATCCGGTCAACACACCGCTTTTGTGTTAAACCACTTCGAAAGTCATAATAAATCATCGCTCTTGAATTTTCTCGAGTCAATTCCATTTTCTCAACGATTAAACAAGTTTGACAAAACCTTGTGACAAGACCGAGAATCTTTTTTTATATAAATAAGTGGTATTCGATTTTTAAAACCAAGGAGATTTTAATTAAAAAGATTTTAAAATGACAGGAACAGTGGAAATATACCATTCCCGATACCTTTAGTGCAGCCTAGTATAGTTGAAGTAGTAGTTAATAAACAAGCTTCCAGGTGGCGCTGCCGTCACGGCAAATTTTTACGATAGAGAGATGAGAGATTCTATCTACTTCCCTATATACACTCTTATCTATGAATCAGATCGTAGACAGAGAAACCTATAGACAAGTTGACGCCTTCTTTTGCATTCGCACACGAAAAAGATAGATTTATGCATACGTCTTGCGTAGAAATGAGACAGATCGGTGTGATTGTTTGTCTCTTTCACCGTGCCAGTTTTTTTGTTTAGCAAACTACACTTTGCTAAACAACTTTGACAGTTCGTAGCGATCTAAGGTGCTTACAAGTTGGTGTAAGTGAGAAAAAAAGTGTTTTTGAGCTAATTTTGTTGAATCTTGTTCAGTTCAGTTCTTAGAACAATTAAAACTTTTATCTTAATATGTTTAAAAGTCATAAAGATTATTGTATAACCTAAAACTACGTTATCGTCCTTTCTCACTTGAGGCCACGCTAGTCATTAGTCTATAGGTGTTTCTGTCTACGTATCAGATCAAGTCTGACATTGACACTTTGGCTGTTTTGATGTTTGACGGACGGATTCAGTGTTGCAAGTACTAAAGTAAAATAACCCCACCCTATAATGTTACGCTACAGGTTTAAGCTGTTGCTGTATTAAACAAATAAATAAAATCCTATCCTTTAGTGTATTTTGATTATTTTGATGTATTAATTCATTAATTGAAGGCTTGTTTTTATATATAAGATATCATAACAAAGTATTTTTAGGAGTTTAGCTATAGTTTTTTCCCTACTCTGATCTTTTTAAGTATTATATGGCCACATTAAAGGCTCTATAGATTGACTTCAAATGGAAGAAATCAATTTAAATACTTTTAAACTTGATTATTTTTCAATAGCTGCCGTGAAATGTTAATAGTTACTCAAAATCCTTTTATTCTATGATTTAAAAATAATAGTAGCCTTTTTTTGTACAGCTTGGGGCAGATTTTGGCCATCTTATTTTATCTACAATTTTTTAAGATTTGATGGAAAATTGGTTTTTAATATTTCTTTCTGCTACATTTGCATGTACACACTGCCTGACTGGCCTGTTGGTATAGTGGTTAGTGACCCTGACTGCTATGCCGGAGGTCGTGGGTTCGATTCCCACCCAGGACAAATGTTTGTGTGATGAGCACGATCATTTGTTCTGTGTCTGGGTGTAATTTATTTATAATATTTATGTATTTAGAAATATATAAGTATGTTTATCAGTTGTCACTTCTTCAGTACCCATAACACAAGCTCTGCTTAGCTTGGGACTAGATGGCGTTGTGTGTGATAGTTGTGGAATATTATTATGGGGTATCTATATAGTTTTCTCATCTGGTTGGGTTCTATAAATATATAATTATAAATGAAAATGAAAAGATAAATATACATAAATATCAATAACTTAAAACAAATATAAAAATACATAAATAAATAAAAGCCCAACCAGATGAAGGCCCTCGGCAGGGGAGACCAAACGGCCGAGGGTTAGGGGGAAAGGGAAAGAAACCGGCGGACGATGCGGGCGGTATCGATGAGCACCGCCTTCTGCATTTGAGCCCGGAGCGGTCCGCCACGTAGTCCCAGTCGCCTCAGATGACCCGAGAGGCTGACTGGGATTAGCCCGTTTGCAGAGACGACTACAGGAATAATTTCAGTCGGCAGACCACCCCACATGTCGGTCACCTCGTGAGCTAGGTCCAGATATTTTGTTTGCTTGTCTGTTTCGGCTTTCACGAGGTTCTCGTCATACGGAATGGTAATGTCGACCAAAAATATCCTTGAATGTGCCCGGTCCATCAACACAATATCAGGCTTATTCGCAAGAATAGTCCTGTCTGTGATGATGGCTTGGTCCCAATAGAGCCTGGCGCGATTATTTTCGAGCACGGCTTGCGGCAAGTACTTGTAATACGGCAATTTCCTATTCACGAGACCGTATTTCAGAGCGAGCTCCTGGTGAAGAATTCTGGCTACTAGGTTGTGCCTGTGCAAGTACTCAGAGTTAGAAAGCGCCGAACAACCGGAGATGACATGCCTAAGTGACTCACCGGGATGGCGACAAGCTCGACAGATATCCACGGTGCCATCCTTTAGGATGTATCTCCAATAGTTGTTGGTCTTAATAACTTGATCCTGTATTGCACAGACAAAACCCTCGGTTTCCCCAAAGAGATCACCAAAGTGTAGCCAGTGGAGGGAGGCTACTGTGTCTACGAAAGGCTCATGTAGAGCCTTGTAGAACCTCCCGTGGAGCTCCTTCTCCTTCCACACGGTCTCCCGGTCGGAAATTGTCTGCACTGCCGAGTATTGCCATTGCTCGTTGGCTAAGGATAGAGGGGTAAGTCCTTTATCACAAGAAATGACGTCCTTATAGAATGGATCATCCGATCTCGCCAGGAAGTAACTACGGAGGCTGCACATTTCGCGATTATGCATGGTGAGGGCGCTCAAGAAGCCATGCCCACCATGCTTTCGCGGCAAGTACAGCCTCATTACCGACATTCTCGGATGATGCATCCTGTGGGACGTCATGGTAGTGCGGACTTTTCTATCCAGGGCGTTAAGTTCAGTCTGAGTCTACCTGAGTATGCCAAAGGTATACATGAGGACAGGCATGACCCAGCCGTTATATGCGTGTGTCTTATTCACACCGGACAAAAGGCTGTTAAGCACTTTGGTCAAGCGTGCATGAAATACATCGCAAACTGACTGTTTCATACCAGCCTCATCGATACCGATGTTCTGTGACATACCCAGGTATCGGTATGTTTCAGCCTCGGAAAGGGTCCTTAAGTTGAAGGGCATGGATAAGTCTATGCCCTCAGAGTTAGCAACCCTTCCCCTTTTAACATGGAGGACCGCACACTTATCCGTTCCCAGCTCCATTCCAATAGAATTGCTAAATTCACAAGTGATGTTTAGCAATTCCATAAGATGGGAGCGACTGGAGGCGAATAACTTGAGGTCATCCATATAGAAAAGGTGGGTCACTTTTGTACCTCCTTTCCGAAGCTGAAATCCCCTCCCGGAGCCCTCCAGTAAAGTACTGAGAGGGTTCAGGGAGAGGTAGAACCAGATTGGACTTTATTTTTGGATTTTGGATTGGATTGGTTTTGTTCCGTGACGGGAATAGATGGCTCCAGCTCAGCAAAAAAGCAATGCATCCGAGCCCGATCGCTATCCCCGCAGTTTCTTCCCCTTTCGCCCTATAGTACGCCCGCAATGCGTTTGCGTTCATATCCCTTGTCCAACGCATGCGGCGCACTCCACCAGCGGCGGATGCCGCTTGCCGAGTCCGAGAGGACCCTGCCGACATCAAGCCGTCTGGTGGTGATGATGGATGCGGGGGCTGTTAGGTGATCTTGCAGCTCCTCGCGCTCGGCTGGCGTCTCGCATGCTGCCGCGTCCAGCGTCAGCTCCAGACGCGCCCCGGCGACCCCCAGGCAGCGGCCCTATACGCTTTCTACTCATATCCATCATCCATTTTTGGGCGTCAATTAACGGGAGACGCCCAGGCCCGGCACCGTTTCATTGTATCATTGTACGGCCGTAAGCACAAACGGGCCTTTGCACCCTGAGTACTGCCGAGGCACGGCGCTCACACCTCTTGGCAAGGCGCTGACTGACTGCACCGACGTAGCAGTTTTGTCACTTAACTGTTTCGTCAGCGGGCGATGGGGTTCCCTACGCCTTTATATATATTATTATTATTATTATTATTACATAATATTTTTAAATAAAACTACTACGATAAAATGATACCACTTTTTTATTTTCCCGTTTCATTTCGTATCTACTACTTATATTAATAATAGTAGAGTTGTTCAGAATTATGTGTATGAGGAATTCATAATTTACTATTACAATTAAAATGTCTGTCTCAGGCTTTTATGGCTAAACCGCTGAATATATTTTGATAAAATTGGGATAGTTCAATACAACATGGTTAAATGAATGGAGTGATATGACAGCTAAGTAGGCTGTAAAATTTACTTTAATTTAGTCGGTATTAGACGTTAAACCACCAATTTGGATAAAATGGTGAAATTTGTATAAAATTTTGTATAGGAAATGCTATGCCATCCAACTGATTTTCACGAGATTTGGTATTCAGAGAGCTGGAAAGATTAAAAAGATATATATAAAATTTATTCAAAGTTTGGAGTAGTAGCATTGGTTGAAGCGTTACTAGGCCGTAACAATTCAACCCATCCGTAATCATTAATCGATCGAGTGTGTATGTCTACTATGTATTTTTATGTACGGATCTTCAGGAAAACCACAAAAATGGTTGGAAATGGAAAATAACGAAAAGTAGCAAAAGTAGTAAATGATACATTATTGGTAAGCTAACACAAAGCAAGCGCAAAATTGGATGAATAAGTATGAACATATATCAAAATGGGTCTACCCAACGCTTTGTGGTTAGTGAGGTGTGAGGTGAATATAATTTAGTATGTAGTATTCGAATATAAAAACTTTATTTGCAAAGTTTTTAATGTTATACTATACAGTAGGGTGGAGCGCACTTGTATGGGATATTTTTTTGTGGAATATTGAAGTGGCGAATGTCGCAAAAGGTGCTGTGACACTAACATAACCCTCTCGTATAATATCATTTATACAAAATATAATTAGAAGTACTGCCCCATAGCTCGCAAAGTTTTCCAAATGTGCGAAAAGAAGGTATACATTCTTGACATGCAAAATGTTTTTAAATAAATTGTTTTTCTTAAAAATGCCTTTATTCACATATGAAGAAGTGTCCCTATGATAAAAATTGCAAAAAAGTTACACAGTGTTGCCTATGGCGTCATATTTTTGATCTACCAATTGCGCATTGTTTTACCATATAAGGTCATTGGCCAAGCGTTTCAACGCCCGGAGTCCACAGGGAGAGGCGAGAGTGCGGGACGCGGGTTAATTGTGGCGCATCGTTCTCTGCGTAATTAGTCATTTAGCTAAATTTGACATGAGATAACATAAAAAGTAGTATAATGAGTTTAAGGAGTAATTATTCGCCGCCTATCTTCGGTACTGGTTGTAAATTACCAAAAAATGTGCTGCCAACCTACAGTGATGTGATGAAATATTATAGCTTTGTATCAGTGGCACGATGTGCGGAAAAGGGACGACAAGATTTAGTACAGGCCACTTGTGATATTGTTGCGACCGAAATCGAAAACATCTGGAAACGAGCCTCTTTACCAATAGAGCAACATAAAACAATAGTATCAAAAATAAGATCCTATCATGACAAACATCGCGCTCTTCTGAAATCCTACCAAAAGAGTAAAGACCAAGAAAATTATAAACAGAAACTACAGAAGTTTAAAGAAGACTTTTTTTTTTTTATAGGATAGGGTGACAAACGGGCACACAGTCCACCTGATGGTAAGTGGTTACTGTGGCCCATAGACATCTACATCTATCCTCGATTACGAATCAAAATGCAGATGCGTTGTCACCCGTGAGGACTAAGATGGAATGCCTCGTTTCCAGTAAAAAGGGTCTCCGGTTCTCTACACTCACCATGCGAAATACAGCAGCATTAAGCTACTATTTCACGCTGGTATTCTGTGAGTTTTGCTTGATATTGCATCTTGTAAGTGCAAGTCGTTGTCGAAATGTTCTTGTGAAAAAACTCGTAAAATTCCTAAACAAGAAGACGAGGTTTTGCTCGATCAACGTGGCGAAAGAAGAATGATGATTGGATCTCTAGATAAAAAAGCTACACTTGAGAATATGGCTTTGTCTGATCGCAAGTTAAAAAGAAAACAATTTGAAGAGAACTCTATGTCATTACAAATTCATGAACCTGAGCAGAAAAGAAGGAAAACAAAAACTTCGTCTGTTATTAATGTCACCTCGATTGTGCCCGCAATTAATGTCCCCGGACCTAGTAAATTCCCAGTGGTAGCTATGACATTAGATAGATACGGCATTTCAGACCGTGCTAGTGCTGCCATCGTGTCGGCTACGTTGCAAGATATCGGTCTGGTTACTGAGAGTGACACGTCAAGTGTTATCGACCGTAGCAAAATTCGGAGCGCTCGCGCACAAACGAGAAGTTCAGGGGCTGCAGTTAACGTGCTAGATGGCGATGATTCATTGGTTTGTATATCGTTTGATGGCCGCAAAGATAAAACAATGTTATATAAAGATAATTGCAGAAAAACCGTTGTTGAAAAGCACATAACCCTGGTAAAAGAGCCGAACTCGCAATACATCGGCACATAACACTGGCCACAGCAGATGCACTCACAATTTCAAAAAAACTTTACCTTTATTTGCCGTTGAAGTGTGATTTGAAGCGAATAATAGCAATTGGGTGCGACGGTACGGCAGTCAACACCGGTAACATGGTTGGAATCATTCGTCTTCTAGAAAAGAAACTTCATCGCCCTCTTCAATGGCTCGTGTGTCTATTGCATACCAACGAACTTCCTTTACGACATCTGTTTGAGCATCTTGATGGGAAAACTACAGGACCAAGAAGTTTCACAGGCATCATTGGTAAAGCGTTGAAGGGTTGTGAGAATCTTCCAGTGGTTCAATTTACACCCATCGCATGTAAACTACCTTTAGATGCGATTGGGGATATTTCAAAATCACGTAGTGATCTCAGTACAGATCAGCTTTACTTGTATGAAATATGTGACGCAGTTAGCTGAGGACAATGTGACGTAAGTTTAGCCCAGCGAAACCTCGGAAAGATTGTTCATTCACGGTGGCTGACAACAGCTAACAGGATACTTCGACTATATGTTTCCACTACTGAACCTTCACATAATTTGCGTATCTTAGCAGACTTCGTCATCCGAGTGTATGCTCCGATATGGTTTGAAATTAAAACAAAACCATTTTGCGTGTACGGATCGAAACACCTGCACAAAATGATTACATTATCGATATATCTTCCTGCAAACCTTATGAAAATAGTTGACCCTGTGCTTCAACGCAATGGGTACCTCGACCACAGCGAAAACATTTTGCTTAGTATGCTTGCAGACGATCGCAACCATATCAAAGAATTAGCATTTCGGCGCATTGTTAAAATACGAGAGCAGACTTCGGACTTGGCGCCGATACGAGTGTTTAAATTACCATCATTTAACTTCCCTGCCGCTGAGTATACAGATTTGATTGATTGGAGCTTTGTATCGGAGCCTCCTCTGATCAAACAGATACAAACCAACGTAATTTATCCTCATTCATCTATGGCCTTCTTTGTATGAAGTTCGCTGCAGTTGTCAGTGGACTGCAGTAATGTACCATAAAATAGACTGTAAGTTAATATTTCACTCCAGTTTTACAAAAAAATATTTAGTTCGAAGTGAGTTACAGTCGTCCATCAGGATAACACTTTTTTAATAGAATAAAGTCCCTTTGCATGAAATGCATGTGTAAATACATGTGGAATAATGAATTTCTTTCTATAGAATTAGGACATTCTAAGCATATCATTTTAGAATAATTAAGGAAACAAAACTATACTTACATACTCTGTGATATTCATTGTTTATACTTAACACGTTATAACTTGTTCTAACAACACATGGGTGTTAAGAAAAACATATGTGCTTCAATAAATGTGAACCAGCTAGACAAATTAACAATATCAAAGTCTACTGCACTGAGTGTTAATATTAAGGGTGATAAACGAGCACACAGCTCAGTTCACCTGATGGTAAGCGGATGCTGTGGTCCATAGACATCTATATTTATTCTTGGTTAAGAATCAAAATGCAGATGCGTCGTCACATTTGCGGACTAAGATGGAATGCCTCGTTTCCAGTTAAAAAAAAAGTCTCCGGATATCTACACTCACCATACGAAACAAAACAGCAGCAACAGCTGCAATTTTACGCTAGTATTCTGTGAGAGCGTGGTCCTACCCCGGTCGAGCCGACCCATTGGTGCTACAACCATAATATAGCTGCAGCGTTGCTCCATCAAGTATGAATAATGATGAAGCAGCTAACTTTGGGTGAGCACATTGCATGTTTCTTACAATGCTTTTATTTTGCTTTAGTTTTTGTGTATCATCTGTCTCTAACCCTTACAATAAAATAAATAAATAAAACTATATAAATATTGATCTTTGCTCTTTACGCAGTATACAATTTAATTTGTAAATATAAAAAGAAATATTTTAAGCACGGAGTTCTCAGCGATGTATGTGCGCTGTCAGTTCAAATTCGAATTCAATTTTCATAATCATCACCTGCAGTAACAACATTTGAGCCAAGCTTGATTGTTACATACCGAATACTAAGTCCAAGTATTTAAAGTCGATATTACTTTTAAAATATTTATTAGCAATACAAGTTATTGATTGCACCTGGGAAAATTGTGCCTCGAGATATTCATTATTTCTTTAACATTACTGTCGTTAATAAATACTTATATATTAGTATAGTTATCGAAGTGTTCCATCTTAGTCCTCAGGGGTGACGACGCATTTGCATGTTGATTCTTAATTAAGAATAAATATAGATGGCTATGGACTAAGAATCCATTAAACATCAGGTAGCTCATAAGTGTTAAATTTTATCTATTAAAAATAATTATCAACGGCCCAGTTTTTTTATATAAATATTATGACTGTGAACAGCGTTTTCGTTTGTCATCCTTAACTCTATAAAAATTTTCCCAACTTTTTTCATTATATAAACATAACATAACGCCTGTCACCCAAAGGGGAAGGCAGAGACTACAGACTTCCATTTGGCACGATCCTGACACACCTCTCTCGCCTCCTCAACCTACCTACCATATACTTACGAATACATGCTCGTCGGTTAAGGGTAATCCCAATTTGATCATTTTAAATATATCGCCAATTTGGTTGATAAACTTTCGCCTAGGATGTCCCTTTTTCATTATGTATTCAATAAATTTGTATTCATGAATTGACAACGTCGCCTTACTAACCTCGATACTTTGAAAACTGCTGGTAGTTACGCCTCGGCGTCTGCACACACGAGATGTCAACATGAATTATTCAAGATTAGGGTGATATATTTAATGAAGTGTGAGGAGGAGAAGAAATAACAATTCTATTGGATTAATGCTGTAAAATTTTTGTAGCTAACGTCCGCGTAAAAGATAAAAATAATGTTTCTAAGAATAGTGCAATAAACGTTGACTACGCTGCATTGTTTACAAAGGTACATTAGGTGGTTATCAAAAAAAGAAAAGGCAAACTGGTGAAAAGAGTCCTGTTTTTGCAGGAAAATGTACCCGTGCACCCTACGCTAGTAGCAAGGCGTGCCCTGAACAAACCTGGGTTTAAAGACCTAGCTCCAGCGATTTATACTAATTTTCAAATTTGAACATTTTTGAGTAACGAGGAAATTAAGGCAGCGGTGGACGAGCATTTCGAAGGCTAGATACCAATTTTTTTTTCATTGGTTTGAAAGATATTAATTTTGTATACTTCTCTATCAGCATTATTAATACTCTAGGCTCAAAACTTTTCAGCCACCCTCGTATGATATAGTCTACCGTAACAAAAGAGATTTCGACATAACAATCTAATCGCAAACATTTTTTACACTACCATTTTGGTACACTCGATTGATTTGAAATTATGTATAGTTACAACGGAAAAAAGAAAACAAAATTTGAGTTCACGCCTAGATTTTTTAATATATAGTTATACTCGTAATAAAGAATGCACAAAGCAAATATATACAAGAAATTAAAGATTAATAAAATAAAAACCTAATTCTTCTACTCATATCGAAACAAAATATGATGATTTCTATATTTCTAAAAGTTAATTTACCCCTTGTTAATTCAACCTACGGTCTCGTAATGGACAGAATTGAAAAAAAAATATTCATTTATTTTATTTTGCTAACGTGCGGTTGTGAGCGTGTTTTTGCAATGAAATCGTTTAATAAAATTGTATAGTAAACATAGTACAATACAATACTAATAAGCAATATAAATCGTGTACCAAGAAAATATTAACATAACAAAACTATCATGCTCAAATTTTGATTTTAGGAAAAGGTAAAAGTCGTCGGTAAAGAACTTCATGGAATAAAATAATAAGAGATAGGAAAAAGCAAAACCATTAACAACTTAATTACTCTTTTTTCCACCTTAGGGTTGGAATTTTGTCTCCTAATTTATAATGGACACTTGAAGTGATCATGATGATGATGATGGTTGTGTGGCGGCGCCGTCATCGCGCCGCAAGCGAAACACACCGAAGCCTAAATCATGCTATCACAATTCCGAATCATAAACAGTATATATAGAACATCTCCGAACGATCGCACGCACCTTGCGCCCTCCTTTCTGCCAAGGAGGGTCGCGTTCGTATACGGCTTAGAGATCTCTAGTCAGATCGTTAAGCCAATTCCTAAAAGGCGGTGTTTAGTGGGTAAAAGTCTCCACATAACCACGCAGCCGGCTGCGTGGTATGCTATGAGCATTCACCGCCTCCCTCCCCCGCTTTCCGGAGGGTTGCCCATATTTGCTTCGGGCGCAAAAAAAAAATATCGCACGCAGTGTTGGCCGCTTCCCGGGCAGAACAAATTGACCGGCGGGAGATCTCTCCTGTATCATGGCAGCAACGCCACCTACCGGATTCAAATATAAATTTGAACTACCTAGGCACTTATTTAAACACACACAAAGTTTCCATCAAAATCCGTCAAGCCGTTTTTAAGTTTTAGGGAGAATATTGGACAGCAATCGATTTCAATAACATAAGATTTTCACATAATACCACGTTAGATTACAGCTAAATATAAATACGATATTGCTAAACCATATCACATAAAGTATTTTTTCTTGTCACATACAGAACTTACGAGTGGTTCTGATTTATTTACAGATATGCTTGTGGCGGCGAAATTGATGTAAGGAGAAAGGGAAAGAAAAGTACAAAAACAAACTGTTCGATTTTTTCAGATAACTGTCTTAATATAGGAATTCAAATGACGTGTAAAATTTAAAATAATGTTAATATTTAAATATTATAATCATTGTTGCGTCTTTTTATAGAATAAGGATGACAAACAAACATATAGTCCACGTGATGTTAAGTGGATGCTTTGGCCCATAGATATTTTCGTCTATACTCGATTAGGAATCAAAGGGCAGATGCGTTGCGAGATCACAGCTGTGAACTAAGATGCCTCGTTTCTATTAAAGCGTTATCATCCTTCTCTACACTCATCTTGCAAAACAGCTATATTAAGCTGCCATTTCGTGTTGGTATTCTGTAAGAGCGTGGTCCTTCTTCAATCGAGCCGACCCATTCATGCTACAGTCATAATAAAGCTGTATGGCTATATTTTCATTTTTCTTACCAAAATATCATCATCATTGACTACCTTTCTCAGAATAGTACAATGAACGGTGGCGCCGCATTGTCGACAAAAATGCATTAAGTGGTTGCCAAAAAAAGAACAGGCAAGCTGACGAAAGGAGTCCTGTTTTTGCGCGATAATACGCCCGTACATACTACGCGAGTTGCAAGGCATGCCTTGAACAAAACTGGATTTGAAGAAATCACTCACCATACAGTCCTGACCTAGCTCTAGTGATTTTTACTTATTTTCTTACTTTCTGCTTATTTGGAGAATGAACTCCATGGCCGAATATTTTTGAGTGACGAAGAAATGAAGGTAGCGATAGACAAGCATTTCGAAGGCAAAAGTGGGGCATATTTTTTATTTGATAAAATTAATAACATAGAATAATAAACTTTGTTTACTATTCTATCCGCATTTTTATTAATAATAAACCCTAGGTTCAAAACTTTTCAGCCGCTCCCCTTATGATTGTAGTCTACCGTAAAAAAAATCGATTTTTCAAACTGGTTGGAAACTTTTTTTAATGCGAAATAACACTGATTCATTCATTACGAGATCTCTAAAACTATATACCCGATTTAATTTGAAATTTAATTTTTTTTATATAGAAGAGGGGGCAAACAAGCATGCGGCTCACCTGATGTTAAGTGACTACCGCCGCCCATGATCAACCGCAACACCAAGGGAATTGCAGGTGCGTTGCCGGCCCTTTAGAAAGGAGTAAACTCTTATCTTGAAGGTCTCCAGGTCGTATCGGTCCGGAAAAATCGCTGGTGGTAAACTATTCCACAGTGAGGTTGTACGCGGAAGAAAACTCCTCTTGAAACATAAAATGGTGGACCGCCAAGCATCCAGATGGTGTGGATGGTATCGGAACGTTTGCCGCGTAGTGCGTTCACGAAATTTGGCGGCTGGGATTAATCTGAACAATTCCTCAGAGCACTCTCCATGGAATATGCGAAAGAAAATGCAAAGAGATGCAACATCTCTTCGCAGTGCCAGTGAATCGAGTCGATCGGAAAGCAATCGGTAGTCGACGATTCGAGCCACTCTGCGCTGGATGCGGTCAAGTGGAAGGAGCTGGGGGGAGCCCCAGCCCAGAGATGGGAACAGTATTCCATGTGGGTCCGAACCTGCGTCTTGTAAAGTTGCAGGCGGTGCGCCGGCATGAAATACTGTCCCGCTCTGCTGAGCACGCCAGGCTTTTTAGAGGCCAATTTGGCCTTCTCTTCCAAGTGACCACGAAACTGCACGTCACTCGATATGTCGACGCCGAGGATTCCGATACTGGAGGCAACAAGAGGAGTGCCTTGAAACTGAGGAGATATGACAAAGGGGTTCTTTTTAGCGGTTAACGCGCAAACTTGTGTCTTCTGCGGGTTAAACTGGACTAGATTTATCCGCCCTCAATCCGAGACTCTGTTCAGCAAAGACTCGACTTCAGACACAAGTATGTCGCGGTATTCGGAGACGTTTTCCCGAGAATTATTGGCTCGGCCGGTGTAAAGAGCATCACCAGTGCTGTCATCGGCATAGCTATGAATGTTACGGGCTTGCAACATATCATTGATATGCAGAAGAATTAGCGTTGGCCATAGCACGCAGCTTTGTGGAACACCAGCGTTAATAGGCTTGCAATCGAAGCTTGCACCGTCTACAACGACCTTGATGTCCCGATCTGCAAGAAAGCTGGTGATCCAATCGCACAATTTCTCAGGAAGCCCATAGGAAGGGAGCTTCGAAAGAAGCGCTTTGTGCCAAACCCGATCGAAGGCCTTCGCAATGTTCAAACTAACGACCAATGCCTCCCTCTTGGAGTCTACTGCCTCTACCCATCTGTGAGTTAGGTAGACCAGAAGATCACCAGCTGACCAACCACGGCGAAAACCGTATTGGCGGTCACTAATCAGCTGGTGATCCTCAAGGTACCTCATGAGCTGGCAGCTTACAATGGACTCCATTGTTTTGGAGAACAAGGAGGTGATGGCGATAGGCCGGTAAATGGACGGGTCTGAGCGGTCGCCTTGCTTGGGGATCGGGTGGACGAAAGCCGTCTTCCACGATTTTGGGAATACGCGTAGGAAGTAGGAGTACCGGAAAAGACGCGTTAAAACTGGTGCCAACTCTGGAGCACACGTCCTCAGCACAATTGGGGGGATTCCGTCAGGCCCACTCGACTTGTGGATGTCCAGGGAGAGGAGTGCTTTGTGAACCGAGCGCTATGTAAACTGCACTTCCGGCATGGAGCACTCACATCGCGGGATGGTCGGCGGCGTACTCCCCCCGTCATCGAGGGTTGAGTTGGACGCAAAGAAAGAGCCTATAAGATCAGCTTTCTCCTTTGCGGTATGGGCCAGTGAGTCGTCCTCCCTGTGCAGAGATGGAAGAGATGGCTGACAGAAATTCCCCTGGACAGCATTGGCGAAAGACCAGAATGCACGGGTTCCAGAAGGAAGGCGAACTAGTTTCTCGCCAATTCTGCCTATGTACTCTGACTTTGCCTTGACAATGACTCTTTTGAAGGACCTAGAGGCGGAATTATACTTCTTTTTTAGAGCGCTGCTGTTTACATCCCGGGACGCTGATGCGTCAGCCCAGGCTTGGTAGCACTCCTGCTTAAAGCATGATGCTATTTTACAGAAGCGACCAAACCATGGCTGAGATTTGCCGCCAATGGGCACCACAGAGGAAGGAATAAAAAAGTTTCATACCCTGAAGTACCACATCAGCAACAGAATCCGCAACATCGTTGGGATCGTCCGGCGAGAAGCAAACCCGCCCCCAAGGGTAGGATGCAAAGAAAGACCGTATCCCATCCCAATCGGCTGACGAATAGTGCCAAACACGGCGGCAGTATGCAACTGCGTTTTCGGCGTGAGTGGAACCACACTCCGAACAAGACAATGGTCCAAGGAGCCTAAAGGGGCGTCGAAGGAAACCTGATATCCGTCCGGGTGAGAGGTCAGCAGAAAGTCCAACAGGAAAGGTGCATGATCCTCCACATCTGGAATCCGCGTAGGTGAAGTAACCAGTTGAATCAGACCATATGCCATGGCAAAATCATAAACAGATCTCCCCGTATGATCGGTTAAACGTGAACCAAGCCATTCAGCGTGATGGGCGTTAAAGTCGCCGAGGATCACGATCTCTGAGAGGGGATCTGCTGTAGCAACGGATCTGTAGCCATTTAGACGTGGTCGAAGAGTCGGTCTGTTTCAGCATTACCGCTATGTGACCTATAGAGGCACCCGTAGACGCGCGGATGGTCCTCGCTGTCTACGCGTAGCCAAAGTATGGACAGGTCCGAACCTTCAAGTCTGCCGAGGCGTTGAGAACGGATGTCCTCTCTGACGTAAACGCAAACTCCAGCCCGATGCACAAAGGAGTGTTCCAGTTTGTACCCCGGGTAGGATAGATACGAGACATCAGCCCTAGAGGACACCTGCGTCTCGGTCAGAAAGAGCAGAGCCGGCCTCGCCGTCTCGAGATGGTAGTGGATGGCGTTTAGGTTAGAGTTAAGTCCCCTGATATTGCAGAAATTCACGGACAGCGTGGCAGGGGTCGCCTTGGTCTTGTTGCTCCGTTTGCCCCGAGTAGTTGTAGTCTTGAGCGGAATTTTGCCCCCCCCCCCTAGAATACGCGGGGCAGCCTGAGCACCCACGCTCAGAAGTGGAGAAACATGGTCGTGGATGCTCAGCGAGGGATTCTCCAGGGGTGCTGATACCCTCCTGGGGTAGTGTATCATTATTTAATTCCGCTACCATGTTGATGGGGGGGGGGAGGGATTTGGGCCTCCGGCCACCTGCACTCACCAGACGAAACGCGGAAGCAGAGCTTCCACTTCACGCCGGTATTCTGTGAGGTCGTGGAAAAAAGATAACAAAATTTAAGTTCACGCCTCTATTTTTTTATATAGTAGTAAAACTCGTAATAAAGTATACGCATAACAAATAAATACAACAAATTAACGATTAATAAAATAATAATTAATTTTTATACTTTTAAAAATTAATTTACTCCTTATTAACTCAACCTGCAGTCTCGTAATAGACAGGATTAAAAAAATATCCGTTTATTTTATTTTGCAAGCTATATATATATAAGTAACTATTAAAGACATTAACGAAAAAATACTGAAATAATAGTTCTGTTACACAATACTGTCCAATGTACATCCAGACCAGATTAACTTTTAAAACTTTTTATCTATTTTAAGTGGGCTAAGAAAAAGCAAAAACTCACATGTCGTCTAAATAGTTATATTAAAAACTTTATTTTTTATTTTTTATTTTTTATTTCTATTCTTTATTTCTTATTTTCCTTTATTTCTTATTTTATGATTTGTTTCTCCAAATATATAAGAGACCACACCTGAAGTAATGAAAAAATAATGACCCATTCAATAAAGTAATACTGGACGGGACATATAAAGGGCTGATATGATGATGATGATTGAAATAATTCATCCTTGTTTTTTTGTTTCATACTAGTGTTACCCCGAGTCATTACATTATCATTACAACAGCACCACCTACCAGGTTCAAATATAAATTTATTCTATCCAGGGACTTATTTAAATACACACAAAGTTTCCATCAATATGGGTCAAGCCGTTTTTGAGTTTTATAGAGACTAACGGAGAGTAATTGATTTTTATAATATAGGATTTTCGCATAGTCCCACGTTAGATTACAGATAAATATAAATAAAAAAGTAAAGTAAAGTTGCATCCTATATACGTCCCACTGCTCGGCACATGCCTTCCCTCATTTCTGAGAGGGTTTTCGGGCAAGAAAGTGTCCGCCGCGCTGCCCCAATGCGTGTTGGCGAACTTCACATATCTTCGAAATATTTTTTTCCTTATTCCTCAGACATGCAGGTTTCCTCACGATGTTTCCCTTCACCGCCGAGCACGTGGTAAATCAGCACTTAAATTTGCAATTAACAATTTCAATGGTACCGGCGGGGATCGAGCCCGGGTTACTCACGTTCTGTTATATTTACAGCGAGCGTTAGTCATCTGACCTACCACGGCTCTATAGAACGATAATATAAATACGATATTGTTAAACCATATCACATAAAGTATTTTCTCTTGTCACGTACAGTATACACCAGTGGTTTTGATTAATTTACGGACATGCGTGTGGCGACGAAATCAATGTAAGGAGAAAGAGGACGTAACAGTATATAAACAAACTGTTCGATTTTTTCAGATACCTGTCTATAATATGGGAATTCGCATGATGTGTAAAACTGCATAAAAATTAATATTTAAAAATTCTAATCATTATTGCGTCTTTTTACAGAATAAGGGTTACAAACTGACACATAGTCCACCTAATGTTAAGGTGGATGCTGTGGCCCATTGACATCTTCGTCTTTCCTCCACTAGGAATTAAAAGGCAGATGCATTATCACAGCTATGGACTAAGATGCCTCGTTTCTATTAAAGCGTTATTATATTTTCTACATTTATCATACGAAACATAGCATAATATTCAGCGGCCATTTCATGCTGATATTCTGTAAGAGCGTGGTCCTTCCTCAGTCGAGCCGACCCATTCATGCTACAACCATAATATAGCTATATTATTTATTGTTATATTATTATATGGCCCTACCACGTAAAAAGGATATTTTCATTTTTCTTACAGAAATATCAACATCATAATTATCATTAAAGCTTATCAGAATTTGATCATCATAATTACTGAAATATCAACATCATAATTATCATTAAAGCTTATCAAAATTTGATAAGCTTTAATGATAATTATGATGGTGATATTTCGGTAAGAAAAATGAAAATATATTTTTTATCATTTAATGTCCACTACTGTACTGTGCCAATACAGGCCCTACCATAGATTGCCACATAGGGGTAATAATTACTGTAGTTGCCACGATTGCCAGGCAGGTTGGCAACAGAAGTTTTTTCATCTATTATTTATTATTTGGAAGACGCTACCGCCTATCTCCTGGTTTGTTTCCACGGATGACTTGTAGTCTGCCTATCCATGTAAACGAATCATTTAATACAATTTCCCCAAATTGTAGACGGCCGATTGACTTGAAAATTCTTTATCGTGAAAAAATCTAGATATCTATGGGCCACAGCTCACAGCATACACCTATAACGTAGACTGTGTGTTCGTTTGTTATTCACAATCTATAAAAAGTTTTCATTTTAAGATATAAACGGCCATTGTTTTTTCTTTGTAATTTTACATAATTAGTGCTATAGAAATACGTTTATAAATTCTTATGTGCTATACACGTCATTCAAATAAATAATATTTTCCATGTAAAGTCATGAAAAATGTTTTGATGAAGCAGGCTACAAAAAATAAAGTAAACATTTCCTCGCACCTGTGATAACATCAGTAGTTCGTGACTGAGCATTAATTGATCTGAATACTCTGTAATTTGTTTGTGAGTGGGTGAAAAGGAAAGCCGCAAAAATTTATTTAAGGATTGTGAACATGACAAAAAGATTTAGACTTCAGTACTATTTTCTTTTTTGTTATTACATTTATATAAACCGATGTTTGTATGAGTTAAATATTTCATTTGATGTTATATAACCAAGTGTTTATGAAATATAGAACAAATAGACTCCTCTTCTGTCTAGTAGTCGATCTGGGAAGTTCACACTCTGTTATTTATTACCGTTGTCAAATAGCAATTTTTCTACTGCTTCGTTCCAGTCCAGTGAAGTGTGAGTGAAGCCAGTATAATTACAAGCTGTGAAGCATACCATCTTAGTTTGCATAGATGACAACGCATCTATAGCTTACCTTTTGTTACACTTACCCTCAAATTATCAAATAGTATTGGGAACCTATTTTATTATTTTTATTTCCTTCTTTGATCTCAACTTAAAAGTTTTATTAAAAGTTTAAATATTTTTACTCTCTTCTGTGGACTAAGGAATATTAAAACTAAAGCTCAGGCTTTGCGGATTTACGTTTCCCTTTTGAATATTTTTTTTAAATATTAACAAAGCAGAAAGGTTGTCGAGTGGCAGTCTCGTACTGATAGGCGAAGAGTAGGGCAACCCGCCACTAGATGGAGTCACGACCTGGTAAGACATGCAGGAAGTCAATGGATGCAGGTGGCTCATAACCGTGCTCTGTGGCATACCTTGGGGGAGGACCTTGAACATAGTTCAGCAGTTCGGACTTCGGAGTTCGGACTTGTGCAGGGCGGTAATGAAGATGATGGTGATGATTAACAAAGCTAATTCTAATACTGGTATAATATAATATTTATTATTGTCTGACGTGAGAGCGAGCTTGCACACAGCCACTGTAGTTATTTCTTGAAATGGTCATCCAAAAAAGCAGTGATATTGAAAATGGGACTAGTCTGTTTAGTAGTTTCGTGTGCAGCAAATGTATAAAGCGTGGTTAATAGTCGTTTCTTGTTTTTTTTTTTTCTATCATTCCTTTTAAATATTTATGGCGTATAATTTAACTAGAAAGAACCTGTTTTGCACACATCGAACGAGAAGCGGAGATGTATAGTGGCTCTTTGTCACCAAATCAAAAAATAGCGTTTCACTTAAACCACTTCCACCAGCTTTATGCTGCACTTATATAATTAAAATGTACAACAATAGCAAAGAGACGATTTCAATTTATAACTCTTACGTAGTTACTAGATTATTTATTTCGTTTATTCAAAAAAAAGAGTTAATTGAAAATAATGTTACTTGGACGTCAGTTGATAATTATGGATGTGAAAAAGATGTATTTCGAAAAACTAGACTCATCACTTTGATTTTTTTAATTAGATTTAGATTTTAATGCTAAGGAAGTCTTTTGAATTTCGCTATTGCAAGCTTGTAAACCGTCCTGTTAATTAATATTTGAAAAAAAATTTCGGCAACAAAATACCAATTACCGGTATCAAGCAGTTAAAAAAATATCGTATTTATTAAACAGGAAGAGTTTCTTGTAGCTTTAAACGAAATACGTGTTTTGATAATTAATAAAATTAAATTTTTAAGCTATTGCATAGCTTCTATCGCGGGCCTTGAGTGCGGGAAAATCCAGAAATTTCGTAACGAAAAAAACCTCACGCTCTCCGACGGGCACGGAGGTGTGGCTTGAAGGCCGTGCACTGTCTAACGATGGTCTAACGTCGTTTCTTTTCCTCAGTCTTTGTTGTCTTTGTCGAAGAGTTTTGAAATTTTGAATATGAATGAACAAAGTGCATTTATTAAGGCTGCTCTCTCGCAAAAAGCTTGAAAAAAGCGTGCAGATGAACCAACTTTTCGTCGACACTTACAGAGAAATTACATATGAAAAAATAGCTAGTAATCTACATGATCTGATACGTAATTTGGTTTAGCCATAATTTTTCTATCGGTGTCACATAATAAATAAAAAATACCCAAATCACCTCCAAATCGTTGAGATGAAACCACTTTCCTCCTTCATTGTTTATCAAAGGAATATAAAAAAATATCTACTGCTTTGCAATACAAAATAAAATAATTTGGTTTGGTTACTTTTTAGAAATATGTATTATTTTTATGATAATAAATTAAAAATGCGTCCTGATTAAATACTGCGTCTATATCACCCCCGCTTTCGTCCACAAATTCAGTGCGGGGCGCATCGTGTTGCTAGGTGGACGTACGCCGCGTTGCGAGAGCTCAGCACTACGAAATAAAATCGTAAAATATTACTGCAAAAATTTAATTTTGTTAATAGTGGAGTAGGTTTTTTCTGATTCTTGTTTAATAGTAGTGTTTTATAGTTATATTAATTGTACAGTTTTATTAATGTTTAAGTTTAGTTTTTAAAACATGGGGAATTAGCAGAAACGATTGAAGAGAGGTTTAAAAAAATATTACATACAGAAGGGTATACATTTATCAAGGTAAGTTTTAAGTTTTATCTACATATTTCATAATATTAGACAGGTGCTGTTTATAAAATACCTATATTACTGTGATTTCGCAAGTGGAGGCAAGGCGCGGGCCGCGTCGTCGCATGCTAGTAGCGCATGTCTGAGAAATTAAAAAATATATATTTCGAAGAAATGTGAAGTTCGTCAACACGCATTGAGGCAGCGTGGCGGACATTTCCTTGCCTTAAAACCCTCTCAGAAATTAGAGGAGGCCTGTGCCCGGCAGTGGGACGTATATAGGCTGTAACTTTACTTTTTTACTTTTATAAATATGTTATTTTACCGACGAAAATTTTAAAGAAAAATAAAAAATAAGCAACCGACAACCTCCTAGGTCCCTAGGTGACTTGCGAGATGTCAGTGTAACAAAACAAAACGGCCCAGAAAAACAGACTTTCCAACTGATAGCTAAATCAGCACGCAACAATTTCATTGGTGCCAGTGGGGATCGAACCCGGGTTGCTCCCCTACTGTGATACCTATAACGAGCGCTAACCATGTGAGCTACCACGGCTCTCAACAACATCGTTCCGTTCGTGTACAGCGCTGAAGATAGCAGAGTAAAAAATTAGAGATTGTGGTGTTTGAAATTTGTCATCTGTGAGAGTGAATTTTATCTGTGTACTCTGTAACAAATAACTATATAGAAAAAAATCTGAAAATGATATTTCGCCATTTTTGCTTGTGTACTGGTTAGGAACTCGATCAAAAATTTGATAATTTTTCTGTTTTTATACGTTATTTCTAATGTTATTTTACATCAAATTAATTGTGAAGATATTTTCTTTAGGAAATATGTTTCATTACGACGATTCAAAAACGTTTACATATAATCATTTACCTCGAAATTCACTATACGCGATTATCGTTTATTGATTATAATAGAGCGTGCCATTTGAATTTAAAGACAATTAATTGGACAATAAATAATAAGTGACAAATCTTGCCGTGGAGCGTGGAACTGAGTAGTTGCGCGTCTTGTTAATATAATTGCCGTACGGCCACCCTGACGTATGTACTGCGCTAACCTGAGTTTTTTGCGACGCGGTCCGGTGATACAGTATTTTTCACAAATAGTGAGTTCGTTATAACGCAGGTTCGGTTAAATCTGGTTGAATTTGATTGGATTACCTAAGTAACTTCAAATAATATCAAAGAAAAAGAAATACTGCATAAATAAAATAAATAAATAATTATAATTGCATAAGTTGATACAAAATGCTATGCAATAGCTTTACCGCGGCAGTCCCCGAGTGCCACACGTCTTTTTTTTATTTAAAATATTACATAAGTGTTCGAGTTGTGCAGTTTTGGATCTTATATTTTTTTATTTAATTGTTGGAGGAGAGAGGGAGAGAGAGAGAGAGAGAGAGAAGCTCAATTTATTTAAAAACTAATTTACTTAAAAACTATAAAAAAATTAAACGATTTTATAAATTATAGGACATACAAAATAGTAATATATAATATATAAAGTTTCAGACAAAAATGTTAACTTTGCAATTTTACTCATCAAGGGTCCCTATTTCTATATCTTCTATCTATTATAAATTTTATTAACTATGTCCTATATATTGCATAAAAAATCAGTGGTTCTTTCTACACATGTGCCTGTACTTACCATTTTGAAACAAAACTACTAGGATTAGATGATTACACTTTTTATTTAAAATATTTTCACATATTGCACATAGTTTTCGCAATAATAGCAAAAACTGACTTAAAAGTGGTTTTTCGATAGTCGAACTACTCGCCCAAAGACTACTATTATAGAACGGCAGCCTTTTAAGTTCTATGTGGACAAGTCGCAAGTACAGCTGGTAATAACAATAAACTTAAATTATTCTTCATCATTCCACGCGCCAGAGTATTAACAAATGAAGCCAGCAATTTCATGTTTCGGAAAACAAAAACAGGAAATGAATTTATCGTTATATGAATTTATAGCCGCGACTGCATATTTTCCCGCTTTGTTACAAGTCAGAGGATATTGTGTCAGCGGTTCTTAATAATAATTATTTACCCTCGCACAGGTAATGCTTATTCCCCTTCACTGAACTGTGCTGTAAAATAAATATTAATAGTGTATGTAAATGTACGAGTAAGTAACATGGCAACTGAGGTTTACCCGACGTTAGAACAAAAAATCTCAGAATTTACACCTATCTAAAAAACTTTTAAATTAAAACGTTACCTAAGTAGAAAATGTCAACCAAACAGTTGGAATCATTTCCCAGATACTAGTACATATAAAGTATAATTTTCCTTAAAAAAGTGCAAAATGGATTATGAGGTTCAATATCGATAAAACAATGTATTTTTAAATAATGTAATTAAACAATTATCGACCACAGCTTTAACTTCACGGTTAAAAGGTATGGATATTTTAATTGGACACGTGTATCAAACGAGCACATCACCAGTGAGGACTAAGATGAAAGACCTCGTTTGCAGTGAAAAGGGTCTTCGTTTCTCAACACTCATCGTACGAAACATAGCAAATTTAAGCATATAAAGATATATGTAGCCTGCAAACAAAACGCCAACTGTGGGACCGTGTGGACGATGAGTGTTCAACACTCATCTTCTTGCCCTTATGCCATGTAATTTGGGATGGACATAGCATGTGTTTCTTTGCTTTTTCATCTATTAGCGTCGTCTCTTCACTCATTCGTTTCTTACGTATATCATATTTAATACAATCCATCTATTCTTAGGTCTCCATCTTCACTTATATCCATCTACTTTCACTTAAAAACGAACAATAAAATCTAAAACAATCTTACAACGTTGTAGGATTTAAGTTAGCGCTTCCTGGAAGACTTTGTCTGTGGCAAAATTATCAATCATATGATGCGAGCAAGAAAAAATAATTACAACGAGACATTCCGTCTTAGTCCTCAGGGACCGTGCGGTGGCGTTGCGGCGGTGTAAGAATATCCACTACTCCATATCTTTCGGAGGGTGTCGTGAGAGGTGACAGAGGGAAGATGAAACAGGAGGTGGACCACAGCATCTTTTTGAAAACAACTCAAGATAATAAGAATCTGCGGCTACCAACCCGCTAGCCAAGTGTGGCAACTAAAGCAGAATCCGCTCATGAGACAATCTATGAGGGACGCCTTTCCTATTATTATTATATATAGAGATTTTATTGACTGTTATGGAAAGTAACTAACTTATTAAATAGAAAATACTGGTGTTATTTAGAAGCAAACGTAGAAATATTACTTTAAATGCTTGCTCTATTCACTCATTCATCATTTATAGAAACTTACGAGACAGTAAACGGTCGATAGCACATCTGTATGAGCTTACGTAGATTTTGCACAGTGGACATTATTGAAGATATGTGGCTATAAATTCAACTAAGTTGCGAATTATAGAATCGGAAAAGCTGCTTAACTGGTGAAGTTTACATTAGAGCTGACAAAACAGGAAAGTAAAATTTAAAGGCCTCCTCTCTTCGGAGAGTTTGAAAGCAACCAGTCTATTGCGTTGCTTCATTGCGTTTTTTTTTATAGAACAAGGGTGACAAACGCACTCACAGTCCACCTGATGGTAAGTAGATACTGTGGCTCATAGACATCTACATTTACAATCGATTTAGAAACAAAACGCAGATGCGTTGTCACCCTAAGGACAGATGGAATGCCTCGCTTGCAGTAAAAAAGGGTCTTCGGATCTCTACACTCACCATACGAAACACAGCAGTATTAGGCTGCTATTTTACGCTGGTATTCTGTGAGAGTATGGTCCTTCCCCGGTCGAGCCGACCCATTCGTGCTACAATCATAATATAGCTGCAACGTGGCTCTACCACGTAAAATTCCAAAATACAAAAAGCCACATAAAAATAAAAAAAAGTGTTGATAGTGTGGACTTTATACGTGGGTGAGCCACGCAGCAACTTAATTCTTGTTGTATCACCAATGTGTCGGCTTCACCGAGGAAGAACTACGATCTCACAGAATAGCAGCGTCAAATAACAGCTTAAAGCTGCTGTTTTTCTTTTTGTAAGTGTAGAGAACTAGCGACACTTATTACTGGAAATGAGGTATTCCATATTAGTCCTCAAAGGTAATAACGCATCTGCATTTTGACTCTAAATTATAAGAAAATACGTAAAAATGTCCAAATTACGAGGTATAAAGAGCGCCAAATCATTTTTTCGCTCTCTTGTATATCTCACTTTTTGAGTTACGACGTAATTCGATTCGTGTGTTGCGGACATCATTTTTACCGGAGACGAGGCATTCATCTGAAACGTCAGAGACAAACAATGCATCTGCATTTCGATTCTTAATTGAGGATAAATGTATATGTGTATGGGCTACAGCATCAACTTACCATTTTTTAGACTAAGTGCTCGTTTGTCAGCTTATCCTACAAAAAATCAGATAGTCTAGATTACTTTATACTCCTGACAAGCAGATTTCTCTCGATAATTTCTTCTAAATTCCTTTTTCCTGTTAAATCAGCACTTAAAATTGTCTGGCATATGCGCCTTTAGTATCGGCTCCACTGATAAGGATATAAGAAGTGCCAAAAAGATTCTAAAACAGGAGGTGGTCCCATTTCAGCTAGCAAAGTTGTAAGTGCAAGTTCACCTGCAGCCAACTTTAAAGGACGAAGGCCACAGAGGCCACCTCAGAGGACTAAGATGGAATGTCTCACTGCCTGTTATTATACTGGCTCTCTTTACTCCCTGCAGACCGTCACACAGCAGACACTTACAGCTGCTGGGCAGATAAGAGGGTAGTTACTGTAGACGTACTGTTAGGCAGAAAAGGCATCCTATCACCTAGTAGGAGTCCTACATCCTAGTGTCAGAGTGATGCCGTCAAAACGATATCGCTGCAGGAACATTATATGGTGTTTATTTATCTATTATTTATTTCGTTAATAATAACTTCTCGTCAAACCCGCGGCCCTTATCGCTGTAATTAATTCCTAAGCCACTGCACCACGAAGGCGTTAAAGTGAACGTGAGACGACGAACGTTTCCTCAATATTAATTTTAAAAAACTGCGGGTGCCAACCTGCACGTCAAACGAAGCAAATTTATCCTTCATTTTATTTTTAATATTAAGAATTAGTTCATATGTTAACAATGCACACATGTTCTCTTTATTTTTATTCCATTTCAAAGGGGAGCAAATATATAAATAGGTAGGTATTCCGTAGATACGAGTCATTAACGATATTGACGTGTTAATGAACGAGCGATAATTTGTTACCCGAATATTTAGCTATACAACTCCAAGGGGAGTGATTACTAAGCGGAAGATTAAATTTATATTAAACTGAAAAGGAACGAATATTAATTATCAAATTTGTAAAGAGCTCTTACAGGAAAAGGCAATTGCACGGTTTAGAATTTTATTGAACACAACGAGATTGTAAAATGACTTCGGAATGCACACAAGTGAAGTATTGAAAGCGCAATCAAAACGTTATACTATAAATATTTCGTCGCTGTGCACGATATTAATGCTTCGTTTTACTGAAATACATCCATGACATGATTTATAGCAACATTAAATAGCCTTTCTCTTGTATGTCATGCATTACCTCTCGTACTGCATGAATAACATTAAAATATTTAAGTATTTACGTATTTCAGCTGGTCGTTTGATGAAAACTGAGAAGTTATGACTGTGATAATAAATGCGTTTTATTATTATTGTTATAAGTATAATATGCAAATTATGTAGATACATTGAATTTTACTCGTCAACAATTGTTAACTATTACTAAATACCAAATAACTATAACTTTAGTTTGCAAAAACAAAATTCAATAAGCTTAAGGCATTTTATAACCTCAGGTGGCCTACAGTAACGGTTTTCTAGGTCAGACCTTGTTCATTATTTATTTCACAAAAATGTTATCCTTTGCTATTTGCTGAAATGATGTCATATGTTAGGCAGATGACACTGTTTCCGCGGTTTTTACATGTAAGAGAACATTTTAAATGAAAGAAGCAGGAATATGAGTAGTAGTTAGATGGCTGGATCCTAATTTTTTAAAATAAATTGTATTAAAAAATACCCATGATTCACAAAACAGCGTTTTCCGCCCCTAAGTATAGAAAAAGCGCGCAAACAAAAACAATTTGCGATCTTTTTTAACGGAAACAAGTATATCCGGCGAAGAATTGTAGTCGGTATAAGTGCATATCTATTTTACTCAAATGTAATATCTCGTATTCTTTCGCATTCTCATGGTTCATTCGAAATTTTGATCAGTAGATCTCATTTCATAGGTATTTCATGTTATTTATTTATCTTTGATTTCGGTGTGAAATGTTCGCAAAGAGTATATTATATTAGATCACTACGTTTGATGCTCAGTCAAGTGACGCTGTATTACAGCGGTATCTGATGTGCGAGTATAGTTAATCTGTCGCCCGATATACAGTTATTGGTTATAATATCTATATATAAGTATTGTGTATATATTTGATTTGTATTTTCCTATTCCTACTTATGCATCGGTTTTTATTTTAACCAGCCAATAACACAGTTCGATGTATTTTACTAAAGGATCCTAACATAATATATAATGATATAGTCGAATTTATTACGAATGTAAAGAAAAGGAAATCTATGCATAAATATAATATTGAGATGTCTGTTTATAAAGAAATAATTAGCTTCTTTAAAGCTGTTTGCTATAAATACATGAACAACCATTTTTTTTAAGCGTCTGTCTGTCTGTTCGGACTACTCTTCGGAATATTGATTGTAATTGAACTTGAAGAACAGATAGAGAGCAATACTAGCAATGACTTCCGCTATCTTTTTTTTCGGAAAATATGCAGGTATTTTAGAAAATTTAAAATTTAAATGGTTTCTGTATTACATAACGCCTCATTGCAACATCGAACCGGGCAACACCGAAGCGGGTTGTTAGTTAAAAGTATCACAAATTAATTGATTGATAAAAAAATTACAACGCATATGCGTTTTGATTCCTAACTGAGGATAACGTAATGATAATGTACATTACATAATTAAACAGGATAAAGATGTAAATGGATACTGTCGGCTATAGACACACTTTGGACCAAAGCATCCTTTTAACATCAGGTGGCCCATGTGCCCGTTAGTCACTCTTATTTTATAAAAAAAAATAAAGCGGAGAAGTAAGGTTTTACCGTCGATTTGGCAAGGTCATGCTAACTGTTCTCATTAGATCTCGTTTATTATTTTCATACAGCACTAATATTTATTTTTATACTGTGGCTCTTATGTCATTAAGTAGCGACGTAAGAGATTCCACTACATAACATCCCGCAGGCGACAGAAGTATATAAATCTGAGGATAGACAGTAGCAACTTCTTGATAACGGTTCAAAGTAATGAAAGCTGCGGTTTCCAAGCCACTTGAAAAGTGTGGCAACTATAATTTTGCCACACTTCCCTTTTAGGAATCCTGGAGTGTCGCCGTGTAATGTTGGTCCGATGATCCGCCTAGAATTTTAATTAGACTACTCGTCATAACTACAATTTAGGTAAATAATACATATTCGTCTTGTGGGCTGCTCGACATCACACTATAGAGGAAACCTATGTCCAGAAGTGGATTTTTGATAGGTGTATAATGAATTAATAATTGCATGAATTATTATGAGCATACAATTTATAGCGTACTACAATTTTTAGCGTGGTTGAGCCATGCTGCAGCTATATTGTGGTTGCAACAGGAATCGGTCGGCTCATCCGGGGTAGGACCACGCTCCCACAGAATACCGGCTTAAAATAGCAGCTTAATGTTGCTGTGCTTTGTATGGTGTGTGTAAAGAACCGGAGACCCTTTTTACTGGAAACAAGGCATTTCATCTCAGTCTTCATGACTGGCAGCTGCATCTGAATTTTGATTCTTAATTGAAGATAAATGTAGATGTCTATGGACCACAGCATCCACTTACCATCAGGTGGACTGTGTGCTGGTTTGTCACCCTAATTCTATGAAAAATATTTCAATACACATAATTGTGTATAAATAAGTCTCATCGTTACATCAATAATTCATTACTTTTCTAAAATCTCTCAGGCTGCTCGGGCAGTGTCAGAACAAGTAATTGCTATAATTATGTTTATACTGCATTATCAGCTTTACATTTTGACTTCTTATTTAAAAAAAGAATACTAGGTACACACTACTATGCATGGTGGAAGGAAAATTGCAATTTTCCATTTATTGTTATGATAAATTCGCAACCCTCTCTTCAAACATCTACAATTGTTAAGAATGTCTAGGACAAGGAGAGAGTATAATTAAATGTTTAAACTAACTTACCTTAAGTGAAGACCTTAAGTGAAGTTTAACCATAATTATACTAAGCTATTTATTTTTTCCCATACAAATCCTGTTGAAGTGAAATTCTATCTATATCTTAACTATACATCTGAATCTCCCCTTTGAATAAATGTAATATTTGTTGAAGGACAATATACGTATATTATAACCTTTAACTCATCACAGCTCCGCTTGTTACTAGTTTTTGTAAATTTCTGTATTCTCAATACTTGTTGCAATATTCTGTTTCTAATTAATCTTAAAGTAACTTATTATTAAGTCTATTTTTATAACTCAAATCTAAGTAAAAGGCACAAAAGCCCAGTAAGGAATTTCATTACACTTACTACAATTTGGTACGATAGAAAATTAATAATTTTATTATTTTATAATTTATAGTATTTGACATAGGAGAGTTCACTATAATTCCTAGTATGAATTTTGGAGTAAATCTTGGAGTTCCATATTTTACAAAATGCTTCACTAATAGTAACTAATGATGTGTATGTATATGATGACGATGACTGTAACATGACACAGTAGTATGATTATCATTATACAGGCAGTGTTATTAAAATTTATTACTTTATTTAAAATAAATAATTCAATTTTTACATTTATTTACCCGTGTGAAAAAAAACAAAAACCTATGGTCTTTTGACGTCAATTGTTTTTTTTTTTTTGACATCATAGACATTAGAGGAAATACATAAAAGAAGAATCGTCCCCATCTAATATAACTGCCATGGTGTCTGTGTCATGTCTACAGAACACCATTGTTAAGTATATAATAATTTAATTATTTCTCGTTACTAATTTGGTCAATTTTTAGCTTTTGACACTGCTTTATGATTTTGTTGAATAGACTCGAAAGACTTCCTCCGACTGTTGTTTGTTTACTTGGCTCAATTTTAGATTGTATGTTTAATTTCCATATTACTATTTAATTTAAAGTATTGAATCCTCAAAAATTAATGAATAGAACCCTCTCTATCTTGTTAATATACGAAGCAGGGGTTTTATGAAATCTGAGTAAAATTGTACACCAGAAGTATTATTTAGTTGTAGTTAGTTTATTATTCATTATAACTATATTGTTTGCTTAAAGTTTTGTACTGTATTCTACCATTTCCATAATTATATGTGTATACTACTTTCATACTCAATAATATCCTTGTAATTTCCTCTCAACGAAGGACTAAGACCCAAATTTTGTCTCATTTCATTGGTTTCTCTCCACGAGTTAAGCACAAATATATATATATATATATATATATATATATATATATATATATATATATATATATATATATATATATATATATATATATATATATATATATATATATATATATATATATATATATTCACTATTCATATCATAAAATTTTTATAAAATTCTTAAGTATTTTTACATAATTTCCTCTTACTACTAAATTTTATTTTTGTGGCTAACATATTTTGGTAATTAGTGTACGCATCTGTCACCATAACTCTATTGTGCGTTTACCATTTTTTTATTATATGCGAGCAGCTATGCAGGTCTAGGTAAAGAGACTAGTATCACTGCGACCTAAAAGATCTATTTCGATCGCTGCTATGGCTATAGTTCACGGCTAAGCACTATGTCTTCAATGAATCGAAGGAGTTGCTTAGCCGTGAGCAATTTCACTTCTTTTGGGCGGAGTAGATAGTGTCCCAGATGAGTGTTACGTTTGCGCATTAAGGGTCCGCAATCAGTTAGGATGTGTAGAGGCATTTCGTCCGTTATGGAACAGAACCGAAACATCCTTGAGTTGCTTAGTGCCAGGATGGACATGTGGTTTTTAAGACAACAGTGTCCAGTTAGGGCTCTTGCCAGAATGCGAAATGCTTCTGAAGCGAATTTACGATCAAAACCCCGGATTAAGGTTTTAGAATGTTTTAAGCCTGGTGTGTCAGACCAGATCTTAAGTGATTTATTGTGATAAAGAGTTTCAAGGGTCAATCGGGATAGGCTTCTTGAGATTCCACAAAATGGCTCAGGTTCAAATTGTGTGCACTTTGAGCCCGCCCTTGCAAGTTTGTCGGCAAATTCGTTGCCTACAATACCCTCGTGACCCGGAACCCATCTCAAAACGACCCTGTTGTTACATCCCAGGGCGTTAAAACAGTTCACGCAGTCTCCAACTAGCTTTGAGTTCACTAAGTTTGATCTCAGCGCTAGCAGTGCTGCTTGACTATCATAGTTTATGTAAATTTTATGGTTGACGTAGTGTTTTTGCAGATTGATTTCCGCACACCGAAGTATGGCGAAAATTTCTGCCTGGAAGATAGAGGTGTATCTACCCAAATTCATACTAAGTTTGAATTTGGGGCGTTCCCCGTAAATTCCAAAGCCTAGGTCGAGGCCCATTTTAGATCCATCGGTATACCATATGAGGCTACCGACCTCACAGATAACCTGGCCATTCAGCCAGTCTTCTCTGGCGTGTAATTCCACTACATATTTTTTATCAAAAGTGTGTAGTAGACGCATGATATCTGAGATCATGCATAAGACCGGTGATTCCTTAATTGAGTCGAGCATGGATCTCAATCTGTAGGAGAGCAAGCTCAGACCACCCTGGGCGTTAATCCTATACAAACTAGCTCTCGCCTCCTTGTCTAGATAGAGATCAAGGGGCGTTAGGCATAGAAGTTCTTTACAAGAGGCTCCAGGCGATGATCGCATAGCTGCAGTTGCCATTAAGCAGGCATTCCTTTGTAGAACTATTTAGTCTGTCCGCAGTCGTCTTTTGGTTGGCCTTGTTACACCAGACAATAGAGGCGTAGGTGAGAATCGGCCTCACTATGCTGCTGTACAGCCATAGGACCATACTGGGACGCAAGCCCCAGTTGTTCCCGACCAAACGACTGCACGTACCTAAAGCAATTTTCGCCTTGTGGCATACGTTGCTAAGGAGAGAGTTCCACGTTAGTTTTGGTCGATTGTTACGCCCAGGTACTAAATTTCCGTGGAAAATGGTACTTTTTGCCATTAAGTTTTGGTTGTACTAATTTGTCCAACCGTCTCTTTTTGGTAAAGGGTATTATAACAGTTTTATCAGCATTAACTGATAAACTGTTGTCCCTGCACCAGTGATTTATGGCGTTTGGGGCTCTTTGTATTATTGACGATAAAGTACTTTGACAAAAGCCACTCGCAATGATCACAAGGTCATCAGCATAACCCAATGTGTCAATGTGTAGATCTGCCATTTTGTACAATAGTTGGTCAACCGCAAAAGGTCCAAAGAAGGGGTGACAAAACACCTCCTTGTAGGCAGCCTCTTGTGGTTGCAACCTCAATCAAAGTTTGAAATAGCGCTATTTTTGCCTTTATGTTTGAGAGCATCGACTTCACCCATCTGATGGTTGTGGAGTCAACATTTTTAGATGTTAGGCCCCCAATCAGCAGTGATGTGGGGCTTCTGTCGAAGGCGCCCTCAATATCTAGAAAGGCACAAAGAGCTATTTCTTTATCCTCCAGTGCTTTTTCAACCCTGTCAATGACACTGATCAGGGCTGTTTCCGTAGATTTGCCTCTGCGGTAAGCATGCTGGTTGTAATGTATGGGCCTCGTAGCTAGAGCTACATCCCTTTTATATCTATCTATAACCTTTTATAATGTCTTTATCAGAAAGGAAGATAGGCTTATAGGTCTAAAGGACTTTGGTAAAGCGTAGTCCTTTCTACCAGCCTTAGGTATAAATAGAACCTTGACAATTGTCCATCGTTCTGGGATATATCCCCATGCAAAACTTGCTCTGAAGATTTTCACCAGATAAGGAAGAAGGATGTCGATACCCCTCTGTAGTTGGATGGGAATTATTCCATCCTCCTCGCTTGATTTAAATGATTCAAAGAAGTCAACAGCCCACTGCACCAGGTTTGGCCTTATTATCTTTGCAGCCCTACGCCAGTCCTCATTGCAAGGCCTTCGTAGGGCTCTGAAAGAGTTCGAGGCTGAACTCTTGTATGACCCTGGGAAATTGGTTGACGATAGTAACTACAATGTTTCTGTTTCACTATTAGTGAAGTTACCATCCGGCTTTTTAAGAAGCCCGATCTGATTAGTTTTAGTTTTCGATAGCATCTTGTGTAGTCTTCCACTGCGAGGCAAAGACTCAACTTCCTCGCATAGCTTCCTCCACGATTCTCTTTTGGCTTTCCTGATTTCATTATTATATTCAGTTAGGACTGCACTATAAATATCCCACTCTTTGGTTTTCTTAGCCCTATTAACTAGTTTCCTGGTCTTTTTCCTGAGTTCTTTCAGCTTCGAATTCCACCAAGAAACTTTTCTTGTTGAGGTCATGGTTTTGACGGGACAACTGTCCTCAAAGGCTTCACGGATACCTACGTTTACCATAAGTTCGGCGTTGTGTTTTCGAGCGAACTCCGCCACTCGCTCTAACTCAATGGTAGGAACTGCGTTCTTATGCCTTGGGTATGCCTATGCTTGTGCTGGGAAGATAGGCTGAGCAAATGATTACTCTGGCCCCTGTCTCTTGACATTTATGAAGGTTGTAACCAGGTCATCATTGCAGTACTCTGGAACAGCTAAAAGTTCAGTATTTTTATTATAAATTATACAAGCTCTGGGTCTACTACCTTTGGTATTGACAAGAATCATACCGGCAGCAGCCAATTCCAGAACTTGACCATTGGCCACCCAAGGCTCTTGTATAAGGGCGAGGTCAATGTTGTCCTCTGCAAAGCAAACCTCCACCACGGCAGAAGCAGCTGCTGCATGGTGAAGATTTGCTTAGAGGAACCTCGTCTTGACCCTTGGGTTTAGCCATTTATGGGCGTGGGGGGCAGGGGTCATTTCCACCTGTTGAGGACGAGGACGTCCTTTGCCTGCAAACTTGACCCCCGCCTTACCTTTCGTCGAACCGCTCCCACCTCCCCTCCCCCGGCCTGGACGACACCGGCGGAGGCCGTCGGACCGAGGCGAAATCTGCGCCTTGGGTCTCCATCACTCTCACTGGTGGCGTTCGAGGCTCATCCCGAGAGGTGGAGGGCTGGGGGATTGGGGTTGGGGTTGGGGCGATTCGGGCTCCATAGCCGCGTCAGAGCCTCCCCTGACTTTAAAAGTTATCATCTTAAAGTGAAGGATGACTCTGCCACCTGCATTCCGAAGAGCCTTCACCGATGGGTAGTCCAGAGAAAAGATTACTAGGAACCCATTCTCCTCGTCCCTACGGTGGAGGATTCTCCAGAGCTCAGTATGGAGCCCTTCATTTTGTGCCCCCAACAGCACAGCCGCGTCTTCTGGAGAGTCGGCTTCGCTGCGGGATAAGTAGGTAATGCCCAGCTGAGGCTTAGGCAGTTCACCCTCGGGTATTACCGAGAGCTCCGCCTCCGGCCAGGGCTTTAGTTTTCCGATTTCACCCACAACCCAGTCCTGGCTTGCCTTATTCAGGCACGTTACTAGAATCCAACCTGGCTTGTTTTTGGAACCCGAAAATTTTGGACCCATTCCCGGTTGCGACCCACAGGCCGTCTTAGCGATGGCCTATGTTAGTGCCGGGTGGACCAGCCGCATCTGCTCCACACTCATAGGATTCGAATTGCGAATTCCTATACGCGCGGAGCCAGCTACGGCACTGAAGCTGAGCTTCTTCTCTTCCGTTACCAGCCTCACAGTCTTCCTGGGCTGGTCTTTGGGGGACTCTTCTTCAGACCGACTGCGTTATTTCGCCTTCGGAATAAAAGAAAAGAAAAAGAGGATCGTCCGAGTGTTTCTGTTCTGTCTGTTTCCTATTAAACCAGACCAAATAACATGCGGTGACCACGTGAAGGAGAACTTTTTACGTGGTAGAGCCATGCTGCAGTTATATTAGTAGTATAGTTGTAGCACGAATGGGTCGGCTCGACCGGGGAAGGACCACGCTCTCACAGAATACCAGCGTGAAATAGTAGCTTAATGCTGCTGTATTTCGTATGGTGAGTGTAGAGAACCGGAGACCCTTTTTACTGGAAATGAGGCATTCCATCTCAGTCCTCACGGGTGACAACGCATCTGCATTTTGATTTGTAATGGAAGATAGATGTAGATGTCTATGGGCCGCAGCAACCACTTACCATCAGGTGGACTGTGTGCTCGTTTGTCACCCTATTCTATAAAAAAAAAAAAAAAAAAAAAACTCCTCAGACTTGCTCTGGGGATCAACACGACCTGCGCTCTCCCCCAGAGCCATACGCCAAACTGCTCGCCGGACAGGAGAGCAGAATAAGTGTTAATCTAGTCCCATTTATAATATCAAAAAGTTAGGAGTAGACTAACCTCCGCCCAAAGTTGCGTTGCGTTTACCATACCTAGTTTCCTTTACATATTACTTATTTTTAACACTTCATAACTTTTTAATATCTTACAATAGGAAAATATTTTACTATAATTATTTTTAAATTTCTTTTTTTTTAAAATAAAATATTAGTAATCCCATTAATTGACATTACTAATATTCCCTTTAACCACTTCTGGTAAGCTGAAAATGCTTGTGTTAGGAGTGGTTCACGACAGTAGTCGAATGGTGGATTCGAATCCGCGACCTTTTAAGTTCGCGGTCCGCGCCCTGCCGCTAGGCTACTGTCGCTTCGTTCTTCTTTTTAATTGTTTAATTGACCACTGTTTTAATTAGTGAAGTTTGTAAGTTTTATATTTTCCCAGATTGATATTTTATGTAACGCTGTAGGCCATTGATGCATTTACAACTCATCATTCTATTTAAAACCTAATGATGCTATCACTTCTTTCTTTCTTGTAACTTGGGTTATATTAAGTTACATAATAAAGCACAAATGCATCAATGTGCGTATGTTTAATTTCAATTAATTAATCTATGTTATATATATATATATATATATATATATATATATATATATATATATATATATATATATATATATATATTACCATCAGGTGGACTTGTGCTTATTTGTCACCCCTACCGCATAAAAAGAACAAAACCACAAAACCTGTGCCTACATATTACTCATGAGTTTTACGTCAAGGCTTCGTGCATCAATAAATTTTGTCGCCGCTTTGGTCCGCGTCCAAGCGTTTCATACGTAGACACATTACGACTTTCCCGCGACGAAAAACTCAATTTTTCATGCGTATTACATTGCCGCGACTTGTTGTTTCGTCGCATAATATAATATTATCGCATTATGCAGGAGTTGTTCCAAAACCTACTTTACTTTAAGAGCTTTTAACAAAATGAATATCCTAACCATTACATCATTATTCACTGAGAGTCTGAGTAGGCCCCGCCCCCGAAAGGATCAAGGGTAGCTCCATGTAAAGAAAAGGTCCTATTACCTATTTCTGTCACAGAATAGATGTGCACACAAAGTTGTGTACCGATTCCAATGTTATTGAGGGTCAGCACATTTCAATGCGCTTAAGCTTTCCATCTAAGTCCTCAGAGGGACAATTCAACTATAGCCTTCTTTGTATGAAGTTTACTGCGGTTATCCGTGGACTGCAGTAAAGCATCATCGAATAGACTGTAAGTTAATATTTCACTTCAGTTTTACAAAAAAAAAAAAAAAGTTCAAAGTGAGTTGCAGTCGTCCATCAGGATAACACTTTTTTAAGTACTTCAATTTTACTATATACTAAACAGTTACTTCAATTTTATTTATTTTTATATATTTAATTTAGATTTTCTTCATACTGTCCTTAACCTTCATGTACAATTGTGTATTAAGAGTTTGAAGGTTAATAATAAAAAGCCGCATACTCTTTTATTTTTTATTATTTATTTGAAAAATATTTTCATGCACGGTTTTATTAATATTCAGGTGGAGATCACCCGGATGTTTTTCCGAGCTCCTTCACTGGTTCATACATAACAAACCTCTATCATATATTCATTGCGGAATTCGATGTAATCATGAAAGTGTGTCGATAAAATTGTAAGCAATGTATGTCAAAAATGTGTATCTATATATCTTGATAATAAATGAAATTGAAGTGTATGTCTGTCAATTAAAATAACTTATGTAGATGGTGACGGAGAATCGCTCGCTGAGTATCCACACCCAAACTCTTCCTGAGCGCGGGTGATCAGGCTGTCTTTCGTATTCGGGTGGGGAGGGGGCAAAATTCCGCTCGAGATTAAATCTGCTCGTGGCAAACAGAGCAATAAGTCAAAGGCGCCCCCTGTCTCGCTATACGTGGATTTTTGCAACATCAGGTACTTCATTCAAACCTTAACGCTGTCTGGAAACGGCGAAGCCGGCCTTGTTCTTTCTAACTGCGACACAGGTGTCCTCTCCGGCTGACAATTCATATCTATCCTATCCGGGGTACAGATTAGAACACTCTTTTGTGCCCCGGGCTGGAGTTTGCGTGTACGTCAGAGAGGACATCTGTTTTTGACGCATCGGCAGCGTTAAGAGTACGGACCTGTCCATTTTATGTCTGCTCTCTATCTGCTTACTGAGGCCGGTCGAATCAGTTCTTTTTTAGTATTCATGGTCGTTAATACGTGGTGGAGCCAGGCTGCAGCTATATTAGGAAAGGGCCATGCCTGCACCTTTCACAGCATAGCAGCGTAATATAGAAGCTTAATACTGCTACGTCGAATGGTAAGTGTAGAAATACGGATACTCTTTTTACTGGAAACGAGGCGTATCATTTCATGCTTGAGGGGTGACAACCCATCTGCATTTTGATTCATAATCGAGGATAAATGTGGACTGCGTGATCGTTTGTCACAAATTTAAATAAAACTATTTACGGTCAGATGTTTCAAATTCCTATTTTTATAAATATTTATTATTCAAAAGCGGAAGTTAGCTGGGCTTATTATGACATAAAGACATCAGAAAACTCAGTTCATCACCCCTCGTGACAATGGGTCTGAAAGCACCCGAAATAGCGAGAATTAAAAATTAATAAATAAAACATTCGTGTCATGCATTCGTGTAAATATAAAAAATAATTTCTTTATTAACTTCTTCATTATAATTTTTTTTATTAATGTTTATGTCAAAACAAAGTTCGTTACAAGTTTGATTTTATTGTTTATCATACCATACTTATTGTTTTGTAAACTATTCTTATGTCTGCTCAATCCACGAGTACGTTTTTTTTTCTTTTTTATTTTGTTTCTTCTCATCATAGTATATTATATTATATAATACATAATAATTAAGTATATCGTATTATTTTTCATAGTGATCATGCATCGCTTCAGTAAAGTTTAAATTATACAGAATTCACTAAATAATGTAATTTTAGATGTTTATTCTTGCTTACCGACCTTTGAGTTCAAATAACTTGTATAAATTGATATTGTAAACTTATATTCCTTAATGATTAGTGTAAGCTTATGTCTGAGCAAGAAACTCTCTGTTTTGTATAAGTTCTTTCTGAATTTGTCGTAAGAATTGATTGGAAATATTCCAAGTTGATAATGTGTTCAAGTATAATCTTCTAGTTTTTCAGCCCGTTAATATTCACTGCTGGATATGAGTCTCGTGCAATAAGGGAAATCCCAGGCGTTTGTGTGGTTAGTTCTTATTCTCTTACCAATTTCTGTACACACTGCTATGTTCCGATCTGAACTCTATATAGACATTACAAAAACTGGCTGTGGTACATCCATCTTAGATATCTGTGGCCGTATTTATATGAAGTTGGTTTCAGGTGTCCATGGGCTACAGTAACCATTCTGCTAACAAATAGGTCAGTTTACCGCGAAATAGCAGTTTAGTGCTGCTGTGTTTTGTAAGGTATTTTACAGGGAAAAAGGCGTTCTTCTTATTTACCAGGGGTGACAAAGCATTTTGATTATTAATCCAGGATAGGTATATACGTCCATGGGCCACAGTATTCAATAACCATCAGGTGGACTGTCTTTTCGTTTGTCGTCCTTTTCCTCATTTTGTAGTTTTAATCAGAAATTGGATAGAGCTGTTGCGAAGTACTTAGTAAAGATGGAGACGAACTTATGCATGAATTGGCTGTGCAGTGGTGGCTAAAGAGAATCCGTATCGTCCCGTGGGTGTCGTAAGAAACAACAAAGGCCATTGAAACAGGGTACGGGCAGCAGCATCTTCCTAATATAACAACTCAATGAAAACTCCAGTTGCAATCCCGCCTGTCATTAAGGCAAATATGTCCCTTAAGAGGTAATCTATGGATAAGGCCGATGTTCAACAGTGGACTTTTGATAGGCTGTACTGAATGTATGAATAAATGAAAGAATTGCAGGTGCATTGCCGGCCCTTTAAAAAGGAGTAAGCTCTTTTCTTGAAGTTCCCTAAGTCGTATCGGTCCGGAAAAATCGCCGGTGATAAACTACACAGAGAGGTCGTACGCGAAAGAAAACTCCTTCTGAAACGTACAGTGGTGGACCGCCAAGCATCCAGATGGTGTTGTTGGTATTGGTACGTTTGCCGCGAAACGTGCTTTCGCGAAATTTGGCGGCTGGGATTAAACCGAACAATTCCTCAGAGCACTCCCCGTGGTATATACGAAAGAAAATGCAAAGATATGCAACATTTCTTCGTAGCGCCAGTCAATCCAGCCTATCGGAAAGCACTCGGCCGTCGAAGGTCCGATCCGCTCTGCGCTGGATGCGGTCAAGTGGAGGGAGCTGGCACTGGGGAGCCTCAGCCCAGAGATGGTAACAGTATTCCATGTGCAGTCGAACCTGCGCCTTGTAAAGTTGCAGGCGGAGTGCCAGCATGAAACACTGTCTCGTCCGTGCGCGCAAAGCTTTTTGAGACCAATTTGGCCTTCACTTCCAAGTGACCAAGAAACTGCAAATTAAAATCTATTTATCTTTTCTCTGAATATTTCATAAGCACAAAACAATCAACAAGGCTAGATAAATCAAAAGGACGTTCTCTTGTACCCAAGCAGCGCGTAGCTACTCCTCTTGTAAATCACTCAAACTGGCACTTGAGAACATTATGTAGAACGCGAAAATACTAAAATTTGAAATGCGAGAGAGCGGACAAGACAGTTATGTTATCATTGCTTGCTAGTATTTCATTCGCAAACGTGTATAACCTGTTTTATATTGTAAAATTATAATTTGAATTTTGAATTTGAAAACAGGCCTGCTCGGTGTATTGCTGGTTCTCATAAGACAAGTCATGGAGTCTCCCAGGAGCCATGAAGTTGGCGGTATTACACCCTGTGCTTCGGAAAACACGTAAAGTAGTAGGTCAATTGCCAGATCTCTGTCCAGTCGTTTCGGTTACCGTCACAAGCACATCACGATCACATCCATGAGAGTGAAGAAATAGACAGTGCTCCTGTGCTTGAACATACTCTCGGGCACTAAAATAATCATGTTCTGCGCATATGGCTAGTCTCAGTTTACTGACCGCCGTTACTGAAATTCGGTTTGGTGGCTCACAACATAATATAATTACTCTAGTTTTACAACATATTATTTATATAGAAATAATTCATGAATGTAGTTAGCATTCATGAATTATTTCTATATAAAACGCAAAGGAAACCTAATGTTAGAGTTTCACTAAGAAATTTTTGTAAAGTTGTAGTCTGAAATAGTTTGTTTTTGACGTACAAGATTTCTCGAGAGGGTTTTAGTAATATTGCTCTACAACGTGTCTTGTCTTGTAATTTCATGTGTTTTCGCTTTACCGATTTTCACTTGGGATCTTTTTTTAAGGAGATACCTCAAAAATTTGGTGGTTTCTCTATTGCAAATTTTTGATATTATGATTTTTGACTATATGAAATCGGATTTCATAAAAGAAAAACACGATAAAATGTAATTTTATCAACAGAAAAAATTGCATAGTAGGTTCTAATTAATTCCATTTCTCCATGACACATTAATATTTGACGAATAAGTTCATGCAATTATTTTTAAGGTTTAGTAAATAATCGTATCTTAGTTCCCATAAACCATTTTTAAACCTTAAAAGTTATTGTTACGAGCTTGAGGTTCGTGACAATAAAAATCGCCGATAGAATTACCTAAATTAACACATTAATTCACTTTACACTAATTAAAGTTAAAAACACTAAAAATTAATCACACTGATTCACTTTATTCCGCTCCGAAGCTTCGCTTGTGTCGCCAACTCCAATACTTCCCGATCGCATCTTGCAGCATCTATTTATATAAATTAGCAGCGAAATATCCAGAATATTCAAGTAAACACGCGCAAGGTACCGAGAGTTCGTGTTGCAACTTCAAGAAGTTTAGTTCTTCGGTTCGAGACTAGATGGCGCTAGTGCCGTCAACTTGAGCGCGTAACACTGCCCCGTCCTAAGACATGCTCGTCCCGAGCATTATCGGCCCCATAATAACGCGCCAGGCGTTCCACGTGGGCGATCTTAGGAGTCCCTCTTGCGCCTTTCTGTAACGGCTCCGCAATGTCTAGGGCTGTCCTATCCCATGGTGCACCAACATTGCACAATTTCGATGCTCCTCTACTACGTGTCTGAGGTGCCTTCACGGCCGCACAACTTGTACATGTACGAAACCAATCCTCGACATCGTCACGATAATGGACCCAGAAAAACTGTTCTCACTCCTAGATGGACTCTTGAACGACCATTATGGCACAGCTGTAGAACATTCGGCACTTTAGCTTTAGCTTAGGGACAACCATTTGCAAACGACAGCTGTCTCCTCGACCATTGTCCCATTTACGGCACAGGACTCCATCCTGAATCAGCAAGCTGTCCCATTGGGCCCAATAGCTTTTCGTGGTTGAAATCATCGCTGAGACGTCCCTCCACTTAGGCTTGGTAGCACGGCCTTCATCTCTTCCAGAATCGGCTTGATGTCTGGATCTTACCGCTGTGCATGTCGAAGGCTGTCCTACCCGTTGCTGAGGTGGTCTGTCCTGAGCATCCTCACGGATACCACTTCCTTACTCTCTTGCCTACTACAATGGTTGCAATCTTCAGGAAAAGGTCATCTTGACAGTGCATCTGCGTTGCCGTGAGATTTCCCGCTGCAGTGTCTGATAGTAAAGTCGTATTCCTGCTGCTGCTGGGTAGCGCTGTTAGCCGTACTTCCTTTCTGAGACCGTTCACCTCCCCTTCCTAGGGTGTGCTTAGGGCAGCTGGACCGAAGATGGCCCATTTCCCCACAGCCATAGCACCTAGGGCTGTATCCTTTATTGTGGTCGCGAACCGTAACTGCTGCAACCTCCCTAGCGTGAGGTGAACGACGATTATGTCGCCGCCAGGCAGTGCCGTTAGCTGCACTACCCTCCTGATGTCGTTCACTTTCCCTTTCTGCGCTTCGCTTAGGGCAGCTGGATCGAATGTAGCCCTTTTCCCCACAGCCATAGCACCTAGGGCTGTATCCTTTGTTGCGGTCGCGAACTGTAGCTGCTGCAGCCTCCCTGACACGATGGGATCGATGATCCTGCCGCACGGCTTCCACCTCCAGTGCATGGGCCAAGGCGTCCTTAAGCGTCTCGTGGTGCCCGAGCCTCACAGCAGCTCTTACTTCCAGGTCACGGATGCCGTCGATGAATGTCTGCACCAGGTTACCTTCAATGAGCGCAGGTACAGACCGGTATGCTTTTCGCACCAGCTTCTCCACCTCTAGAGCCCACTGCTGCAGGTTTTCGTTGATGCGCTGCACGCGATCTTTAAGCTGCGCACGAAAGACGTGTTCCAGGTGAGCGTCGCCATATCTCGCCTCCAATGCCTCAAGGAGTTGCTCATAAGTCACTTCCTCACCGAGAGCTTCCAGAACTGTTAAGGCCTGGTCGCGCAGGCCTAGTGTGAGAGCAGTCATGGCCTGACTTTTATTCCAACCGTTCGCCTTCATAACAGCCCCGAACTGGATTTTGTAGGCTGACCAGGAAGAAGTACCGTCGAACGGTGGCACCTTGAACCCACGTAGCGAAGGTGTTGTAGCTACTACGAGAGCAGTAGTTCCATTCCCAAGTTTGAGGTCGTTCAGCGTTTTCTTCACGTCAGCCATCACGTTGTCAACCCGATTGTTCACATGGTTGATTCGGGTTTTGTGTTCTTCGATTCGGGTTTCAGCTTCCAACAGGCGGTTGTCATGTTGAGCAACCCTATCTTTCACCTCCCTCATCTCTTTCGCAAAGATAGCGTGAAGGTCCCCAATGCGGAGCATCTGTTCCTCCTGTCGGCGGGCCTGTTCCTCTTGTCTGCTCTGCAGCTGCTTTTTCAACTGACGGACCTGTTCCTCCTGTCGGCGGACCTGTTCATCCTGTCCACCCCGCAGCTGCTCTTCCAACCGATGGACCTGTTCCTCCTGTTGGCGAGCCTGCTCCTGCAGCATCACCATCAGAGCACCTAAGTCAGGTGCTGCAGATGTAGGAGCTACCGACGGGCCTGCAGCCGGTTGCTGGCCCTCCGACGTCTGCGACGTTGCACCACCAAATCTTCGTTGGTCCGTCTCCTGCTGGCGTTGACTTCGGGTACGGACACCCTCCGTTTCCTCCTTATGTAAAATCGGCATGATTTTATCCCACTTCTGACACCAATTGTTACGAGATTGAGGTTCGTGACAATAAAAATTGCCGATAGAATTACCTAAATTAACACTTTAATTCACTTTACACTAATTAAAGTTAAAAACACTAATAATTAATCACACTGATTCACTTTATTCCGCTCCGAAGCTTCGCTAGTGTCGTCAACTCCAATACTTCCCGATCGCATCTTGCAGCGCCTATTTATATAAATTAGCAGCGAAATATCCAGAATATTCAAGTAAACACGCGCAAGGTACCGAGAGTTCGTGTTGCAACTTCAAGAAGTTTAGTTCTTCGGTTCGAGATTAGATGGCGCTAGTGCCGTCGACTTGAGCGCGTAACATTATATTAAAAAAATATTGTTTGACGCTTTTTTAGTCTTTTACGAGTGCGTGCTCGGTATTATAGCTATTTTATCTCTTTCATTTTGACATTCCCTTAGTCGTCCATAAGCCACGCCCCCAAAACTACGGTTCATTTTTAAGGTATCCTATTAAGCTGCTATTTTACGTCGTTGCTCTACGAGAGCGCGATCTTACCCCAGTCGAGGTGACTCATTCGTGCTATTATAGCTCGTTATATCAGTTATATTTTGCTTATAGGCATTAAGTCCGCCCTTTGTTACCCTATTTATTAATGTATTAATAATAAAGACTAAATAAATAAATATATCAATCTGCTACGTTTTTTATAGGAGAGGGGGCAAACGAGCAGGCGGTTCATCTGATGGTAAGTGACTGCCACTGCCCATGACCAACTGCAACACCAGGGGAATATCAAATGCGTTGCCAGCCTTTTAAAAAGGAATCTTTACCTAAAGGTCCCTTAGTCGTATCGATTCGGAAAAATCTCTGGTGGTAGTCAATTCCACTAGAAAGTTGTGCGAGGAAGAAAGCTTCTTTTGAATCGCAAAGCGGTGGATCGTTAGTCATCCAAATAAAATATATTTATAATAATATTTATTATTGTATATTAACTTAACAAAGTAAACGTGCAATAAAAAAGTATTTAAATTTTTAAAGTAACGTTTATACCGCAAGAAATTTATCAAATCAAACACGTTCAACTTTTATGACCACTTTTTTATTTGTAGCAGAATTAAATAGAGTTCCTGCAGTGGTTTTGATAAAGCTTAGAACCGTTTTAAATCGAAAACGGCGTCTTATAGATTTTAAATTTACTTTTTCATTACATCTATATGTATCATTCTCAGTTAAGAATCAAAATGCAGATGCTTTGTTACCCTTGAGGACTAAAATGGAAAGCCTAATTTGCAGTAATAAGGAAAGCTGCAGCGTCGCTCTGCCACGTGGATCATTTACATACTAACACATATCACCTAATCTATTAGAAAACTATTTATCGTATTGTGGGGAGAGTCGAAAGTTATTTAGTGTTTGTCGTCACACGACGGGCTCGTTTTAATATTGACAACGTTGTAATTGATAATAAATTAGTGCAAATGTGTTCTTAATTAGAATTGGAAAACAGGACCCTTATAATATAATTAAAAAGCATGTGCTTCTATTTGATTAGTCCAAGCATCGTGCATATTATACATTTGGTGCCTAAATTTAGTTTTTTTTTCATATACAGGGTAACGATGACAGACCCATGACCAAATCTAAAAATACAGGTAAATAATAACTCGAATTAAATACTACATTTGCGTGTTCGGATGCAGGAGCTGCCTATAACCCAACTATATTACGCCACTTAACTTTCTCAAAAACAAAAAGATTCCGTTATTCGGGATACTTGAACAAACCATTCTCGATTTAAAGACAAATTTTCATTCGTGTTCGAGTGAATCGAGTTCGAGATTATCTTGAATCGAGTAATTCAAGATAACGACGAACTTTCTATCTCTCCTATGAAGTTGACAACTTCTTTTAAAGTCATATACACTATAAATCACGTCTTATTTTTACATTATTATTGTTATTACTTTAATGCGGTAACATTTTTTTTTGGAACTTTAAGAAAATGTTTTCTTTGATACATCTCGCAGATTAACTAGTTTAAATGTTATTTCTTTGAATTATGACTTAGTACCTGGTTGACCGAGCTTTGCTCGGTATTTTTCGCTCGATTTTTTAATTCTCGTGTTTTGGAAATTATATTTAAATACAAAAAAAACATACTGATGAAATATAAATAATATTTTTTGATCTTAGCGACATAACAGAAAAAACGGAACTGGTTATTTGAATAAAAAATTATGAGTGCAATTATTTTAATTAAAATTTTCGTGTTTTTAAAAACTACTAAAAAAGGGCTCGAAAAAATAGATTTTCTCAAAAAAGAGAGATTTTCTCAAAAGAGAACATGAAAAAAAAGTTAAAAAAGTCGGTCGGCTGGTCTGGGTCGAACCGGGGTTTTACGATTCTGTGACCGACATTTATACCAATTATTAAGCTATTTATAATCACTAACAATCCGTCAAAATTTACCTTCTTATTCTAACGATATTGTAGCAGTTTTTTATTACCTAAATACAAGGACAAAATGACATTTTCTAAAAATAAATCCTAGCTAGATCGATTTATTATCCCCGAAACTCCCTGGACACAAAATTTTATGAAAATCGTTGGAGCCGTTTCCGAGATCCCGATTATATATATATATATATATATATATATATATATATATATATATATATATATATATATATATATATATATATATATATATTTACAAGAATTGGTCGTTTAATAGTATAAGATTAGACAAAGGTACGTTGTCCTTACTTTTTATAGAATATATGGATCACGACAACCTTCCAACCCTTACTTGCAATTTCATACTATAATATCGGGATGTAACAAAGATGATCAATTTTTGAAAAGTATATGTCGTAGCTTAGTAGCCTTTCAATTAACACTCTAACTTTTTTATGCGTCTAAGACAATATTGCACACACCTTGTAATATCAGCGACAGTAGGTTATGGTACGGTTTGCGAGGCCCATGGGATACATTAAAGCCGAGTACATTTATATTATATAGCACAGAGCGTTAATTAGGCACAGAGCAATGACGGGCTCATTGAATGAAATTAATAGGGTGACCATGCCATGTAATGTCTAGGCTGTAAGCTGAACAGGTAATGAAGCTAATTGGCTGCGACATAATATTATATAAAGATATTTTCAGCTCCTAATATAAACAAAATAGCATTTCCATTCCAAATGTCGTTATATTGGGTTAGATTTCTACTGGCACCACTGATTATACGAGTATATAACAGTGTATGTGGTTTGTATAACAGAACGCGAACGTAGAGAAAAAGAAAGATTACTGCACATGATTAAAACTACTTTTACGGATTTTATCGCGTTTATTTTTACTTTTTATTTTTAATTCCCGACGTTTCGGGCGCTTTCCAGCACCCATGGTCACGGGGGACTGAGATGACTGACGTCTCGATGTCATTGTTAAACCCGGAGTACAGTCAGCTTTTTTAATTATTGTTTATGGTCCGATGTATGCAAAATGAACTGACTATGTCCTGAGGTCTTGCAGTTGCGCGTTGCGTTATAGGATCCCAAGCAGGTGGTAGTACCCAGCCTCCTTCTCTATTGAAATTAGGATGTTTTTTAATTTCAATAGCCTCACGTATCATCCTTGGTAGGAATCGGTGTTTGTGGTCTATCAAATCTGATGTAATGGTTGGGGCCGTCTAGTATATGATCACAAACTGCAGACTTCCCGGAACGTTGATGTTTCACAACATATAGCTGATGTGATAATGATGAACGATGATGTGAACGCTTAAAAGAGTCAAGAGCAATGACTTATCTTAGCAAACGCCTGTTCACTTTTGAAAACACTTAGATTGTAATTATTTAATATTTATCTCATTTATTGTCTCCAACAACCAGCGAAATCAGTTTAAAGTTTTATAATTTTATCGTTGAGTTAGATGTCTATTTGTTGCTACTTTAATGACGATAATGATTTTGATGTGGTGGAGCCACGCTGCAGCCACTTTACCTATAACTGCAACACGAACGTGTCTGCTCGACCAGGGTAGGACCATGCTCTCGTAGAATATCCGCGTGAAACAACAACTAATCCTGAGTGTTGTAAGGTGAGTGTGGAGAACCACAGACTCTTTGTTACGAGGCATTCTAATCTTATAACGTATCTGCACTTAGAACTTTAATTAAAGATAAATATAGCAAAAAGATTCTCCAGTTCTCTACACTCACCTACGAAACAGCAGCATTAAGGTACTATTTCACGTTGGTATACTGTAAGAGCATTGCCCCTTCTTAGGTCTAGCCGATCCATTCGTGCTACAACCGTAATACAGCTGCAACGTAGCTATACCATGTTATCACGTTTGCGTTGATGGAATTTGGCGGCCGAAATTAATCTCAACTAATCCTCAGTACACTCTCCGTTGTAAATGCGATAGAAACTGGGATATAAAATGTAACAAAGTTGCATAGTTAGCAAACGATTCATTAACTATTTTCCGGCCGAAGGAAGCAGTTAATGATAATGAAATGCATCAAAGGCTCTCGTTACTACAGTCTATCAAACACCGACTTGTAAGACACGTGTGGAGTACAAACAATCTGGATAAGTGTTAGATTTTTGGCGAATTGGGGTCAAGTTACATTATCAGATCGATTAACATATTTTCAGTATCACAGCCTATCAAATGTTCAAAACTGAACACAATTTCTCTAGAACATATTTGCCATTTTGGCTGCCGTGCTTGGTAGACGGGTTAGCAAACGCAGTTTACTTATTATTACTGAGTTATATATGGAAAAGACTGCAGTCTTAGTTTTCTTCTATTTCTAAATATAAAGTAAATTGAAAAAGTAAAAAAATTAATTTTAAAATAAGTGGTTACTGATATCTATTGACACCTAGAACCGGTTTCGGACAAAGAAGACTACAGATGCGTTCTCCCCAATAATAAGGCTGGAATGCCTCTCAGCCTGTAATTATACTGGCTAACTTTACCCTTCATACCGGAACGCAACATGCCTAACTTTACTCTTCATACCCCGCCACTAGTCAGCCGCAAGCGACAGTAAACTGCTTCTTGTTGCTATGCTTATTGTATAATATTTATGTATAGATAGTTTGGCGCGTATCCTGAGATATTTTGCCATTCTGCAACCTTACCTTACAGATTGAAGAAGTGTTTACAATAATTCAGAAAGTGGCACAGAAGGACTTCTATGAAGGAAAGGAATCCTGTTAATTATTATTAGTAGTCTTAATACACAGGTGACGTCATATGGAACAATTAAAATATGTGCGAAACAAATTGCACAGATTTATCGATCGTGTGTATGACAAATCGTTACAGATTATCGTTTATCGGCGGCAGTTGCAATTTCTATTACGTAAATCGTTATCGATTGCGTTTGCATAGTTTTGTCGTTGTAAGTGTATAGCAGCCATTCAGATCCGCAGTTCGTTACGGAACTCTTTTCGAAAAAAGAAAGAGGTAGACACACAAACTGCTGGAACTGTTTATAGAAACTTGAATTTGGAAGACAAAATCAAATACAAAACACAAATACTTTTTTTAACTTTAAATATCAGAACATAATCGGGCCCAATAATGCACAGCAGCATTAAGCTGCTACTTAACGCTAGGATTCTGTGAGAGCGTAGTGTTTCCCCATAGTGCTGCAACCGTAATATAGCTGCAGCTGCAGCTACCACGTAAGAAACCTCAAACATATCGTATCAATGAACTATAAACATACAGGAAGAATATTGGTAAATTATAAAAACATTAGACAGCAATAGAATACGGTCGCCTGATATCTATAGACGGTCATCATATCAATCAGATAACATATACGGACGTTCCATAGCTACGAATATATACGGATGTCTGATAAGCACACACGGATACCTAATAAGTAGAGAAATAAAGGCTTATTTATATTAAAATCATCTGTTAGTATCTATTTTCCGCATCATAATAAGTAGGTAGTTCTTTTTTTTTCTAACTTACCTCTGATCGAACATGCTCTCCTGTTTCCATACACGTATCTCACTCAGTCCATCTAATAGTGTTCGTTGACGAACAGGTCATTTCATAAGCGTTTTGTAGGTCTCTCTTTTCAGTTACTGTAATTGTCAGGAGTTTTCTATGTAATTGACGATATCTTGGCCACCTTTTCCGTGTAAAAGTAATACTGACTCATAATGTGACATAATATAAACTCTATAAAATCTACCAAATCGGACCCCCGACATATGGGAGCTTGATAACTACGTAACTAAATATGAGCGTCCGATAACTATATACTGACGCTAATAACTATGTACAGACATCCGATAACAATAATATATGAACGTCAAATATTAATATACATAAGTATAGAAACTTTTTACGCCTCTAAGATTTTGGATAATATTCATAACCAAAATTCGCACATTACTTACAAGCATTTTTCCACATACTTAGTTACTAAGGACCCCTCCCAAGTGTGTGGGCACAGCATTAAACGATTTACATTTTAAAGCAGAAAATGGTTTTATAACGATTCTTCTACGGGGCTTGACATTGTCTGACAAATAAAACAATGAATAACGAATATCACACAATATACCTTCCTCTAATATCCTTTCATTCTAAATTGTTTGAATCGTGATGCTTAGGGGCTTAGCTTAGAAATTTATATGTATGAACCTACTGTTCATACAACTCAATTACGGTACGATAGTCACTAAAAGCAGATACAAACCATATAAAAGCTAGCAAGTTCGCATTAAATATCGCAATGTGTGTTCGCAATAAATCGACGCAATAGATAAATCATGTTCGATATTTGCAGGAAGCCCAGAGTACACTATCGAATATCGGAGGTCGTAAATGCTTGGGCACAACAGTAAGAACAATATTGCTGAAATATTTTTACAGGAAAGTGAAATACCTCACTGATTAAGAAATCAAAAATTAAACATTATTAACAGAGAGATGATAAAAATGTTATACGAATACGGGGAAGTCGAAACGTTTACACGTTATGTGCCTATTTGTATGTTTGTTCCGGCTTAATCTCCGAAATAGCTAGAACGAATTTAACGGAACTTTCACTGTCAGATAGCTGATGTTATACGGAGTAGCTGTGGCTACTATTATTTAAGAAAAAGAATAAAGGTTCCGCAAGAAGAAAAATTAAAATCTACAAAATCCAATCGTTAGGTCTAGAACAATGCCAAGAGTGATCTAGGCTCAATTTATTTTAGAACGATGGAGCGTTTTCCTCAATTTATTTATAATAGATATGATAGATGATTCATACACATACCTGCCTTAAGCTGGTTGTGGTTGTTGTAGTTCCTGCCTTAAGATCTGTAGACACCAGACGTGTCGGTTCACTCCCGTCACTCTACTCTACTGAAAAAATTCATCATCATCATTACAGCCCTTCACAAGTCCACTGCTGAACATAGGCCTCCCCCAAGTAATGCCACAAATCACCGTCCTGAGCCACCTGCATCCATCGACTTCCTGCATGTCTTACCAGGTCGTCACTCCATCTAGTGGGGGGTTGCCCTACACTACGCCTACCGGTACGAGGCTGCCACTCGAGAACCTTCCTTCCCAACCGTTCTTCGAGCTATATGGCCGGCCCATTGCCACTTGAGCTTACTAATCCATTGGGATATGTTGGTCACTCTGGTTTTACTGCGGATATCCTCATTTCTGAGTCTATCACGCACCTAAACTCCGAGCATAGCCCTCTCCATAGCTCGCTGAGCGACCTTGAGCGTCTTCATACGGCCAGCAGTGAAGGAACACCTCTCTGATCCGTAAGTCATCACTGGCAACACGCACTGGTTGTACACTTTAGTTTTCAGAGATTGAGGTATACCTGACGAGAAGATGTGTCTTAATTTCCCGAACGCTGCCCAGCCGAGTTGAATCCGTCGATTGACCTCTCGGTCGAAGTTGGACTTACCTAGTCGGACTATTTGTCCCAGGTAAATTCCTCGAAACTCTTCACCACTGCATTGGAAGACGTTTTCAAGCTACTGAACTGGAAAGGATACGGTATTAACATCAATGGCGAGTACATCACTCACCTTCGATTTGCCGACGATATAGTCCTTATGGCGGAATAGCTGGACGACCTTAGCACTATGCTCAATGACCTAAATGGTGTCTCCCAGGGGAAAGGTCTTAAGATGAACATGGATAAAACAACGATCATGTTTAATGTCCATGTCTCACCTATGCCGGTAGTTGTTGGGAGCACTATGCTCGAAGTTGTTACTGAAAAAATTAAAACCAAAAAAGTTTTATTAACAGAAAAAATTATACAATAGGTAACATCTGTGGTTTCCTCACTAGGCAAGCCTGTATCGAGGAAACTTGAGACCAAAGTTCACTAGGCATTATTTTATACATCTTATAAGGCAGATTGTATTTACATAATATAAACAAAACAACAATAAAAGAACTGCTTATGCTTAAAATCTAAAAACATAAAAAAGAAAGAAACCTTAAACAACCAAGCCAGGTTTTATATACTGAAATGTATTAACTATATACTATGTATTTGCATTTAAAAAGAAAAATAAAATACAATTAAAACATCAACAATATTTACACAAAAAATTTCACAAATACCATCAATTAGCAAAAGTCATTTTTAAAAATTCTTCTGTTCCTCATATGATAGGGTGACCTACCATTTCAATATAATTAATTTCGCAGATGCGTATTTTTTATTTATAATTTTACAGTGTTTTACGAATTTACTATAAATTCGTCTTTTGATGAAGTCGCCAAAACGTGACAGAAGGTATGGATTGTTTGTATACCCTGCAGTTTGCTACTAGCTGCTACCACCTCATTCAAGCACTAAAAATATAGTATCTTCACGCCTAGTATTACTTGGCGCTCTGTACTTCGTGACTGTATTGGTGCTCACATTGTGATGCGCAAAAGACGCTGTCCCGGGTGATAGCAGCCTTACATTGAAATTTGTTGTGGTGCAAAGAGTGTTCTTTGCGTAACTTACTTTCCTGGTTTTCGGCAAACCGTAAATAGAGTGAATCTAAAAAGGCAGCCCAGACTAACTCAGCCCTCCCGTCCTCACTGCCTCTTCGGCTAAAAAGTCAGCCCCCTCGGTGCGCGTTTAGCCTCTCAAGCCCGCGGCTAAGCCAACAGTGAACGAGTCCCCTGCTGAACGTATTGAAAAGCCGCTGTCACCCATCGTCATTCAGACCAAAGCAAGTGGAACAATCTGTCCAATTGGTTGAACTCCAAAAAATATACTGAACAAAGGTGCAAAACGCCGGTCAGGGTATCAAAATATTTGTAAACTTGACCGCGGAATTCCGCAGCGTGACTAGTCACCTGCGCGCCCAGAAAAACTCCTACACTTACGTCCTACCAGAGGAGCATAAACTTCGTGTGGTCGTTCGAGGGCTCCCGAAGGAACTCAAGACCGTACACATTTTAGACGACCTCAAAGCCCAGGTCCGTGAAGTGCACAGAATGCATCACCAGACCGACAGTAATCGTTTTCTTGACCTCTGCCTTATCATTCTGGACCTGGTTACGGAAAACAAGGAGATATTCAATGTCCAACGTATCTGCAAACTAACCGGTATTGCAATAGAACCCCGAAATAGGGGTTTCGTTGGTCAGTGCCTGCGATGTTAACTGTACGGTCACTAAGCCAGAAATTATTGCGCCAGACCTAGGCGTGGTAGAAGTCATCGGTACGCAAGTAACGAAGCGGAATTATTACAATTCACCTAAACTCACCTTTTTACAGCCCTTTCAGGCCGCGGTTCGGGAGACTTATGATACTGTAGAAGCCAAAATGCTAACAGCATTAACATCATCAGAAACCATATTCTCAATTTATTTAACCCCAAAATTCTCAGTTTTGTTTTGCAATTTTACTCAAATAATTTGTTTATTTATTATTTTATCTATTATAAAGGAGATGGTCGAAAATTGTATGAACCTGTGCCCCAGACTGTACAGGCATGAAATCTATGTCATTTGAAAGTACAGATCTTCTATATTAAGAATTAGAAAAGTACATGTAGCTACGCAGTAGTGGACAAAAGTTATGAAGATTAATAAAAAGTTGATTTTGGCAATTGGTTTTTATCATTATTACATAATGCAGATATTAATAAAGTTCCAATTCATGAGTTTTATGTAGGTTAATGTTTATGCATGGTTATTAGGATGTATCCTAACCGGATTTAGCTAAAAAAAACAAGGACAGCAGTTTTTTCCCGTCTTTGAAATTATTTTTTGTAACATAACTATTATTGATCGAAGTATATTAAACAGAAAATAATTATTAAACTTACGTATTACACCGTCTATAATTAGTGGAGCACTTGCTCGCGGCAACGGCATATATTAAATAAAAGGAAAATACGATAAAACACAAATACGAAGGAAAAGCGTACATTTACAAAAAAACGGCGCGTAGGTCGGTAGACGTAAATCAGATCATGCTATTTAATCTTCTGAGAAATTTCATTGTCGGTTAAACTACCTCCATCTAGACATTGCTTTATGAAACACTTAATAGTTTTTAATTTATAGCTGCTGTGGAATCTTCCATTTTTAGCTACTTTATGTAAATCAATCAAGATAGTTTGGCCGCCACAAAAAATTAAGCATTATTATAAGTTCGTCCTAAGTTATATCTACTTTATCAACATGACTAGTGCATATTTTTTGTTTCCTTCCTTCCTTCCCTTTCCTACCGCACGCGCTGCCGCCGAGGTGAAAAAGAGGATCTCGGCGCGCGTCATTATACTAAGTGATATTACGCCATCCGCAACGCACGGCCACCCGTCGCGTCTTATGTACATTAACCGCAAACCGCGCAGGACGAACATTGAGTTCTCCTGTTTATGTTTAATATTCACCGCATCAGACATTGTGTATTTGTAACTCATAAAAGTGTGAGACGCCCCCGTAAGGGCAAAGGTGGAGAGTGTGGGACTTCACGAGACTGTTCCGAGAGTGCGTGTGCGCCGAACCACGTGGCGAGCTAGCTGTATATCAGACACTCCAGGAGGAAGGCGCGGCAGCCCTCATCAGGTCAGTGCGTGCTATCCCACCTATTTATTTTACCCTTTGCCGTATGCACCAAAATTACAGTCCACTAAATCTTTATCGAAGATACCTTAAGTTACTGGCGTCTCCATTTTTTAATGGTCCTTCGAGCCGGATTGACCTTGACTTTCCGCCCTTATTAGATCGTTATCGTAATAAGCGTTTATATAATTAATTATTTATATTTTAATCCGACTTCGGATTAACCCCGCCCTTATTAGAACACTAGAATAGGTCCTAATAGGTGACATTCATAGTAATTTTAAAACTATATTCATAGAATGAATAAGCATATAATTATCTATATAAATTATTTGTTGTATGTTCACATCACGTCATCAACTTTTAACTACATCTATAGATTATACTGTTAAATTACATTTATTATTTGCACATATATTTAAGCATTATATTCGTTATAAATAACTTCATAATTATTATAAAAGTTAACAATTAAAGTTCATCGTTAACAAAACTAATATTTAATAATTCAACCGCGTAGCGAGGTCGCTTACAGACTACCCGCTTATAATTATATTATTTTTGCCGCATAACTTAAGTTGTAATGCCGCCTAAAAAACAAATAGCATCGAATAATAGCGATTCCTCGGATAATGAGGGCACACCTGATGCTGAGTTGGTTTTATTGTTAGCTAAACGAGATGCTTTATTTGAAATAGTGCAAAAAATATATGATATGTCCTCGGACATCCACACAAACACTTCCACGATGGAGCGTTTTCTTGATGGAAGTTCTAATATTAATGCTTTACGTATTGAGTTTAAACAGGTCTTAGATAATTATAATTCACATTTATTAAAAATAAACCCTATTGCTAAACCTGATTATAACAGCCTCATTGCGTTTGAGTCTCTTTGCGGTAGAATAAATAGGCTTTATTTACAATATTCGCAATCTAATTCACAAAGTACTAGTACACCGCCTAAAGCCAGATTCACACTTCCGCCTATCGAACTTATGCCATTTTCGGGTGACATTCGCTCATGGCCTTTATTTTATGCCAGCTTTAAATCAACAGTCCATGACAACACATCGCTTACCGACGCTGAAAAGTTATACTATTTGCTAGGTAAACTAACGGGCAAAGCCCTATCTGTATGCTCAGGTATAACTCCTTGCGCTGAAAATTATAAAATTTTATTGCAAGCACTCGTTGACAAATATGAAGACCGGCGTATGCTAGCATCTACATATATTAATCAGATGTTCGAATTTAAGCCATTGCAATCGGCCACCGCAAATAATTTTGATTTATTTACTGATAACTTTATAAGTGCAGTGCGCGCTTTACAAAACTTAAAGTTAGATAATCTCGCGGACTTAATTGTTCTTCATATCGCGCTTAAGAAGCTGGACCCGGATACCACTCGCTCTTTCGAATATAGTCATAACTCGATGGTACCTACCTTTGATGATTTAGTAAATTTTATTAAGACCCGCTCCAAAGTTTTGCAACGCACCGATTCTAGTACAAATTCTAATAGCGCACCAAACAATCGACGAGGTAACGGTAATAATCGTCGCTGTAATAATACTTCGTCGCCGAAGTATCAGGCGTACGTAAGCACGACGACTACTTGCTCAAAGTGTCTGTGCGATAATATTGTGCATCAACACCTATTTAAGTGTGCAGACTTTAATAAAATGACGCCGCAGGAACGATTTAAATGCGTAAAGAGTAACAATGCATGTGTGAATTGTCTCAGTTTAAGTCATCGAGTGTCTAGTTGCTCTTCAAATTATAGTTGTCGAGTTTGTAAATTTAAACATCACACATTGTTGCACTTCCACCGCAGAAGCGATAATGCTTCCCCTGCGCTGGCGCGTTCTCCACCGCTTCAGCCAGTTACACTGAAGTCCACAACCCCCGCGCCCGCACACTCGCCACCCCTCACTGCAGGTGCGCGTTCAGACGTCGCGCTGTGTACTTCGTTCAAGAATGTTTCTCAACGTTCACCGCCTCCCGCGCGCGCAAGTCGTTCGCAGAGAACTGTTTTATTATCAACCGCTCAAGTATTTGCTTACGATGCTAAGGGAGAGAAACAAATTATTCGTATATTATTAGACTCCGCGGCTCAAAGCCATTTTATGACTAAAAAGTGCTGTCATCGTTTAGGCGTTCAACAACACGATACCGAATGTACTGTAGTAAAGGGATTCGGTGGAGTTGAAAAAAATTGTAAAATCGAAATCGATTGATATTAAAATTTTCTCACGATTCGACTCGAATATTAACTTCAATATTTCAACGCTAGTTGTTGATCAAATCACCGACCTTTTGCCCACCGCTGTGGTAGACACATCTGTCTTATCACACTTCCATGGCATAAGACTCGCTGATGAATGTTATAGCATGCCTAATAAAATTGATGTTTTGATAGGCGCATCCCTTTTCCCGCACTTACTGTGCCCAGACGTAATTTTTTCGTCTAACGACTTGTCCGGGCCCTCGGCTTTGAATACGGTATTTGGTTACGTTATTATGGGCTCAGTGCCGACACTTCAGGTAAATCATTCTTTAACGTGCTGCTCAGTTCTAGAGTCTCCTATCGTTGACAAATTAGTGCAACGATTTTGGGAGCTTGAACAGCCACCCTCCGCACCGCCCATTCAGTGTCCTTCAGACATTGAATGTGAAGAGTTTTATAAATCTACGACATCCCGCGATCCTTTTACTGGTAGATATATTGTTGGCCTGCCATTTAAAGATGACGTTTACTCTCTCGGAGATTCTTATGAAACCTCTCGACGCCGATTCATGTGCTTGGAGAGGAAACTTCAAGCCTCGCCTACATTAAGGTTAGCATATGATGACGTCATAAAGGAATACTTAGCTAAAAATTATATATCCCCCGCACCGCCGTATGACTCTCATGAACCCGCTCCAATATATGTCATACCGCATCATGGAGTCTTACGCGAAGATAAGAAGTCAACGCGTCTGCGCATCGTCCGGGATACTAGCAGTAAGACTAGCACTGAGCGATCATTAAATGATATTCTGCATTCAGGACCAAATTTGCAAGGCGACTTGTTCAATATAATTTTAACTTTCCGCTTACATCCAATCGCTATGACAGCCGACTGTCGCCAACAATTTCTGCAAATAGTTGTTCGCGATTCTGATCGTCGTTACCAATGCTTCCTATACCGCTTCCGTCCACAAGACCCACTTGTGTTATACCACTTCAATCGCGTGTGCTTCGGTTTAACTTCGAGTCCATACCATGCATTGCGCACGGTAAGACAGCTCATTGATGACGACGGCGCAAAGTACCCGCTTGCGAGTCGTATCGCATTTACTTCGCTATATATGGACGACATCGCGTTCTCTATGCCCAGTGTATCCGAGGCCAGTGAGACCTCTCGGCAGCTGATAGACTTATTCAAGGGTGCCCAATGGGACCTGACAAAATGGCATAGCAACCGTCGATCTGTTTTAGATGACCTCCCTACTTCCCATAAAATTACAGGAGAAGTAGAGTTCGATAAATCAATGCCACATAAAATACTAGGCTTGCATTGGTCTACCGATAGTGACGCCTTTTATTTTAAGATATCTGTTCCCGCTGATGTGACGTGCACTAAGCGCGCCATCTTATCTACTGTCGCTCGCCTGTGGGACATAATGGGTTTCGTTGCTCCCACAGTCGCGTACGCCAAATTGTTAATAAAGCAGCTTTGGCAACTTAATTTAGATTGGGACGACATACCACCACCGCCAATTATTAAGATGTGGAGGCAATTCTGTGCTGAATTACCAGCTCTTAATGATTTACGTATCCCGCGACATGTTGGTGTATCCAAAAACTGTACTGCGTCACTCCTGGGGTTTTCCGACGCCAGCGAGCACGCATACGGTGCCGTAGTCTACATACATGTAAAGAGCGTCAATGGTAACACCGTCCAGTTGATTTGTGCAAAGACTAAAGTCGCACCGACGAAACCACTATCTATTGCACGCCTTGAGCTTTGTGGAGCGGTTTTACTCTCAAAATTGCTTCGCAGAGTACTCGACAATTATTCTCTTGACCTTGCAATATCAGTCTATGCCTTTGTAGATTCAAAAGTAGCTCTGTACTGGATAAAGAGTTCGCCACACAAGTGGCAGACCTTTGTTGCAAACCGCGTTGTTCAGATTACCGACGATATTCGCGCTGATAACTTTTATCATGTCGCAGGTACTGAGAATCCCGCTGACATACTTTCACGTGGCGTTACGCCAAATAAATTAGTTTCAAACCGCCTGTGGTTCCATGGGCCTCAGTGGACTTCGTTAGATCCATCTCAATGGCCTCTTCGTACTTTAGACAATGAGGTTATTGCAAATATGCCTGAGAAGAAGATTTTGTCGCACACTGTGTGCACATCCGTCTGTAATTCTGCGATTTATGAGCTCGCACTCCGCATCTCTTCTTGGAGTAAACTTCTACGTATAATTGCGTACGTGTGTAAGTTTGCTAAATTATTGCCCCGCCGCAGCACTACTGTAGTGATTGCTGATGATCTCAGTTTCTCTGAGGTTATAATCCTCCGCGCCCTGCAAAAACAGCATTTTGCAGTGGAATATTTAAATATTGAAGGTAACAAACCTTGCTCGCCCGCTTTCAATCGTTTAAGGCCTTTTATTGAGAATGGTTTAATCCGCATTGGTGGTCGTCTTTCGAACTCCGCATTAGATTACACGCAAAAACATCCAATTATACTCCCGCGCAGTGATCATGTAGTGAACATGATCATTGACTATTATCATATTAAAAATTTACACGCTGGGCCTGAATTGTTACTGTCATTGCTCCGACAAAAATTTTGGATCCTTTCAGCACGGCGCATCGTGAGAACTACTAAGGGAACATATCTCCGTCCTGTTGCTCGTATTTGCCCTCTCCCAAGACAATAAATCACGATTATTTTGATTATAATTATTTATCTAAATTAGGAATTAAGTTTATATTTATATATATTAAAAAAGTATTAAACCGCAATATTATATTTATGTATACATTTTCTCGCTTACCAAGTAAGGTTAGTAGATGAGACATGCGCATTGAGCGCATCCTCTCACTTTATATACCGCTTATTTATTTGTTTTCCTTTTACTTTTATATTACGGTTGTCTTTTAAAGGTGACCCTTTAAGGGCGGGAGGAAATGGTAACGCCAGTTAACAATCTACTTTATCAACATTACATTACATATCGCATTGAGTTCGTCCTAAGTTATATCTACTTTATCAACATGACTAGTGCATATTTTTTGTTTCCTTCCTTCCTTCCCTTTCCTACCGCACACGCTGCCGCCGAGGTGAAAAAGAGGATCTCGGCGCGCGTCATTATACTAAGTGATATTACGCCATCCGCAACGCACGGCCACCCGTCGCGTCTTATGTACATTAACCGCAAACCGCGCAGGACGAACATTGAGTTCTCCTGTTTATGTTTAATATTCACCGCATCAGACATTGTGTCTTTGTAACTCATAAAAGTGTGAGACGCCCCCGTAAGGGCAAAGGTGGAGAGTGTGGGACTTCACGAGACTGTTCCGAGAGTGCGTGTGCGCCGAACCACGTGGCGAGCTAGCTGTATAGCAGACACTCCAGGAGGAAGGCGCGGCAGCCCTCATCAGGTCAGTGCGTGCTATCCCACCTATTTATTTTCCCCTTTGCCGTATGCACCAAAATTACAGTCCACTAAATTTTTATCGAAGATACCTTAAGTTACTGGCGTCTCCAGGTATAAAGGAAATACTAAAAAGGAAATCATGTCTATTAAGCAAGTTATCGTTATATGTTATTGTATTTATTAACTACATTAAAAAATATCATCATCATCATCATTACAGCCCTTCACAAGTCTACTGCTTAACATAGGCCTCCCCAAGGTATGCCACAAAGCACGGCTATGAGCCGCCTGCATACATCGACTTCCTGCATGTCTTACCAGGCTATCACTCCATCTAGTGGGGGGTCGCCCTACACTTTGCCTACAGGTACGGGACTGCCACTCAAGAACCTTTTTCCCCCATCGGTTGGCGGTTCTTCGAGATATATGGCTCGGACATAGCCACTTCAGCTTACTAACCCGTTGTTCAATGTCATCCACTCTGGTTCTACTGCGGATGTCCTCAATTCTAAGTTTATCACTCAGAGAAGCCCCGAGCATAGCCCTCTCTGTGGCTGGCTGAATGACTTTGAGCGTCCTCGTGCTGACCATCACTGAAGGACCACGTCTCAGTTCCGTAGGTTATCACCGGTAAAACGTACTGGTTGTACAGTCTCGTTTTCAGGTTTTGAGGTATACCCGACGAGAGGACATGTAGTAATTTCCCAAACTCTGCCCAGCTGAGTTGAATCGTGTTCAATCTTGAATTGAAATTAACCTCTCGACCGAAGGTGGACTTACCAAGTGAGACTATTTGTCCTAGGTAAACATACTCGTCAACAACTTCGAGCTTAGTGCTCCCAAACAACTACCGGCATAGGTTTGACATGGACGTTACACATGATCTTCATTTTTTCCATGTTAATCTTAAGACCTATCCGTTGGGAGACATTATTGAGGCTATTGAGCATAGTGCTTAGGTCCTCCAGCGATTCTGCCATAAGGACTATATCGTCGGCAAATCGAAGGTGAGTGATGTACTTGTCATTGATTTTAATATAGTATCGTCTCCAGCCTCGGTAGCTTGAATACGTCTTCCAATGCAGCGTTGAAGAATAGACATATTGGTGTTACTAAATTAATTTATTTTGTCTTCCAAAATAATAAATAATAAAAAATCACTTCATAGTGCTAAAGTCAAGTTAGTTTATATTTGCTACATACATGAGGTTTATATTATAAGGAGTAATAGTAAAAAATAAAAGTTTAGAATGTGTTTCATTAGGAAACACTGAATCAAATAGAAAAATTATTTAAGAAATAAATCCGCTGGATTTTGCATGTGCTTATTTCTTGTTATTTCTTATTTTGGAGGGTTTTATCTTAATTGCTTTTGTATAGCACAAAACAAGAATATGCTTTAAGGTAGATTTTGTAATTGTTGCAATGACAAATATAATAAAAGACTTATTAATTTCAACCAATCAAACCAAACCTACCAAAAAACCAAATTTAAATAATATGTTAATTTTTATGATAGTAGTATTTATGGCGATTTTTAAGTAACAAACAGTGTTTTTATTGTTATTTAGAAATCGACAAAATACCAATACCAATATAAAATACCAATATGTAAGGATTAGTATATATATATATATATATATATAACCACCTGGTAACAATGTCCATGATTTTCAGGTCAGCATCACAAACTACCCGAAAAGTGAGAGATCATTATTACTTTATGTTTTTCTGATATAGATTGAATATATTTGAAAGTGAAGCAAAATTGTTACACAACATATTAGTATTTGTGAATGGTAAAGTAAAGTAATTAAGAGACAATCACAGATCACAGATTATTTAAAATATTTGTATATTACCTATGCATTCATTGAAGAAAATCATTTTCTATTAATATATATATATATATATATATATATATATATATATATATATATATATAGCAATAGCCTTTTTGGTACATCCTGAAGCAGATTTTGGCCATCTCATTTTTTCTACGATTTTTAAGATTTGATGAAAAATCGGTTTTTAATATTTCTTTCTGCTTCATGTGCATGTACACACAACATTTTTAAATAGAACTAATAATATTAATAAAAGTAGAATTGTTCAGAATCATGTGTATGTGGAATTCATACTTTACTATTACAATGACAATGTCCATCTCTGGCTTTTATGGCTAAACCTCTGAATAAAATTTGATAAAATTGAGACAGTTCAATACATGTTTAAGTGAAAAGAGTGATATTACAGCTAAGTAGGTTGTAAAATCTACTTTAATTTAGTCGGTATTAGACGTTAAACCGCCAATTTGGATAAAAACGGTGAAATTGGTATAAAATTTTGTACAGGAAATGCTAAGCCATCCAAGTGATTTTGACGAGATTTGGTATTCAAAGAGCTGGAAAGATTAAAAAGGCTAGGCTACCTTTTTTCATCAAAGATATAACGTGGTATGAACGAATTCCACGCGGACGAAAACTTAATACTATACTTCTTTAATTTTAATATCGCTCGGTCGCGAAATCGTAATGCATTGGTTCACGTCCTGTCTTCGGTCCGACTTTTTTTCCTTTTTTTTCAAGTTCTCTTCTTTTGTGAGAAAATCTATTATTCGAGTCCTTTTTTAGTATTTTTTAAAAATACGAAAATTTTAATTAAAGTAATTGCATAAAATTTTTTAATTAAAACCGAGCAAAGTTCGGTCATCCAGGTACTGTTAGTTAACATCCCCAAATTGTAATAGTTTGCTATGAATATAAAACTAACTAAATATAAATGTTGGTCTGTTAAAAAAGTCCTAACTTCCTTTAATAAACAAAACAGTATTTACGGAATAATACAATTTATTGAAAGTTTGGAATAGTAACATTCATTAACAATTCAACCCATCCGTAATCATTAATCAGTCGAGTGTGTATGTATACTATGTATTTTTAAGTACGGATCTTCAGGAAAACTGCAAAAATGGTTGGAAATTAAAAATAACTAAAAGTAGCAATAGAAGTAAATGATACAGTATTGGTAAGCCAACACAAGGCTAGCGCGATATCAGATGAAAAAGTATGAACATAATATATAAAAATGGGTTTACGCAACGCTTTGTGGGTAGTGAGGTGTGTCTATATACTAAGTGAATATATAGTATATAGTAATGTTACGTAACCAGAAGATCGAAAAAAAACTTTGTTGCAAATTTTTTAATGTTATCAGGGAACAACTTTACAATTTGATAAAAAATGTTAAAATTGAGTTTATTCGTAAGTCATTAAATTGATACCTTTCATTGAATTTTGTCATATCTCTTTAGCTTTTCATTAAACCAATTACAAATTAAAAAGCGACAATATATTCGCTAATCGGTAAATTTTTGTTACATCTTTAGTACTTACAATATCTGTTGTTTTTGACACATCAATATTTCTTTATTTTTGTTTTTGATATTTAAAAAATACAAATAGTTTTTATTTACTGGTTGTAGGATATGCCTCCTAAATTTAAACTCTAATTAACGCTGTTATTTTGACACGTAATTATTTTACAGTTTGCCTTTTTTTTAATAAGTTACATGCACCGACACTTGTCATGAAAATTGAAAACGATTGTAAATTAAATTCAAAAGACATTGTTGACACTTATAAATTGATACGTTAGTGACATGCTGGTGGCTACACGAGTTTCGCACACTCCCCCGTTCTATTATGTATGTATTATAGTTTTCTATGGTTGGGCTAACGTGTATAAAATAATCATACATCTGTACAAATAATATCATGTTGTATAAAATGTATACGTACATTACGTGGTGGAGCCAAACTTCAACTATATTAGCAGTATAGTTGTAGCAGGAATGGGTTTGCTCGACCGGGGAATGATTATGCACAGAATAGCAGCGTAAAATAACAGCTTAACGCTTCTATGTTTCGTACTGTGAGTGTATAGAACTGGAGACCCTTTTTACTAGAAACAAGGTGCTCCATCTGAGTCCTTATGGATGACAAAGCATCTGTATTTTGATTCGTAATCGAGGTTAGATGTAAATATGTATAAATAACAGGCACAGTAACCACTTACCATCAAGTGGATTGTGTGCTTATTGGTCACTCTTATCACATAAAAAAGAATAAAAATACAAAACCTGTGCCTACATATTACCCATGAGTTTTACATCAAGGATTCGTGCATCAATAAATTTTGTCGACGTTTTGGTCCGCGTCCAAGCGTTTCATACGAAGACACATTACGACTTTCCGGCGACGAAAAACTCAATTTGTCATGCGTATTACATTGCCGCGACTTGTTGTTTTCTCGCATAATATAATATTATCACATTGTGCAGGAGTTGTTCCAAAACCCACTTTCAAAATCAAAAAATCAAAAATCTTTATTCTCAAACCAGTAATACTTAAAATTAAATACATTATTGGAACACTCCTTTTAAGTTCAGAAACTTGTGTTAGGAGGCTCCGCTCTTCCCGTCCTTCATTTATATAAATTAGTGTTTAGAACATGGGTAACACATAGATTTTTGACTTACAGTTGAACTTATGTAGTATTTTTTTACAATATAATATCCGTTGGTATTAGTTGTGTGATTGTGTAGTGTATGTGTATGTGGTGTGTGCATGTTGAGGTATGGTATACTTAGTAAATTATTCATTATGTGTAACAAGTTAAGTAATTTTTTTTTCTAAAAGTGTTTCGGTTTCGTTGTAATTTAAGGTTTTCAACCATTCTATTGTTTTCTTTTTAACTTCTATGCTATGCAATGGATATATTATGCTTAAGATTTTATTTATTTTATTATATAAGTATACTGTCCTTTTCTCATATTGTACTGAAGCAAATGTCGTTTTACAGCGATCGGTATATAGAACTAAGTCGTTTCTTCTTTTGTTTGTCTTGTCACGTTCATACCTAGTAGATTTGTGAATTTTAAGCAATAAGAATAAAATATATAACTTTCGAACTGACAAGACACCAGACAAATTATAAAGGTCAGTAGTGGGGAATTGGTATGGTTTGAAATAGCAGACCTTAAGCAGGGCTCTTTGAGCTCGCTCAACCTCAAGGAATCTTGTTTTTAAAGCTCCTCCCCATACTGGGATACAATAAGTAAGAACAGATTGAGCCAGTGCTGTATATACTTTGATCAATAATTCGTTGGTTGTTACATGTCTTAGCTTTTTGAAAATCCACATTAATTTTCAAATGCGGCCAGTTATTAATTCAATATGGTTATACCAAGACAGCCTCTGGTCAATAACAACACCTAAATATTTTGTTTTGTCCACTCTGTCTACAACAGCACAGTCACAATTAAAAAATAGGCTGTCTTCGCAAGTGTGTATTTTAATGCTGAAGTTGGCTGGTGGTTGAGTGTAATTGCAAATAGCAAAACAAATATAATTTGTTTTATGCGTGTTTAATGAGAGTAGGTTGTTACTTAACCAGGCTGCTATAGTTTTAATCCCGATTCTGTACGCATTTTCACTTCCTCCCAAGTATCTCCCGAAAAAGTAACAGCTGTATCGTCAGCATAGGAGAAGATGTGACCGTGAGGAATAGAAAGTTTGCACAGCTCATTAATACAGACCAAAAACAGCGTAGGCCCTAAGACGCTACCCTGAGGGACGCCAAAAATAACATTTTCTTCGTCACTCAACACAGCGTCCACATGAACTCGCTGAGTGCGCTCATGTAGGTAGCTGAACATCAGGTTTAGCGAAGTATCCCTGAAGCCGATAAGCTCCAAAAACTTTAAAAGATCAGGAATAGAGACCGTTTCAAAAGCCTTTCTCAGGTCTAAAAATACTGTAATACACTTTTTGCCATTATCTTAATTCTTTACTACAAAAGAGCTTAATGTGAGAATAGCGTCTTCTGTAGAAAGTTGTTTTCTAAAGCCAAATTGTTGATTTGATAAAATATTATATTTATTTAAGTAGTTTAATATCCTACTACTAATATACTAGTATTTAAGATTTTCTCTACAATTTTGGACAAAGCTGGTAGGACAGAAATAGGGCGGTAGGTATTTAAATCGTCTCTGTTTCCACTTTTATAAACAGGTGTTACTAATGATTGTTTAAGCGCGTAAGGAAATATACCACTTGTAAAACAGAGATTTATAAGGTAAGTGAATACGGGCACAAACAAACCCTTTCCCAACTTCAAAAACCTGCTTGGAATTTTATCCCACCCTGGAGCGCTATCAGATTCAAGACTCATCAACACCCACTCTACTTGAGCATTATCTGTTTCGAGCAAAACAAAAGAGTTTAAGAGTACAGTAGTAGAAGTGGATTTAGGAATCGAGCTGTATAGCATCTTAGACTTAATTTCTTCAGCCAGGCAACTACCTATTCCGGAGAAATATTTATTAATATAATTAACTGAATCCTGGGGTGTAGGTTTTATATTTAATAAACACGAATTTGAAACATTCTTTTTTTTAAATTGTGTAACATCATTTATATTTTTCCAGAGAACTTTATTATTTTTACAAGATTTAGAAACGACACTACAATCATGTTTACGTTTTTGTTTTTTAATAAGTTTATTACAAAAATTTCGGTAGCGACGGTAAGTGATCTTTAATATATCATTAGTTGGGTCTTGTTTTAGTTTTTTTTGCATAGCATTTCTGTTTCTTATGCATCGAAGTATACCTTCTGTCATCCAGGGCTTGATAAATCTCTTTGTCCCAGGCAAAGCTAAAATTTTGGTGTGTTTAATTAATGCAATAGATATTTTATCGATCAATATATTAGTTAGAATATTTGGGTCTGTACATAAATCGTCAAAACCGTTTAAATGTAGACTGTTTAAGGCGGCATTAAAATCAGTTACAGATTTCGTTTTATTTGATTTGCTTAAACTATTGTTGCCCACTAGGCTAAGTAGAGTCATATTGTGGTCTGTTATAGTTGTATCGAGAATAGCGACGAAAGCAGTTGTTCTTTTTTTATCAATTTTTAGCATAAAATGGTCCAAACAACGCAATCCTCTGGTAGGAAAATGGTGGCCTGGAAGTATTTCATGTGTAGCCAAAGCGGTCAAATAAAAATTTCTGTTATTTCTTTCATAGCTTTGCTCACAAATAATAGGTAATAAATTTGTATTAATGTCTCCCGCTATAATAATATGACTAGTTTTAACTAAATTTAGATGTAAATCAATAGAGTGAATAAATTCATCAGCTTTTGTTATGGAAGGGGAACGATATATACCAAAAATTGTGTATTGATTTATAGTTATTTGTAAACATGAAGCTTTGTATAAATTTATTTCCTTGACAAGTGCTCTGTAAACATTTTTTATGTAAACTACCACACCATCGTTTTGATTTAACTGAGTATTTGTCGAATAGGAACAGTAGCTATGTAAAGTGGGAATTGATTTATTTTTATCTAACCAGCACTCCGTCAAAATGATTATATCAATGCAAGGCTTGAGTTGCGCTAAGTGTATTAATAGACTGTCAAAATTACAATATATACTTGTTATATTTTGAGCTATAATATTCAGATTTCCATATTTAAAAACAGCGTTTGAGGACAAATCATCTATTGAACATTTTATAGACTGTGAAATGTCTGTGTCGTCTAATTCCTGTAGTGTATTCAGAGAACTATTCATGGACAAAGTAAGAGAACTGTTGGGTCATTAGCATAGAATATATATTAGGTTGTGTAATGTAAATGTAATGTGAATATGTGTGTGTAGAGTAAATATGTGATTTAACTATTAAACGTATAATTTTATTAAACAGTTTGAGTTGTGTTTGTGTATGAATGTTTTGTATCCGTTTTTTGTATTTAATGTAAGTTTGTAAGCAATATAAATTAACTTTGAAGTAACAATATAATAAACCATTTTGGAGACGCCAGTAACTTAAGGTATCTTCGATAAAGATTTAGTGGACTGTAATTTTGGTGCATACGGCAAAGGGGAAAATAAATAGGTGGGATAGCACGCACTGACCTGATGAGGGCTGCCGCGCCTTCCTCCTGGAGTGTCTGCTACACAGCGAGCTCGCCACGTGGTTCGGCGCACACGCACTCTCGGAACAGTCTCGTGAAGTCCCACACTCTCCACCTTTGCCCTTACGGGGGCGTCTCACACTTTTATGAGTTACAAAGACACAATGTCTGATGCGGTGAATATTAAACATAAACAGGAGAACTCAATGTTCATCCTGCGCGGTTTGCGGTTAATGTACATAAGACGCGACGGGTGGCCGTGCGCTGCGGATGGCGTAATATCACTTAGTATAATGACGCGCGCCGAGATCCTCTTTTTCACCTCGGCGGCAGCGCGTGCGGTAGGAAAGGGAAGGAAGGAAGGAAACAAAAAATATGCACTAGTCATGTTGATAAAGTAGATATAACTTAGGACGAACTCAATGCGATATGTAATGTAATGTTGATAAAGTAGATTGTTAACTGGCGTTACCATTTCCTCCCGCCCTTAAAGGGTCACCTTTAAAAGACAATCGTAATATAAAAAGTAAAAGGAAAACAAATAAATAAGCGGTATATAAAGTGAGAGGATGCGCTCAATGCGCATGTCTCATCTACTAACCTTACTTGGCAAGCGAGAAAATGTATACATAAATATAATATTGCGGTTTAATACTTTTTTAATATATATAAATATAAACTTAATTCCTAATTTAGATAAATAATTATAATCAAAATAATCGTGATTTATTGTCTTGGGAGAGGGCAAATACGAGCAACAGGACGGAGATATGTTCCCTTAGTAGTTCTCACGGTCACTACTCAAACTACGCCATCCTTCGAAGGATGAACAGACTCGACAATCGCTAATGGCCAAGCAAGGGGCGGTTCATTATCATTTATCACAATTACAACCATGCCTGGTACGATAGCCGTAGACGGGGTGTTCCACTTCTGACGAACTTGTAATCCGTGAAGGTATTCCGTCCTCCACCGGTCCCAAAACGACTGAACTAATTTATCCAGTAAAGAATGCCTGTGTAACAGACTGGTAGAGTCAGATTTGACTTTGGGTGCGGGTAATGACAATAAAGGTGCGATATTCAAAAAATGACTCGGAGTAAGAGCTGAAGGCTCTGCAGGATCAGAACTCAATACTGTCAAGGGCCGCGAGTTTAGCAAGCACTCAATTTGCGCAAGAACAGTATTAAGCTCTTCGTATGAAAGTAACTGATGTCCGATAACTCGGAACCGATGCGTTTTTACGACTTTGATCATACTCTCCCAGGCGCCTCCAAAATGAGGAGAGTTGGGACAGATGAACTTCCATGTTATACGATTCTCAGCACACTCTTGCTCAAGCTTTGGGCGGTATTCAACGTTTAGAAATTTATAGAGATCGCGAAGATACGAAGCGGCACCTTTAAAATTCGTTCAATTATCTGAATATAAAAACTGAATCGGCCCTCGTCTAGAGAGGAAACGTTTAAGCGCAGCGAGGAAACTAGAACTACTAAGATCTGTAGCGATTTCTATATGTACAGCTCGAGTCGTGAGGCATGCGAAAACACATAAGTACGCCTTCTCGCTGCGTACACCACGACGACGTACAGGAGTGTACGCGATAGGACCGGCATAATCGCAGCCCGTGTGTGTAAATGCCTTAATACCTTGTCTTACACGACTATGGGGAAGATCAGCCATCAAAGGGTAAGTTGGACGGGGTCTAAGCCGGAAACATATATTACATTTGTAGACTCTGCTTCTCACAGTGCGGCGTGCGGAAAGTATCCAAAATTTTTGACGGAGCAATGACAATAACAATTCAGGCCCAGCGTGTAAATTTTTAATATGATAATAGTCAATGATCATGTTCACTACATGATCACTGCGCGGGAGTATAATTGGATGTTTTTGCGTGTAATCTAATGCGGAGTTCGAAAGACGACCACCAATGCGGATTAAACCATTCTCAATAAAAGGCCTTAAACGATTGAAAGCGGGCGAGCAAGGTTTGTTACCTTCAATATTTAAATATTCCACTGCAAAATGCTGTTTTTGCAGGGCGCGGAGGATTATAACCTCAGAGAAACTGAGATCATCAGCAGTCACTACAGTAGTGCTGCGGCGGGGCAATAATTTAGCAAACTTACACACGTACGCAATTATACGTAGAAGTTTACTCCAAGAAGAGATGCGGAGTGCGAGCTCATAAATCGCAGAATTACAGACGGATGTGCACACAGTGTGCGACAAAATCTTCTTCTCAGGCATATTTGCAATAACCTCATTGTCTAAAGTACGAAGAGGCCATTGAGATGGATCTAACGAAGTCCACTGAGGCCCATGGAACCACAGGGGGTTTGTAACTAATTTATTTGGCGTAACGCCACGTGAAAGTATGTCAGCGGGATTCTCAGTACCTGCGACATGATAAAAGTTATCAGCGCGAATATCGTCGGTAATCTGAACAACGCGGTTTGCAACAAAGGTCTGCCACTTGTGTGGCGAACTCTTTATCCAGTACAGAGCTACTTTTGAATCTACAAAGGCATAGACTGATATTGCAAGGTCAAGAGAATAATTGTCGAGTACTCTGCGAAGCAATTTTGAGAGTAAAACCGCTCCACAAAGCTCAAGGCGTGCAATAGATAGTGGTTTCGTCGGTGCGACTTTAGTCTTTGCACAAATCAACTGGACGGTGTTACCATTGACGCTCTTTACATGTATGTAGACTACGGCACCGTATGCGTGCTCGCTGGCGTCGGAAAACCCCAGGAGTGACGCAGTACAGTTTTTGGATACACCAACATGTCGCGGGATACGTAAATCATTAAGAGCTGGTAATTCAGCACAGAATTGCCTCCACATCTTAATAATTGGCGGTGGTGGTATGTCGTCCCAATCTAAATTAAGTTGCCAAAGCTGCTTTATTAACAATTTGGCGTACGCGACTGTGGGAGCAACGAAACCCATTATGTCCCACAGGCGAGCGACAGTAGATAAGATGGCGCGCTAAGTGCACGTCACATCAGCGGGAACAGATATCTTAAAATAAAAGGCGTCACTATCGGTAGACCAATGCAAGCCTAGTATTTTATAATAAATAAAATAAAATAAAAAATAAAATTGATTTATTTCAGACTGTTGTCCATAATATTGTTAGTAGCATACAAAGACATCTTAAAAACTAGGTTAGTAATATTTTGGAAAATATTTGTTTTTAATTTAAATATAATTTAAATATATTTTATGTGGCATTGATTTATCGAACTCTACTTCTCCTGTAATTTTATGGGAAGTAGGGAGGTCATCTAAAACAGATCGACGGTTACTATGCCATTTTATCAGGTCCCATTGGGCACCCTTGAATAAGTCTATCAGCTGCCGAGAGGTCTCACTGGCCTCGGATTCACTGGGCATAGAGAACGCGATGTCGTCCATATATAGCGAAGTAAATGCGATACGATTCGCAAGTGGATACTTTGCGCCGTCGTCATCAATGAGCTGTCTTACCGTGCGCAATGCATGGTATGGACTCGAAGTTAAACCGAAGCACACGCGATTGAAGTGGTATAACACAAGTGGGTCTTGTGGACGGAAGCGGTATAGGAAGCATTGGTAACGACGATCAGAATCGCGAACAACTATTTGCAGAAATTGTTGGCGACAGTCGGCTGTCATAGCGATTGGATGTAAGCGGAAAGTTAAAATTATATTGAACAAGTCGCCTTGCAAATTTGGTCCTGAATGCAGAATATCATTTAATGATCGCTCAGTGCTAGTCTTACTGCTAGTATCCCGGACGATGCGCAGACGCGTTGACTTCTTATCTTCGCGTAAGACTCCATGATGCGGTATGACATATATTGGAGCGGGTTCATGAGAGTCATACGGCGGTGCGGGGGATATATAATTTTTAGCTAAGTATTCCTTTATGACGTCATCATATGCTAACCTTAATGTAGGCGAGGCTTGAAGTTTCCTCTCCAAGCACATGAATCGGCGTCGAGAGGTTTCATAAGAATCTCCGAGAGAGTAAACGTCATCTTTAAATGGCAGGCCAACAATATATCTACCAGTAAAAGGATCGCGGGATGTCGTAGATTTATAAAACTCTTCACATTCAATGTCTGAAGGACACTGAATGGGCGGTGCGGAGGGTGGCTGTTCAAGCTCCCAAAATCGTTGCACTAATTTGTCAACGATAGGAGACTCTAGAACTGAGCAGCACGTTAAAGAATGATTTACCTGAAGTGTCGGCACTGAGCCCATAATAACGTAACCAAATACCGTATTCAAAGCCGAGGGCCCGGACAAGTCGTTAGACGAAAAAATTACGTCTGGGCACAGTAAGTGCGGGAAAAGGGATGCGCCTATCAAAACATCAATTTTATTAGGCATGCTATAACATTCATCAGCGAGTCTTATGCCATGGAAGTGTGATAAGACAGATGTGTCTACCACAGCGGTGGGCAAAAGGTCGGTGATTTGATCAACAACTAGCGTTGAAATATTGAAGTTAATATTCGAGTCGAATCGTGAGAAAATTTTAATATCAATCGATTTCGATTTTACAATTTTTTTCAACTCCACCGAATCCCTTTACTACAGTACATTCGGTATCGTGTTGTTGAACGCCTAAACGATGACAGCACTTTTTAGTCATAAAATGGCTTTGAGCCGCGGAGTCTAATAATATACGAATAATTTGTTTCTCTCCCTTAGCATCGTAAGCAAATACTTGAGCGGTTGATAATAAAACAGTTCTCTGCGAACGACTTGCGCGCGCGGGAGGCGGTGAACGTTGAGAAACATTCTTGAACGAAGTACACAGCGCGACGTCTGAACGCGCACCTGCAGTGAGGGGTGGCGAGTGTGCGGGCGCGGGGGTTGTGGACTTCAGTGTAACTGGCTGAAGCGGTGGAGAACGCGCCAGCGCAGGGGAAGCATTATCGCTTCTGTGGTGGAAGTGCAACAATGTGTGATGTTTAAATTTACAAACTCGACAACTATAATTTGAAGAGCAACTAGACACTCGATGACTTAAACTGAGACAATTCACACATGCATTGTTACTCTTTACGCATTTAAATCGTTCCTGCGGCGTCATTTTATTAAAGTCTGCACACTTAAATAGGTGTTGATGCACAATATTATCGCACAGACACTTTGAGCAACTAGTCGTCGTGCTTACGTACGCCTGATACTTCGGCGACGAAGTATTATTACAGCGACGATTATTACCGTTACCTCGTCGATTGTTTGGTGCGCTATTAGAATTTGTACTAGAATCGGTGCGTTGCAAAACTTTGGAGCGGGTCTTAATAAAACTTACTAAATCATCAAAGGTAGGTACCATCGAGTTATGACTATATTCGAAAGAGCGAGTGGTATCCGGGTCCAGCTTCTTAAGCGCGATATGAAGAACAATTAAGTCCGCGAGATTATCTAACTTTAAGTTTTGTAAAGCGCGCACTGCACTTATAAAGTTATCAGTAAATAAATCAAAATTATTTGCGGTGGCCGATTGCAATGGCTTAAATTCGAACATCTGATTAATATATGTAGATGCTAGCATACGCCGGTCTTCATATTTGTCAACGAGTGCTTGCAATAAAATTTTATAATTTTCAGCGCAAGGAGTTATACCTGAGCATACAGATAGGGCTTTGCCCGTTAGTTTACCTAGCAAATAGTATAACCTTTCAGCGTCGGTAAGCGATTTGTTGTCATGGACGGTTGATTTAAAGCTAGCATAAAATAAAGGCCATGAGCGAATGTCACCCGAAAATGGCATAAGTTCGATAGGCGGAAGTGAGAATCTGGCTTTAGATGGTGTACTAGTACTTTGTGAATTAGATTGCGAATATTGTAAAGAAAGCCTATTTATTCTACCGCAAAGAGACTCAAACGCAATGAGGCTGTTATAATCAGGTTTAGCAATAGGGTTTATTTTTAATAAATGTGAATTATAATTATCTAAGACCTGTTTAAACTCAATACGTAAAGCATTAATATTAGAACTTCCATCAAGAAAACGCTCCATCGTGGAAGTGTTTGTGTGGATGTCCGAGGACATATCATATATTTTTTGCACTATTTTAAATAAAGCATCTCGTTTAGCTAACAATAAAACCAACTCAGCATCAGGTGTGCCCTCATTATCCGAGGAATCGCTATTATTCGATGCTATTTGTTTTTTAGGCGGCATTACAACTTAAGTTATGCGGCAAAAATAATATAATTATAAGCGGGTAGTCTGTAAGCGACCTCGCTACGCGGTTGAATTATTAAATATTAGTTTCGTTAACGATGAACTTTAATTGTTAACTTTTATAATAATTATGAAGTTATTTATAACGAATATAATGCTTAAATATATGTGCAAATAATAAATGTAATTTAACAGTATAATCTATAGATGTAGTTAAAAGTTGATGACGTGATGTGAACATACAACAAATAATTTATATAGATAATTATATGCTTATTCATTCTATGAATATAGTTTTAAAATTACTATGAATGTCACCTATTAGGACCTATTCTAGTGTTCTAATAAGGACGGGGTTAATCCGAAGTCGGATTAAAATATAAATAATTAATTATATAAACGCTTATTACGATAACGATCTAATAAGGGCGGAAAGTCAAGGTCAATCCAGCGAGAAGTGACCATTAAAAATGGAGGCGCCAGCAACTTAAGGTATCTTCGATAAAGATTTAGTGGACTGTAATTTTGGTGCATACGGCAAAGGGGAAAATAAATAGGTGGGATAGCACGCACTGACCTGATGAGGGCTGCCGCGCCTTCCTCCTGGAGTGTCTGCTATACAGCGAGCTCGCCACGTGGTTCGGCGCACACGCACTCTCGGAACAGTCTCGTGAAGTCCCACACTCTCCACCTTTGCCCTTACGGGGGCGTCTCACACTTTTATGAGTTACAAAGACACAATGTCTGATGCGGTGAATATTAAACATAAACAGGAGAACTCAATGTTCATCCTGCGCGGTTTGCGGTTAATGTACATAAGACGCGACGGGTGGCCGTGCGCTGCGGATGGCGTAATATCACTTAGTATAATGACGCGCGCCGAGATCCTCTTTTTCACCTCGGCGGCAGCGCGTGCGGTAGGAAAGGGAAGGAAGGAAGGAAACAAAAAATATGCACTAGTCATGTTGATAAAGTAGATATAACTTAGGACGAACTCAATGCGATATGTAATGTAATGTTGATAAAGTAGATTGTTAACTGGCGTTACCACATTTAAACAAAAAATTTAAGAAAAAATCAGAAAACATGCAGCTATAAAAGATAGTAATAGTCATGCCTCATTATGAAAAGTTAGCTGGTGCAATTGTGCTTCGTTTGTTACATGAATGATGGGTGAATTTTCACTTTTTCTCAAGTACACCTTGCCGTATGATGTCCAACAAAACTGAAACCTTTTAGTTTTCACTAGATCTTTTGCCAAAAAGAATAGTCTAGAGCTCTTAGGTGTTAATTGCTCCGATACGAAAATCGGGGTGTCTTCCTCACAAGTGAAACCTAAGTGTTTTGCTTGGAGTTTTGAAGATTTATTCTTATTGTTGTAAATTTTACACGATCTAAGCAAGGCTGTCTTTTGAATCGTGGAGTTAAGTTCCACGAGAATAGGTGTTTTCTTTTCTCCCTCTTTTTTTCCCCTGGTTCTGAAAACATCTTTAACATCTGGCTTTAGTATCTCGTAGTTCACTGATTTCGATAAACAGACAACCATCTCTACAAGGTCTTCTTTGGTTTCATTCTTCTTTTTAAGAACATTCTTTAATTCAATGCCAGCTTTCCGATTTATTCTTAGTTGATCCTCTAGTTTTTCTTCCAAAATTGTGATGGTTTCTCGTTCTTGTTTACTTTTTATCTCTAACTCATTAAGCCTTCTACGTAATTCCTCGTTTTGTGTTGTTAAGAGGTCAATATTATTTTCAATGTTGGAGTTGCTTTGCTGAATTTATTTAAGGTTAACTTTAATATCCTCAAGTTCCTTTTTCTGAGACTCAATTAAAGAGGTTAACATTTTTGGAATTTCATCTTTAAGTTTAGTGTCCAACAAGTTACTGACTTCCTCGTATGTCAGTTGTTTCGGAGTATGGTTTGGACTCTTTTCTATATCTAATTGAGATCCCGGACTCTTTTTCGAAGGCTGTGCTTTTGATATTGGAGTATTATCATTTCGGTATCTTCTTGTTATTTGTGTACAGCTATAAGAGAAGCATAAAAGATTTTTTCAGGGAGTCTCTATGTTCTCGAAAGTCAGCTGAAGTGTAATTAGCACACCTATAGTGTAGGTGCAATTTACAAGCCGTACAAGTTAGAAGTTCATTTTGTGTCACAGGTTTTAAGCACGAAACACACTGCATAGTAGTAAAAATTCAAATTGTTTCGGCCGCTTATATCCTAGCAAAAAACTCCAAATTAAGGTCGCCTCCAGTCCAAGTTAAGAATGCCTCTATTCTACTAGATAATATTACTAGGATATTATAAATGTTAAAGAGTAATACCAAAATCGCAGAGCCGATGTCATGCGCTATAAGATCGTTGTTGCGTGCGTTTGATGTACCAGGGCGGCAAGAGGCGCAAGAGCTTCGTTGACTCGATGTGTTAAGTAGCGCACACACAGAGATGTTGCGCGTACGCAGCGATGAAACGCGATGACGCACCGCACCGCAGATGTTGTACGTAGGGCGCTATCAGCAAACCTTGCACTACTCACACTTTATGAACTCCTATTATTTTTCACGGATTTAATTTTTCTAAATTATATTTTATCAATTAAAATTATTATAAACAAATGTAGATTAGACACAGCTACACTTTACAGAGGTCCGAGGGGAAGAGGAATTTACTTTAATAGCTTTTAAAAAAATGAATATCCTAACCATTAGGTACATTACTATTCACTGACAGTCTGGGTGGGTAACACCAACTTCCCTCTCCGAAAGGGTTCTAGGCTTGACGAGTCGGCTTAATAGCCGTGCCTTGATCACTCCCGGTGAACAAAGAGGGACCAACAAGGTTGGTCCGAGGTGAAGGGCCACCCGAGGTGGCTACTTCCAGTGGGCTTGACGAGCCCACTTCGGATGTGTTGGTAGACTGCGGTGAGAGAGGTGTCCTCTTTCCCCAACCGCTGCAGCCGAGATGGAATCGCTGAGGAAGAGAAGTGTTGCGCCACTTACCCTATAATGGGTTCACCGTTGATGTGGTGTTGACGAGGCTACGCGATGACATTTGTGAGGTGGTACCTCACCTCTCCCTAAATTCGGTAGCCGAATCTAGGTTAGCAGCGAAGCCATAAACCAGAACCACCTCTGGGGTCAGAAAAGCTAGTGCTCTTGAGTGCTCGTTTTTCCTGGCCCCATGGCCTTCGTGCATCAGGTAAGAAGGCGTCCGTTGCACAGGTGGAGTTAAAAGGTGGAGTTGTGGAGGAAGGCGCGTCATGTGTGCTGCAAGCTCACTAACTGAGAAGGAGATAGGAAGGAGTAGTCCTAGCCTGAGGAGGGGCCACCATGTGGTTGCGCGGTACTGATAGGGCTGTGGATGCGTGCCAAAGCGTTCCCTTGTCCCTGCCAATAAGCAAAGGTGGAAAACCATGTGGTGTGTGGAGTGGGACATAACCTATCTTTGGCATCGCAAAACTGGCATGCGTAGGCATTTCCGTTCCATGTAAATAAAAGGTCCTATTACCTATTTCTGTCACCGAATAAATGTGCATACAAAGTTGTGTACCGATTCGAAGGTTATTGAGAGTCAGCACATTTCAATTCGTTTAAGCTTTCCATCTAAGTTCTCAGAGGGACGATGCATCTGTAGCCTTCTTTGTATGAAGTCCACTGCGGGTGTCCGTGGTATATATAATGAAGTGAGAAGAGGAGAAGAAATAACAATTGGCTTAAAGATGTAAAAAATATGTAGCTGAGGTGCGCGTGATAGATAAAAATGATGTGTCTTACCTTAACTGTGTAGTGACGGTGTAAGAATATTCACGACACCACATCGTCCCACGGGTTCAATAAGAGGCGACAGAGGGAAACTACAATAGGAGACGCACTTCTACACATTACAAACAATCTGCCTGCCAAGCTTTGAGGCAAACTATGTGGGAGGCTTATGTTAAGCTGTGGACTTTGTAGACTGTAATGGCTGGATGGGTAAAGAATATGTCTTACCAATTTGAAAAGAACATGCTGAACACCTTTATCTTGAGGGATGCGTAATGTTTCAGATCCATCATCACTGGTAACTCGCACTGGCTGTGCAAATTAATTTGACATGTCTCGAATTAAAATAAGCTACGTACACGATTAAAGCTAATGGAATTAATAGAAACTAGAGGAACAGCTTCCCCCTTTTCTAAGATAATTTGAACAATTAAGCCAATGGAATTAATAATAAAAATAGATTATTTTAATTCTAGTTATGTTAACACAACCATTGCTTGTTGCCAGCGATGACGTATATATATGAGACGTGGTCATTCAATGCTGGACGTATGAGGATGCCCAAGATAGCTCAGCGAGTTGAAGAAAGGGTTATATTCGGGTTTTATCTGCGTGATGGACTTAAAAATGACCACCGCAGTTAAACTAGAGCAACCGACGAGCTCGAGAGATGAGTAAGCTGAAGTGGTAATGGGCTGACCATATCGCTCGGATAAGTGACAATCGATGGGAAGAAATTTTCTCGAGTGGCAGCTTCTATCAGTAAACGGAGTGAAGGACGGTACTTACTCTATAGAGTAAGGACCTGGCCAGATATGCAGGAAGTCGATGTATGCAGGTGACTCAGAATCGCATTTTGTGGCGTTCCACGGAGAAGGCCTTTGTTAAGCCATGGAATAGTGAAGAACAGTAATGATGATGCTGAAATGCTGAACTTAGGCTGATATCTATAGACCTTTTTTAATTTTTCTCAGACTACTTACGAGTTAAGACGATGTCGATATTTATAGAGTAGCTGCGAAGTCATGTTTAGTAGAAAAGAAAAACTCAGGATACTAACTAAAATGTCAGATATTAATAAATTCCAAATTAGTTCAAAATTATGTAAAATGGATTAATTTTTAAATGGAAAATGCTCAAAAAATGGATTAATGTTATTTAAAACTAAGTATTTTCTGTAATAGATTTATTGTATTTTTACACGTGGTAAAGCCATGCTGCAGTTATATTAGTAATATAGTTGTAGCACGAATGGGTCGGCTCGACCGGGGAAGGACCACGCTCTCACAGAATACCAGCGTGAAATAGTAGCTTAATGCTGCTGTGTTTCGTGTGGTGAGTGTAGAGAACCGGAGACCCTTTTCACTGGAAACGAGGCATTCCATCTTGGTCCTCACGGGTGAAAACGCATCCGCATTTTGATTTGTAATCGAGGATATATGTAGATGTCTATGGGCCGCAGCAACCACTTACCATCAGGTGGACTGTGTGCTCGTTTATCCTATAAAAATAATAATAATAAAATAATTAAAGCAACATTAAACCAACAAATTAAAATTAATACTGTGATTTTTTTAGGATACAAGCAACAAACGATTACAGAGTCCACCTGATGGTAAGTGGTTGCTGTAGTCCATAGACATCTACGTCGATCTTCGATTATTAATTAAAATTCAGATGCGTTGTCACCCGCGATGACTAAGATGAAATGATTCGCTTCCAGTAAAAAGGTTCTCCGGTTTTCTACACTCACCATACGGAACAAAGCAGCGTTGGGCTGCTATTTTACGCTGGTATTCTGTAAGAGCATGGTCCTTCCTCGGTCTAGCAGATCCACTCGTGCTACAACTATACTACTCTTTTAGCTGCAGCATGGCTCTACCACGTAATAAAACGAATGGAAACTAGCATAATTTGTTTTAATTACTTAATAACACTTACGAGAATATAATTCTCAGGATCTTTACGATACCATCACAAACTACTGGAATCATTGAAGATATCGCTTGCTTCGAAATCTTAAAAAGGTAGACGAGGTAGGGTATACGAAACCCAAGTGGTTGAAATCGTAGTGTCATGTCTAATCTCTACGTAACTACTAGACTAACTAGGGTTATTTCGTATTTTTTATATTTCCGGTTCATATTCACTAAGTAAAACTTAAGTAAACTAAAAAATCATCTAATAAGCTGAACTTTGGCCTCCCCCATAGATTGCCTTATAGGAGAGATATTTGCCACAGTTGCTACCCTCAGTAGGCGGGTTGCCAACCGCAGTTTTTTTTTATTATTTCAAATTGCTATCAGAATGATAATGCTGTCAATCACTTTTTTTGTTTCTCTCCGTCACTTCTCACGACATCGACGGGATGATATGTGGAAGTGGATTCTCTTACACTGCCACTATGCGGCGGAATTCAAAAAAATTAAGCATTGCGTTTCTAGTTTAACTTTCTTATTGTAATATTAAATTTATTAATTAATTCTATAATTTATTGTACTAAAGATTGTGCAAAAGCTAACCTTAGGTAGAAGAGAGAGTGAACTGGCCGGAACAGACAGAAAAACAAAAATTTTAAAATTGTTTTTTTATATATATATGTATATATATATATATATATATAATATATATATATATATATATATATATATATATATATATATATATATATATATATATATATATATATATATATAAGAACAACTATAATTTCATATAGATTTAGTAAAATGATATTATTTTGATATTACTAACAGTAACTTCAATTTTATTTATTTGTATAGATTAAATTTTGGTTTTCTTCATGCTGTCCTTCACCCTCATGCTCCATTGTGTATTTAGAGCTTGAACTTTAATACTTAAAAGTCGCATCTCAATTAATTATTTGTAAAATGTTTTCATGCACGGCTTCGTTAATATTCAGGTGAAGATCACTCGGATTGTTTTTCCGAACTCCTGCACTGGTTCATACATAACAAACCTCTGTCATATATTTATTGCGGGATACGATGTCGTCACGAAAATGTGTCGATAAAAATTGTAAGCAATGTATGTCAAAAAATTATATCTTGCGAATAAATGAAATTAAAGTGTCTGTCTGTTAATTAAAATAACTTACATAGATGGTGATGGAGAATACCTCACTAAGCATCCACGCCCAAACTCCCCTACTCTTCCTGAGCGTGGGTGCTCAGGCTGCCCCTCGTATTCTGAAGGGGGGCGAATTTCTGCTCGAGACTAAACCTGCTCGGGGCAAACGGGGCAATAAGTCAAAGCCCACTGCCACGCTATCTGACACAACTGGTTACCTCGCCTACGCAGATCGCAGATGTGGAAGATCATGTACCTTTCTTGTTGGACCTTCTATTGACCCCTCATCCAGACGGATATCAGGTCTTCGTTGATGCCCCTCTTGGCTCCTCGGACCATTGTCTGATCGGGAGTACGGTGCCACACACGCTCCAATCGCGGTTGCGTACTGCAGGTTGCCGCCGTGCTTGGCATTATAGGTAGGCCGATTGGGACGGGATGCGATCTGTTTTGCATACCCTTGGAGGCGGGTTTGCTTCTCGCCGGATGATTTGCTAGCGTTGTTGCTGATTATGTCGCTGATGTATTGCTACAGAGGATGGAACTATTTATTCCATCATCTGTGGTACTTATCGGAGGCAGAACCCAGCCTTGGTTAGGTCGCTCCTGCAAAATTGCATTACATCATAAGCAGGAGTATTAACAGGCCTGGGCTCGGGCATCGACGTCTCGGGATGTAAATACCAGCATTCTTAAAAAGAAGTATAATTCTGCTTCCAGGTCCTTCAAAAGTGTCATTCTCGAGGCAAAGTCAGAGCACATTGGCAGAATTGGCAAAAAACTTGTTCGTCTTCCTTCGGGAACACGTGCATTCTGGTCTCTCGCCAAAGCTGTCCAAGGGAACTTCTGCCAGCAATCTCTTCCATCTCTGCACAGGGAGGATAACTCATTGGCCCTTGCCGCAAAAGACAAATCCGATTTACTGGGCTCTCTCTTTGCGTCCAACTTGACTCTGAGCCGGGGCTGGGCTTCCCATCTCTGGGCCGGGGCTCCTCAGTGCCAGCTCCTTTCATTTGATCGCATCCAGCGCAGAGCTGTTAGAATCGTCGGCGACCGAGCTCTTTCCGATCGGCTTGACTCACTGGCACTGCGAAGAGATGTTGCATCTCTTTCCGTATTTTATCGCATCTACCACGGTACTCTTACGAATTGTTCGCACTAACTCGAGCCGCACAGTTTCACCATCGCTCATCGAGACAAAACTCGCGATACCATCCATACCATCTGGATGACTGGCGGTCTACCACTAAGCGCTTTAAAAGAAGGTTTCCCCCTCGCACAACTTCCTTGTGGAATCAACTACGACCAGAGATTTTTCAGGGACCGATACGACTTAGAAACCTTCAAGAAAAGAGCCTATTCCTTTTTAAAAGGCCGGCAACGCATCTGCAATCCCCCTGGTGTTGCGGCTGTTCATGAGCGGCGGTAATCACTTACCATCAAGTGAGCCGTATGCTCGTTTGCCCGCTCTCCTATGAAAAAAAGTTTATTTGTATGCTATTTAGACATAAACATCCATTTTGCCTGTTTGCCTGTCTGTTTGTATGTACGGGCTAATCTTCAAAATAGTTGAACCGATTATGATGAAACCTTACCAACAAATCAAGATCAATGCTGGGAATCATCTAAGCTATATTTTATCCGAAAAATTTTGGCAATTAGAAAAATTAAAAATTATCTTAAATCTAAATAACACTATAGATAGATCCTATCGAAGGGAAACCAGGGTAGTTGGCTAGTTTGAAATAAAATATATGTCATATCATCTCATGCCGCGTGCATCAGACATTAAACAATTTCGTCCCATGTGTGTCGTAAAACGTTACTGTGTGTTATAGCAAAAGACCCTACTGCTAACGTTCACGGAACGGAAATCTATAGAGAGCATCGACTACCTTTCTAAGAATAGTACAATGAACGGTGACACCGCATTGTCGACAAAAGAACGTTAAGTGGTTGCCAAAAGAACAGGCAAGCTGACGAAAGGAGTCCTGTTTTTTGCACGATAATACGCCCGTGCACACTGCGCGAGTTGCAAGGCGTGCCTTGAACAAAACTGTATTTGAAGAAATCACTCACCATACAGTCCAGACCTGGGTCCAGCGGTTTTTACTCATTTTCTTACTTTCTACCTATTTGAAGAAAGACCTCCGCGGCCGAAGATTTTTGAGTGACGAAGAAATGAAAGTAGCGGTAGACGAGCTATTCGAAGGCAAAGGTAGCGCATATTGTTTCATTTGACAAAATAAATTTTGTATACTTTTCTATCAGCATTTATAATAATAAACCCAAGGTTCAAAAGTTTTCAGCTGCTCGTCGTATGATCGGTCGGTCTACCGCAAAAAAAATCGATTATTCGAACTTTTTTAAAGAATATTACTGCTATGAACATTACTAATATTCCTTTTAGCCATTTGTGGTAAGCTTAAATTGCTTGTGTTACGAGTGATTCACGCCAGTAGTCGAATTGTGGATTCAAACCCACGACCTTTTTGAGTTCGCGGTCCGCACCCTGCCATTAGGCCACTGTCGCTTAAACTGGTCGTAAACTTTTTTTAATGTGTTACAGAAACGAAATATCACTCGTCACGAGATCTCTAAAACTATATACCTGATTGACTTGAAATTTAGTATGGTTACAATGGAAAAACATAACAAAATTTGAGTTCACGCCTCTATTTTTTAGAGTTCCGTAGTCAACTAGGAACCCTTATAGTTTCGCCACGTCTGTCTGTCCGTCTGTCCGTCCTCGCTTAATCTCTGTGACCGTTAGCACTAGAAAGCTGAAATTTTCTACCAATATGTGTATCAATCAAGCCGACAATGTGGTAAAATAAAAATTGAAAAAAAAAATGTTTTATTGGGGTAGCTCCCTGAAAAGGAACCGGGGCAGGCTTAAACGTTCAACTAAGAAACAGAAGGGAGGAATCGAGGCTTCTCTCGATCCGGCCTCCTATCACGCCTACGTTGGGTTCGGGAACAACGTATGTGATTTCCGCAACGGAGTAACACACAAGGGCGATAACCTCTTCCTTTTCAGAAAATAGGTTCAGGCGGGGATTACGGGTCTTCCGAAGTTGTCTCGGTCCCAACGCCTTAATTCTTCGATGTGGACTGTATAATTTTGAGGGATGAATTTCTTGGGAATAAAACAGCAATTATCTTCAAACCGTTCCGTGAGAGAGTAATCACTTTTCCCTATCACTTCCCTACACTTTTTCTTCTTATTGTCTGCTGGTTTTGCACTTTTTCCCGAACTAATCCCGAAGGATTCCCGAACGAATTGCAAGAAAACTCGTTTACTGAGCTACCCCTGAGCTATACGCGAAAGTGAGCCGCGCCATTTGCGCGCCTGCACAACTCAATTACATCAATTTGTACTATCACTCTCTCACGGTTTTCTCAATAATTTATTTTGTATAAGACATACATTTATACAATTTACTTGTATAGATAGCACAAAAAATTATCTATACTACGATATACATTACATTTTCATATCACAAAAACCCTTTTATTTATTTAACAAAATATGCCTATTTTACTCACATGTTCAAAGTTGAAATTTCTTAAATATTTAACATAGAAAGTTAAAACAATGTTTTCCACTTGAAATTATACATATCTTAACCAATACAACAGTTTAATTTACATTTTCTCTATTCATTTCACTATTAAAACACTTTTAAATTTCTTATACAAAACTATCATTATTTCACTTATTCACAGGAATTTTCACATAAAAATAACACAGAATTCACCTCTTTTACACGTACAGTTAATCTGAAATGTTTCACAAGTCATTACATACATAAATTGCTGAAATTGCAAATATTTAAATTTCTACATATTTGGCCTCCTAAGTACGTGGCTAGCGTGCGCCTATGATCTCACACTATTTGAAAAACTAACCTTTGCGCGGCTATCGACTATCAGTAAAAATGGAAAGTCTAATATCAACAATAATAGGTGAATAAATGCTTCTACACAATTCTCAAACTGTAGGAAACTATTTCTAATCAGGTTCTTATCAGTTATCATGTTTCTTATCAGATAACATAGACAAATATTTCATGAATCAATACATTGAAAATAGGCATTTGTTTTCATACAAAACATATCAAACTCATATAAGACAATAAATACTCATGCAATCAATTTCCATTAATTCTACTTATGCACAGCGATCATTTCGACCGGGGAACAAATCCGGTAACTAACTTTATTTTAATATTTCTTTAAGTTAAGACGATTTCAACCGGGGAACAAATCCGGTAACATAATTTATATCTTAAAAATTCCCTATATGAATTTATTAAAAGATATTACTAAGAAAACGATAAACTATTCTGGCCTGGGAGTCGAACCCAAGACCTTCATATCATTAATTCGATACTTCTTTAAGATTCAACTAAGCATTTTCTTATTAGAATACTGTTGCTTGATAATTTGCTTTTTAGAAACTATTCGTAATCGGTTAACTAACAAATTGAAATATTCTTATAGGCGCGTCGCCAACAATCTCCCCCCCGTGCATCAGCACCATCATTTGGGAGGCGTCGCGGGTACCAGGACTATTATTCTGGATGTAGGTCTCCTTAAGATACCCATGCTAGTAATGACGTCAACCACTCTGGTGTGACCGTCTGGTCCCGGTAGCGTCCTATTAATCTTGCCTTTCGGCCACGTATTTCGTGGCAACGAATGATCTATTATCAAGACAATATCACCTTATTTAGGCTCCATAAACTTACCGTTATTACCTGTTCGAGGTATTAAAGTAGGCATGTATTCTTTTAGCCATCTTGTCCAAAAATGGTCGGCTAAACTCTGTGCAGATTTCCAATTGTGTTGACCCGTCAGATGTTGCTCTAAAAATAATCCAGGTGGTCGATCACCACATGAGCGTCCGAGAAGGAAATGGTTGGGTGTCAAACCCTCTTCAGGACTATCCATACTGAATGTTACCAGAGGTCTGGAATTTACAGTATGCTCTGCTTCTAAAAGCAACGTATGCAGAACCTCCTCTCGCGGGCTCCTTTCTTTGAGCGTAGCGGTCAACGCAATTTTAATCGATCTTACTAACCTTTCCCAGGCGCCACCCATGTGCGGTGCTCCCGGAGGTATAAATTTCCATTTAATATATTTTTTAAATGACTCATTTTTCATGCCCTCATAGCATTCTTCGCATGCTTTCAATAATTCTTTATTCGCAGCTCTGAAATTTCATCCGTTCATTCCGTCATCGCTGTATATAACGGCTGGTTTTCCTCTTCTGGCGATAAATTGCCTCAATGCCATTATCATTGACGCTGGTGTCAATGAGGCTGCTAATTCCAGATGTACTGCTCTGATGGTCAGACACGTAAATAAAACGCCCCAACGTTTTTCGTGTCGCCTTCCTATAGTCACACTCATAGGTCCGAAATAATCCACAGCTGAGCATGTAAAAGGTAGTTCATGATGAGCTATTCTCTCCAGAGGAAGATTTCCTTGTGGCATGTTCTGCAGCTTTGACCTGTATGTCCTGCACCACTGACAATGGTATGACACACTTCGTACTACATTACGCAGGTTCAAGACATAAAATTTTTTGTTCACCTCATTCATCACCGTCTGTTGATTAGCATGTCCAAAATGATGATGAACTAGAGACGTTCATCATTTTAACGATTTCGTGTTTACCGTCTAATACGACAGGTTTTCTACTTTCCTCGGTCAAATTAGACTTAAAAGGTAAACGTCCATTTAAACGGAGTAAGTTATCTTCTCCTTTTTCCATAGATAATTTACTTAAGCGTGAACTTCCTTCGACGCTTTTGCCTGCTTTCAAGCATTTTATTTCCGAATGAAAACACTCGTCTTGAACGAACTTCCAAATTAATAATTCAGCTTTTTTCAAGAGCGCTATGTCCAACGCGCCATCGGGTCCTTTAACTGACTTTGCTAAAACTTCGTTGGAACACATAACCGACTTTTCGGCTGCGTTGTCGGGTCCTTTAACCGACTTTCTTAAACTCTTGAATTTTTCTACCGCTTGTAAGGTGCGTGTAGTTGCCCCAAGGAATTTCTAAAAGCTGCTAAATCGTCCGTAGTCGGGTAGACTTAACGGTTCTTGATTTCTCAGCGCATTTACGCCTGTTGGCGATTTTTCTTCACCTGTTTCTAAGCTATTTATGGTGTCCACTTGTTTGGGCCATAAATCAGGACTTTTCCTAAGGAATTCAGGTCCTTGAAACCAGCGATGACTTACATCGAAGGTGGAAGAAAAATTTATAGTGGCGTCGTCTGCCACGTTTTGTGACGTCATTTTATACTCTTCCGGTGGCGCGTCACGATTGTGCCGCCATAAGAATCGAAGGCTATCCCTGTCGTCTTCCCGGATTTTCACTTGCAGGAACATTTCTTTAATGTCTGCCATTACTGCCACGCTTCCTTCTCTGAATCGTAGCAGAACTCCAAACAACGACTTCAATAAGTTCGGTCCGGTTAACAATGCATCATTGAGACAACGTCCGCCAATCCTAGCGGCGGCGTCGAAAACTATTCTTATTTTCTTTTTTTGTGGGTGAGTCACTGCGAAGTGAGGAAGATATCACGTGCGTGGGGAAATGGAAATATGGTTCGCTTTATCTGCGTAACCGTTAACGATGAGATTTTCATATTCCTTTTTCAACTCGCTATTTTTGTCGAGCTTCTTTTCGACTTTCAACCTGCGCTCTATTCGACGGCATGCACTCATTGTCTGTGCGCAATAACAAAGCAGTCTCGTACCTATTATTAGGTATACGACGTACCGTTTTGCTCAAAATATTTAAAGCTCGTTCCTCTGAGTCGTTCGTGGGCTTTCGCGCAGACACTCCCAGAGATTCCAAACTAAAATAATCTTTGATCAACTTATCCATGTCTTCCTCCTTTTACGTGGAAATATGGTTAACAATCTTGATTGGTTTGATGCCACCCGATATGTGACCATGTAAAACCCATCCAAGTTTGGTGAGCGATGGTACAGGTAGGTTCTTACCTCCTGCAATTAATTCACGAGTAACTATGAGATGCTAATTGTCCTGGCCAATTAATATGGTAGGTCTGGACCTCTCATAAATCAACTCGTCCTTAATCGGTGTCAAATGAGAACATCGTTGCAATAATTCTCGACTTACTGACTGCGGAGAAAGGTTAAGTGACTTAATTGTTTGTACACTTATCTCCTCTAAGTCGTTTGAGTAAATGCCTTTTATCTTAACGTTGAAGCGATACGAACTGTCGTCGTTAATTCGCTTACCTCCCACGGCTTCAATACGTAATTCTTCTTTACGTCCGCGAGGCGCTAACTTCTGAGCCATCCACTCCTCTATGAGTGTCATGGTTGATCCTTCATCCAGAAGAGCTGTTGTCTTGACCTTTCCTTTAGGTCCATACAACTCGACCGGTATTATCTTTAAGTATGCACATGCCAGTGCATTCACTGTACTAACAGTTGTAATTTGAGCCTCTTTACCCCCCTCTTCCCCTTGCGGCGAGGTATTTTCATTGGGGTATCGGTGTAGCATTCAATGATGTGACATTCTACATCTCTCTACACCACATTTTTTCGCTCTGCACTCTAACCTCCTATGGTTAGGTGACAAACATTGGAAACATACTTTCGCTTTTTTAACCGCGTCCCATTTCTCGCGATTATTCATGTCCTTAAACTTGTAACAACTCACTATATAGTGTTCCTTGTTGCATATAACACACTTATGTGTTACCCGTCTTACAGGCTTGTCCTGGGTTATTATAACCACTTGTCGGTTGTGCCCTTTACTATTTCGGCGTTCTATACGCTCGCTCGTATTACTTCGGCGCTCATAGCGCTCGCTCTTGACACGGTTGCGTACACACCCCTTTGCAGTGTGTACAGTTTGCTTCCTGAATTCAGGACGCTTCCGTTTTTCAGGCACATTTTCATTGCTTAAGGACTTTCCAAATTGTTCACTCAATAAATTTAAAAACTTGGCCATCTTCTGTAACTCTGGCTCCAAAGGATGCTGAGCTCGATATTCAAACCATTTAAATTTAATCATAGTTCCGAGTTTCTCTACTATGCGGTTTACTAACTCCGGTGAGTATAAATACTGTGGTTGATTCAATGCTTGTATTGTGGCAACCACGTTCGTAATACGACTTGCAAAAGATCCTATATTTCGGCAATCTTCTGCCAATCTTGGCATACGTTTTACATTCTCGATTTCGGCTAAAATGAGCATCTCAACCCTACCGAATCTTCTTTCGAGAGCGTTCATTATTTCTTCAGGTTCACACAAAGTAAACAACAATGACTTAACCGCTTCCTTAGCGATGCCCTTTAATGCCCTCCTAAGGCGTGCGACATTCTGCACCCTTGAAAATTGGCTTCTTGTGTCTTCAAACACCGTATTGAAAATTATCCATTCACCCGGGTCTCCATCGAACACCGGTAATTCTTGGAGGAAATGAAGCTGGGAAGACTTATCTTTACCCGCTATCTTTATTGCACTCACAATCGCTTCGGTCAATTCTGACACCTCACTCGCGTGTGTTTTCTGTGCATTTCCTTGGTTGCGCTCGATCTCCGCCCCTTTGCGGCGTGATCCTTTACACGTTTCCTTATCAGTAATATCGGGTTGCGTTACACTAACCGGCGCGCTCATTTTGGTCTGTTGAACCCAACTCCTTACGAAAGGTTCCACCTGAGTATTCCGCTCTTCATCATCCTCACTCGAGTCGATCTCCTCTTCTCGGTTGAGACGTGCCAACTCCAATTGAGACTTGGCTAAGTCAGCAGCTGCCCGTGCTCGTTCGAGCTCTGAGCGTTCGAATTTAATCCGCGCCTCTAATTCGGCTTTCAGCCTCGCTGATCGCGATGACCTACTACGTCTCTGTGACTCTTTGTCACTAGTTTGCCCTTGTTATTACTGTCCTTGACGATGCCGCTTCTTCGGTCCTTTGACCTACTTTTTCGACTACCGTTTCACTCCTGGATATAACGGATTGTTGTGCGGTGCTGGCCTGCGTACCACTGGTGTCCGTCCTGTTGCTTGTCGTTGCCATGGACGTCCCTGGGTTTCACGTGCATGTGGACGTATCGGTGGTGGCTCCACTTGAAGGAGTTGTTCCACTCGAAGCAGTAGCTGTGGTCGCTCCGGATGATTCCGCCTCTTTAGCTTTTCTTGAGAGCCCTGTTCTTGTCCTGCATCCTTCGCTTCTCCCTGTCTGGTCTTGTGCCTTCTTCATCTTGCAGGAAGGTGATTGTTGGCCTACAGTCCCTAACTGTCCCTATGGCCCCTACAACCCCTTACCTACAACCCTTCTACGCCCCAACCTAACCCCACTACCCCTCCCCCCCCCCCCTTTATCTCCCAATCCTACATTCTTACTACCACCCTAACAGCCCTATCAGCCCTATCAATCCTGAACGGGGCCTACCGAGGTGAGCCGTCCAGGGATGGAGTCGTTCAGGAATGGAATGGAGGAAACGTTTAGGAGCGCAGTCTCGCTCGAGAGAACTGCTCCACCCGAAGGTGTTGTGCCAGAGCCCGACCCTTTGTCACCGTTAGGTGGTCGGGATGTATGCTGCGCTTCGTTGCCCAGTCGCCAGTGACGCCTTGTCCAAGCGTCCTCCTCCGGCCGCGATGCAGTCAGGTGCCCACGAGCACCCTCGCCTGGCAGAAGCAGCGGTGGATGCTTCTTCTTCTTGCACCCTCTAATGACCCGACAGGAAATGCCGGACACGCTTGCCCGACAGGAAATGCCGGACACGATCGTCCGACAGGAAAATGCCTAGCACACTTGCCCGACAGGAAAATTGCCAAGCCCTGCTTGGCCACGATGAGTGCCTTCACAAGGCACCTGCGTCTGGCTGCGATGCATGCCCCATGCGAGCACACGCCCCAAGCCGCAATCCCGGTTTTCTTTCTTCCGGTAGTTCCAGGTCCAGTCCTACTGCGCTGACCTGGTCTTCTGGCATTTGGTCCTGTTGCTTCAGCTCAAACCTCCAGCTTCCTTCGGTTGCTGATCTTCACTCGGCTCCGAAGGTCTTCTTTCTCCATAACCAGCAGTCCACGGCTGGTTCCTTAATCCGGCTGCGAAGGACCAATTAAAAAGGAACCCGGTAGTCTACAGCTGGTTCCTTGATCCTGCTTCGAAGGACCACTTGAAAAGGAACCAGGCTGCGCAAACGTGAAACTAAGAAACAGAAGGTAGGAATCGAGGCTTCTCTCGATCCCGCCTCCTATCACGCCTACGTTGGGTTCGGGAACAACGTATGTGATCCCCGCAACGGAGTAACACACAAGGGCGATAACCTCTTCCTTTTCAGAAAATAGGTTCAGGCGGGGATTACGGGTCTTCCGAAGTCGTCCCGGTCCCAACGCCTTAATTCTTCGATATGGACTGTATAATTTTGAGGGATGAATTTCTTGGGAATAAAACAGCAATTATCTTCAAACCGTTCCGTGAGAGAGTAATCACTTTTCCCTATCACTTCCCTACACTTTTCTTCTTATTGACTGCTGGTTTTGCACTTTTTCCCGAACTAATCCCGAAGGATTCCCGAACGAATTGCAATTTTTTTTTGCGCCCGAAGTAATTAAAGGGCTACCCTGTACGTAGGGAGGCGGAAAATGCATTACGCATACCACGATAGCCGGTCCATCGTGGTTATGAGGGACAGGCAGCCGGCTTATTAAGCTGTATTGTGTCTTATCGTGAGCGACCCTCTTTTGGGAAAAGAGGGCGCAGGGAAAAGAGGGCGCAGATAACGAATTGCAAGAAAACTCGTTTACTGAGCTACCCCTGAGCTATACGCGAAAGTGAGCCGCGCCATTTGCGCGCCTGCACAACTCAATTACATCAATTTGTACTATCACTCTCTCACGGTTTTCTCAATAATTTATTTTGTATAAGACATACATTTATAGAATTTACTTGTATAGATAGCACAAAAAATTATCTATACTACGATATACATTACATTTTCATATCACAAAAACCCTTTTATTTATTTAACAAAATATGCCTATTTTACTCACATGTTCAAAGTTGAAATTTCTTAAATATTTAACATAGAAAGTTAAAACAATGTTTTCCACTTGAAATTATACATATCTTAACCAATACAATAGTTTAATTTACATTTTCTCTATTCATTTCACTATTAAAACACTTTTAAATTTCTTATACAAAACTATCATTATTTCACTTATTCACAGGAATTTTCACATAAGAATAACACAGAATTCACCTCTTTTACACGTACAGTTAATCTGAAATGTTTCACAAGTCATTACATACATAAATTGCTGAAATTGCAAATATTTAAATTTCTACATATTTGGCCTCCTAAGTACGTGGCTAGCGTGCGCCTATGATCTCACACTATTTGAAAAACTAACCTTTGCGCGGCTATCGACTATCAGTAAAAATGGAAAGTCTAATATCAACAATAATAGGTGAATAAATGCTTCTACACAATTCTCAAACTGTAGGAAACTATTTCTAATCAGATTCTTATCAGTTATCATGTTTCTTATCAGATAACATAGACAAATATTTCATGAATCAATACATTGAAAATAGGCATTTGTTTTCATACAAAACATATCAAACTCATATAAGACAATAAATACTCATGCAATCAATTTCCATTAATTCTACTTATGCACAGCGATCATTTCGACCGGGGAACAAATCCGGTAACTAACTTTATTTTAATGTTTCTTTAAGTTAAGACGATTTCAACCGGGGAACAAATACGGTAACATAATTTATATCTTAAAAATTCCCTATATGAATTTATTGAAAGATATTACTAAGAAAACGATAAACTATTCCGGCCTGGGAGACAAACCCAAGACCTTCATATCATTAATTCGATATTTCTTTAAGATTCAACTAAGCATTTTCTTATTAGAATACTGTTGCTTGATAATTTGCTTTTTAGAAGCTATTCGTAATCGGTTAACTAACAAATTGAAATATTCTTATAGGCGCGTCGCCAACACCACCCTATATGTAAAGTGGGAAGTGATTTTTTTTTTAATTTCAACCCTAACGTGTGATATATTGTTGGAAAGGTATTAAAAAATGAATATGGGTTTACTCAAATCATTTTTTGATAATGTCAATAATTTCGGAAATAATCGCTCCAAAATTAAAAAACAATGTGTAGGGGGGGGGGGCACTAACTTTTGAACGATAGGTTTAGAAAATATGAAAAAAATCTGAAAAGTAGAACTTTATAAGGACTTTCTAGGAAAATCATTTTGAACTTGTATGGAAACAGTTTTTGTACAAAAAAGACAAAAAGTTGTACAAAATAATTTCTGGACTAAGTTTGTAGTACAATCGTATATGCAAGCATTTTTTTAACTTCGTTTACATATTTTATTCTCATGAACGTATCCTTTTTCAAACAAAAAAAGAGTTATTAAAATCGGTTCTCGCAATCCAAAATTACCACCGAAAACTTCTGGCACGTCTATATATTAATTAGTAACCAAATTCCTCGAGAGATGGCGCTGTAGGTACTTATTACATTAGGTCGGGTATTATCGAATTGTTCGATTGGTCTCTCCTTGGCATCGCCTGCCGCGGAGCGTGCAATGTTGCACGCTCCATGTTCGCGCACGTACCCACTACCGGGAGCAGTTGCAGGAGCGCGGAGCGCTGCTGGAGCGCGAACATAGTGGATACCCACCTTTGAACTCATGTGGGAACACTTATTGTGACGGACGGGAAACTACGGAACCCTACACTGAGCGTGGCCCGACACGCTCTTGGCCGGTTTTTTAATTTATAAAATAGTAAAACTCGTAATAAAGTATACGCATAACAAATAGATACAACAAATTAACGATTAATAAAATAATAATTAATTTTTATACTTCTAAAAATTAATTTACTCATTATTAACTCAACGTGCAGTCTCGTAATAGACAGGTTAAAATAAATATCCGTTTATTTTATTTTGCAAGCTTTACGAATCGTAGGGTTTTTGTAACGCATACATAAGTAACTATTAAAGACAATAATGAAAAAAAAACTGAAATAATAGTTCTGTTACATAATACTGTCCAATGTACATCCAGACCAGATTTGATTTTGTATTGAACATTGATTGCCTGTAAAGCCGTATTGGCTGCAGAATATGCAACGCTTACGTGCGATTGAGAGCATGTTTTTGGAATGAAATCGTTTTCTAAAATTGTGTAGTAAACATAGTACAATACAATACTATACAATACGTAATATAAATTGTGTATCATGAAAATATTGACATAACAAAATTATCATGTTCAAATTTTGACTTATAATAAAAGGTAAACGTCGTTTATAAAGAACTCAATAGAATTAAATAAGTTGTATAGAAGAATTAAAGCGCCGAATTTATAGAGTAAAATTAATTCAATTTTTGGACTTAATTGAAGTTGACGTTTCGTTTTTATTAAAATCAAACTTTTTATATATTTTAAGTGGGCTCAGAAAAAGCAAAAACTTGCATATCGTCTAAACAGTTATATTAAAAACTTTATTTCTTATTTTTCCACCCTAGAGTTAGAATTTTGTCACCAAATTTATAAGAGGTGGTCCCTGAAGTAATGAAAAAATAATGACCCATTCAATAAAGTAATAGTAAACGGGACTTGTAAAGGGCTGATATGATGATGATGTTGAAATAATTCATCCCTGTTTTTTGATCCATACTAGTGTCCCGCCCTTGCTCATTACATTATCATTACAACAACGCCACCTACCGGGTTTAAATATAAATTTAATCTATCTAAGCCTCCCCTCATTTCTGAGAGGGTTTTAGGGCAAGAGAGTGTCCGCCACGCTGCCCCAATGCGTGTTGGCGAACTTCGCATGTCTTCGATTTATTTATTTTTTCCTTATTTCTCAGACATGCAGGTCTCCTTACAATATTTTACTTCACCGCCGAGCACGTGGTAAATCACCACTAAAAATTGCAATTAATAATTCATTGGTGCCAGCGGGGATCGAACCCGGGTTTTTTTTTTTATAGAAGAGGGGGCAAACGAGCATGCGGCTCACCTGATGTTAAGTGACTGCCGCCGCCCATGATCAACCGCAACACCAGGAGAATTGCGGGTGCGTTGCCGGCCCTTTAGAAAGGAGTAAGCTCTTTTCTTGAAGGTCCCCAGGTCGTATCGGTCCGGAAAAATCGCCGGTGGTAAACTATTCCACAGAGAGGTTGTACGTGGAAGAAAACTCCTTGTGAAACGTACAGTGGTGGACCGCCAAGCATCCAGATGGTGTGGATGGTATCGGGACGTTTGCCGTGTAGTGCGTTCACGAAATTTGGCGGCTGGGATTAATCCGAACAATTCCTCAGAGCACTCCCCGTGATAGATGCGATAAAATACGCAAAGAGATGCAACATCTCTTCGCAGCGCCAGTGAATCGAGCCGATCGGAAAGCACTCGGTCGTCGACTATTCGAGCCGCTCTGCGCTGGATGCGGTCAAGCTACTCTGAGATAGCGTGGTCCTTTGTCAATCGAGCCGACCCTTACGTGCTACAACTTTACAACCACGTAAAGTTGCTGCCTATATACTTCCCACTGCTGAGCGCAAGCCTCCCTCATTGCTGAGAGCGTACAGCCACGTAAAAATAGATATTTTTATTTATCTTACTGAAATATCATATTCATCATTATCATTACGGCTTACCAAATGTCCACTGCTGAACGCAGGCCTTACCATAAATTGCCACATATGGGTGATAATTACTATAGTTGCCACGCTTGCCAGACAGGTTGGCAACAGATGTTTTGTCATTTATTATCTGTAATCTGAAGTGTCTGCCACCTATGTCCTGGTTTGTTTCTTCTGATGATATGTAAATCTACCTATCTATGTAAAGGAATCATTTAATGCAATTTTCACCAATTTGTTGACGACTCCTTGGCGCAGTGGCTTACCAATGAGTGGCTGCGCTGGGAGTCGCGGGTTCGAATCCCGCACGGAATAAGTATTTGTATGGCCTACAAATAGTTGTTCCGGGTCTGGATGTTTGTCCTTGTGAAATTTATGTTTGTAAACTGCCCCCACGGTAAAGGAGAAAATCCTAGTGTAGGGGTAACGTTTTTTAAAAAAGAAAGAAAAAAAGAAGAAGAAAGACCGGTTGACTTGAAAATTCTTTATCGTGAATAAATGTAGATGTCTTTGGGCCACAGCTCACAGTATACACTATTCATCACGTGGACTGTGTATTCGTTTGTCATCCATAATCTGTAAAAAGTTTTCATGTAAAGATATAAGTGGCCATCGCTTTTTCTTTGTAATTTTACATAATTAGTGCTATAAACAATACGTTTATAAACTCATATGTGCTATCTATACACGTCATTCAAAGAAATAATATTTTTCACGTAAAGTTATGAAATATGTTTTGATAAAACAAACTACAAAAAGTAAAGTAAACATTTCCTCGCACCTGCGATAACATCAGTAGTTCGTGACTGAGCATAAATCGATCTGAATACCCTGTAATTTGTTTGCGAGTGGGTGAAAAGGAAAGCCGCAACAATTTATTTAAGGATTTTGAACATGACAAATAGAATTAGAATCCCGCGTTGTGTTCTTTTTTGTTATCACATTTATATAAATCGATGTTTATACGGACTAAGTACTTATTTTAATGTTATATCACCAAGTGTTTATGAAATATAGAAGAACTAGACTTCTTTTCTGTCTAGTAGTCAATCTTGGAAGTTACCACTCTGTTACTTATTACCGTCGTCAAATAGCAGTTTTGTACTGCTTCTTTCCAGTCTAATGCTAGTATAATTACAGGTTGTGAAGCATTTAATCTCCGTAATTCCCGTAGAAGACAACGCATTTGTAGCATTTTTAATTTCAAGTTTGTTTCAGGTGCCACGCGTTGCAGTGGCCACTTACCATAAAGTTATAAAATGGTATTGCGGAAATATTTTATTATTTTTATTTCGTTCTTTGAAGTTAATTTGAAAGTTTTATTAAAGTTTAATTTTTTTTACTTTTTCTGTAGACTAAGGAGTATTAAAACTAAAGCTAAGATTTTCTGGATTTACATTGCCCTTTTTAATAAATATTGTTTTTTTAATATTAAAAAGCTGAATCTACTTTTGGTAAAATATAAAAATAATTATTGCTGAGCGAGCATGCAAACAGCCGCTAAATTTGTTTCTTGGTGCGGGTTATCCAAAAAAAAAACCAGTGATATTGCTAAGACTAGTCCATTTAGTAGTTTCATGTTGAAGCACAGCTTTTATAAAGCTCGGTTAATAGTTCGTTTTTGTTTTTTTCCCATTATTGCTTTTCGATATTTGAACGCGAAGCGGAGATGTATAGTGCTTCGTTGTCACCAAATCAAAAAATAACGATTAAGCTTAAATCACTTCCATCATCTTTATGTTGCACTTACATAATAAAAAAGTACAACTTCAGCAAAGAGACGATTTCAATTTATAACTGTTATGTAGTTACTAGATTATTTAGTTCGATTATTTAAAAAAAAGAGTAATTGAAAATAATTGTTAATTGAAAATAATATTACTTGGACGTCAGTGGATAGGTATGGATGAGGACAAGATGTATTTCGAAAAACTAGACATCACTTTGAATTTTTTTAATTAGCTTTAGATTTTAATCCTAAGGAAGTTTTTTGAATTTCGCTATTGTAAACCGTTCTGTTAATTAATATTTGAAAAAAAAATTCGTCAAAAAATACGAATTACCGGTATCAAGCAGTCAAAAAAAACTTTTTAATTAAAAAGGAAAAATTTTTGTAGCTTTAAACGAAATACGTGTTTCGGTAATTAAAACATTAAATGTATCATTTAAAACATTACATAAGTGTTCGAGCTGTGCACTTTTGGCTGTATATTTATTTTTTTAGATAGATATTTCTTATTTTTGTCTGAGGAGGGAGGGATAGAGAGAGGCTCAATTTATTTAAAAACGATGAAGATGTTTTTTTTTTGATATTTTATGTACTGATTTACTAATAAAATAAATGGTTTTTATTGATGGCCTCATAAAATAAGGTAAAGGTAATAAAATAATAGCATATAAAGTTTCAGACAAAAAATGTTAGGTTTGCAATTTTGGTCAAAAAGGGTTCTTATATCTATATCTTCTATCTATTATAAGTTTTATTTACTATGTCATAAATATTTCATGGAAAATCGGTGGTTCTTTCCGCTACATGTGCCTGTACTTAATATTTTAAAACAAAACTAGTAGGATAACATTATAACACTTTTTTATTTAAAATATTTTTACATATTGCACAGAGTTTCCGAGATAATAGCAAAAACTGACTTAAAAGTGTTTTTTCGATAATTAAACTACTCGCCCTAAAGACCGATTTACACTTCGACAAGTAGAATAGCGAGTTCACTTGCGAACCTGGCGAGTTAAGTTTGAACCTCGTTCGAACGGCAATAAGCGAGTTAAGTAGCAAGTTAACGATTAAGTTGAACGGGATAGCCGACCGAGCTATTTTTCGGCGAGTTAAGTGCGAAGTGCTGCCCTCCCGCGCGTCTGCCGCCACCCGCAACTAAGCTCGCCGTTCTTGTAAACGAGCGAGTTTAGTTCGGTGAAGTTAGTAAGTTGACAGGACGCAATGTTTGCGCGCCAAAACGCACAATTGTACCTTTATAATTAAACTCGCCACAAAGTTTGTACGATACTGCTTATTGAATATTTAGACGTTTTATATTGAGTTTTAATAATGAAATGAACGGATCTTCCGTTATCACGTATAAATTTGTACAGGAGTATTAATGTAACGAATATTTATGTAATGGTAGAAGTTGAAATTGTAAAATGAAATCTGCTCGAGATGCTGCACTCATGAAAATTCTTAAAAACTTCTTTAAAAACAACCATTAATGATTCTCTGACTGGATCATTTAATTCTTGAACGAAAACCAGAAAAATTCTGTAGTCTTGAAACGTCATACTCCGACGAACTCTATGAACTAATATACCTGACTAAACTCGCCACGAAGACATTGTTTGAACGCTACTGCCCACTTAACCGTGTACTGTCAACTGCCCTGTAACTAAACTCGCTACTGTACTTGTTAAAGTGTAAATCGGTCTTAAGACTCCTAATATAGAACTGCAGCTTTTAACGTTCTACGCGGACTAAGTCGCAAGTACAGCTGGTAATAACAATAAATTTAAATTATTCTCCATTATTCCACGCGCCAGAGTATTAAAAAATGAAGTCAACAACTTCATGTTTCGGAAAACAAAAACCGTGACCCTGATAACAACTCAAAATAATAAGAACCTGCGGCTGCCAACCCGCTAGCCATGTGTGGCAACTAAAGCAGAATCCGCTCATGAGACAATCTATGAGGGAGACATATTTCCATTAGCCGATTTTATTGGCTGTTATGGAAAGTAACTAACTTATTTAATGGAAAACACTGGTGTTGTTTAGAAGAAAACGTAGAAATATTACTTTACATGCTTGTTCTAGTCATAATAAACGTGCAAATTTTGATAACAGTCTCATTTATCATCTACAGAAACTTACGAGACCGTAAACGGTCGATAGCACATCCGTATGAGCTTACATGGATTTGGCACAGTGGACATTATTGAAGATATGTGGCTATAAATTCAACTAAGTTGCGAATTATGTAATCGGAAAAGCTGCTAAACTGCTAAAGTTTACATTAGAAATGGTAAAACAGAAAAGTAAAAAGTAAAGGTCTCCTCTCTTGGGAGAATTTAAAAGTAACTAGTCTACTGCATTGCTTCATTGCGTTTTTTTATAAAATAAGGGTGACAAACGAACACACAGTCCACCACATTTAAAACACCACAACATTTATAAGCAATTAATAATAAAAACGCAGATGCGTTTTTAACCCCTGAGGACTAAGATGGAATGCCTCGTTTCCAGTAAAAAACGGTCTTCGGATCTCTACACTCACCATACGAAACACAGTATTCTGTAAGAGCCTGGACCTTCCCCGGTCGAGCCGACTCATTCGTGCTACAACCATAATATAGCTGCAGCGTGGCTCTACCACGTGAAAAAAGCGTGTTGATACTGTGGACTTTGTACGTTGTTGAGCCACGCTGAAACTTAATTCTTGTTGCAGCACGAATATGTTGGCTTCACCGAGGAAAGACCATGCTCTCACGGAATAACAGCGTCAAATAACAGCTTATTGCTGCTATGTTTCGTTTTGTAAGTACAGAGACTCTTATTACTGGAAATGAGGTATTCCATCTTGGTCCTCAAGGATGATAACACATATGCATTTTGACTCTAAATTAAATATATACCTAGATGTCTATAGATCACAGCATACACTTACCATTAAGCAGACTGTTTGCTCATTTGTCACACACATTCTATTAAAAATTCTAATTTATGTAGCGTAACTCTATTTTCTTTAAATTATATATTCGTATTAACTGATATCGTGTCACTGAGTTTTAGTAAAACTATTAACTATATAACACTTCCATTGGCACAAGCTGGAAAACTGCTTGGCTACTCGTGTGATTTGGAAATCTGTGCTTTTTGTCAACTAGTGAGTGGTAGGTATGACTACTAAGTATTTTAAATACATATTTATCAACACAAATTGCTACTATTCTCATTAATATAATTTACAGTTTTATTTGTAGACTATAATTATTTACATACCTACGAACTACAATAATTTAATTATACTTTTTACATAATATAAGTTGTTAAACAAGCAAAATATATTCACATTTCAGTTCACTTATTTTTGATATATTAACATTATACAAAACTTAATTATTATATATGTACTACTTATTTTAAGTTCGTTACATATTTTATATAATAAATTAAACAAGTAACTATAAATTAAATATGATATTTCCCATTAAAGCTCAAGCTTAGAACTTACGCAAGTTTGTTTCAGTATTATTTTATTTAATGTAAATGTATACCACGTTTCTTCTTGTAAGTCTACTTACGTTAGCTTAGGTCCAACAAAAATAAAAGGTAGACGTGTTAGTAACATTATTCTCTTGAAGATTTATAAAGTCTGCTGTTCGTTAATAAATTGAAAATAAAGCAATTAAGAAAAAATAATTAAAACGTTGTATAAAATATAAACGTTACTAATATTAAATATCAAATATTATTAAAAAATTGAGAAAAAATGCCCAAATTACGAGGTGTAATGAACTCACCTTTTGAGTTACGATGTTATTCGATTCGTGTATTGCGGAGATGCTTATTACTGGAGACGTGGTATTCATCTGCATTTTTATTCTTAATGTGGGATAAATGTAGAAATATATGGGCCACAGCGTACACTTACCATTAGGTAGACTGAGAGCTCGTTTGTCACCTTATCTTAAAGTGTTTGCACGGAAAACGAATACCCTCGCATTTTTATACAGTTAGTTAGTTAGTAATTAGTCGGTAAAGTTTCCCATCACATTCTTTTCCCTTCCGCACGAGCCTGAAGGGGGGGGGGCGGGGGTAGCGTCATTTATGCACCCAATGGGAGGCACGTCCCACTTTGATAGAAGTGGAGACGGCCGAAGCGTTAAAAGGACAATTACCACCTCCGCTTATCCGGTTGAAAAACAGTGCCAACAGATTCGAGGCTTGAGTAAGAGGCCGCCGGGGGACCAACCTCGTTAAGTGTTCCCTCCTATATATATTGAGCTGTCCTTTTGTTTCCTTTTTTATTGTGCTTTCCCCGGTAGCTCATTAGCATTTTCTTCGTACCGGCTAAATATAGTGAATTAAATTATCACGAGTGTATTTTCCAAAACCCGCCACGTACCACGTACGCCACGTTTTTTTGGTTATAGCCATTCAAGCCATACAGTGCATTTTCGTTATTCTCACACAAAATAGTTTGAGCCCATTATCTACAAGAATCAAACCCGAGACCCTGTGGCCTAGCCATTTTGTAGTTCCTTCGCTCCGGATTTGAAGGGCATTAGAAATAGAAATAGAAATAGAAACTTTTTTATTCAATGTAGATTATAAAAATACTTATTGAAAGTCACTTTTTTAATTTACCACTGGTTCGCAAAAGAAACCTCTGTCCTGGGAAGAACCAGCAAGAAACCCAGCGGGACTATTTTTTTTTAATAATAGCTTACAATCATGTTTACAATCAACAACACAAGACAAATTAGAAATAGCATTGGTAGCGATCACCCTTCCCAGGGGTTATTATCATCTATAAATTCCTTAATATTATAATAACCCTTTTTATACAAACTTAGTTTAATAACATTTTTGAACTTTGTGTATGACAAATTTTGTATATTTTCTGGGATTTTGTTGTAAAAGCGTATACATCGCCCCAAGAATGAATTACTGACTCGGTGGAGTCGAGTAACTGGTACTACCAGCTTGTGTCTGCTCCTAGTATTTACAGAATGAATATCACTTATTTTCGCAAAACTACTTTTATTTTTGTGTACGTACATTACATTTTCATAAATGTATTGAGAGGCCAGAGTTAATATATTAATTTCCTTAAATTTTTGTCTCAGTGACTCTTTTGGTTTTAAATTATATATTGCTCTAATGGCCCTCTTCTGTAAAATAAATATAATTTCAGTGTCAGTCGCGTGTCCCCATAGCAAAATACCATACGACATAATGCTATGGAAATAACTAAAGTAAACTATTCTAGCTGTTTCAACACTGGTAAGAGTTCTAATCTTTTTTACAGCATATGCTGCAGAACTAAGTCTGCTAGCTAGTTTTGATATATGGGGGAGCCATTGAAGCTTTGCGTCCAGTGTGATTCCAAGAAAAATGGTGGTATCAACAAGACTCAGTTCCTCCCCATTTAAAATTACATTAGTATTGACATGTTTAACATTAGGAGTTAAGAATTTCATGCATTTAGTTTTAGTTCCATTCAAATGCAAATTATTAACATTAAACCAATTGACTAACTTAGGTATAGCATTATTTACTTCGTCGTAATTTAATAACTGTCGTTTTAATTTGAAAATTAATGAAGTATCATCAGCAAATAATACTATATCATGGTTATCCCCTACTATGTAAGGTAAGTCATTAATATATACAAGAATCAGAAAAGGGCCGAGAATTGAGCCCTGAGGCACGCCCATTTGTACAATGGACCCGGAAGAACTCATACTATTAATAACAACTTTTTGTGTTCTGTCACTTAAATATGAAATAATTAATTTAAGAGCATCATTTCTTACACCGTAGTGTTGAAGTTTCCTGATTAATGTTTCATGGTGAAAAAATACGAATTACCGGTATCAAGCAGTCAAAAAAAAACTTTTTAATTAAAAAGGAAAATTTTTTGTAGCTTTAAACGAAATACGTGTTTCGGTAATTAAAACATTAAATGTATTATTTAAAACATTACATAAGTGTTCGAGCTGTGCACTTTTGGCTGTATATTTATTTTTTTAGATAGATATTTCTTATTTTTGTCTGAGGAGGGAGGGAGAGAGAGAGGCTCAATTTATTTAAAAACGATGAAGATGTTTTTTTTTTTGATATTTTATGTACTGATTTACTAATAAAATAAATGGTTTTTATTGATGGCCTCATAAAATAAGGTAAAGGTAATAAAATACTAGCATATAAAGTTTCAGACAAAAAATGTTAGGTTTGCAATTTTGGTCAAAAAGGGTTCTTATCTCTATATCTTCTATCTATTATAAGTTTTATTTACTATGTCATAAATATTTCATGGAAAATCGGTGGTTCTTTCCGCTACATGTGCCTGTACTTAATATTTTAAAACAAAACTAGTAGGATAACATTATAACACTTTTTTATTTAAAATATTTTTACATATTGCACAGAGTTTCCGAGATAATAGCAAAAACTGACTTAAAAGTGTTTTTTCGATAATTAAACTACTCGCCCTAAAGACCGATTTACACTTCGACAAGTAGAATAGCGAGTTCACTTGCGAACCTGGCGAGTTAAGTTTGAACCTCGTTCGAACGGCAATAAGCGAGTTAAGTAGCAAGTTAACGATTAAGTTGAACGGGATAGCCGACCGAGCTATTTTTCGGCGAGTTAAGTGCGAAGTGCTGCCCTCCCGCGCGTCTGCCGCCACCCGCAACTAAGCTCGCCGTTCTTGTAAACGAGCGAGTTTAGTTCGGTGAAGTTAGTAAGTTGACAGGACGCAATGTTTGCGCGCCAAAACGCACAATTGTACCTTTATAATTAAACTCGCCACAAAGTTTGTACGATACTGCTTATTGAATATTTAGACGTTTTATATTGAGTTTTAATAATGAAATGAACGGATCTTCCGTTATCACGTATAAATTTGTACAGGAGTATTAATGTAACGAATATTTATGTAATGGTAGAAGTTGAAATTGTAAAATGAAATCTGCTCGAGATGCTGCACTCATGAAAATTCTTAAAAACTTCTTTAAAAACAACCATTAATGATTCTCTGACTGGATCATTTAATTCTTGAACGAAAACCAGAAAAATTCTGTAGTCTTGAAACGTCATACTCCGACGAACTCTATGAACTAATATACCTGACTAAACTCGCCACGAAGACATTGTTTGAACGCTACTGCCCACTTAACCGTGTACTGTCAACTGCCCTGTAACTAAACTCGCTACTGTACTTGTTAAAGTGTAAATCGGTCTTAAGACTCCTAATATAGAACTGCAGCTTTTAACGTTCTACGCGGACTAAGTCGCAAGTACAGCTGGTAATAACAATAAATTTAAATTATTCTCCATTATTCCACGCGCCAGAGTATTAAAAAATGAAGTCAACAACTTCATGTTTCGGAAAACAAAAACCGTGACCCTGATAACAACTCAAAATAATAAGAACCTGCGGCTGCCAACCCGCTAGCCATGTGTGGCAACTAAAGCAGAATCCGCTCATGAGACAATCTATGAGGGAGACATATTTCCATTAGCCGATTTTATTGGCTGTTATGGAAAGTAACTAACTTATTTAATGGAAAACACTGGTGTTGTTTAGAAGAAAACGTAGAAATATTACTTTACATGCTTGTTCTAGTCATAATAAACGTGCAAATTTTGATAACAGTCTCATTTATCATCTACAGAAACTTACGAGACCGTAAACGGTCGATAGCACATCCGTATGAGCTTACATGGATTTGGCACAGTGGACATTATTGAAGATATGTGGCTATAAATTCAACTAAGTTGCGAATTATGTAATCGGAAAAGCTGCTAAACTGCTAAAGTTTACATTAGAAATGGTAAAACAGAAAAGTAAAAAGTAAAGGTCTCCTCTCTTGGGAGAATTTAAAAGTAACTAGTCTACTGCATTGCTTCATTGCGTTTTTTTATAAAATAAGGGTGACAAACGAACACACAGTCCACCACATTTAAAACACCACAACATTTATAAGCAATTAATAATAAAAACGCAGATGCGTTTTTAACCCCTGAGGACTAAGATGGAATGCCTCGTTTCCAGTAAAAAACGGTCTTCGGATCTCTACACTCACCATACGAAACACAGTATTCTGTAAGAGCCTGGACCTTCCCCGGTCGAGCCGACTCATTCGTGCTACAACCATAATATAGCTGCAGCGTGGCTCTACCACGTGAAAAAAGCGTGTTGATACTGTGGACTTTGTACGTTGTTGAGCCACGCTGAAACTTAATTCTTGTTGCAGCACGAATATGTTGGCTTCACCGAGGAAAGACCATGCTCTCACGGAATAACAGCGTCAAATAACAGCTTATTGCTGCTATGTTTCGTTTTGTAAGTACAGAGACTCTTATTACTGGAAATGAGGTATTCCATCTTGGTCCTCAAGGATGATAACACATATGCATTTTGACTCTAAATTAAATATATACCTAGATGTCTATAGATCACAGCATACACTTACCATTAAGCAGACTGTTTGCTCATTTGTCACACACATTCTATTAAAAATTCTAATTTATGTAGCGTAACTCTATTTTCTTTAAATTATATATTCGTATTAACTGATATCGTGTCACTGAGTTTTAGTAAAACTATTAACTATATAACACTTCCATTGGCACAAGCTGGAAAACTGCTTGGCTACTCGTGTGATTTGGAAATCTGTGCTTTTTGTCAACTAGTGAGTGGTAGGTATGACTACTAAGTATTTTAAATACATATTTATCAACACAAATTGCTACTATTCTCATTAATATAATTTACAGTTTTATTTGTAGACTATAATTATTTACATACCTACGAACTACAATAATTTAATTATACTTTTTACATAATATAAGTTGTTAAACAAGCAAAATATATTCACATTTCAGTTCACTTATTTTTGATATATTAACATTATACAAAACTTAATTATTATATATGTACTACTTATTTTAAGTTCGTTACATATTTTATATAATAAATTAAACAAGTAACTATAAATTAAATATGATATTTCCCATTAAAGCTCAAGCTTAGAACTTACGCAAGTTTGTTTCAGTATTATTTTATTTAATGTAAATGTATACCACGTTTCTTCTTGTAAGTCTACTTACGTTAGCTTAGGTCCAACAAAAATAAAAGGTAGACGTGTTAGTAACATTATTCTCTTGAAGATTTATAAAGTCTGCTGTTCGTTAATAAATTGAAAATAAAGCAATTAAGAAAAAATAATTAAAACGTTGTATAAAATATAAACGTTACTAATATTAAATATCAAATATTATTAAAAAATTGAGAAAAAATGCCCAAATTACGAGGTGTAATGAACTCACCTTTTGAGTTACGATGTTATTCGATTCGTGTATTGCGGAGATGCTTTTTACTGGAGACGTGGTATTCATCTGCATTTTTATTCTTAATGTGGGATAAATGTAGAAATATATGGGCCACAGCGTACACTTACCATTAGGTAGACTGAGAGCTCGTTTGTCACCTTATCTTAAAGTGTTTGCACGGAAAACGAATACCCTCGCATTTTTATACAGTTAGTTAGTTAGTAATTAGTCGGTAAAGTTTCCCATCACATTCTTTTCCCTTCCGCACAAGCCTGAAGGGGGGGCGGGGGTAGCGTCATTTATGCACCCAATGGGAGGCACGTCCCACTTTGATAGAAGTGGAGACGGCCGAAGCGTTAAAAGGACAATTACCACCTCCGCTTATCCGGTTGAAAAACAGTGCCAACAGCTTCGAGGCTTGAGTAAGAGACCGCCGGGGGACCAACCTCGTTAAGTGTTCCCTCCTATATATATTGAGCTGTCCTTTTGTTTCCTTTTTTATTGTGCTTTCCCCGGTAGCTCATTAGCATTTTCTTCGTACCGGCTAAATATAGTGAATTAAATTATCACGAGTGTATTTTCCAAAACCCGCCACGTACCACGTACGCCACGTTTTTTTGGTTATAGCCATTCAAGCCATACAGTGCATTTTCGTTATTCTCACACAAAATAGTTTGAGCCCATTATCTACAAGAATCAAACCCGAGACCCTGTGGCCTAGCCATTTTGTAGTTCCTTCGCTCCGGATTTGAAGGGCATTAGAAATAGAAATAGAAATAGAAACTTTTTTACTCAATGTAGATTATAAAAATACTTATTGAAAGTCACTCTTTTAATTTACCACTGGTTCGCAAAAGAAACCTCTGTCCTGGGAAGAACCAGCAAGAAACCCAGCGGGACTATTTTTTTTAATAATAGCTTACAATCATGTTTACAATCAACAACACAAGACAAATTAGAAATAGCATTGGTAGCGATCACCCTTCCCAGGGGTTATTATCATCTATAAATTCCTTAATATTATAATAACCCTTTTTATACAAACTTAGTTTAATAACATTTTTGAACTTTGTGTATGACAAATTTTGTATATTTTCTGGGATTTTGTTGTAAAAGCGTATACATCGCCCCAAGAATGAATTACTGACTCGGTGGAGTCGAGTAACTGGTACTACCAGCTTGTGTGTGCTCCTAGTATTTACAGAATGAATATCACTTATTTTCGCAAAACTACTTTTATTTTTGTGTACGTACATTACATTTTCATAAATGTATTGAGAGGCCAGAGTTAATATATTAATTTCCTTAAATTTTTGTCTCAGCGACTCTTTTGGTTTTAAATTATATATTGCTCTAATGGCCCTCTTCTGTAAAATAAATATAATTTCAGTGTCAGTCGCGTGTCCCCATAGCAAAATACCATACGACATAATGCTATGGAAATAACTAAAGTAAACTATTCTAGCTGTTTCAACACTGGTAAGAGTTCTAATCTTTTTTACAGCATATGCTGCAGAACTAAGTCTGCTAGCTAGTTTTGATATATGGGGGAGCCATTGAAGCTTTGCGTCCAGTGTGATTCCAAGAAAAATGGTGGTATCAACAAGACTCAGTTCCTCCCCATTTAAAATTACATTAGTATTGACATGTTTAACATTAGGAGTTAAGAATTTCATGCATTTAGTTTTAGTTCCATTCAAATGCAAATTATTAACATTAAACCAATTGACTAACTTAGCTATAGCATTATTTACTTCGTCGTAATTTAATAACTGTCGTTTTAATTTGAAAATTAATGAAGTATCATCAGCAAATAATACTATATCATGGTTATCCCCTACTATGTAAGGTAAGTCATTAATATATACAAGAAACAGAAAAGGGCCGAGAATTGAGCCCTGAGGCACGCCCATTTGTACAATGGACCCGGAAGAACTCATACTATTAATAACAACTTTTTGTGTTCTGTCACTTAAATATGAAATAATTAATTTAAGAGCATCATTTCTTACACCGTAGTGTTGAAGTTTCCTGATTAATGTTTCATGGTGAACACAATCGAAGGCTTTGGATAGGTCACAGAACACACCCAAAGCATCCTGTGAATTCTCTCATGCATTAAATATATATTTAATCAGCTCAACATCAGCATCAGTTGTCGAGCGACCCCTTGCGAAACCAAATTGATTTTTATGAAGTAATTTATTTACATTAAAAAAAATTAACAATTGATCAAGAATAATTTTCTCAAAAATTTTACTAAGTGTTGGCAGTACAGAAATAGGTCTAAAATTAGCGGGGTCCAATGTACTACCAGATTTAAATAAAGGTATTACTTTACTATGCTTCATTAAATCAGGAAACACACCAGATTTGATACTACTATTAAAAATAATAGATAGTTGAGGTGCGATTGTATCTATTATAGACGCAATAACTTCAACAGAAATCCCCCACAGATCGGCGGTTCTCTTAATATCAATAGTCTTAAAATATTTTACAATATCTTTTGATGAAACTTTATGAAATGCAAAATTCTTTGTACACACATTTACATTTTGTTTAAGTAATGATTCGGCGACGGTAGGAGAAGAATTCAGTGACTTAGTGGTTAAGATCGGAATATCAGTAAAATATTTCTCAAAAACCATTGCAACGTCCTGATCTGATTTAGTTAGTTTATTGTTAAAACTTAACTGGTAGTTTGAATTGCGAGAGGTGACCTTACCAGTTTCACTATTAATTATACTCCATGTCATTTTAATTTTATTAGAAGCAGTCTTTATTTTGTTGCTTAAATACAATGACTTGGCTAAGGAGCACACTCTTTTAAATATTTTGGAATAGTTTTTTACATATTCCCTAAATTCGACGCTAGGATTATATGACCTTTCATTGTAAAGTTCATATAACCTTTGTCTACTCCTATGGACTCCTACTGTCGCCCATTCATTAAATGCTTTACGATTATTCAAGGAGAATGTTTTAGAAGTAAAAGTATTATTAAATTCATTGCAAATGAGCTGAAATAATGTTGCATACAAAAAATTTGGATTATTTTGGTATGAAAGTAATGGAAGTTTTTTTACTATGTTACTTCTAAACTTCTCCAAGCGATGTGCATTTACTGGAACAAACACTACTTTTTTATCTACTTGCTTTTTGTGAACATAAGGTAATGAAACAAATTGTCCACAGTGATCAGAGCTCAATTTTTGAATTATACATTTATTGAACGGCTTAACATTTGTAAAAATGTTATCTATACATGTTGCACTAGATTCAGCAATACGTGTTGGCTCCAAAAATAAATTAAAAAGACCGTAAGATTTAAACAATGATCTAAATTTAATATTAGTGGAAGAAGCTTCTAGGAGATTGATATTAAAGTCTCCACATATTACAACAGACCAATTGAACCAATTGAAAAAGAACCAAGCGGAACTCGACTTTCGATTAAGAAACAGAAGGGAGGAATCGAGGCTTCTCTCGATCCGGCCTCCTATAACGCCTACGTTGGGTTCGGGAACAACGTATGTGATCTCCGCAACGGAGTAACACACTAGGGCGATAACCTCTTTCTTTTTCAGCAAGTAGGTTCAGACGGGGATTACGGGTCTTCCGAAGTCGTCCCGGTCCCGACGCCTTAATTCTTCGATGTGGACTGTATAACTTTAGGGATGAATTACTTGGGAATAAAACAGCAATTATCTTCAAACCGTTCCGTGAGAGAGTAATCACTTTTCCCTATCACTTCCCTACACTTTTTCTTCTTGACTGCTGGTTTTTCACTTTTCCCGAAGGATTTTCTTATTTTTCCGAACTAATTCTCGAACTATTTTCCCGAACTATTTTCCCGAACATTAGTCGCCCTACCATAGAGAAAAGAAACCTCACATGACATAGAATAATTTATTCCCCATACATGCAGGTTTCTCAAGATAGTTTATTTTAAATTCTTTTTCCTGTTAAATCAGCACTTAAAATTGCAGTAAACTCTTTTATTGGTTGTAGCAGGTTTCTAACCCGGGTTACTGGTATATGCGCCTGAGCTACCACGGCTCCACTGCTATGGATATAAGAGGCGCCAAAGGGAAACTAAAAGAGAAGATTGTCCCACCTCAGCCAGCATAGTTCTATGTGCAACTTCACCTATAACCAACTTAAAACGAGGAAGGCCACATACGCCAACTCAGAGGAATAAGCTGGAATTTCTCAATGCCTGTTATTATACTGGCTCTTTTTACTCCCTACCGACCGGAACACAGCAGAACTTTACAGCTGCTGGGCAGATAAGAGGGTGGTTACTGCAGACGTGCTCTTAGGTAGAAAAGGCGTTCTATCATCTAGTAGGAGTCCTACATCCTAGTTTCAGAGTGATGCCGTCAAAACGATATTGCTGCAGAAACGTCGCCACAGCATAATGCTGTTTGTGTATCTATTGTTTATTTCGGTAATATTAAATTTTTATCGAACCCGCGGCCCTTATCTGTAAAGCCGTTATTCATTGCTAAGCCACTGCGCCATGGATTCGTTAAAATGAACGTGAGACGGCGAACGTTACCCCAATATTAATTTAAAAAAAAATGCCGGTGCCAAACCTCAAGTCAAACGAAAAAAATTTACCCTCTATTTTATTTTAAGTATTAAGTATTATTACCTATGTTAACAACGCACACATGTTCTCTTTATTTTCGTTCTATTTCAAAGGGGTGCAAATATATAAGTAGGTAGGCATCCCGTAGATACGAGGCATTTACGATATTGACGTGTTAATGAACGAGCGATAATTTGTTACCCGAATATTTAGCGACACAACTCCAAGGGGAGTGATTACTAAGCGGAAGATTAAATTTATATTAAACTGAAAGGGAACGAATATTAATTATCAAATTTGTAAAGAGCTCTTACAGGAAAAGCAATTGCACGGTTTCAAAATTTTATAGAACACAACGAGATTGCAAAATCACTTCGGAATGCACTCAAGTGAAGTATTAAAAGCGCAATCAAAACGTTATACCATAAATACTTCGCCGCTATGTGCGATATCAGTGCTTCGCTTTACTGAAATATATCCATGACATGATTTATAGCAACATTAAATACCCTTCCTCTTGTGTGTCGTGCTTTAGCTTTCGTACTATATGAATAACATTAAAATATTTAAGTATTTACGTATGTTAGCCAGTCGTTTGATGAAAACGGAAAAGTTATAACTGTGATAATAAATGCGTTTTATTATTATTGTTATAAGTATTATATTTATGTAGATACTTTGAATTTGACTCGTCAACAATAAACTATTACTAAATACCAAATAACTATAACTCCAGTTTGCAAAAACAAAATTCAATAAGCTTAAGGCATCTTATAACCTTAGGTGGCCTACAGTAGCAGTTTTCTAGGTTCGACCTGGTTCATTATTTACAAAAATGACGTCTTATCTAATTAAAAACATATAAACATAAATTACTTCGCAACCTTCCGCTAAATAAATGCAATGATATGTCTTACCTGGATACTAGTCCCAGCACCACTACTCAAAACACCACGACTCCCGGCACCACTACTTCCAACACCACTATTGCAGGTAAGACACACCATCGACGATAATACGACACGTGTTTCGCCTCTACACGAGGTATCCTCAGGTAATGTAAACTCTACGACGGCTGACCGCTAAGTAAGTCGTTTAGCGGTCAGCCGCCGTAGAGTCTACATTACCTGAGGAATTGAGACTATTGCAGAAAGAACTTGAAGGAGGGCGGGAGGTTCTCTTCAATCCAGCTAAGACACATCATTGTATTTATTTAGCGGCAGCTTGCGAAGTAATTTATATGTTTATATATTTTTATTATAATGGATTTCCGCAAAGTAACGCCTGATTCTATCTATTATCTTATCTAATTGCTGAAATGATGTCATATGTTAAGCAGACGACACGGTTTCCGCAGTTTTTACATGTAAGAGAACATTTTAAATGGTAGAAGCAAGAATATCAGTCGTATTTAGATGGCGGGATCCTAATTTTTTAACATAAAAAGTATTAAACACAAAATAACTATGATTCACAAAACAGCGTTTTCCTTCGGAACAGGCAATAATCAATGCCTAAGCGGCCTATTCAGTCATGTTAGATAATATTCGAATGTTTTTTTTTTTTACTTTAACAAGTATTCAATCGTTTTTCTAAATATATTTCTATTATTCAATATTAATCTCTACAGATTCGCCTCGTGTTTCAACATTTTCATTTTTTTTACAGAAGAGGAGGCAAACGAGCATGCAGCTCACGTGATGTTAAGTGACTGCCGCCGCCCATGATCAACCGCAAAACCGGGGGCATCGCAGGTGCGTTGCCAGCCCTTTAGAAAGGAGTAAGCTCTTTTCTTGAAGGTCCCCAGGTCGTATCGGTCCGGAAAAATCGCCGGTGGTAAACTATTCCACAGAGAGGTCGTACGCTAAAGAAAACTCCTTCTGAAACGTACAGTGGTGGACCGCCAAGCATCCAGATGGTGTTGATGGTATCGGGACTTTTGCCGCGTTCATGAAATTTGGCGGCTGGAATTAATCCGAATAATTCCTCAGAGCAATCCCCGTGATCGATGCGATAAAATACGCAAATATCTCTTTTATTATACGCAATAATAATAAAAGAGATGCAACTTCTCTTCGCAACTCGGTCGTCGACGATTCCAGCCGCTCTGCACTGGATGCGGTCAAGTGGAAGGAGCTGGTACTGGGGAGCCCCAGTCTAGAGATGGGAAAAGTATTATATGTGTGGCTGAACCAGCACCTTGTAAAGTTGCAGGCAGTGTGCCGGCATGAAATACTGTCCCGCTCTGCTGGGCACACCAAGCTTTTTAGAAGCCAATTTGGCTTTCTCTTCCAAGTGACCACGAAACTGCACGTCACTCGATATGTCGACGCCGAGGATTCCGATAGTACGTGAGGCAACAAGGGAAGTGCCTTGAAACTGAGGAGATACCACAAGGGGTTTTTTTAGCGGTTAAAGCGCAAACTTGTGTCTTCTGGGGGTTAAACTGGACTAGATTTAGTCGCCCCCAATCCGAGACTCCGTTCAGCAAAGACTCGACTTCAGACTCAAGTTTGTCCCACGGTACTTGGAGACATGTACAGAACATCACCTGAGCTGTCATCTGAATAGCAATTAATGTTTCGTTTTTACAACATATCATTGATACGCAGAAGAAACAGCGTTGGTGATAGCATGCAGCCTTGTGGAACACCTGCATTAATAGGCTTGTAATCGGAGCTTGCACCGTCTACAACGACCTTGATTTTCCGATCTGCGAGAAAAACTGATGATCCAATTGCGTAATTTATTGGGAAGTCTATAGGAAGGAAGCTTCGAAAGAAGCGCTTTGTGCCAATCCCGATCAAAGGCCTTCGCAATGTCCAAACTAACGGCCAATGCCCCCTCTTGATCTCTACTGCCTCTGCCCATCGATGAGTTAGGTAGACCAGAAGATCACCAGCTGACCGACCGAGTGAGTCGCCTCCCTGTGCAGAGATGGAAGAGATGACTGACAGAAATTCCCCTGGACAGCCTTGTCGAGAGACCAGAATGCACGGGTTTCAAGACACTCCGGACAAGACAATGGTCCGAGGAACTTAAAAGGGCGTCTACAGAAATCTAATATCTGCCCGGGTGAGAGGTTACAGAAGGTCCAACAGGGAAGGTGCATGATCTTCCACATCTGGAATCCGCGTAGGCGAAGTAACCAGTTTTGTCAGACCATATGCCAAGGCAAAATCATGAACAGATCTCCCCGCATGATTGGTTAAACGTGAACCAAGACATTCGGCGTGATGGGCGTTAAATTCGCCGAGGATCACGATCTCTGCGGAGGCGATCTGCTGTTGCAACGAATCTGTGGCCATTTGGACGTGGTCGAAGAATCAGTCTGTTTCGGCATTACCGCTATGGGACCTACAGAGGCACCCGTAGACGCGCGGATGGTCGTCGCTGTCTACGCGTAGCCAGAGGATGGACGGTTCCAAACCTTCAAGACTGCCGAGGCGTCGAGAACAAATGTCCTCTCTGACATAAACGCAAACTCCAACCCGAGGCACAAAGGGATGTTCGAGTTTGTACCCTGGGTAGGAGAGATGCGAGACATCAGCCACCAGAGAGGACACTGCGTCTCGGTCAGAAAGAGCAGGGGTAGCCTCGCCGTCTCGAGATGGTAGTGGTCGGCGTTTAGGTTAGAGTGAAGTCCCCTGATATTGCAGACATTCACGGATAGCGTGGTAGGGTTCGCTTTGGTCTTGTTACTCCGTTGGCCTCAAGCATTTGTAGTTTTAAGCGGAATTTAACGCCCCCCCCCCCCCCAATACGCGGGACAGCCTGAGTACCGACGCTCAGGAGTAAAGTAACTTGGTCATGGATGCTCAGCTAGGGATTCTCCAGAGGTGCTGATACCCTCCTGGGGTAGTTTAACATTTAATTCCGCTACCATGTTGATGGGAGGAGGGGGGGTGGATTTGCCATGCCATGCCACCTGCACTCACCAGATGAAACGCGGAAGCAGAGCTTCCACTTCACGCCGGTATTCTGCGAGGTCGTGGTACAACCTCGGTTTGAGCCGAACGATACCTGCAACAGCAAAGCGGTAGCGTGGCTCTACCACTGTTAATAAAATTCCAGCATTCATTATCTATTGCCATAAACAAAATACAGAAAAATATTGGCACATACATAAAACGTGGTGGTTTTGGTAGGCACCATCTACGGATTGTTGCGCCTGTTTTATTGTTTAAATAATGGCTTGAAGTGGATTTTGATGAAAGTGATGCAGTTTTGTGTATTGTGTCTGCGCACGTGAACTGTTAGAGAAAACGACGAAACAATTGCTTCTATGTAAATATAAACTTCGAGTAACTTTGATCGCTTAGGCGTCTTATGAACTTGAGTGGCTGTCGTCATCGACTGTTCGTTCTTTGAGTTGTCGTCAAAGTCTCTTAAAAACTTCGCATGGTGACGCATCAGTATATCGTGAAGAAAAATCCATAAAAACGAAGATCCTGAATAAATGGCTTAAATGACAGGCGTCCAACGAAAATTCATAATTAAAAAGCTTAAAACTAGCTATAGTAAAAGCATTAGCTTTTGTATTTCAGTTTAAAAAAAATGCCTTTATGTGTGTCCCAAGAACTACAGAAATAAACACCATTTAATTATGCTAATAATTTATCGTTTTATTACCTAAATATTTTTGTATAACTGTTTGTAACGATGTCAAGCACCCAATTTCGGTCATCACCTTTATTTATACCTTTAAGTAATAAAGAAGTGTTGTGCTATCGACAGCAGGAGCATCCTTTAACAAATGTCTGCTATAACAACTAGCACCTTCTAAATGAATGTGTATTTTAATATATTTTTTTATATAGTAAGGCTGACAAACCATCTAACGTGTAAGTGAACGCTGTAGTTCATAGGCATTTACATATATCCTCGATAACAAATCAAAGTACAAATGCGCTATAACCTCTGAAAACTTAGACCGAATTCTTCTTTTCCACTAAGGAATGTCTCTATACTTACTATAAGAAACATAGAAGAATTGAACTGCTTTTAAACGCTGGTATCCTGTGAGAGTGTTATTTCTCCCCGGTCGAGCCAACCCATTCGTACTGTAGTATGGCTTTGTTACGTATAAATAGTACCCCGTTGTAAAATGATCGTGAAGTTAATTTTTAAAATAACTTTACAATTTTTGTTTTTATCTTTAAACTGAACTGAACTTATGACATGAACCAACTAGTTAGAGATCCTAAAACGAAGTATTTGTTAACGTCATTTTAGTTAAAATGACACTAAAAAGAAGAGTCGTAATTTAGATTCAACACCAATTTGTTTAAAAGGTATTTAAATGTGGAGTTAATACTTTTATTTTTATTTTTTTTAAATAAATGAAAGGCTCAAGCTGCGTACACCACTAAAAAGCTTAAAGGTCGATGTTTTTATCTGAGTTGGGTAAATGGCGTGTAGATTTATCATGAGTCGGTCACAACATACTTTAACTCGGATGCACTAACCCCCTTGTCTTACTTACTTACTTACTTACTTACTTATCGTCACGCACAATCCCTAACGGGGTAGCCAGAGAAAACAGATCGCCAAGTGTCACGATCCTTACATACCTCTTTCGCTTCTTTCAGGTTCATTAACTTCTTCATACATGCACGTCTAGGTATCCGAGTACTCTTGACCCTCCCCTCTTCGAGCAATTTGCTCACATGGTCTTCGAAAGTTAGTCTCGGTCTACCTCGACACCTTTTAATATTTACTTTCGCTCTGTATATTTTCTTCACCATTCGGTCTTCACTCATTCGTTCAACGTGCCCAAACCATTGGAGTACGCCCCTATCAATTTTTGTGATAAGGTCATCTTTCAATCCTGCCATATTGCGAATCTCTTCGTTTCGCTTTCGGTCGGCTATGGTAACGCCACACATTTTACGAAGAGATCGCATCTCCACTGCATTCAACTTGCTTTTATGCTTCTTCTGGCATACCCAGGTTTCGCTGCCATATAACAAAGTCGGTACCAACACTGCGTTATGTATTGCAAGGCGTGCACTCTTCACCACGCCTTGCCTTTTTACTAATGCATTCAGGGCACCATTGACTTTATTTCCGGCAGCGACACGCCTATCCACATCTAAATCACATCTTCCATCCCGGCTGAAAGCACTTCCCAAGTATACAATTTCATTTACCTGTTCTAGACATTCCTGATTTACCCATATTTCACATTTCGTTCTCTCTTCATTCTTTTCAAATACCAGAACCTTAGTTTTATTAGCATTCAAACGGAGACCTTTAATTTCACATTCCTCTTTCATACACGTGACTAATGCCTGCAGTTCTGCTTCTGATGGTGCAATAAGCACTGCATCATCAGCATACAGCAGACAATTTACTTTTATGTCACCCAATTTCACACCCAAACAGCTATCTTTCAGCTTCTGTAAACAGCTGTCGAGATACAGTATGAACAGCCAGGAAGACATGACACAACCCTGTTTTACGCCCGCTTGGACGCTAAACATGGGTGACAGGTCATGCCCTACCCGCACACAGGCTTTACAGTCATAGTAAAGTGACTGCACAGCCCTTAACAATCGACCATCCACACCATATCCCGGCAACAGTTCCCACATTTTCTTCCTTATAACCTTATCAAATGATTTCTCCAGATCCACAAAAGCACAGAAAATCCTCTGGTTAACACTCAGAAGCTTCTCCGTGATCATGCGGAGAGAAAACATTTGATCCGTGCATCCTCTTCCAGGTCTAAATCCGCATTGTGCCTCCCATAAGAATCTTTCCGATTTCTTGTCTATTTTTCCAATACAGTCTATAAAAGTCTATTGTTAAATATAGACTTTTCAGATTGCGTCATAGGGGGGAATATGCCATATATGCCAGGCTTAGCAGGCGAGTTGAAAAACCGCAGTTTTCAATTAAGTTGTTTCCAACCAACCACCCAACTTCTTTTTTAGTTTCCTTTTGTCGACATTATTTGAAGATATATTTCTTAGTATCTTTCTACGCCAATTGCTGAATACTCAACGCAGTGACACGGTGCGAGGTGAGGTTCTACATTATAAAACGGCAGCAACTACAACCAGACACTTACGCAAGACATGGGCAAAATACTCTTACCCTATATGAAATCATAATATCCATGTACTGCATATACGAGTATAATTTCGAATCTAAATATTTCAATATCTATGTGTCGTATCTATGAAGTCAGTACTCAGTACTTTACGGTGATACGCGATTTTTGATGAATCTAGCTTGCTTAAATATATTGTAATATCTAAATACGTTAAAACATACATATTGGTTAATATATATGATACTCCGAAACAAGTATATCCAACGGCGAAGAATTGTAGTCGGTATAAGTACACATTTATTTTACTCAAATGTAATATCTCGTATTCTATCGGGTTCTCACGGTTCATTCGAAATTCGGATCAGTGGATCTCATCTCATAGGTACGAGTATTTCATGCTATTAATATATCTTTGATTTCGGTGTGAGATTTTCTCAAAGAGTATATTATAGTAGATCACTACGTTTGATGTTCAGTCAAGTGAAGGTGTATTACAGCGGTATCTGATATACGAGTATAGTTAATCTGTCGCCCGATATACAGTTATTGGATATTGTATCTATATATACGTATTGTGTGTATGTTCAATTTGTATTTTTCCATTCCTACTTACGAATCGGTTTTTATCTTAACCAGCCAATAACACAGGGTGAGGTATTTCATTAAAGGACCATAACAGATATAATTATATATACACTCGTATTTCTTACGCACGTAAAGAAGCGACAACCTATACATACATATAAATAAGATTGAGATGTCTGTTTATACAGAAATAACTGGCTTCTTAAAGCTATTTGCTATTAACACATGAACAGTCGTTTAAAAAATAGTCTGTCTGTTTGTCTGTTCTCTTTGTCTTATTCTTCGGAATGTTCGACTGTGATGAAACTTGAAGAACAGATAGAAAGCAATGCTAGGAATGACTACTACTTACTTGTCTGACTTACTACTTTTTTTTCCGAAAATATGCAGGTTTTTTGGGAAATCGATAAACTGAGACTTTAATGGTTTTTGATTCAAATGACGCCTCATTAATACATCGAACCGGGCAACACCGAAGCGGGTCGTTAGTTTAAAGTATCAGAAATGAATTGATAGATAAAAAAATCTGACGACGCAAATGTGTTTTGATTACTAACTTTGGATAATGTCATGCTATGGTACATTGCGTTATTAAATAGGATAAATATGTAAATGGATACTGTGGGCGTTAGACACTCTTTGGACCACATCATGCATTTACCATCGGCCGACATGGTTCGGTTCTCCTTATTCACTCTTATTCTTTAAAAAAATTAAGTAATATTATTTATACTGCACACCAGTATTAAACAGATTTTTATTGTTATTAAATCAAATTCTAGAACAGGCAACTTATTACTATAAAATTAAAATAAATATTTTTGTTATTCTAAGGAAGAATTTAATATGGGTACCAATCTATAATAATAAGGCATCAATAAAACTTTTCTACAAGGAAATTACAGTTATACACAGTTTGCACAGTTATACAATCAACTTTCAAAACATGTGAAAGAAGCGACTTCAATCAATATTTTTAAAAGAAGATTTTTTGAATATATTTATAATGATGAAGGGTAGTTGAATAAACAGTGCTTTGTACGGGCTCTTATTATTTTAATTTATTTTAACATTCCTTATAAGTTTTAAACAGTGATTAGTGTAATAAAGTAACCATAAACACACTAATTAACGGCACCAGTGTTATTCAAGGTATTTGTAGTGTATAATAAACTAAAATACTGCTAAATAAAAATAATTGTAACAGTGACTAATCCAGATAAATTTAAGATATCTCAAGTGATTGTGAATGTGGATCCAGACTCACAGTGCTCAGATACAAAACGATATATAGTGAATTGTGGAATAATCGAATCAACTACGATTTCAACAAATTTAATATTAAATGCAGACCATTTTTTATTTATATTTTTAAAAAACTTGGAAGTAGCGCCACCTTTCAAAATTTAATGGTACTACTGACCTGCATACATTGATAGGTAATAAAGCACTAGTATGACCTACAACAGATGTCACTACTGATCTGAAATTATTTTGTTAATTATAGTGATTTGTAATTTCAATGCAATTAAAAAGACAATAATAATGGAAAAAACAAACATCACCTTACGAAAACACAAATCTAAATCAGTTACAGATCTTTCAATAATTATCGATGAATGCAATGTAAATTACTCGAATCCTTTCGACACATCTACGCTAAGTTTACCAAACAATTCCATCACGGAAAATGACTACACAAAAAACTTACAACGTCAAATTAATGAACAAAAATTATTACTGGAATCTGCTAACGAAGAAGTGGAGCGATTATCTCTAGAAAACATAGACCTAAAAAAAACTCTAGCCCAAAGAGAAAATACTCTAAGTTTAATGCAAAAAATTGGTATTTCTGAAAATTCAGTAATGTCTTCTCCGGTCATAAAAAGAATTAAAAACTTTATATCTGTGTATAAAACTCCTACGAAAACAAATTCCATATCCCCTAAGACAAGTATTATACAAGTAATTAATCTTGAAAACAAAATTAAGAAACTTGAACAAGAATTGGAAGAAGCTAACAGACAAATAGAAAAATTAAACCAAAATATAAAAAAATTACAGGGTAATGTAATATGCTCCACAACAAAAAAAGAAGCCAAAGAGTACACCGAAAATCATTCCACGTGCACCACAGACCCGACACCTTCGCAATTTCAAACAAAAATAATAGTAAAGAATGGAATAAGCTCCGTGATTCCAACATACAGCACTAAAAGAAAAATATTTATCATCGCAGATCAACAGGGTCGAGGAGTTCGTCACTGCCTTTAAAACCTTATCGGAGATGAATTTTTAGTCACTTGTCTATGGAAACCGGGTGCGAAAATGTATGATCTATTATCCTCATTTAAACAGGAATTGTTGTCACTCACAAGTAAAGATTACGTCATAATTATGGGGGGAATTAATGACAAAAATCCATTTGAATTTAAGTGTAATATAGAAGTTTATTTGAATTGTTTATCAAATACAAATGTAATTATATCCGAAATTCCATATAACAAACTTTTAAATGAAAAAAAATTAAATTATGAACTGAGATATATTTGTAATCGTCATAAAAATTGTATATTTGTAGAGATGGGTTTTGATCATTTTATACCATTTAAGTCATTTTTTTCCACTTTTGTTTGCCGCTCGTTGCTAAAAGAGATATTACGCAATGAATATCAAATAAAAATTAACGCATACAAAATAACAAACAATCATGTAATTTCATATAATTGTATTAATTCTAACAAATTATTCGATAAATCTACGCAAACCGAAGAATGTATTATTTCTAAAAATAAAAACGTAGATTCTTTGAACATAAGTGCATCTTCCGATATTGTAAAAAATGATAATAATCAGTTTTTTCTTGTACAATAGTATAACTTTGCTTCATCAAAACATAAATGGACTCATAAGTAAAGCTGACTTATTAACTGTTACCCTAAATGATTTATTACAAAATAATATATCAATAGATGTATTATGTATAACGGAACACAACATGAAGTATACTGATTCAGAATTCTTAAACGTCTCGTCATATAAATTAGCTTCATTTTATGCAAGAGATAATAGGAATGGCGGATGTTGTATACTGATTAGGAATAATTATACATACATTCCCCTAAATAACATAAATAACCTATCTATATCTAATATCTTTGAATGCTGTGCTGTTGAGCTTACTGCCCATAAAACTATTATTATATGCATTTACAGAAGCCCAAGAACTAACAGTCAATTCTATGAAATATTCTTTAGTAAAATGGATACAATACTGAAACAAATTTGTTTCAAACTAAATAAAAAGGTAATAATTTGTGGCGACTTTAATATTGACATAATAAAAACAAATAAATATTCTTTACAGTTTGCGCAGTTAATGAATAGTTATAATTTAAAATTGGAAATTGACAAACCGACAAGAATCTGTAGCGGCACTTGCATAGATAATATAATACACAATGTTGGGAAAGGGAGAAGTGATATTTTAGATTTAGGACTTTCTGATCATACTGCTCAGGTATTCAAGTTTTCGGTGAAAACAACATGCACATTAAAATATTGGTATACAAAACGACGAGATTATTCAACAGAAAACTTAAACAAATTCAAGTATTATATAGATAAAATTAGATTTACAGATGTTTATACCAGTAGCTCATCTAGTGAGGCTTTTAATAAGTTTTATAATGAATTTAAATTATTTTATAATCTTTGTTTTCCTGTTATTCGAGCACGAATTTCAACAAATACGAAAGAAAAATGGATTACAAAAGGCATAAAATTTTGTTGTAAACGTAAGCGTCACCTTTTGTGGCAATATAGAAGAGATCCTAATCAAAACAACAAAAATAAGCTTAGGACTTATTCAAATAGATTAAAAAAAATAATTAAATTAACACAAAAAGCTCAAAACAATCACATTGTTAATTTATCACTTCATAAGACAAAAACAACTTGGAAAATTGTTAATAGCTACAGAAAAAATTATAATAAAGAGTTTAGTAGAAATTTTATAACACGAATTAAAATAAATAATAAATTTATAACGAATCCAAAAGACATTGCGCAGGCATTTAATGATCATTACATTGACCAAGTATATGCAATAGATGACAAAAATAATATGAACTATTCTAATAATTTGACACATAATAAATACAATTCATTTTTCTTTAATTTTGTTACACCTAATGACATACTATTAACAATAAAATTATTAAAAAACACAAAAAGTACTGGTTTTGATGACATTTCGACAAAAGTAATAAAACACGTAGGAAACACAATTGCCCCAGTAATGAGTCATATTATAAACCTATGTGTTGAAGATGGTGTATTTCCTGAAGTTCTTAAAACGTCCATTATTAAACCATTATTTAAAAAAGATGACAAGGAGGACTTATCCTGTTACCGTCCGATTGCTATGACTTCTATATTTTCAAAAATTATAGAAAAAGTAATTTATAAGAATTTATATAATTACTTTGAAAAATTCAATATTTTTGCAAAAGAACAAAAAGGCTTTCGTAGAAACAAATCTATTAATGTAGCAATTTATGAATTTTTATACCAAGTATTTACAAATGTTGACAGAAAACTACCAGTGACAGCCCTATATATGGACATTTCGAAGGCTTTTGATTTTGTCAGGCATGACTTGTTAATTATAAAATTAAATAAATACGGTGTAAGAGGCAAGACACTTGATCTTATAAAATCCTACTTAACAAACAGGATTCAAATTACTCAAGTATCACGGATTTGTCCAAAGACTAAAAATGAATATATTTATTGGTCCTATCCTCGATCCCCAAATTTTGGCGTTCCTCAAGGAAGCGTACTTGGTCCTTTATTGTTTTTAGTATATATTAATGATTTACCTAACAGCGTAAGCTTTCCTATGACTCTATTCGCAGATGATAGCTCTATGGTGTTTACATGTACAGACATAAATAATTATGAAAATGAAATTAATAACAGCCTGAAGAGTATAATTAGCTGGCTTAAGTCAAATAATTTAATAATAAACCTAAAAAAGACTCAAATAATGAATTTTTATCAACGAAAATGGCCCCTTGATTTACTTAATATTAATTACGATGGTGAGAAGGTTAGTGAAACCAAAGCAGCAAAATTCTTAGGTCTTTATATTGACAACAACTTAAAGTGGGAGACTCATACAGAATATATTTGCAAAAAGTTAAACCAATTTTCATACGCTTTACATGTATTATCCAAAGTAGTTAATGTAGATGCTTTACGGACGGTATATCACGGCTTCGTATCTTCTACTGTGCGCTACGGTATAATTTTTTGGGGCAATGCCACAAGGCGCGAAGATATATTTAAAGTACAAAAAAAGTGTGTGCGTGCTATTGCAAGCATATCGAGTACAGAAAGTTGTAAACCACAATTTAAAAAATTTAAGTTATTGACATTTCCCGTAATGTATATTTATGAAGTTGTAATATTTGTAAAAACTAATCCTGAAATATTTAATGATTATCTAATAACGAACAACCGACGTAAAAATAAAATTCATACAATTTCATCAAAGACAGCTTTACTTAGAAAAAGCGTTTTTGGTATATTGTCTAAAATATATAATAAGGTTCCATCTACGTTTCATGAAATGGAAAATATTCATAAATTTAAAAAAGAATTTAGAACATTTCTAATTGAGAAATGCTACTACTCAATAGATGAATATTTAAGTGACGCATCAGTAGGCATATTATAATGACATTCACAGAATATAATTCATTTGACTTTTGATTGGACAATATATTATTGTAAATATCCCATTTTAATTAATTATTACATCGAATTTTCTCATATAATTATAATATAAATAATAAAATGAAATAATATATAATAATTTAATTGTAACTGTAATATTTGTATACCTAAGGGTCGAATGCAGCGAACATATTTATATAACATAATTATACATATAAGATCTATGCTGTCTCATTACCTGTATTCACAAATAAATAAATTTGAATTTGAATTTGAATTTGAATTTGATGAAACTATGCATTAAAATTATACTTGGACCACCGCTTCATAGTTGATAGGAACACAATGAACTCGCTTCTTGGTTAACGATCGACCGGTATAATTTTTATTTATTTTCTTACTACCCACACGCACTAGAATTATAATATAGATTTTATTGTTCTCATGTAAGTGACTTATTGTCTTAATGAGAAATAAAGTTCTTTAAACCGAAATTACATTCAGTCTAGACACTGAATTTTCGATTTTTGTTCTCTTGTTGCAGCCTAAATAGTACAAAAATAAAAAATGACGTACAATATGTACTTGTTTTTTCGTTAACAATGTAAAACAACTACACAACAAATTAATTTAAACTTTGTGGATAGTAAAATAATTATAACCTTAAATTTTTACTATTAATTGCAACACCCCAACAACGGACTAGTAAGCTGAAGTGGCAATGGGTCGGCCATATAACTCGAAGAACCGACAACCGATGGGGAAAAAGGTTCCAAAGTGGCATTCTCATACAAGTGATCGAAGTATACGGCAACTCCCAATAGATAGATTGATGACCTCATAAGATGTGCAGGAAGTCGATGGGTGTAGATGGCTCACGACCGTGCTTGATGATACACAATCTAAAGGCAAAGCGGAGAAGTTAGGCTTTACCGGCAATTTTTTAAGTACACGCTAGCTGATCTTGTTAATATTTTTACACAACACTAATGTTTATTTTTATGCTGTGGATCTTATGTCGTGAAGAGGCGGCGCAAGATATTCCACTCCATAACATCCCGTGGTTATGGTTACAGGCGACAGAAGTATATAAATCTGAGAATGGACAGCAGCAACTTCTTTATAACGATTCAAAGTAATAAAAGCTGCGGTTGCCAATCCACCACTCCATCTTTTAGGAATCCTGGAGAGTTGCCGTGTAATATTGGTAACGTGTTGATCCGTGTAACGTTGGTAAAGTGTTGATCCGTGTAATGTTGGTAACGTGTTGATCCGTCTAGAACTTTAATTAGACTACTCGTCATAACCACAATTTAGATAAATAATACATATTATTCGTCGTGTGGGTCGCTCGACATCACACTATAGAAGAGGACTATTTTTTTTATAGAAGAGGGGGCAAACGAGCTGCACTTGCACTTGATGTTAAGGGACTACCGCCACCCATGATCAACCGCAACACCAGGGGAATTGCAGGTGCGTTGCCGGCCCTTTAAAAAGGAGTACGCTCTTTTCTTGAATGTCCCCAGATCGTATCGGTCCGGAAAAATTGCTGGTGGTAAACTATTCCACAGAGAGGTTTTACGCGGAAGAAAACTCCTCTTGAAACGTACAGTGGTGGACCGCCAAGCATCCAGATGGTGTGGATGGCATCGGGACGTTTGCCGCGTAGTGCGTTCACGAAATTTGGCGGCTGGGATTAATCCGAACAATTCCTCAGAGAACTGTTGAAAGTCTCTCTCTCTATGTTTAGAAGTGGGTTTTTGATAGGTTGTAATGAATTAATAATTGCATGAATTGTTATGAGTGTACTAATTTTAATGTGGTAGAGCCATGTTGCAGCTATATTGTGGTTTAAGCAGGAATGCATCGGCTCAACCGGGGTAGGACCACGCTCTCACAGAATAGCAACGTAAAATAGCAGCTTAATGCTGCTGTGTTTTTTATGGTGTGTATAGAGAAACGGAGACCCCTTTTACTGCTAACAAGGTATTCCACCTCAGTCCTCATTGCTGGCAAAGCATCTGTATTTTGATTCTTAATTGAAGATAAATGTAGATGTCTATGGACAACAGCATCCACTTACCATCAGGTGGACTGTGTGCTGGTTTGTCACCCTAATTCTATAAAAGAAATATTTCGATATACATAGTTGTGTATAAATAAGTCTCACCAATACATCAATAACTCATTACTTGTCATAAATCTCTCAGGCTGCTCGGGCCGTGCCAGGATAAGTCATTACTCATCATCATCATCATCAACATTACAGCCCTCCACAAGTCCACTGCTGAACATAGGCCTCCCCAAGGTATGCCACAAAGCACAGTCCTGAGCCACCTGCACCCATCGACTTCCTGCATGTCTTACCACTCCATCTAGTGGGGGGTCGTCCTACACTTCGCCTATCGGTACGAGGCTGCCACTCGAGAACCTTTTTTTCCCAACAGTTATCGGTTCTTCGAGCTATATGGCCGGCCCATTGCCCCTTCAGCTTACTAATCCGTTGGGCTATGTCGGTCACTCTGGTTCTACTGCGGATATCCTCATTTCTAAGTTTATCACGCAGAGAAACTCCGAGCACAGCCCTCTCCGTAGCTCGCTGAGCAACTTTGAGCGTCCTCATACGGCCAACAGTGAAGGACCACGTCCCGGTTCCGTAGGTCATCACTGGCAACACGCACTGGTTGTACAGCTTATTTTTCAGGTTTTGAGGTATACCTGAGCAGAGCATTACTATAATTATGTTTATATTGCATCATCAGCTTTACATTGTATTTTATTTATTTAAAAAAATACTAGTAACTAGTTTAACATAATTAATATTCCCGTTTATCACTATTAGTAAACTTAAGAACGCTTGCGTCTCTCTGCTGCTATTTTACGCTGGTATTTAGCGAGAGCGTAGTCCTTTTCCGGTCGAGACCACCCATTTTTGTATTACTACCATAATATAACTGTCGCATAGCTCTACCACGAGTAAAGAAGGCTATTGTCGCTTACTCATTTTTTAATGTTTTGTGTAAACTTTATAACGTATATCTGCATTTGTGTATATTTATGCATACATTTATATAATGTATCCTATACCTTTAAACGAGCACTTCTTATATATATATATATATATATATATATATATATAATCGGAATCTCGGAAAAAATTTTGTGTACAGGGAGTTTCGGAGGCAATAAATCGATCTAGCTAGGATTTATTTTTAGAAAATGTCTTTTTGTCCGTGTTTTTAGGCAATGAAAAACTGCTACAATATCGTAAGAATAAGAAGGTAAATTTTGACAGTTTATTAATGATTACAAATAGCTTAATTGGTATATTGGGCGGTCACAAAATCGTAATACCATGGTTCGAGCCCAGACCGACCGACCGACTTTTTTTAATTTTTTTTTTCAATATCCTTTCTTTTTTGAGAAAATCTATTTTTTCGAGCCCTTTTTTAGTATTTTTAAAAACACGAAAATTTAAATTATGCCAATTGCATTCATGATTTTTTATTCAAATAACCAGTTCAGTTTTTTCTATTATGTCGCTAAGATCAAAAAATATTATTCGTATTTCATCAGTATGTAATTTGTGTCTTAATATAATTTCCAAAACACACGAATTAAAAAAAAACCGAGCGAAAAATACCGAGCAAAACTCGGTCAACCGGGTACTCATATTTTATATGGGTATATTACGTTTATTTTTATTTGAAGGTTTACTGTTTTACGCCTTAGAAGATTAAAAAATAGCTAACTTGCTTCCAATGTGATGAAACTTGAAGAACAGATAGAAAGCAATGCTAGGAATGACTACTACTTACTTGTCTGACTTACTACTTTTTTTTCCGAAAATATGCAGGTTTTTTGGGAAATCGATAAACTGAGACTTTAATGGTTTTTGATTCAAATGACGCCTCATTAATACATCGAACCGGGCAACACCGAAGCGGGTCGTTAGTTTAAAGTATCAGAAATGAATTGATAGATAAAAAAATCTGACGACGCAAATGTGTTTTGATTACTAACTTTGGATAATGTCATGCTATGGTACATTGCGTTATTAAATAGGATAAATATGTAAATGGATACTGTGGGCGTTAGACACTCTTTGGACCACATCATGCATTTACCATCGGCCGACATGGTTCGGTTCTCCTTATTCACTCTTATTCTTTAAAAAAATTAAGTAATATTATTTATACTGCACACCAGTATTAAACAGATTTTTATTGTTATTAAATCAAATTCTAGAACAGGCAACTTATTACTATAAAATTAAAATAAATATTTTTGTTATTCTAAGGAAGAATTTAATATGGGTACCAGTCTATAATAATAAGGCATCAATAAAACTTTTCTACAAGGAAATTACAGTTATACACAGTTTGCACAGTTATACAAACAACTTTCAAAACATGTGAAAGAAGCGACTTCAATCAATATTTTTAAAAGAAGATTTTTTGAATATATTTATAATGATGAAGGGTAGTTGAATAAACAGTGCTTTGTACGGGCTCTTATTATTTTAATTTATTTTAACATTCCTTATAAGTTTTAAACAGTGATTAGTGTAATAAAGTAACCATAAACACACTAATTAACGGCACCAGTGTTATTCAAGGTATTCGTAGTGTATAATAAACTAAAATACTGCTAAATAAAAATAATTGTAACAGTGACTAATCCAGATAAATTTAAGATATCTCAAGTGATTGTGAATGTGGATCCAGACTCACAGTGCTCAGATACAAAACGATATATAGTGAATTGTGGAATAATCGAATCAACTACGATTTCAACAAATTTAATATTAAATGCAGACCATTTTTTATTTATATTTTTAAAAAACTTGGAAGTAGCGCCACCTTTCAAAATTTAATGGTACTACTGACCTGCATACATTGATAGGTAATAAAGCACTAGTATGACCTACAACAGATGTCACTACTGATCTGAAATTATTTTGTTAATTATAGTGATTTGTAATTTCAATGCAATTAAAAAGACAATAATAATGGAAAAAACAAACATCACCTTACGAAAACACAAATCTAAATCAGTTACAGATCTTTCAATAATTATCGATGAATGCAATGTAAATTACTCGAATCCTTTCGACACATCTACGCTAAGTTTACCAAACAATTCCATCACGGAAAATGACTACACAAAAAACTTACAACGTCAAATTAATGAACAAAAATTATTACTGGAATCTGCTAACGAAGAAGTGGAGCGATTATCTCTAGAAAACATAGACCTAAAAAAAACTCTAGCCCAAAGAGAAAATACTCTAAGTTTAATGCAAAAAATTGGTATTTCTGAAAATTCAGTAATGTCTTCTCCGGTCATAAAAAGAATTAAAAACTTTATATCTGTGTATAAAACTCCTACGAAAACAAATTCCATATCCCCTAAGACAAGTATTATACAAGTAATTAATCTTGAAAACAAAATTAAGAAACTTGAACAAGAATTGGAAGAAGCTAACAGACAAATAGAAAAATTAAACCAAAATATAAAAAAATTACAGGGTAATGTAATATGCTCCACAACAAAAAAAGAAGCCAAAGAGTACACCGAAAATCATTCCACGTGCACCACAGACCCGACACCTTCGCAATTTCAAACAAAAATAATAGTAAAGAATGGAATAAGCTCCGTGATTCCAACATACAGCACTAAAAGAAAAATATTTATCATCGCAGATCAACAGGGTCGAGGAGTTCGTCACTGCCTTTAAAACCTTATCGGAGATGAATTTTTAGTCACTTGTCTATGGAAACCGGGTGCGAAAATGTATGATCTATTATCCTCATTTAAACAGGAATTGTTGTCACTCACAAGTAAAGATTACGTCATAATTATGGGGGGAATTAATGACAAAAATCCATTTGAATTTAAGTGTAATATAGAAGTTTATTTGAATTGTTTATCAAATACAAATGTAATTATATCCGAAATTCCATATAACAAACTTTTAAATGAAAAAAAATTAAATTATGAACTGAGATATATTTGTAATCGTCATAAAAATTGTATATTTGTAGAGATGGGTTTTGATCATTTTATACCATTTAAGTCATTTTTTTCCACTTTTGTTTGCCGCTCGTTGCTAAAAGAGATATTACGCAATGAATATCAAATAAAAATTAACGCATACAAAATAACAAACAATCATGTAATTTCATATAATTGTATTAATTCTAACAAATTATTCGATAAATCTACGCAAACCGAAGAATGTATTATTTCTAAAAATAAAAACGTAGATTCTTTGAACATAAGTGCATCTTCCGATATTGTAAAAAATGATAATAATCAGTTTTTTCTTGTACAATAGTATAACTTTGCTTCATCAAAACATAAATGGACTCATAAGTAAAGCTGACTTATTAACTGTTACCCTAAATGATTTATTACAAAATAATATATCAATAGATGTATTATGTATAACGGAACACAACATGAAGTATACTGATTCAGAATTCTTAAACGTCTCGTCATATAAATTAGCTTCATTTTATGCAAGAGATAATAGGAATGGCGGATGTTGTATACTGATTAGGAATAATTATACATACATTCCCCTAAATAACATAAATAACCTATCTATATCTAATATCTTTGAATGCTGTGCTGTTGAGCTTACTGCCCATAAAACTATTATTATATGCATTTACAGAAGCCCAAGAACTAACAGTCAATTCTATGAAATATTCTTTAGTAAAATGGATACAATACTGAAACAAATTTGTTTCAAACTAAATAAAAAGGTAATAATTTGTGGCGACTTTAATATTGACATAATAAAAACAAATAAATATTCTTTACAGTTTGCGCAGTTAATGAATAGTTATAATTTAAAATTGGAAATTGACAAACCGACAAGAATCTGTAGCGGCACTTGCATAGATAATATAATACACAATGTTGGGAAAGGGAGAAGTGATATTTTAGATTTAGGACTTTCTGATCATACTGCTCAGGTATTCAAGTTTTCGGTGAAAACAACATGCACATTAAAATATTGGTATACAAAACGACGAGATTATTCAACAGAAAACTTAAACAAATTCAAGTATTATATAGATAAAATTAGATTTACAGATGTTTATACCAGTAGCTCATCTAGTGAGGCTTTTAATAAGTTTTATAATGAATTTAAATTATTTTATAATCTTTGTTTTCCTGTTATTCGAGCACGAATTTCAACAAATACGAAAGAAAAATGGATTACAAAAGGCATAAAATTTTGTTGTAAACGTAAGCGTCACCTTTTGTGGCAATATAGAAGAGATCCTAATCAAAACAACAAAAATAAGCTTAGGACTTATTCAAATAGATTAAAAAAAATAATTAAATTAACACAAAAAGCTCAAAACAATCACATTGTTAATTTATCACTTCATAAGACAAAAACAACTTGGAAAATTGTTAATAGCTACAGAAAAAATTATAATAAAGAGTTTAGTAGAAATTTTATAACACGAATTAAAATAAATAATAAATTTATAACGAATCCAAAAGACATTGCGCAGGCATTTAATGATCATTACATTGACCAAGTATATGCAATAGATGACAAAAATAATATGAACTATTCTAATAATTTGACACATAATAAATACAATTCATTTTTCTTTAATTTTGTTACACCTAATGACATACTATTAACAATAAAATTATTAAAAAACACAAAAAGTACTGGTTTTGATGACATTTCGACAAAAGTAATAAAACACGTAGGAAACACAATTGCCCCAGTAATGAGTCATATTATAAACCTATGTGTTGAAGATGGTGTATTTCCTGAAGTTCTTAAAACGTCCATTATTAAACCATTATTTAAAAAAGATGACAAGGAGGACTTATCCTGTTACCGTCCGATTGCTATGACTTCTATATTTTCAAAAATTATAGAAAAAGTAATTTATAAGAATTTATATAATTACTTTGAAAAATTCAATATTTTTGCAAAAGAACAAAAAGGCTTTCGTAGAAACAAATCTATTAATGTAGCAATTTATGAATTTTTATACCAAGTATTTACAAATGTTGACAGAAAACTACCAGTGACAGCCCTATATATGGACATTTCGAAGGCTTTTGATTTTGTCAGGCATGACTTGTTAATTATAAAATTAAATAAATACGGTGTAAGAGGCAAGACACTTGATCTTATAAAATCCTACTTAACAAACAGGATTCAAATTACTCAAGTATCACGGATTTGTCCAAAGACTAAAAATGAATATATTTATTGGTCCTATCCTCGATCCCCAAATTTTGGCGTTCCTCAAGGAAGCGTACTTGGTCCTTTATTGTTTTTAGTATATATTAATGATTTACCTAACAGCGTAAGCTTTCCTATGACTCTATTCGCAGATGATAGCTCTATGGTGTTTACATGTACAGACATAAATAATTATGAAAATGAAATTAATAACAGCCTGAAGAGTATAATTAGCTGGCTTAAGTCAAATAATTTAATAATAAACCTAAAAAAGACTCAAATAATGAATTTTTATCAACGAAAATGGCCCCTTGATTTACTTAATATTAATTACGATGGTGAGAAGGTTAGTGAAACCAAAGCAGCAAAATTCTTAGGTCTTTATATTGACAACAACTTAAAGTGGGAGACTCATACAGAATATATTTGCAAAAAGTTAAACCAATTTTCATACGCTTTACATGTATTATCCAAAGTAGTTAATGTAGATGCTTTACGGACGGTATATCACGGCTTCGTATCTTCTACTGTGCGCTACGGTATAATTTTTTGGGGCAATGCCACAAGGCGCGAAGATATATTTAAAGTACAAAAAAAGTGTGTGCGTGCTATTGCAAGCATATCGAGTACAGAAAGTTGTAAACCACAATTTAAAAAATTTAAGTTATTGACATTTCCCGTAATGTATATTTATGAAGTTGTAATATTTGTAAAAACTAATCCTGAAATATTTAATGATTATCTAATAACGAACAACCGACGTAAAAATAAAATTCATACAATTTCATCAAAGACAGCTTTACTTAGAAAAAGCGTTTTTGGTATATTGTCTAAAATATATAATAAGGTTCCATCTACGTTTCATGAAATGGAAAATATTCATAAATTTAAAAAAGAATTTAGAACATTTCTAATTGAGAAATGCTACTACTCAATAGATGAATATTTAAGTGACGCATCAGTAGGCATATTATAATGACATTCACAGAATATAATTCATTTGACTTTTGATTGGACAATATATTATTGTAAATATCCCATTTTAATTAATTATTACATCGAATTTTCTCATATAATTATAATATAAATAATAAAATGAAATAATATATAATAATTTAATTGTAACTGTAATATTTGTATACCTAAGGGTCGAATGCAGCGAACATATTTATATAACATAATTATACATATAAGATCTATGCTGTCTCATTACCTGTATTCACAAATAAATAAATTTGAATTTGAATTTGAATTTGAATTTGAATTTGATGAAACTATGCATTAAAATTATACTTGGACCACCGCTTCATAGTTGATAGGAACACAATGAACTCGCTTCTTGGTTAACGATCGACCGGTATAATTTTTATTTATTTTCTTACTACCCACACGCACTAGAATTATAATATAGATTTTATTGTTCTCATGTAAGTGACTTATTGTCTTAATGAGAAATAAAGTTCTTTAAACCGAAATTACATTCAGTCTAGACACTGAATTTTCGATTTTTGTTCTCTTGTTGCAGCCTAAATAGTACAAAAATAAAAAATGACGTACAATATGTACTTGTTTTTTCGTTAACAATGTAAAACAACTACACAACAAATTAATTTAAACTTTGTGGATAGTAAAATAATTATAACCTTAAATTTTTACTATTAATTGCAACACCCCAACAACGGACTAGTAAGCTGAAGTGGCAATGGGTCGGCCATATAACTCGAAGAACCGACAACCGATGGGGAAAAAGGTTCCAAAGTGGCATTCTCATACAAGTGATCGAAGTATACGGCAACTCCCAATAGATAGATTGATGACCTCATAAGATGTGCAGGAAGTCGATGGGTGTAGATGGCTCACGACCGTGCTTTGCGGCATTCTTTGGGGGGGGGGGGAGGACTGTATTCAGCAGTCAACTTATAAAGGATTGTAATGATGATACACAATCTAAAGGCAAAGCGGAGAAGTTAGGCTTTACCGGCAATTTTTTAAGTACACGCTAGCTGATCTTGTTAATATTTTTACACAACACTAATGTTTATTTTTATGCTGTGGATCTTATGTCGTGAAGAGGCGGCGCAAGATATTCCACTCCATAACATCCCGTGGTTATGGTTACAGGCGACAGAAGTATATAAATCTGAGAATGGACAGCAGCAACTTCTTTATAACGATTCAAAGTAATAAAAGCTGCGGTTGCCAATCCACCACTCCATCTTTTAGGAATCCTGGAGAGTTGCCGTGTAATATTGGTAACGTGTTGATCCGTGTAACGTTGGTAAAGTGTTGATCCGTGTAATGTTGGTAACGTGTTGATCCGTCTAGAACTTTAATTAGACTACTCGTCATAACCACAATTTAGATAAATAATACATATTATTCGTCGTGTGGGTCGCTCGACATCACACTATAGAAGAGGACTATTTTTTTTATAGAAGAGGGGGCAAACGAGCTGCACTTGCACTTGATGTTAAGGGACTACCGCCACCCATGATCAACCGCAACACCAGGGGAATTGCAGGTGCGTTGCCGGCCCTTTAAAAAGGAGTACGCTCTTTTCTTGAATGTCCCCAGATCGTATCGGTCCGGAAAAATTGCTGGTGGTAAACTATTCCACAGAGAGGTTTTACGCGGAAGAAAACTCCTCTTGAAACGTACAGTGGTGGACCGCCAAGCACCCAGATGGTGTGGATGGCATCGGGACGTTTGCCGCGTAGTGCGTTCACGAAATTTGGCGGCTGGGATTAATCCGAACAATTCCTCAGAGAACTGTTGAAAGTCTCTCTCTCTATGTTTAGAAGTGGGTTTTTGATAGGTTGTAATGAATTAATAATTGCATGAATTGTTATGAGTGTACTAATTTTAATGTGGTAGAACCATGTTGCGGCTATATTGTGGTTTAAGCAGGAATGCATCGGCTCAACCGGGGTAGGACCACGTTCTCACAGAATAGCAACGTAAAATAGCAGCTTAATGCTGCTGTGTTTTTTATGGTGTGTATAGAGAAACGGAGACCCCTTTTACTGCTAACAAGGTATTCCATCTCAGTCCTCATTGCTGGCAAAGCATCTGTATTTTGATTCTTAATTGAAGATAAATGTAGATGTCTATGGACAACAGCATCCACTTACCATCAGGTGGACTGTGTGCTGGTTTGTCACCCTAATTCTATAAAAGAAATATTTCGATATACATAGTTGTGTATAAATAAGTCTCACCAATACATCAATAACTCATTACTTGTCATAAATCTCTCAGGCTGCTCGGGCCGTGCCAGGATAAGTCATTACTCATCATCATCATCATCAACATTACAGCCCTCCACAAGTCCACTGCTGAACATAGGCCTCCCCAAGGTATGCCACAAAGCACAGTCCTGAGCCACCTGCACCCATCGACTTCCTGCATGTCTTACCACTCCATCTAGTGGGGGGTCGTCCTACACTTCGCCTATCGGTACGAGGCTGCCACTCGAGAACCTTTTTTTCCCAACAGTTATCGGTTCTTCGAGCTATATGGCCGGCCCATTGCCCCTTCAGCTTACTAATCCGTTGGGCTATGTCGGTCACTCTGGTTCTACTGCGGATATCCTCATTTCTAAGTTTATCACGCAGAGAAACTCCGAGCACAGCCCTCTCCGTAGCTCGCTGAGCAACTTTGAGCGTCCTCATACGGCCAACAGTGAAGGACCACGTCCCGGTTCCGTAGGTCATCACTGGCAACACGCACTGGTTGTACAGCTTATTTTTCAGGTTTTGAGGTATACCTGAGCAGAGCATTACTATAATTATGTTTATATTGCATCATCAGCTTTACATTGTATTTTATTTATTTAAAAAAAATACTAGTAACTAGTTTAACATAATTAATATTCCCGTTTATCACTATTAGTAAACTTAAGAACGCTTGCGTCTCTCTGCTGCTATTTTACGCTGGTATTTAGCGAGAGCGTAGTCCTTTTCCGGTCGAGACCACCCATTTTTGTATTACTACCATAATATAACTGTCGCATAGCTCTACCACGAGTAAAGAAGGCTATTGTCGCTTACTCATTTTTTAATGTTTTGTGTAGACTTTATAACGTATATCTGCATTTGTGTATATTTATGCATACATTTATATAATGTATCCTATACCTTTAAACGAGCACTTCTTATATATATATATATATATATATATATATATATATATATATATATATATATATATATATATAATCGGAATCTCGGAAAAAATTTTGTGTACAGGGAGTTTCGGAGGCAATAAATCGATCTAGCTAGGATTTATTTTTAGAAAATGTCTTTTTGTCCGTGTTTTTAGGCAATGAAAAACTGCTACAATATCGTAAGAATAAGAAGGTAAATTTTGACAGTTTATTAATGATTACAAATAGCTTAATTGGTATATTGGGCGGTCACAAAATCGTAATACCATGGTTCGAGCCCAGACCGACCGACCGACTTTTTTTAATTTTTTTTTTCAATATCCTTTCTTTTTTGAGAAAATCTATTTTTTCGAGCCCTTTTTTAGTATTTTTAAAAACACGAAAATTTAAATTATGCCAATTGCATTCATGATTTTTTATTCAAATAACCAGTTCAGTTTTTTCTATTATGTCGCTAAGATCAAAAAATATTATTCGTATTTCATCAGTATGTAATTTGTGTCTTAATATAATTTCCAAAACACACGAATTAAAAAAAAACCGAGCGAAAAATACCGAGCAAAACTCGGTCAACCGGGTACTCATATTTTATATGGGTATATTACGTTTATTTTTATTTGAAGGTTTACTGTTTTACGCCTTAGAAGATTAAAAAATAGCTAACTTGCTTCCAAATGATATACTTAACTTGCTTTTCAATGTTTTCCGTATCTTTTTATTTTGTGGTATACAACCAATAGGGACGAAAAGTTATTGAGAGGCAGCCTCGTACCGTTAGGCGAATTGTATATCGACCCACCACTAAATGGAGAGACGACCTGGTAAAACGTGCAGAAAGTTGATAGGTGCAGGTAGCTCAGGATCGTGCTTTGTGGCATTCTTTGGTGGAGTGAGAGATTCATTTATTCACACATCCAGCTAATACAAAGCAACCGTTAATTGTAATTAACTTATATTCAATCTTTGTTATTAAATTAAAATATCTCCAGTTATCGTGTCCATCTAACTCTCAGATTGCGTTATGCTCGACACAACATCTTGATGCAGTCATTGACCTACACTTGATTGGAATTGATACAGTCTATTACGTGCATACATTATTCAACCGTTATATTTACATACTTACACCATGTGATCAACGGTCTAAGTAAATAAAAAATATAGATTATCGATTCTCTACCAGACTGTAGCTGATATTTTTCATGGAAAACTGATGTGACAGGAAAAATCTTTACCGTGATTTGCACAAGGTGAGGTTGTAATATACATTGTTACATCCTCTTTTTAACCACAAATAAATGAAATTTCACAGCTCCCTGATGCAATGGATTAGCATTTAGATTTAAAATCAGGTATTAGTACGGCCTTTTTTATAAAATAAGGGTTACAAACGACATTCCCTCTGATGGTAAGTGGATGCTGTGGTACACAGATATCTTCATCTGTCTTCGATTGAGAATCATAATTCAGATGCTTTGTTGCCACTAAGTGCTAAGATTTTGTGTCTAGTCTCCAGTAAAAAACAAATTCTTATTTAACTAACACATATTTGTGACGAATTTTTATTCGGAGTCGGACGTCGAAGCTATTTCATTGAAGGCTCTTCACCTCGATAAATCGACCAGCATTCCTCTCACTGTGACGAGGATATCTTTAGCTTAAGCTCGTCGTTAGCCTGCGCGATTAGCCGTGCAAAATTTTGATGTCTGTAACTTAATTGTTATGGGTATTTATATCTTTATGTAAAGAATTCCATTGTGCATGTGTTCATAACTCTTTACCTCCTAAACGACTTAACCTATTTAATGTTTTTTATTGAGTAGTTATGGTATTACCTGAATTATCCTTAGCTAACGCTTGCGGGTCGCTGGTATAAATGTATATATTGTCAATCTATGACTAGGACTAGAGTTGTTTGTTTGATAAGGAACAAGGGTTGTGTTAGGACGTTATGAAAGTTAACAACAGCTCCTTTACCAATTCTGTATACTTGTCTAGTTATTACAGGATACGACATTTTAACACAGTTACACTTCAATAAACGACATTCAAATTTAATAGATACTCAACATAGCTACCATACTAAAACATCTTAAATAATGTCTTGCAGACCGAATTTCAGTCAAAGCGATCAATCTCAATCTCGACTCTTCGCTATGGTGGTCTCTGCGCGCGACAGAATTACAATGCTCGAGTGTATATACGCAAGCGCAGGTGCACTCTCGATTCCCTCGCCCTCATAGTTCGATAGGATGGTAATCCGACACGACCGGAGAGAGATCCGACGTAGGACTAACTTCCTGACTCCAGGCTGCTACTGAGCTATTCTTGACAGGAAAATCCAATAATGATTTTGGCCCGACCAGCGGTCAATTGCGTGACCTCATGATTAAGGCGAGGGGGCTACAGGAGCCAAATGACATCGAATGATGCACGCACACATATACACAATCAAGTGAACGCCATCTAATGACAGTGAGGTTGAACTAACGAATTAGCGAGGTTAGGCTTAGGCCCGAATGTTTTAAAATAAATATAGCGAAAGTAAGACAAAGATCTAATAAGCGAATGGATGAGACTACGAAATTATCTTTTATTTGAAGGTCATTTGAAAATTTAAGGATGTGGGTAATTTTTAAATAAAACTGATTCGATTTAACTTTAAAAAACATTTTTATTTAAGATTCCTATTAAAGTGTCGAAGCGGCACCGTTTATACACTTTATCATTTTCATAAGAGTTTTTTTTAGTTTTACATTGTTCCACGTTTAGTGTCAGCTTTATACATATAAATAATGTGATTTGTGGGAAACAATTACGCGTACGCGTGCTCCTCTGTGTGCGATTCAATTCTCAACGTTTTTTTTTATGAATCGTTATAAATATATGTATAGTGACCTGAATATTCATTTATATTAATATTTTCGCAATGATGATGTACCTGTGGTTACAGTGTTTCCAATCTAAAAATATGAAGATTTTAAATTACATAGAAATGTCAATTCTAAATATTTTAGTCCAATGTTTCACAAGATAGGTAATTTTGAATTCCATTTATTTTTTAGTTTTTGACTATGAAATATTTTTAAGCTATAAGTAAAATACCTAACATTTATACATAATTATTATTACTATTTATTATAAACAAAACCAATAAAACCAAACTCTTCCATGTGATAAGTCACATTGCTATTTTTAGATGATTCTCTTATTTCGTCAATGTTTATTATCTTTAAGCCGCGATCTTTTAACAAAAGCATTAGGAATTTTTAGATTTTTGATGTTATAATAGCTTAAAAAAATTGGAGGTAATTACGAATTTGAAATAACTTTCATGTTGATATTTTCAAATTTCTTTCTCCAGTCAAAAATATTTTATTTCAAACTTTATTTATTTATTTATTTATAATAGTGTTAAATTAATTTATTTATGTAAACTAAACTACTATTGCAGTTCTGCTACTGATGGTAGCTCAGATGGTTAACGCTCGCTGTAAATATCACAGAACTCGAGAAACTTGGGTTCGATCCCCGCCGGCACCAACGAAATTGTTAATTGCAATTTTAAGTGCTGATTTACCACGTGCTCGGCGGTGAAGGAAAACATCGTGAGGAAACCTGTATGTCTGAGGAATAAGAAAAAAAATATTTCGAAGACATGTGAAGTTCGCCAACACGCATTGGGGCAGCGCGGCAGATACTTCCTTGCCCTAAAACCCTCTCAGAAATTAGGGGAGGCCGGTGCCGTAACAGTGGGACGTATATAGGCTGTATAAAAAATATACTAAACTACTGACGAATACTAAATATATAAAAAACAAAACAGGAAATTTGAGTTTACACTCCTGGAACCGAACCCGGGCACTCTCGAGTGCAAACTGAAAACTTTTGCCTCTACCAAATACACGTTGGTTGAAACTCAAAGTTACTATTGTAAATAACTATGTATATCTAGAATTCATTGGTTTAAAAAATAATTACATTTCAATTTCTTTTATTTATAAAGATTTTAATAATGTATCTTAATATATAATACCTACTGAATATATAAAAAAAGAAAATTTGACTTCACATTCCTGGAATCTAACCTGGGCACTCTCGAGTGCAAACTGAAAACTTTTGCCTCTACCAAATACACGTTGGTTGAATACTCAAAGTTACTATTGTAAATAACTATGTATATCTAAAATTCATTGGTTTAAAAAATAATTACATTTCAATTTATTTTATTTATAAGGATTTTAATAATGTATCTTAATATATAATACCTACTGAATGTATAAAATAAAAGAAAACTTGACTTCACATTCCTGGAATCTAACCCGGGCACTCTAGAGTGCAAACTGCAAATGCACATCTACCAAATACACGTTATTTGAATGCTAAGTCATTACTGAACAACGCATTTAAAATTCATAGGTTTAATAAAATTACATTTAGTTTTTTTTACTTATAAAATAATTAAATTTTTGTCTTTTATACATTTAGTATTATATATTTAGATACATTTATTTAAATGTATCTAAATACATAAAAGACAAAGAAGAAAATTTGTGTTCATATTCCTGGAACCGAACCCCGGCACTCTCGAATGCAAACTGCAAATCCAAACTGCAAATCCTTGCCGCTAGTACAAAATAGACAATTGTAGTAATAAATTACATTACTAAAATTCATAGTATTGTTGCAAAAATGAATGTTTAGTAATAAATAATAATTAAATTTTATAGTAACAAATAATGTTTCTGAATAGATAATACTAAATATATAAAAGACAAAAAGAAAATTTGTGTTCATATTCCTGGAATCGAACCCGAGCACTCTTGAATGCGAACTGCAAATCCATGCCGCTAGTACCAAATACACAACTGTAATAAACTGCGTTGCTAAAATTCATAGGTTTAATGTTGTAAAAATAAATATTTAGTAATAAATAATAATTAAATGTTATGTATAGTAATAAGTAAAGCCTTTTAATATCGTTCATATGTTGGGCGTTTGATTTATATGAACGTTTTTTACTCTTCGTAACGAGTTTTACTTTATGTTCCATATTTACAATTAATGATAATTATTAACAAGGTACCTTACTACGCCATTTTAATATTTTAAATCAACATATTTAGGAAAGAAGAATATTTATGGAAAGAAAAATATTAATGAAAATGAATTTAAAAATAAAATTATATTCAAATAGATATATTAAAAGATCTTTACGTAAATACTGCGGCAAAAAGAGCGACACGTGTACATAGGACGAGAGCTCGGCCATATTATTTATTCTGTGGCTCGGCCCGCTTCGCACACATCCATACGTATTGTTTCACAAAAATAAGAATATGCGGTTTAAAATAAAAACAATTAATTGGACTAAAAAATTAAAACAACAATAAGGTAATATGTTTCTTGTATAATAATCTGACAAAAATTTAGAATAATTGTATGTATATTAGTATGGTTTTTACTCGTTAAAGGAAGTGTTTAGAGGTATCTTTGTGATTTTTTTATCGTATCAAATTAGTAGTGTCATGTTTTTAATGCAACAGTTATCAAACATATATCAAGAAAAAAATTATATATTTTATGGTTTTGTTTACTGCAGTGTATCATATATTTTGACGCATTATAAAACTTGCGTTTAGCTCCTGTAGGCCCCTTAAGTTATCTGGTTGACTACATAATATTAAAATATAAAAATATAAATATTGTAATTCATTACGTTTATTTTTTATTTGATGTATTATTTATTTAATTATTTTTTATTGAACCTTACAAACAGTATAGAATCAAAGGGCGAACATAGAATATAAAATTATTAAGTGAACATAAACAATAAAAGAAAATTTAATAGAAAATATCATACATTTTACAGAGTATATTTGGCTTCAGTACTTTGTCTAAATTAATAACACCTTTTTAAAAGAAAGTCACTTTGTAATGCTTCTTACATACAGTATTACGAAAGTGAGCTCCTTTTATGTATAACTTTTCTCGAACTAATTCGAACATGTCTATGTAGCAATAATTCCAGTGATCAAAGAAATTCTATTGGATTCATCGCTTGATTGCGTAATTCTTTTTGAGGGATTCTTACGTGCACGTTCGCATGTATTCGAGACCGCTTCTTTGAAACATAACTCGTTATAAAAAAATCCGTATTCAAAAATGTTTTATTAGTCCTTTTAAAGTATTTTTTTAAAGTGTAGTAATGATGATGTGATATCAATTAATTACATGTGAACAACCAACAAGACCCGGAGCAATTTTTTCATCCATCCGTTACAACATATAAAAGTCCACTGTTGGACTAGGACTTGTTGGATAGGGCTCCCCATAAATTGCCTCATGGGGGATAGTGCCATAGCTCCAGCGCTGGGCAGATTGGTTTGCAACCACAGTATTTATTATTTTGAATTGTTGTCAGGAAGCTACCGCTGCCCATCGCGTGTTTCAGTTTTCCGCTGTCGCCTGTATTTTTTCCATATAATTAACTATATGATACGCGCTTTCGAATCCTTTTATTTTAACCCTTACAAGCTTATAACTATTCTAAGATAGTTAAAATGATTTTTTTTTATTTATGTCTATTTATTTTAATCTAATTTAATTAAAAACGTATAAATAAAACCATATTTATGTATATTTTCATGTTTTTGAGAAGGGGACATAAGTGTCCCAATATGCGTTAAGGTACATTTTTCTCATGTACGGACAAAAAATACTAGAATGATTTTATTGTGAAATAAACACAAACTATGATATAAAGTACAAATTATTTATTGTAGAAATTATTTATAAAACAAAAATAAAACTTAGTGGTACTCTACAAAGCAGTTGCGGTCTGTAGTAAAACATAAATGAACGTTGCATGTAGAGCAAGTGTTATTTGTGCGATTCTCTATACGGCTTTTAGCACACTTTATGCATCTTTTTCTATTACTTACTTTTACCATTACGTGTGAAGGTGTACCGCGCTTCTGTGTATAAGAAATTCGCTTTTTCGTCATAACAACTGACGACAAAGATCTTTGTCGAGACGAAAAGCTACCAATAAGTGACCGAGCTACTACTTGGCGAAATTCTAGGCTCGTAAGCTGAGTTCCTTCAATACGTTTTGCTTCATGCAGCTTGCAATAAATCACATATGAATTATTCATCGCAATATCTAGTAAGTCAAAAAACAACCTTAGGTAGTATTTTATTTTTGCTTTTCGATCCACTTCATAGTATACTTTTTTCTGGTCCATCAGATCGACCCCTCCCATATGTTTATTATATTTTATTATAGCTTCAGGGCAAATTACATTCACCTTTTCAGCACTACCAGAAACACGCTTCTTGACTATCTTCGTAGGTATGGGTGATAAAAAATTTGTTAGCAGAAATACGGCTTTGTTATCCATCCGTTTTATGAAAGATATTCCATTGCTGCTGGCTGCAAAAATATCTCCACGATTCATATTTTTATCTGTTGGCATATTTTTCGGTACATTTTTCCTGTTTGAGCGCACTGTTCCACACGCTTTTATATTCTTATTCATCAGTGTATACTGAAGATTAGGAGAATTGAAAAAATTATCAAAGTATATTTCACACCCTATGCCCTGTAAGCTTTCAGACAATTGCAAGACAACCGATTCACCCAATCCCGTTTCAGTGCCACCTCTTTTCTTTCCAGTATACAAATCAAACTGAAATAAATAGCCAGTGGAAGAGCACGCCCTACACCACATCTTGAACCCCCATTTTATTGGTTTATTTTTTACGTATTGCCTCATTATGTTATGCCCCTTGAACTTGATCATGTGTTCGTCTATTGCCTGGGTTTTGGTGTTAGCCATAGCTCTTTGAAAAGCATGATTGAAATGATCTGTAACAGGTCGTATTTTGAATGCTCTATCATAACTCATCCATAATCATTCCTGAAGAAGACGTCGAAGAAGATGATACGCCTGTCCAAATAAACGCCAAAAAGTTGCTGAATAATATAACTAAGGAAGTTGAAAAAACTATCAAAAATGAATTGCGCGACTTAAATGAATCTTTTCAATTTCATAGTGCGAAATTAGACGAAGTAGTCGAATGTATTGATGCTTTCAAGCAGACAATAAAAGCCCTTGAACGGAAGAATTTGGAGCTAACTAACAAGAATATTAATCTAGAAACCCGTGTCGGTGCCCTTGAACAACGTTTGCAAGAAATTGAACAAGAAAAGCTCATAAAATATATAGAAATAGCCAACGTTCCTTATCAAAGCTCAGAAGTGGTCAATAAATTAGTGGAAAATGTTGCTTTGAAGCTCAAACAGCCCCTCGAAGCAATCAAAAGTTCTCGGAGATTACCTGGAAGAAAAGACCAACCATTCAATATTGAAGTAGAGTTGCAGGACGACGAAGCCCGAGAAAAATGGATGACCGCAGCGAAAACTATCAAAACCACGGTAGGTGACATATGCCCCTCCGAGAGAAACAATAATAATGTTTTATACATACGAGAGGCCATGACAAAAACTAACAAGGCTATACTATGGGAAGCTAAACAGGAGCTAAAAATCAATCAAAACTTCAAGTATGTATGGTTTAAAAAGGGATTTGTAAAGGCACGAAAGGATGAGAAATCAAAAATTCATACCTTAAGAACAATGAAGGACGTACAAGCTTTAACTATTAATAATTACAAGCCATCTATTAAGCCCTAATAATATATAGTTACTACTCATTTATTTAAACAAAAATTATAGTTATTACAATGGACATCGTACAAGACGATATTAATGAACTGTTAGATTGTTTAAACATAAATAATTTCCTGTGTAATATTCCTAATATGCATATAAACTTACTATGTATCCATATTAACATAAGGTCAATCTTAAAAAACTTCTCCACGCTCGAACAATGTATACTTACTGCTAATAAAAACATAGACGTCATTATTCTAACGGAGGCTAACATAACGGATAGTATTAGTTGCTTGTATCATATAAATGGTTACCAAATGTTCACAGCCCTAAGAAAGACAAGAAAGGGTGGTGGTATCATCATATACGTAAGTAACAAACATAAATGTAACATAATAACAACAAAAACTACACATTTTGAAAACATTTTACTAAATATCACCACTCATTTTAATTATACTGCGAACATTTGTGCAATTTACCGTCCCCCGAGTTGTAGCAAAATTCACTTTATCGACGAACTCCAAAATACTATCAAAAAATGCTCAAAATCTATTGACTTATACTTACTAGGAGACATTAACATAAACCTGAAATCGGAAAACCCTATAACACATAAATACAATAATATGCTGCACAGTTTGGGCCTTCTATGTGGGATTACAGCACATACTAGGATCGAATTATGTAATAAAAAACTAAGTAAATCATGTATAGATCATATTTACGCTCGATCCCGCACACAAGACCTATACACTGCAGCAGTTGGAACAACACTAGCCGATCATCGGACTATAATACTGGCTTGTCTTGGAGCACGTACACAGCCTGCCTCAAAATATAAAACTTGCATTAATAACCAAAAGCTATTTACATTATTAGAAAAAATTGATTGGGAGTCTACGTGCAATATGACATGCCCAATTAATATGTACAATTCTTTATACACAAACTTCATGGATTGTTATAGAAATTCGGCTTACACTGTAAAAATTAAAACAAATAATACAAGAAATAATAACTGGATAAATAAGAAAATTATTAGAGCATGTGAGTATAGGGACGAGTTATTTTTAAAATGGATAAAAAACACTAGTAATTCAGTAAATAAACTACAATATAATAAGGCTAGAAACTACGCAAATAAGCTAATTAACAAATCTAAAAATAAAAATACAAAATCTGATATTATTTCAAATAAACAAAGCTCTAAAAATCTTTGGGAGATTTTAAATAGGCTGACGGGCAAGATTAAGTCTTCAATTGATGATGCACTTCATAATTATTTTGGTAATAATGGCTGCACTAGTAAAGACATTGCGAACACATTTGCTAATACATTCAACAATAGTGTGAAACAAATAATTCCGCAATGTTCGGAATTATTGCTTGACAAAGCAATCTATGAATCTACTGCAAATGTAACCATGCGATTTATCCCTGCCGATTCTAAAGCTGTGGAAAATATAATTAAATCAATAAGCAGTAACAAAGCCCCTGGGGCAGACAGGATAAGAGCCATTGATATAAAGCTGCTGTGCGGAAAAATCAAAACAGTTATTGCTAAATTAATAAATGCAAGCGTTATTACGGGCAAATATCCTCCCCTATTAAAAAATGGAATCGTTCGACCAATATACAAAAAAGGTAGTAGGACTGAGTATGAGAATTATAGACCAATAACGATATTACCTACCATAGACAAAATAGTCGAAAAATATATAAGCGCACAAATCCATAGGTATTATGAAAGTAATAATATATTAACTAGCAAACAATATGGTTTCCAACCTCAAAAGAATACCTCACAACTACTTTCTGCATTCACAGACAGTTTGTACACGCATATTGACTCTAAAGAGCACATTTTAGTCGTTTTCATTGATTATAGCAAAGCTTTTGACACGCTAAGACACAACAAATTAATTGAAAGCTTAAATGATAGCGGAATTAGAGGAAAATTACTAGCGTGGTGTAAAAATTATCTCCATGAAAGATCTTATCGAGTAAAAGTTGGTGATGCTCTTAGTTTCCCTGTCCAGGTAACTGAAGGCACAGCACAGGGCTCAGTTCTTGGACCTTTACACTTTCTCACCTACGTAAACAATCTTTCTAATTTAATTAAACAGTGTGAGATCTATCAGTTTGCAGATGATACCTGTTTAGTAGCTGCTGGGCGTAGTATACAGGAGGTACTAATGAAACTTCAAAAAGAATTTGACACACTGACGAAGTGGTCACACGACGTCGGTTTAGTACTCAATGCTGCCAAAACTAAACTTATGTATATAAGTACAAGCCACAACAGAAGTTCTTTTATACCTAAACTAATAGCGCACACACATCACTGCCTTCACATACAAAATACTAACAATTCGACACCCTGTAATTGCGATGCCATAGAAATTGTAAATAAGCACACCTATCTTGGTCTAATAATTGACGATCGGTTAAACTGGAAAGAGCATGTAAATCGTGTTTGTGATATATTAAGAGGAATATTAGCGAAATTTATATTAATCAAACAAAAAATACCTTACAAAACCTCTTTAATGCTCTATAAATCCTTAGCTGAATCTGTTATACAATATGGCTTGTCAAGCTATGGTAGAACCTACAAAACATATCTAGATCGAATTTACTCACTTCAGCTGCGCATTTTAAAACAAATAGTCCCTAATAATCTCAAAATTAATTTTAAAGATGATTATCGAAAACTATTTGCATTTTGTAAAATTATACCTATTCACGACAAAGTTGAACTAACATTACTAACCGAAAATTACTTTACTGAAAATTTTAAAAAGGTAGATAAGTTATTATACTCCACACGCAGAACTGATCATCTAAAACTGCAATTACCTAGATATAATAACTTATACGGAAAAAGAACATTAAACTATGTTATACCTAATCTAATCAATCAGTTACCTAGATCTTTGAAAGACGTCATTACACGTAAAAACATAAAATATAAACTAAAAATTTTTTATATACAATTAACTCTTACTAAATACTCGTAACACTTTAAACAACTTCTCGTTCTATATTATTGGTTTACTTTACCAACATATCTTATTATAAATTTATAAAAATATATGTTCCTGTGTCACGATTATTCACAGAATGTAATAAGTTCACCATGTGATTTTACGCTCATCGCCTAAGACTATTTTGTATTTTTGTACCCATAAATAGTTTTGTCAATTAGAAACATAACATTTAATGCACCTAATTTAAGTTGGTAATAATATTAATGTAACTTTGGTAATGTAATTTATTATAAAGTATTAATTAGAATAATGTGTCGACAGCAATGGTGTACGGAAAAACTCTAATGAGTTTATGTTTACACTAAAACTATTCATCTTTGTATTCATAAATTTCTTAAATAAATAAATAAATAAATAAAATAAATAAATAAAATAAGACGGATCGGTTCTATTAGGTTCATTAGAATTGTCACTAAAATGCAAGTTCCTACGTATTTCTTCAAAGCGGTTTATAGACATCACATTAGCAATGTAAGGAACTCCCATGTCAGGATCTGTAGACCAATAGCTCCTGAATGTAGGTAAACAATGATACCCCGTTACAAAGTTCATGCCGAAGAAAGCTTTGGCTTCTTCATCAGTCAACGTAAAAGATCTTCCATTTTGATGATCGTAGCGTATGGATTCACGAACAATAATCTCCTCTACAAATTTTTCGAAGCCTGTAGCCGCGTTGAAAATTTTTACAGGAGTCAGTTCCGTATCAGAAGTTTGATCAAAAATGTGCACCTCGTCGAAGTTATACCCTTCCATTTCACAAAAATTATGCGGAGAATATGAATTTTTTCGCCAGTTGAAATAAGGGACATTAGAACTAGGCTGTTGATTTTCAATAATATTCTCTTCTGGAGATGCTGACCCCGGTTCAATTTCAACAGTTGAAATTGAAATTCCCGTGTCTATATCTTGCTCTAAAAAAGTTTGATCCTCTTCATCAAGGACTAAACCCTCCTCATCATCGCTGTAGTCAGCCATCAAGAATTCTATAATTTCATCTTGCCGCAATGAAAACTCTCTACGTCGATTGGAAGACATGGTCTGTAACCAAATAGAATATACAAAATAAGAATAATAAACAAAACAAAACAGTATAGCAAAAAATATTACCCGCTTGAAGCCAGCCTCCCTTGATGCATGTAGGAACACCCGCGTCCCTTTACATTTTTTACATAGTATGCCTTATTTTTACAAAGAAAACCAAAAATATGTATCAAAACAGTAATTATACTTACCAGTGAATATAATTCTGAGAAGAAACTGTAGTAAAAAGTAGATATTTAATAAAAAAATATTTTTTAATGTTCACGTCCTTCTGACAAATATGTCACTTTTCGCGGCATTAACTTTTTTGACAGATGATGTCTTTACTTAGTGTTGCCAGCGCGCAAACGCGAAAAGGTGCTATAAAATTTAATAATACAAATTTAAAAAGGGTTTAACTCGGCCAGTATTACTGTAAATCGTAAGAATTAAGTGGGGACAAATGTGTCCCATATGCGTGAAAGAGTTAACCGATAATGAACTCTATCGTATTAGTTTCAACTTGGTTTTTATTCAGAATTACTAACCTAAAGTTTTTACCTTAGTAGTCTTGACGGAAATAAAAAGATAAATACTACATATATTTTAAGTGACGAAATATATTATGAATGAACCTAAATATTTGTTTGTTGTAAATGACTCAGTCTTAATACACAAAGCCATGGTGGCTTGGGGGGCTTGGGGGGCAAAATTTCACACTTCGCGAGCAACTTGGGTTAAAATTCCGGCGGCAACAAAGAACTCGTTTCATTGAAATATTAAGTACTTATTATATGCTTGGTGGTGTAGGAAAACATCGCCAGAAAAATTGCAAGTTTAAAAAAAATTAAACACATATTTTGAAGACATCTGAGGTCCACTAACATGTAGGTATCGGGGCAACGTGGTAAAAAATTTCTTGCCCTAAAACCCTCTTTTTTCTTTAATATTAATTCAAGTTACACTTTTTGACTATCGATCACCACGCTCAAAAACGAATTTTAAAGACGAAAACAATTTTTTTTCTTTTATTGAATAAATGAGAAGTTAATATTATTTAAAATATTTTTATTCTCTTACAATACAGGTTATTCAGGAATTTTTATCATTGAAACTATGGGTTTGTGGTAATTAACGCGTTCATCAGACAAACGATAATTTTCTCTAAAAATTTATTAAACACTCTAAATTCACGAAAGTTGCTAGCATGACAACGACTCATATAAATCCAAATGTTGCACTTCTTGCAATAAACAATATTATTGTTTAAAATATCTTTATTATCTTACAATACATGCAACTAGTCTACACGCCTCTCCATCCATACGTTTTCCATCCATCTTTCATCCATTTCTCTTTTACACGTCCAAAAGTACCAAAATACGTCGGTACTCCTGATCCTACGTTACATACGTTATATACCCGGATGGATATCGTTCGAAGGTTGACTAGTAGAGAATGACATAAGGCATTAAATTCTCTTTTATATACCTTAATTTATTGTGTATAATAAAGATGAAATAAATTATTTATTACAAATCATGATACAAGGTGTATCAAGGTCGAAATTATTGTGTGCGGAACGAGACGGCGTATAACATAATCGTGTAAGATTATTTGTCCATACTAGCTGGTATGATTTAAATAATTATGTGATCCAGAGCGAATTCCGGTCACGGCAGCCTGCCTCAACGGAGACTAGCCATCAGCGCAGGACAGGATTGTAGTACACAAGTGTATGCACAAGTTGCACTCTCTATTCCTTATTCTCATAATCCGATGGTACGGTAAACCAACACGACCGGAGAGAGATAGGCGCAGGACCAACGGTTTTACGTACTTTCCGAGGCAGGGGGTGAGACTCCGCCAATCTCCTGACTCCGGGAAGCTACTGATTATTATTGACGGAAAAACTCAATAATTATTTTACGTGGTAGAGCCGTGCTGAAACTATATCATGGTTGTAGCATGAATGGGTCAACTCGATCGGGGAAGAGCCACGCTGTCACAGAATACCTGCGTAAAATAGCAGCTAAATGCTGCTGTGTTTTGGTATGTTGAGTGTAAAGAACCGGAGATCCTTTTTACTGGAATCAAGGCATTCCATCGTAGTCTTCAAGGGTGACAACGCATCTGCATTTTGATTCTAAGTCCAGGTTAAATGTAGATGTCTTTGAGACACAGCGTGCACTTACCATCAGGTGAAATGTGTTTTTTAGCCCGACCCGGGATTCGAACCCATACTGGGTTATAATGATATTGAAATCGTGAGGACCTGACAGGCAGTCATGATTTAAATAGTGGTAGTTTAAATGAGGACGTGACTTTATTAACAATAATGGAGTGAATATAATACACACAGATGACATTATCCTATACTATTAAACGAGCAATTCTTGTATATATATATATATATATATATATATATATATATATATATATATATATATAATCGGGATCTCGGAAACGGCTCCAACGATTTTCATAAAATTTAGTGTCCAGGGAGTTTCGGGGATAATAAATCGATCTAGCTAGGTTTTATTTTTAGAAAATGTATTTTTGTCCGTGTTTTTAGGCAATGAAAAATTGCTACAATATCGTTAGAACAAGAAGGTAAATTTTGACAGTTTGTTAACTATTATAAATAGCTTAATTGGTATAATGGGCGGTCACAGAATCGTAAAACCCCGGTTTGAGCCCAGACCGACTGACCGACTTTTTTTAATTTTTTTTCAAGTTTCTTTCTTTTTTGAGAAAATCTATTTTTTCGAGCCCTTTTTTTAGTATTTTTTAAAAACACGAAAATTTAAATTAAAATAATTGCACTCATGATTTTTTATTCAAATAACCAGTTGCGTTTTTTGGGTTCCGTAGTCAACTAGGAACCCTTATAGTTTCGTCATGTCTGTCTGTCCGTCTGTCCGTCCTCGCTTAATCTCTGTGACCGTTAGCACTAGAAAGCTGAAATTTGGTACCAATATGTGTATCAATCACGCCGACAAAGTGGTAAAATAAAAAATGGAAAAAAATGTTTTATTAGGGTAGCCCCCCTATATGTAAAGTGGGAAGTGATTTTTTTTAATTTCAACCCTAACGTGTGATATATTTTTGAAAAGGTATTTAAAAATGAATAGGGGTTTACTAAGATCATTTTTTGATAATGTCAATAATTTCGGAAATAATCGCTCCAAAAGTAAAAAACAATGTGTCCCCCCCCCCTCTAACTTTTGAACCATACGTTTAGAAAATATGAAAAAAATCTGAAAAGTAGAACTTTATAAGGACTTTCTAGGAAAATCATTTTGAACTTGGATGGAAACAACAGTACCCACTACCGGAAGCAGTTGCAGGAGCGCGGAGCGCTGCTGGAGCGCGAACATAATGGATACCTTTAAACTCATAAGTGGGAATACTTATTGTGTAGGACAGGAAACTACGGAACCCTACACTGAGCGTGGCCCGACACGCTCTTGGCCGGTTTTTCCTGTTATGTCGCTAAGATCAAAAAATATTATTTATATTTCATCAGTATGTAATTTGTATCTAAATATAATTTCCAAAACACACGAATTAAAAAAAAAGAGCGAAAAATACCGAGCAAAGCTCGGTCAACCAGGTACTCATCTTAAAATAATAATTTGACAGTAATTATAATTTACATAACATTAAATTATAATTACTGCCAAATTATTACTTTATTTTTAATGTTATTATTTATTTATTATTTGTGATCTATTAATAAACAAATATTTCAGTAAAAATTTTAATTATTTAAAATATCGTACTCTATAAAATATATTATTAATTAATTTAAGTATAATGCACACATAATACGGAAAATTGTGTATTATGTGTGTTGTGTGCTTCACTGATCAAATTGTAATAGTAGTCGGTCTTCACCACCAAATGCAATTATGAAATTCACTGAACGTTACTTTCGTCTGAAAAATGATCTGTGTCGTAAGTGACGTCACCTCCGTCCAAAAAGATCTCAAATTAAAAGTGATATGTTTAAGTAATATCCGATTACTATTGCTATGTCTGATGATTATCATTTAAATCGTGGCACCTTTCAATTAATTTTAAAGATAGATAAATGAGGATTCTCTAAAACCTTAACTTCGTATCCAGTAGACGTGGGCTGTTAACAAAATTGACACGAGCGTTAAGCCGTTTTCCAGTTTCTCGGGAACTAATTACTGGCGGGCAATTCAGTTTATCTAAAACTATAAGATAGCTAATCTTTATGAGGATGAGTTAAGTTCCCTTAATTTTAAAACGTGAAAATTAGAACCTTAAGATGTGAAAATTAATCCGGATGCGAATGTGTATCTAATATCATCTATGGTCGAAATTAGACCAATTTTAAGATGGAGCGCTGCGTATTTTTTAAATGATGCAAAAATCAAGCTAAAACAGTGTTCAACTTATTGTAAAAACATGATTTTATGTACATAAATGTATATACAATCATTTGTAAGTCATAACATGGTTTTAGGTGCATATGTGTGCATACTTCAGTAGACTTTTACGGAAAGTTAAATAAAAAAAGATGTGTGCGTCAGTGTGTGTCAAGAAGTTGAGCATAGCTTTGGCATCACTTAAAATGTACGCAACGCATAGCCTTTTTTCATCGTCGTGTCGTCCCGATATCGTCCGGTAGATGTCATAAGAGGCTACAGGGGGAAAGCGTCAGAAAATGGGCAGTAGCTTCTACCTGTAAAAAAAATTGTGATTGCAAACCCGCCTGCCAAGCGTGCAACAACAATCTATTGGGGAGGCCTATGTTTGGTGGTGGTCTTTTGATAGGCTGTAATGGTAATGATATCTCGTCACAAAGAATATCAAAACCTGTAGTATTATTTTATTAATCCATTGTAGTTTAATTTAATCTTTGTAGTTTTAAAATCGCTTATGATAACACAACTATATAACAAAAGAATTTATAATAAAGGCTTTATCAACTATCTAGCGAAAATGCTCCCTTCTCTCGTAATTCCAAATATATTTCAAGCAGCTTTTTTTAAATTGGTTTTTGAACGTTTAATGTCATTCTAGAATTATTTCAACGATTATTTTTTATTTTGAGCAATTTCAAAAACTTAAATGTTGATATCGGGTCTTGGGATCCAATAATTATTTACCTTAACGTTTGAATCTCTTTGAGTCCAAAAACTCTTAGAAGCTGGGAAGAGTATGCCTCTACAGATCACTCAGCAAATTTATCTACGTAGAACGAATTTAGGAAATTCTTAGAGACAAAATTCAGAACCTCAGAACTCGTCACCGCGGCTAATGCAATAGAGGTTAAGCAAATCTAAGAATATTCAAGTCATGTTACCACACCCGTTACCTATGAAATACGTGTAATGTGCAACGATAATCAGCCACTAAGCCATTGCAAGGAGCTTAGCAAGCTGAATTTTACGTGGTAGAGCCATGCTGCAATTATATTAGTAGTATAGTTGTAGCACGAATGGGTCGGCTCGACCGGGGAAGGACCACGCTCTCACAGAATACCAGCGTGAAATAGTAGCTTAATGCTGCTGTATTTCGTATGGTGAGTGTAGAGAACCGGAGACCCTTTTTACTGGAAATGAGGCATTCCATCTCAGTCCTCACGGGTGACAACGCATCTGCATTTTGATTTGTAATGGAAGATAGATGTAGATGTCTATGGGCCGCAGCAACCACTTACCATCAGGTGGACTGTGTGCTCGTTTGTCACCCTATTCTATATAAAAAAAAAAAGAATCTTGAAATAAGAAGCTAATATGCGAAAAAACAAAAAGTTTTGTTTTATCTGTCTAGTACCAGTGCATTCATCAATTAAATGCAAACTGTCCAAGTCCTGTCATTCTCTGTTACATGAGAATAAGTGTACAGGAGTACACTTGCAGGTACATTGGATAATCCAACACCGCAGGCTTCACATTACGTGGTAGATGAGAAGGAAGAACTTTAAGTCTCACTGCTGGACAGGGAAATATCTCTTCTAGCAACTGCGATCGTGAAAGCTTCAAACGATGAGGGTCATATAATTCCACTTCGGGTACCAACAGAGCAAGGTTCTTAAGCTACCTTTATAACTGAAGGCAACTCACCTATTTATTTTGAAACGTCGACCCATAAAAAGAACAGTTGTTGGATTGGGAGATACAAGAATTTTTTAGATTTAAAAGCAATAAACTGAACAGTAGCGACAAAACTTACGATACCATCCACAGCATCTAGATGATTTGCGATCATCCACTGTGCGATTGACTAGGAGTTTTCTTACTCGCACAACTTCTTAGTACTACTTACCATTAATCTCACCTCTTAATATAATTTATCACCGTAGATTTTTCCTGACTGGTATGACTTAGAGACCTTCAAGAAGCGAGCTTACTTCTTTTTAAAGGGCTGGCAACGTACCTACCCTATAATTAATTCCCCTGGTGTTGCAATTGTTCATGGGCAGCGGTGGACACTTACCATCAGGTGAGGTGTATGCTCCGTTACCTCTTTTTCTATAATAAAGTCTATGCAGCAAGTGTTGCTATTCTACATTATAAAATAAATATTTAAAGAAAGTAATGTTTATTTTATGATTATATTGGATCTGACATGTATAGGATCATATTATTTAATTATGAATCCTAACATTTGAAGAAGGTGTAGTTTGTGTGATAGACGAAGTAAAACTTTTGAAAAGTTTTGTTCTTAGTAACGAAAAATATGCGCCAGTTACCTGCCGCTATATCAGATAAACTTGCCCAGGTTGGTATAATCAGTGGCTCATTATAATCTGAACTACGCCTACCACTATATAAAACTATTCATTGAGCTTACCAACGTCTAAATACATTAACAAACAAGCCGGTTATGGCAAATATTAATGACCAGTGAACCTGGCTGTGTTAGCCCCTTACCATTAGGTAAGGGGCTTATGCAGTCTATTGACATGTATGAATAACTTCAAACACAGTAGGCTACAAATACGTTGACACCTCTGAGGATTAATATGGATGGCCTCATAGCCTATTTTAATAGAAGAGGGGGCAAACGAGCATGCGGCTCACCTGATGTTAAGTGACTACCGCCGCCCATGATCAACCGCAACACCAGGGGAATTGCAGGTGCGTTGCCGGCGTAGGTCGTATCGGTCTGGAAAAATCGCTGGTTGTAAACTATTCCACAGAGAGGTCGTACGCGGAAGAAAACTCCTTGTGAAACGTACAGTGGTGGACCACCAGGCATCCAGATGATCCAGGCCTGTAATTATACTGGCTCTCCGTACCCTTTAGACTGAAACACAGCAGTACACGCGCTTTTGCTGGGCGGCAGAAACAAGAAAGAAGCTTGAACCTACCCAGAAGAACTTGGTCGCGCCTAATATACGCTTAAATTAATTTCCCGGTATTCACCAAAGTCGGCGGTAGTGTCAGTAAAAAATTTACACTGCACTTCATCATAAAAAAGGTTTAGTCTTTGCTAATTTGTACCAACTCTTGTGCCAATTTTAAGAACCTCCTAATCGCTAGTGTTTTTAGGCTTTACACCAGTCAAAGCCACTCAGTGACTCTTTCAATATTTACAAATTATTGCCAGCTAGTTATTGTGAGTATAAGCCTCTCGATAAGTATATGTAATTCATCTTATTTAAGATACATAATATAATTCCTCACGTAATCAAGTATTTAACAATTACAAGGTGATATCTCGTGCCCGATTTCATTACAAATCGTAGGCAGAAAATAATTCCTACTAAAGATTAAACCTAGAACATAACGATTATATTGGACTAAAATACAATTCCTCAAAGACTTATTACAGGCCTCCAAGCCGAAGCACAACTACCGTACCAGACGAATTCTAGTACTGATAAAAAGATATAGCATAATTACGTCCCTTTTTATAAATATTTATATAGAATTAAAATTAAAATACTTTCTCAATTTTGAGTTAAATCACAACAGACAATGTGACTTAAACAGAGGCGTCGTTGGAACAATATTTTGGCAATGCTATTTGGCAAACTACGATGACAGTGTTAGTGTAATTTTATGGTAACTTTATACTGGCGCAAGAAATATGACATTTTTTGATGATGTCTCATATTTGACATTTAATATTTATAGTTAAATAGTAATAATTGGTATCGCGTTAGGATAGGGATGTATTCCACGCCATTTTTTTGTCGTAAGTGCCGTGAGAGACGACTATTAGAAAAGATCGGAACAACCTCGTGTTCTCTGGTAATGAAACAATGTAACGTTTCATGTATGACAGAGGTAAATACTCAGACGTCGTCATCGTCAACCAGCAGTTGTTTTATTCTCTCTCCTCTCTTTTTATCAATCTGTAAACGTCTATTGCAGGAGCTACGGTACTGTCTCGTTGTAAGATGGATTTGAATGGCAGGTCGTAGGTTAATGAGCGCAATGCCTGACATCTCATACCTTTGACGCTACTGCCCGTACCGCCATCTATTGGTAGTTCAACAAATGTATAAATGATATCCCTGATAACACTCTTCTCTTACGTTCCAAGACAGCATAACTACAGTACTTGTAAATCCCTCAAACGGACACATGAGGTTATTAAATGCACACAAGAGCACTAAAACTTGAAACGTGTTAACTTTAAGGCTCCTGCAGTAGAATTACTGGCGTTGTATACTTTTATACTTGCAACAATTCTTGTGGCAATTTTTCTACGTAAAATATTGGACGATTCACAGATATATTATCTGGGATGGTAAAATTGCATAACACATATTAAAAGGATACATACCTCACTCTACGAGTAAACCCGTACATTTTCACATGTTAGCGTAATTGGAGCGCGTGCTCGTGTTTGACGTCATTTCAATGCGTTCTTCACATATTGTTCTTATAATAAATTCAGTACCATTAGCACGGCGTTACTATAAACAGTGTTTTATTTTGCATCCTACAATCTCAGTATTCGAGTGGTACTCCTCAGCAGCATTTAATCTTGCATTGCATACGCGCTGTCACACTTAAAACTAAGCACGGGATCCTGAAACGGCCCATTACGAAGCTGTGTCCTTTGCCAGTACTTCCTAATCAAGATGATGAATCGTCTCGAGCGGCCAGTGACCCCGGCGCTACTGGATACACGTCAAATCGCATTAGAAGTAAGCCAAATTATTTAATTTATTTGCTGTTACTTCTCATGACAGTTATATCAAAGTCGATACAGCAAAAGTACAAAATAACTCCTTTAGAAACGAATAAAGCGCTATATTTTGATCGAACAGCTGATTTGCAACTTGACAGACACTGGATCATAATTATATACTACAATATATCAACATTCTGGAAAAACATTGAAAAAGTGGAGAAATACTTAGAGCATTTAAACAGCATCTGTAATGAAGAAAGTACATGCACTTCAACACTGGCTCAGTTCAGACACGAGTTGGACGAGATCGAACACTAAAATAATATTTTAAAATTTGCACCACTTTCTAGAACAAGAACAGGTTTAATTAATTGTGTGGGAAGATTAAGTAATTATTTATTTGGTATTTTGGATGACAATTTCGCTGAAAAATACTCTTAAGACATAAAATTAATACATCAAAACGAAATCTATTTGCAAAAGTTGCTTAAAAATCAACCTACAATAATTGAAGCGGAAAATAATATAATACAGCGAAATTAATACATAATGAATAAGCAATTCACGAGAATCGACGAACAAATAAGGCATTTTTAATTTTTAAGTAAAACAGCGAGCCTTGAACATATTTTATTTTACTACGCATGTTGTTACTCTTGACGTCATTTTATCAAACTTAAGAAGAATACAGGACATGCTGATTAATACTGTTACGAACATATATCACGGTTGGCTCGATGTTCACTTGCTTTCTCCGGCACAACTGCAAGAACAGTGAAACATCATATCAAGACATGTCCAGGGAGAGTTTTTAGTCCAGGTCAACGTTCAAAATATTAAGGAGTTATTCAAAATGCTACAAGTAAAGGCAAGAATAACCGAAGATTACGTCATAATTGAAGTGAAGGTGCCACTACTAAGTACTGACAATTATGAACTTAGTAGAGTCATACCTACACATATCGCAAGGAAAAAATTTGAACTCAGTCTACGTCACACCTTCTACCGACTACATAGCATTTAATTTACGAAAAGATACCTTTATGTCGCTGTCGGAGAATGATTTACAACTCTGCATAAGATACAATGACCTTAACCAATTATGCCCCATTACTAGTCCATTATACAAACTTAAGGTGGGTCAGTCTATATGTGACATAAAAATAATCACGGATGACAGCAAACAAACATATTGTCGTAGAGAAACAAAGGAGTGCCCCAACAAATGGATTAAATTACACTCTCGTGATAACTGGCTGTACACATGCTGCGAAGAATGCAAGATCCGCATATTATGCTCGTCTGGGCTGGCGACGACGATTCTGCGCGGCAGCGGCCTTATCAGTATGGGTCAAGATTGCATTCTTAAGGGGGACACGTTTTCTATACAAGGCCAGCAGGACTATAAGAGTGAGATATGTACAGGAAGTTTTGACATCGGGAGTACGGATGAAGAGTCCATATTGAACTCTGTCATCAATACATCTACCAACCAGCTGCCATTTGTTGCTGAATATCACAATAATACGTTTTGGAAACATAATGATTTCTTATATTTACGCGAACACTACACATGATTAAAACTACTTTTACCGATTTTATCGCGTTTATTTTTACTTTTTATTTTTAATTCCCGACGTTTCGGGCGCTTTCCAGCACCAATGGTCACGGGGGACTGAGATGACTGACATCCCGATGTCATTGTTAAACCCGGAGTATCTTCAGCTTTTTTAATTATTGTTTATGGTCCGATCTATGCAGAATGAACTGACTGAAACATGCAGTTACTTTGTCTGATGGTAAAATAAAAAGGAAGGAAAAAGGAAGCCGGCTACAGTCGAGCATGTGCCTGCTGTATTACCATATGTCAGAGGTGTCACAGACAAGATTGGCTATATCTTGAAGCGAGCTTCTATTAGAACATTCTACAAGCCGCCGAAGAAGATTAGTCAGTTCCTACCATCCGTCAAGTGTCATATTCCTCTACAAGATGCAGGAGTGTACAAGCTTGATTGTGAATGTGGTCTCTCTTGTATAGGACAAACCAAAAGATCAATTAGGAACCGCATAAAAGAACATATAGCTGATGTGAAGCATCAACGTTCCGGGAAGTCTGCAGTTTGTGATCATATCATAGACGGCCCCAACCATTACATCAGATTTGATAGACCACAAATCCTCGCGAAAGAACACCGATTCCTACCAAGGATGATACGTGAGGCTATTGAAATTAAAAAACATCCTAATTTCAATAGAGAAGGAGGCTGGGTACTACCACCTGTTTGGGATCCTATAATCAATAAAATTAAAACTAAACTCAAGCGTACCACCGCAAGACCTCAGGACATAGTCAGTTCATTTTGCATAGATCGGACCATAAACAATAATTAATAAAGCTGAAGGTTACTCCGGGTTTAACAATGACATCGGGACGTCAGTCATCTCAGTCCTCCGTGACCATGGGTGCTGGAAAGCGCCCGAAACGTCGGGAATTAAAAATAAAAAGTAAAAATAAACGCGATAAAATCCGTAAAAGTAGTTTTAATCACATTTTGGAAAATCAAGGGGCAAATACAAGACTTGCTGAGTCAATCTGATAAAGGGATATCAAACAATGACATACACTACTACGTTATGATATACATCATGTACTTCATAGTAGCCGCAGGAATACTAACGGCAGCTATCTACCTGTATAGAAGAAAACTACATTATATCAACACGGTGAGGCCAGCTGACGCGCCCCCCGCGCCCGGCAGCCCGCCGTCAGCGCCGACCGCGCGCCGCATACTCAGCGGTTCGCGCACTGCGGATAAAACTACATCCTCAACGTTTGACAAGATTATTAATTTCGAGTGTATAATAGACGAAAAATATTTTTCTTATCTTATATACTTTTAGATTTTATTCTCTTTCTTTGTTTAAGGCTTGGCAATATGTACGAGTAAACCCGTACATTTTTACATGTTAGCGTAATTGGAGCGCGTGCTCGTGTTTGACGTCATTTCAATGCATGGTACACATATTGTTCTTATAATAAATTCAGTACCATTAGCATGGCGTTACTATAAACAGTGTTTTATTTTGCATCCTACAATCTCGGTATTTGAGTGGTACTCCTCAGCAGCATTTAATCTTGCATTGCATTGCATTACATACTTGCATAGTTACACATACACTCACAACTAATATGCAATTCCTTATTTTCTATCTTGTAAGGTTCTTTTTCACGAGGGTAAGTTGCTGTAACCCATTAAAAAATTCTTTGATAAAATCAAGTTACAATATTTTCAATATTCTACAGACATTTGTTGAATACAATTGCTATTATGTGACGAATCTCTCGCTTTGATGCGAACGAATTTCTACTTGAACATTTGTTTTGAGTACTAAAAACGGGTGGATTAAATTTATAAGTTAAATCGTATTTTATAACCGTTTAAAAATATCGCTTATTATATGTATAAAACAAATATTAACGTTTAAAATACTCTACTTTATTAAAGATTTTTAATGTTAATTAGCCAAGAACCGCGTAATAAAAAATGCCCTGCTTGATTTGAGGAGCACCCCCCGCCCTCCATATATTGGGTATAGTGCACGCACTACTACTACTATGGGCGGGAGGGGAGGTGCTCTTCGAAATAGGTAAGACACATAATTTTATTCCATTTAATTATAATTTTTTAACATTTTTAATATAATGGATTGCAACAAAATAGCGCTTGATTCCATCAGCATACGTTTTCCAATGTTTGATATAATCCACTAACCCATATAATTTCTTGAGTTTCGTAAGAGGTGGCAGAGGGAAATGAGCAGCAATATCTATATATACATACATAGATAACAAATTCATTTAATAAAAATCTGCGGTGGCAAACCCTAGCGTGGCACCAAACGTGGACACACTGGTAAATATTCCCTCTTAATATACAATATTTAGGGGAGGCCTATGTTCAGCAGTGAACTTTTATATAGGCTGTTACCTGTTGATCGCGAAAAGAACATACTCTCACGGAATACCCCGTAAAATAATAGCTTAATAATGCTGTGTTTCGTATGGTGAATATAGAAAACCAGAGACGTTTTTACTGGAAATGAGACATTCCATCTTAGTACTCAGGGGAGAATTCTTTTTCATTTGAATTCAAGATGACAAAAATAATAATTTTGTCAAATTTCAAACCAGGAAATATAGATTTTACGCCTCCGCTCTTCCCTGGTGGAATTTCATAAAATCCGTTCTTGATAATTTTTAACATGCCAGTAAGAATATTCTGGCCCAGTTTTATACCAATAAGAGCTATAGTTTGAGAATGCGTTTTTTTCCCATATTTCTTTTGCATCACAGGGGTTATTTGCCATATTGTACATAGTAGTTGTCAGAAGGGCGCTTGGCAGAAGGATGACCACCGCAGATGTTTTTTGTTATATTAGATCCAATGGACGGTGTTTATATGATATGTAGTGGATATTCTCACACCGTAACCACATGATCATTTTTTGGGCGATAGAACTCTCGTTCAGGCTTTGAATTCGTTTAGGTAGGTACCACCCTCTTACCTATTGCTGCCGCCAAACAGCTGTTCGTGCATTTCTGTCCTCCAGTATATAAGCTGTAGAGAGCCGGCATAATAAACTACGGGATGTGAGTAATATGGTACGGTACGGTACGGTAAAATAATTACTCATTCCTCTAAGGCCACAACACATCTGTAGCCTGAATTCAGTATGTCCTCTGCAGTAGTGTTCGTTCAGTAGAATCAAGCTAGCTCCAGTTCGTTCAGTAGTTATCAAGTAGACAATAAGTTCGTTTATCTCTTAAATTTTTTAAAAAGAAGGAAACTTATTAAGTCAATATGCGTTATTAACATGCATAGTATGTTGTGTACATAGTACATAGTGTATTTTTAGTGTATAAAGTCTATGACTTAGACTAGAGTTTAATAATGTTATGTTTCGTTTCTAATAAATAACTTGAATAACATCGAACGACATAACGAATTCATCTTGTGAGTGAATTTATTTCTTATTTTAAGAGTTTTTTAACGTCCCATAATGTAAATAATATAATAACGTTGAGTTCAAATTTTTATTGTCGCTGATAAATCTACATGTCCATTTGATATATCTATATATGCAAATCGTCTGATAATTTGTTCACAAGCTGTTAATATAAGTAGCTGTTTTATAGGTTGCAAAGAATCGATTAAAATTAATGCTATAGGGACTAGTGTACTTCAAATAAACGTCAAATTAAAATGTTTTAAGTAAACATGCATGTTGAATAAATCTACAAATTAGCTCTAGATTAGTGGATATAGTCTGCAAAAATGAGAGAAGAATAGATAGAATACGAGATATCGATAAGTACTCGTAGATAGAAAAAAAAAATAGAAGAAGGCTTGTAGTCTTATTTCCTTTTATCTAAATGGAAGAAATTTGCTTAATTTTATACTCATAAGTCAAAGTAAATATAAACATTTATGAAAACATTTTAAAGTCAGTTTATACAGATAGGTTCATTCATTACAGTCTATAAAGTCCATTGCTTCATAAGGGGGATATTTTTTTATTATAAAAATCACCTGCGTTTTGATTCTTAATCAATCATAAATGTATTGCGGGCCATAGTATCTTAATTAACATTAGTTTGCACTGTGTGATCGTTTGCTTTATTATATTAAAAAAAACTTATTAAGTATCGTTACTATTAATCACGACTACATAGAAAGGCTGAAAATTTGTTTCCACTTTTATCAACTCTGATACTTGCCTGAATTCAATTACGAGGATTTTAATTAAAAGGCTTTTTTCGAATACGATTTCCATTAAAACAAATATAATAAAATTGTAATCTGAAATGAGCTTAAAGCTTAAAAAGCTATTAAGTACCTACTCTATTTTAAAAAATTAACATGTCTATCCTTATAGTTTATTGATATTGATTTTGTGAATATTTTAGTACATTTTTGTACATAACTTTATAACACAGTAATATTTCCAATTTTTAATAAAAAGAAAAAACTTAAATTAAAGATTTAAATTATCATTCAGACCTACTTCCGCGGTGTAGCGTACATGTTTGTTTGTATGTTCGTAGGTATACAAGTAGGCTGGCTCCGTTTCTTCACTAAATGGCTAAGTATAGATATTTATTCACCACTAGCCTTTAAGAGCGAAAAAAAGAAGCCCGCTTGTCATGAGAATACAGTGCCTCTAGGAACTTCATCCCATGGATCGACAGTATCTACAGCAAATGTCACAAATATGCGTTTATCCTCAGAGACTCAAAAACTAAACTAAACTTTATCTTAGTTATACAAACTTTATCTTAGGAAACTATACAGATACAGTACGTGTTGCGAGTGTGGATCTTCCAGGTCAGGTTGATTCAGATGATGATGTGATTGTCGCCCATGAACTTTTAAAGCAAATTAGGAACACATTGGAAGATGTGATCACGAAAACGCGCAGTACCCCTCTCTAAAATTGACCGTGACTTCCCCGCAAGCGAAATTGGGCTATTGTGAAGGCTCTAAACCTAATTATGGTGACCTATTTGGAAGCCAGCCGGGACCTTTGCAATACGGACTTAATTCTCACGGCTGGACGCGCTACTAGACAAAGTAGCGCCATTATAGCCTAAAGAAAAGGCATTGTGGACCGTATCGCAAAAGCAAGAGCCCCCATTGGCAGACTGAAAAGCTTCAGGACGAATAATATCCACCGCCACGCTATCGCGTGAGAGTTGCTACTGTGGGAAGCGGATTTGGCGATATAACGAGAGGTCGACACAAGTCGGTCGGATAAAAGTGATCCAGATTTTCTGTATGGATGATCACAAGTTGTTCATCTCCAATCACACCAACCGCCGTGGTCGGTCAGCTGGTGATCTTCTGGTCTACCTCACTCACAGATGGGCGGAGGCAGTAGAGTTCAAGGGGGAGGCATTGGCCGTTAGTTTGGACATTGCGAAGGCCTTCGATCGGGTTTGGCACAAAGCGCTTCTTTCGAAGCTCCCTTCCTATGGGCTTCCCGAGAAATTGTGCGATTGGATCACCAGCTTTCTTGCAGATCGGAGCATCAAGGTCGTTGTAGACGGTGCAAGCTCCGATTGCAAACCTATTAATGCTGGTGTTCCACAGGGCTGCGTGCTATCGCCAACGCTGTTTCTTCTGCATATCAATGATATGTTGCATACCCGTAACATTCATTGCAATGCAGATGACAGCACTGGTGATGCTCTTTACACCGGCCGAGCCAATATTTCTCGGGAAAACGTCTCCGAGTGCCGGGACAAACTTGTGTCTGAAGTCGAGGCTTTGCTAAACAGAGTCTCGGATTGGGGACGACTAAATCTAGTCCAGTTTAACCCCCAGAAGACACAAGTTTGCGCGTTAACCGCTAAAAAGAACCCCTTTGTCGTATCCCCTCAGTTTCAAGGCACTCCCCTTGTTGCCTCAGCCAGTATCGGAATCCTCGGCGTCGACATATCGAGTGACGTGCAGTTTCGTGGTCACTTGGAAGGGAAGGCCAAATTGGCCTCTAAAAAGCTTGGCGTGCTCAGCAGAGCGGGAAAGTATTTCATGCCGGCACACCGCCTGCAACTTTACAAGGCGCAGGTTCGACCGCACATGGAATACTGTTCCCATCTCTGGGCTGGGGCTCCCCAGTACCAGCTCCTTCCACTTGACCGCATCCAGCGCAGAGCGGCTCGAATCGTCGACGACCGAGTGCTTTCCGATCGGCTCGATTCACTGGCGTTGCGAAGAGATGTTGCATCTCTTTGCGTATTTTATCGCATCTATCACGGGGAGTGCTCTGAGGAATTGTTCGGATTAATCGCAGCCGCCAAATTTCGTGAACGCGCGACACGGCAAACGTCCCGATACCATCCACACCATCTGGATGCTTGGCGGTCCACCACTGTACGTTTCACAAGGAGTTTTCTTCCACGTACAACCTCTCTGTGGAATAGTTTATCACCGGCGATTTTTCCGGACCGATACGACCTGGGGACCTTCAAGAAAAGAGCTTACTCCTTTCTAAAGGGCCGGCAACGCACCCGCAATTCTCCTGGTGTTGCGGTTGATCATGGGCGGCGGTAGTCACTTAACATCAGGTGAGCCGCATGCTCGTTTGCCCCCTCTTCTATAAAAAAAAAAAAAAAAAAAAAAACACCATCTTATTGAATTGATATATATATCACTCGTGAGTTTAGCAATTCTATCAGAATGGAGCTAACACAGTTGGAGGCAACTGTGTCTATGAAAGGCTTGTTCACTTTTCACTTCGGAGAAGCCGAAGGTTTTGTCAGTGCAATACAGCATCAGGTTATTAAGACCAACAACTATGGGAGACACATCCCAAGGAATTGTGCATCGCGATTCGACATCTGTCGAGCTTGTCGCTATTCCCGTGAGTCATCTACGGTTGTTAGGTGCTTTCTAACCTTGAGTATTTGCACAGGCACAATTTAGTAGCCAGGATTCTACCCCAGGATTCTACCTACAACGTTTTGTAATAAAATAAGGATCACTAAAAGTTGCGATTATTAATTTTAGAAGAATAGAATAGAATAATCTTTATTCAACATAGATTACACGTGGTTCGGAAAAAACCTCTGCCCTAGGAATAGCCAGCAAGAAACCTGACGGGACTTTTTCCTCTGTATCAAGCTTTTGAATAGTTTTTATCGCTGGCTTTGAGCGCGGTGACCGAATCAAGAAATTCCGTAGCGAAAAAAACCTAAGACCCGAAAACCTAACATAGTCTAACGTCATTAAAGTTCGGCACGGTGTTTGTGTGTGTGCTACTAGACGTATGTGTGTAGACTAGTTGCATGTATTGTGAGATAACAAACATATTTTAAACAATAACATAGTTTATTGCAAAAAGCATATTCTTTGGATTTATATAAGTTGTCTCATGCTAGCAACTTTCGTGAATTTAGAGTATTTATAAACAGACTTTATAGAAAATTTTCGTTTGTCGGAAGAACTCGTTAATTACCACAAACCTATAGTTTCAATGATAAAAATTCCTGAATAACCTATATCTATTGTAAACTAATAAAATTTTTTTAAACAATATTAACTTTTCATTTATTCAATAAAAGAAAAAAATTGTTTTCTTATCGGTCACCACGCTCAAAAAGTGTAACTTGAATTAATATCAAAGAAAAAAACTTGAATTAATATAAAAATAAACAAAGAAAAAAAAACTGCATAAACAAAATAAATAAATAATTATAATTGAATAAGTTGATAAAAATGCTATGCAATAGCTTTACTGCGGCAGTCCCCGAGTGCCACACGTATTTTTAAACAGTAGTGTCACCTTCAAGGAAAATAATAATAATAATGTTTACCAAAATAAATCGATAACACAAAGTATAAAATCGATATAGGCTATATGGTACTACATACCGTATATACTGTATGGTAGCTGTATGGTATAAACACAGAAATCGTAATAATATTGTCTTATTGATACGATTTCTGAGGGTATAAAGTGTAACCCGTCCTTTGTCGTCTATCAAGGGCTAAAAAAATAAGAAAGCGCCTTTAAATTTTTAATAGCAACTAAACTTATAAAAGTTTTATAACATTTTATGAACAAATTAAGCCTACTTGGCTATTGATATGAAATAGAAAAACGATTGATGTAAAACTGAAGCTAAAAAATGACCCGGTTTCGATACTTCTACTTTTTCGGGAGTTATCGTGACCACACATACAAAATCAACATCCGGACGTCCACGTAATTTTTTTTTTCATAGCGTTTTTTTCTAAGTAGGAATATAAAATGATTTTTTAGAAAGTAGGCGTGTAGTCTCCGCTTCTCTACACTCACCATACGAAACACAACAGCATTGAGCTGTTATTTGACGCTGGTATTCTGTGAGAGCGTAGTTCTTCCCAGGTCGAGCTGACCCATTCGTGCTGCAACTATAATATTATAGCTACAGCGTGGCTCTAATTACTGGTTAATTAATTAACCACCTGTCAAAATCTAAATTAAGTTTACAAATATTTTGATAAAATTATTCCATGAACCAAGATTCCAAAAACAGAACTTCTAAATCGCGCGATACAGTGACGGATCAGAGCATCCAAACAAGTGACACGGGCCACTGCAAACATCTGGGACGAACAACAATATCGCAGTTGACGGAAAATCACACGGAACGCATCTTTATACTCCGCCTTTAGCTTACGATATTGCTCTTAAGTGTAATTCGTCCACAGCTGAGCTGCTGCTGGAAACAATGCTAATTTGAAGACATAAAACACCTCTGCTTTCAATACGATGCAACTATTATACAAAGTTATTTATTTTATTTGTTACTTAGTTAGAGCTTATTTACGTACTGCTGGACACAAGACTCCTTTCATTTTCTGAGAGGGTTTTAGTTCAAGGAAATGGCCACCACGCTGCTAAAGTGCGTGTTGGCGTATTTCAAATGCCCACAAAAACTGTGTTTTTCAACTTACAATATTATATTAATTACACCAAAAACATTCTGTAAAAAACTAGCCAAGTCTCGATGGAGCTGCTTGTTTATCTCTAAAAAGTAATGAAATCTAGACAAAGTCGTGCCAAGTCTAAGCTTCCTTACTGCGATTTCTTTATTATTATAGTTAATGTTGTGTGACTTGGCCGTTGAAGGGTACACAAGGGTACAAAATCAGGCGCTACATGACACCCTTGCACCAATCTGTCGCCAGAACCGCTATCCATTGGCGATGAAAAATTGCCACTTGGAAAGCGTTGATTGAACAACCAGTCAATTGTAGGCGTCAAAGCGACCACCGATCTAACATAAAATAGACGTACAGACGGACTTCTATCAATGATTCGAAGTCCGCCTGTACCGGAAATAATTTTTTATACTGTTTGTTTCAGGCTCGCCTATACAAAAGTATTATTGAAATACGCAACTTTATCAAGCCTACAATTGACTGGTTATTTAATCAACGTTTTCCAAGTGGCAATTTTCTATCGTCAATGGGCAGCGGTTCTGGCGACAGATTGATGCAAGGGTGTCATGTAGTACCTGGTTTTGTACCCTTGTGTACCCTTCAACGGCCAAGTCACACAACATTAACTATAATAATAAAGAAATCGCAGTAAGGAAGCTTAGACTTGGCACGACTTTGTCTAGATTTCATTACTTTTTAGAGATAAACAAGCAGCTCCATCGAGACTTGGCTAGTTTTTTACAGAATGTTTTTGGTGGGATTTTACTTCCTTTTGTAGAAACGTATTCGACACATTCTTTTTCTTTTTAGGAGTAATTTTTTTATTATTACAAATCTTTCTTTTCTTTTTTTCCGGTTCTGATTCTTGTACAGTAGCAACAGTTTTTCGTAGTGCCCATTCGCGTTCATTATTTATTCTTTTAGACGGTTTAGACGAATTAAAATCTGAAAGATCGGCGCGGTATTTACGCCTAAGCCGGTTGTATTCGGTGATCGCTGAAGCTTGAGCTTTTATACTCTTGAAGTCAACATTTATGAGGTGCATCCCATGAAGATTGGTTACTCGTGAAAGCGCCACGTAGGCTTGGCCACAAGTGAATATGGAGGCGCCAATGTCCATGAGGGCATTTTTTAGACTTAGACCTTGGCTCTTGTGAATTGTTAGGGCATACGCCACACAGATTGGGAATTGTTCCCTGTACACGTATGCCCGGGGTATGATCTCAAATTTTGACTAAATAGGCAATTATTTGTGAATCAAATTATTAGCGAATATTACTACAAATTGTTTAGGCTTTGTTTGGTCTTCCGGGTCCCACCTCACTTTTTGTACAACGCCTAATGACCCATTCACTAAACCTAAACTAACATCAATATTTATCCTAAACATTACTTTAGCTCCCTCTTTAATGATTATAGTTTCTTTCAGTCCAGCAGTCATCGACGCATCATCTTCATATTTTTGTAAACACACCCGGACTTTCGTTATCATACATTTTGAACAATCCAAGGAATCTTTAGCAACTAACTTTATCTCGGGGTACGGAATCGCTTTTAACATAGCATTATTTAACTGCATACACATATTTCTAGTCGATAGTAAACAAACAGTATCTTCTGGTAAGTCTAGTGTAATTTGTTTATTTAACCTTTCTCTTACTGTGCCCGCCGTAACAAAAAACAGCTTTGTCACCTCAGCTGGCAGCACTTGTTATAAAAATATTTATGTTTCTCACTTAAGTTTAAAGAGGTTTTTGTTACAGTTATTTAAAGCCGATAAGATTTTCGATAAGTGGAAACAATAACCATAACATCTAAATGTTTATTTTATTTTGGACAGCTCTTTGTTTCTAACGGATCTTGATAAAGTGTACTTACTGACAACAAATTTTATTTTATGAATGAAATATCGTAAGTTTTTATTTTATTTTTATGTCCTTATAATCAATACAACATATTGTTCCTAAATGAACCGAAATTATGCATGTAATAATTATAGTAATTCTACTTTTTAACTTGAAAACATTTGCTAAAAATTCGACAATAAACAGTTTGCGCGCGCTTTGTAACCTCATTTTCAAAACCTTTTTGTGTATATATTATAGCGTCTTCCTTTATTTTTCTTATACAATCATATAGATATAACATTTAGCAATTCCTAATAAAAGTATTTACTATGCTATTCGAATAAGAATTATACTATTATTATCTTATTAGAAATCTTGACCGTTATGAATTGTTCGCGTAGAGGTTTTTTGATTCTACTTTTTATCAATTGAAACATAAAAAGTTACTGTTGTTGTAACTTAGATTATTCAAAACATTACGTAGTAAAGATAAATAACATTACTTACAGTTTTTTGTAAGAAAATCCAACTAAAATCACAATCACAAAACTTCAACGATTACGCAACTAACAACACCAACAGCACAAAAGCCAATGGCTGTTATATTTGATTTTGTCTATGTAACCGAGTGAATATAATTCTTCAGAATACTCTTTAGTTCGTTCAGAATTGAATGAAATAGTGTTCAATTGAAAACATACTGTATTTTTATATCAATTAATGAAGAAAAAAATAGCAGCACGTAATGCGGACATGAATTCATATCCGCGGTACTCAACGTGGAGATGAATTCGTGTCCACGGTACATTAAAGGAATTTGAGTAATGTTCGAGTAGAATAAAGTTAATCGTTCGACTATTTTTTCTCGTAAACTTGTAAGTATAAGTATAAAAGCCAATCTAGTGTTATCCAGAGTTTTCGGAGGCTTTATCCAGGCTTTTTCGTCACTGTCATCATCATCATCATCATTACAGCCTTTCACTAGTCAAGTGCTGAACATAGGCCTCCCCCAAGGAATGCCACAAAGCACGGTCCTAAGACACTTGCAACCATCGACTTCCTGCATGTCTTACCAGGTCGTCACTCCACCTAGTGGGGGTCGCCCTGCACTTGCTACTACACTAGCTTGCACTTTATTTAACGAACTTGAGATTATATCATTTAATTCCGTTGATTTTACATATGAACATTAAATCGTATACACGTCTTGTTTTGGTCTCAAAATATCTTTCAGCAACAAACATATATCCATACCATATGATTCAAATCGTTCGTAACAAAACTTGGGGGGAAGGGGTGTCCGGATCATTTTTTTAAAGATTTTTATAATATCATGCAGAAATCGCCTCTTCTTGTAGATTTATAAAGATTAACAGCCGCATACAATATATTCTTTGCTGATTCAATATCTCCGTCCGTAAAATTACTCTTATTTCTTTGTATTTTGCTTATTTTTTCTATCACATCAAGTTTACATTGAATGAAACGTAACACTTCATTAATAACTAAATTAAAACACTGATGTGACCTGATGCACGTAAGCTTACGACGACGGCATACGCAAACGGCAATAAATTTAAGGCTATATCAAATATATATACCCTATAGCAAAATCAAAATACCTAAGAGTTTTGTTTATTCTATAATTTCCGATCGTAAAAGGCTTTCATATCTATATAGTATACATATCTATATGAAATAAGATTAGGAGATTTGAGTATTTAATAAATATAAACTGACTTTAAAAAGGAGGAGCTATTCAATTCGAATGTGTGTTTTTATGTGACCTCATAACTTTCTCTGGGTGAACTGATTTTGATAATTATTTTTTCATCTGAAAGCTAGTGCTGCTCTTGTGGTCCGTTGTTGTTTATTAAGATCTCATTAGACGTTTTTGAGTTATCCTTAAATAATGCGTATTTAATTGACTTCGTATGCATTGATTCGGTCGTATTGAAGTCGGTTGTACATTATTTTTTTAATTTTACCACTAAACGTGTTCTTTTTTCAATCGTAAGTCTTTAACTCATAAATATTAATCATAGATTACCCTTAACCCACGAGTATGTATGCGTAGATATATGGATGTAAAGGAGGCGAAAGAGGTATGTCAGGATCGTGTCAAATGGAAGTCCGTAGTCTCTCCCTACCCCTCTGGGTGACAGGCATGAGTGTTTATGGTATGTTATGTTATAAAGTTAGTTCCAATTTATCTGTATAACTGTGCATTCCTTTAATCGCTGCTCCCATTTTTTAAATGCAAATTTTACATTCACTACAAGCAGACCTTTCATGGTACGTTTTAATAAGCTCTTTGAAATAAAAATCATCTCTCCATTAGTATGCAAAACGGACGTTTTTTAATTAAAATCCATATTAATCGGGAATACACATTTTTTTTTTTATTGAAATGGTAGTGGCCTCTAAGAGTATGCTTTGATTTTGATGTGCTTCGTGTCGCAGTAGCTTAGCAATGAGATGTGGTAATGAGGGCCGCGCGTTCAAATACCGCACGGTTCAGTTATTTCTATGGCCTAAAATTAATTGTTTATCCTTGTGAAATTTATATATGTAAACTGCCTCCACGATATAGGAGAAAATCCTAGTGTGGAGGATTATCGTTAAAAAAACTTGTTTAACTAGCATAATTATGATATGTGCCTTTCGTGTAGCCTAAGCGTGTGTATTAAAATTTTTACTATAATTTATATTGCGCCGTTGCTAAGCCGCAACATTGTCTTGGCTTGTAAGCTAGAGCGATGTTGGCAGCCTACCTCCTTGCCGTGTCCTCACCATACTGAGTCACTGGCCGGCTCCCACATCGCATGCACCACTACGAGTACACTGCAGCTCTCTTACATGCGCACCCTTGCACTATTTTCACTACTTAGGCTTATCGTTAAAAAAAACTTGTAATGTCTGAATTAATTAATTTGCTTTGAATAATGTACATATCAGTTCTAAATTTTTTATTAATTTAATCTTCAATGCACCTTTCCAGTTATATAGAATCTAAAGGTAAATGCTAATAGCGTTATCTGTCAGTCAAAATTAGTGATTAAAGTAAGAAGACGGTTACAGAAAACATTTAAAAAATATAATAAATGGTATAAATATACACACATTATCTCTAATTCAATCCGCTAAGACAGCACTAATGTGCAAAAGTATCTACTGCATGGCTCCAGTCATATACCCCATTTACATTCAGCCCTGTTGGGCAGGGAAGTGAGCAGGGCAGTGAGCAGGGCAGTATGTAAACAGACTACTCGCGCTGACACTGCCGCTGCCGCTGCCACTGCCCGACGATCTACCACAATGCCTTTCGAGTGAAATAATGAAAATAAAATAAAGTTTTTAGAACTGCTGGAATGAGAAAAAACTATATGGGATTTCAACGATAAAAACCACAATTCATCATCTTCTACGAATACGAACTTTCTTTTTGAGATAACATTGTACCTATGTACATAATTAATTATAAATTCGTCAAATTTATTATTTTAATATAAAATTTAGTTTAAGGAATTAATGAACATTAACATTTTATATCTAAAAACGATTAGTAACTCATATTGATTATTTATTTATTAAAATGTAAAATAAGTTAAATGGTAATATTTGCATAATAGCCTGAGATTTTTAAATTATAATTTTATAGTAATTAAAATTATTAATTAATATATACTGTAGTGTAATTATTAAAATAATAATAGCTTAACTAATCTCATATAATATTTAATATTATTTATGTAACAATAATGTAATAATTCAATTAATAATTTATGAACAATTTATTGTATAAGAATTCAAATAGAGTGGATCTGTTAAAGTTTTAAAAAATTTTCATTACTTAAAAGTTATGTACAAAAAAATGTTTGTACATAACTTTTAAGTAATGAAAATTTTTTAAAATGTAACATTGGGTTTGTGTAATTGGCTATATTTTATACAATTTTTGCATGCCAATTATGGCAAAACATGTCAGTTCCACGTCATTGATCATCTTATGTACCATGTTTTTAAGCTAATAAATTTTCTATCTATCTATCTTCTTTTGAACTTGATATCTTTTTAAATTATTAACATAATTTTGTATTGCAAGAAGACACAGCGCGGACGCTGTAATTATTTCGACGTCTGTCATAGTCGAAAGCCGAAAGCGATGTGAGTGGTAGGGTAGAGTTTGAATACCTACACACTTCCCGCGATCCTGCTACGGCAGTATTTATGCCCCATTTACATTCAACCCTGTTGGGCAGGGAAGTGAGTAGGGCAGTGGGCAGGGCAGTATGTAAACATGCTAATATATGATAAAATACCTAAAAGTTGAAAAGAATTGCCGCTATCGATATTTAAAAAAGGCTTCGAAGCTTCCTGACATTCAAATTCATAGTATAGTGTAACAAAATTTTTGTCTGAAAAAATGTCTTCTTTTGAGATTAAGACTGTATAATGTCAAAAATCTGAATTATGTTTGGGTCTATATTATTATTTTATTTTGTTATAGTCTATGAGATTAGTTTATAATTCTGCATTTTTTGCATGCCTACAGGTAAAATATGGCTAAGCTTACTACCTATAATATTACCACGTAATGTACCCATATTTGCAAAATAAAATGTGTATTATCTTTTACTTAAACAAAACACAATTCACATGTGAAACTCGAATGGTGAAGAGGTATAAAGAGAGCAAGAGTCTTCGATGAACAAAGCTATCTATCAAGATTGTGACGCAGGAACTTAAACTTATGTTTTAAATAATCCAGATATAGTAAATAAAATAGAAAAAATTGTGGTAAGTATACCATTTAAACTGAGAGCGGAATGAGAAACATAATCAAACTTGCGAAGAAGAAAGATAACACGGATACAGTTATAGTAGACGAGACGATCAAACTTGACTGTTAAGACCTCTTTTCTTATTTCTAAGACGGCAGTTCTAAGATATATTTTAGGCCCATTTGGCTTATTGTAATGGTTTAGGTGTGCAAATATAAGAATGTAATATTTCATTAAAAAAATAATAAAAAATAAAAATATGTTAAAAACATTTGAATAGAGAAGTTTTAATTTTAATGGCGAAGGAACGTCCAACTCCTAATTAAAAAAAAATTATAAAAATTTCCCTGATGAATGACTTATGTGTAAAAAAAGTCGCAACTTAAGTAACAAAGAAAATTTATGTTGCAGAAGTGAATGGCAGAGTCGGAAAGGGACGTCCTAGGCAAAAATGTATCGACCAAATTGGCGATTTATTGGAAACGGGCCAAATTAGGAGTACCCGACGAGCATGTATGCGTAGGTGTATGGATGTGAAGGAGGCGAGAGAGGTGTGTCAAGATCGTGCCAAATGGAAGTCTGTAGTCTCTGCCTACCCCTCTGGGCGACAGGCGTGTTAATGTTATATATGTTATGTAATTTAAGTAAAGACGACGAAAAAAAAATATTTATTCTGTTACCATAAATTTACATCAATAGCAGTGCATAGAGTGTAACAGTGGTAGAGCCATGCGGCAGCTTTGCTGTTGCACGTATGGGCCGGCTCAAACCGGGGTGGTACCACGACCTCACAGAATACCGGCGTGAAGTGGAAGTTCTGCTTCCGCGTTTCGTCGGTGAGTGCAGGTGGCCGGAGGCCCAAATCCCCCCCCCCCCCATCAACATGGTAGCGGAATTAAATAAAGATAGACTACCCCAGGAGGGTACCAGCACCCCTGGAGAATCCCTCGCTGAGCATCCACGACCATGTTTCTCCACTTCTGAGCGTGGGTGCTCAGGCTGCCCCGCGTATTCTGGGGGGGGCGAAATTCCGCTCAAGACTACAACTGCTCGGGGCAAACGGAGCAACAAGACCAAGGCGACCCCTGCCACGCTGTCCGTGAATTTCTGCAATATCAGGGGACTTCACTCTAACCTAAACGCCGTCCACTACCATCTCGAGACGGCGAGGCCGGCTCTGCTCTTTCTGACCGAGACGCAGGTGTCCTCTCCGGCTGATGTTTCGTATCTCTCCTACCCGGGGTACAAACTGGAACACTCCTTTGTGCCTCGGGCTGGAGTTTGCGTTTACGTCAGAGAGGACATCTGTTCTCGACGCCTCGGCAGACTTGAAGGTTCGGACCTGTCCATCCTTTGGCTACGCGTAGACAGCGACGACCATCCGCGCGTCTACGGGTGCCTCTATAGGTCCCACAGCGGTAATGCCGAAACAGACCGACTCTTCGACCACGTCCAAATGGCTGCAGATTCGTTGCTACAGCAGATCCCCTCTGCAGAGATCGTGATCCTCGGCGACTTTAACGCCCATCACGCCGAATGGCTCGGTTCACGTTTAACCGATCGTGCGGGGAGATCTGTTCATGATTTTGCCTTGGCATATGGTCTGACACAACTGGTTACTTCGCCTACGCGGATTCCAGATGTGGAGGATCATGCACCTTCCCTGTTGGACCTTCTGCTGACCTCTCACCCGGACGGATATCAGATTTCCGTCGACGCCCCTTTAGGCTCCTCGGACCATTGTCTGGTCCGGAGTGTTGTGCCACTCACGCTGAAATCGCGGTTGCATTCTGCAGGCTGCCGCCGTGTTTGGCACTATAGGTCAGCCGATTGGGATGGGATGCGGTCTTTCTTTGCATCCTACCCTTGGGGGCGGGTTTGCTTCTCGCCGGATGATCCCAACGTTGTTGCGGATTCTGTTACTGATGTGGTACTTCAGGGTATGGAACTTTTTATTCCTTCCTCTGTGGTGCCCATTGGAGGCAAATCTCAGCCATGGTTTGGTCGCTCCTGTAAAATAGCATCATGCTATAAGCAGGAGTGCTACCAAGCCTGGGTTGATGCATCAGCGTCCCGGGATGTAAACACCAGCGCTCTAAAAAAGAAGTATAATTCCGCCTCTAGGTCCTTCAAAAGAGTCATTGCCAAGGCAAAGTCAGAGCACATAGGCAGAATTGGCGAGAGACTCGTTCGCCTTCCTTCTGGAACCCGTGCATTCTGGTCTCTCGCCAAGGCTGTCCAGGGGAATTTCTGTCAGCCATCTCTTCCATCTCTGCACAGGGAGGACGACTCACTGGCCCATACTGCAAAGGAGAAAGCCGATCTTCTAGGCTCCTTCTTTGCGTCTAACTCGACTCTCGATGACGGGGGGAGTACGCCGCCGACCATCCCGCGGTGTGAGTGCTCCATGCCGGAAGTGCAGTTCACACAGCGCTCGGTTCGCAAAGCACTCCTCTCCCTGGACATCCACAAGTCGAGTGGGCCTGACGGAATCCCCCCAATTGTGCTGAGGACGTGTGCTCCAGAGTTGGCACCGGTTTTAACGCGTCTTTTCCGGTACTCCTACTCCCTAGGCGTAGTCCCAAAATCATGGAAGACTGCTTTCGTCCACCCGATCCCTAAAAAAGGCGACCGCTCAGACCCGTCCAACTACCGGCCAATCGCCATCACCTCCTTGTTCTCCAAAACAATGGAGTCCATTGTAAACTGCCAGCTCATGAGGTACCTTGAGGATCACCAGCTGATTAGTGACCGCCAATACGGTTTTCGCCGTGGTCGGTCAGCTGGTGATCTTCTGGTCTACCTCACTCACAGATGGGCGGAGGCAGTAGAGTTCAAGGGGGAGGCATTGGCCGTTAGTTTGGACATTGCGAAGGCCTTCGATCGGGTTTGGCACAAAGCGCTTCTTTCGAAGCTCCCTTCCTATGGGCTTCCCGAGAAATTGTGCGATTGGATCACCAGCTTTCTTGCAGATCGAAGCATCAAGGTCGTTGTAGACGGTGCAAGCTCCGATTGCAAGCCTATTAATGCTGGTGTTCCACAGGGCTGCGTGCTATCGCCAACGCTGTTTCTTCTGCATATCAATGATATGTTGCATACCCGTAACATTCATTGCTATGCAGATGACAGCACTGGTGATGCTCTTTACACCGGCCGAGCCAATATTTCTCGGGAAAACGTCTCCGAGTGCCGGGACAAACTTGTGTCTGAAGTCGAGTCTTTGCTGAACAGAGTCTCGGATTGGGGACGACTAAATCTAGTCCAGTTTAACCCCCAGAAGACACAAGTTTGCGCGTTAACCGCTAAAAAGAACCCCTTTGTCGTATCCCCTCAGTTTCAAGGCACTCCCCTTGTTGCCTCAGCCAGTATCGGAATCCTCGGCGTCGACATATCGAGTGACGTGCAGTTTCGTGGTCACTTGGAAGGGAAGGCCAAATTGGCCTCTAAAAAGCTTGGCGTGCTCAGCAGAGCGGGGCAGTATTTCATGCCGGCACACCGCCTGCAACTTTACAAGGCGCAGGTTCGACCGCACATGGAATACTGTTCCCATCTCTGGGATGGGGCTCCCCAGTACCAGCTCCTTCCACTTGACCGCATCCAGCGCAGAGCGGCTCGAATCGTCGACGACCGAGTGCTTTCCGATCGGCTCGATTCACTGGCGTTGCGAAGAGATGTTGCATCTCTTTGCGTATTTTATCGCATCTATCACGGGGAGTGCTCTGAGGAATTGTTCGGATTAATCCCAGCCGCCAAATTTCGTGAACGCACGACACGGCAAACGTCCCGATACCATCCACACCATCTGGATGCTTGGCGGTCCACCACTGTACGTTTCACAAGGAGCTTTCTTCCACGTACAACCTCTCTGTGGAATAGTTTATCACCGGCGATTTTTCCGGACCGATACGACCTGGGGACCCTCAAGAAAAGAGCTTACTCCTTTCTAAAGGGCCGGCAACGCACCCGCAATTCTCCTGGTGTTGCGGTTGATCATGGGCGGCGGTAGTCACTTAACATCAGGTGAGCCGCATGCTCGTTTGCCCCCTCTTCTATAAAAAAAAAAAAAAAAAAAAAATAGAGCTCTCCTTTTAAGTATTTTTTAACTTGTGACAGAGACCTCGCTCTTCCTTAATTATCATGCAATACTTTAGTTACATTCCATTTCTTTTGATAAAAATAATTATAAAAACATATGTGATACTGTGTGTGAGTGCTTTGTAGGCCGTGTTATTTTAAGTAATTTTCGATTTCGTGATAATCTTTTCATCCTAGCCAATCAATAGGAACTATCTTAGTAGCACTTTTTACATGTTTGATAAAACTAATTTTCTATAGTACGAAAAATTGACATGTAACATATATTTCGTTGATTATTAATTAATTTGTAATCATTAATTACAAGTAAGTAGATTTACCGCTAAAAAGAACCCCTTTGTCGTTTTACCTCAGTTTCAAAGCACTCCCCTTGTTGCCTCAGCCAGTATCGGAACTCTCAACGTCGACATATCAACTGACGTGCAGTTTCGTGGTCATTTCGAAGAGAAAAGTCAAATTAGCCTATATAAAGCTTGGCATGCTCAGCAGAGCGGGACAGTATTTCACGCCGGCACACCGCCTGTAACTGTACAAGGCACGGTTTAGGCCTCACATGGAGTACTGTTCCCATCTCTGAGCTGGTGCTCCTCAGTGCCACCTCCTTCCACTTGATCGCAACCAGCACACAGCGACTCCAATTATTGACGACCAAGTGCATTCTGATCGACTCGATTCAACGGCGCTGTGAAGAGATGTTGTATCCCTATGCATTTTCTTTTGGATCCACCACGGGGAGTGCTCTGAGGAATTATTCGAATTAATCCCAGCCGCCTAAATTCAAGAACGCATATCGTGGTAAAACTTACGATAGCATTCACACCATCCGGATGTTTGGCAGTCCACTACTGTAGGTTTCACTGAGAGTTTTCTTCTGCGTACAACTTCTCTGTAGAATAGTTTACCACCGGCGATTTTTCTGGACAGATACGACTTAGTGACCTCCAAAAAAAAAGACGACGGGTTGCACTCCGGGAGTGCCGGCAGAAGTAAAAACTAAAATATTAACGTTGTGCATTTTTGATATTTTGAAATGGTTCAAATTTTATTAATAATAGGATTAATTAAAAAAATAAGAAAAGTATTAAATGATAAGTAATTGGCCAGTAATAATATAAGGTTCTTCAACAGGACGAGCTCCAATTCAAGTTAATAAAATAATAATAGATACTATAGATCAAAATAATATTTGATTAATAAGGGAATAATTTTACAAGAATTGCTTTAATTATCCGTATAAAAGTATTATAATTTATGTGGTAGAATACAATATTTATTAACTGCGCTATCGTACACAAACATGACGATTTATATTACATTCTCGCAAGCGCCCTGCGCCGCCTAAACGAAACAGCAGGCGCAGGCATTTTCACATTTTCGCCGCGCCGTAGAAAGAGAGGGAGATACTTCTTTTCCTACTCCGTCCGTCTTACGCATTTTCGATCAGGTCACGTGTCCTGACGCGAGTTTAACATTTTTTACCCATTACACAAAAAGTGTACAACGCCGCTAAAGAAGTTTTCACTTCAAAAAGTGTTTACACCTTTCCAAAAGGCCGACAACGCACTTGCAATTCCCCTGGTGTTGCAATTGTTCCTGGGTAGCGGTAATCACTTACTATCAGGTGAGCCGTTTGCTCATTGGCGCCCCCTCTCCTATAACAATATATATATATATACAATATGCACGTATATATATATATATATATATATATATATATATATATATATATATATATATATATATATATATATATATATATATATATATGTGCATATTGTTTGATTGTATGTGAGAGCGAATTAAGTGAATAATAATAATAATCTGTATGTCCGGTGTAATCTTCGAAATGGCTAAGCCGATTATGATATAACTTTACGAACAGATAGAAAGCATTGTCAGATGGGATATAGGCTATGTAAACAAACTGGGCGATTTTAATTTCTTGAATAACAAAAAAATTTGTTTATATAATAAGTTTAAAATAAAATTCAAATTATATTCATGCTGCGTCACGTCTGTAATCCACGAGGGGTTAAAATATAGCATTCTTGCTTATGCTGTTTCTTGCATGTTAGAAATTACATGAGTAGTTTAGCAGTCTATTACAGTGGAAACATCCTGAGGATCTGGCAACCTGCATATTTAAAATTGAAAAAAAAATTCCAAGGCATTTGAAATTCTCCAACATGCATTGTAGCAGAGCATTTGACGTTTCCTTGAACCAAAACCGTCTCAGAAAATGAAAGGAGACTTGTGTCCAGCAGTACTTTTATAAGCTCTAGCTAAATTAACAAATAAAATAAATAAATAACTTTGTTTAATAGTTGCATTGTATTGAGAGCGCTTAAAATAAGCTAAATTAAAATGGAATTCCATCCGAAAGTTAAAATCGGGTCGAAACATTCTTCCCGAAGTTTGTTAGTCATAAAAATATTTCATGTTTCTGCTCGCTTATCAAATTCGACAAAGTTTGATGACGTCATATTTACTGGTGGAGCGTGAATATACAATGTGGAGAGTTGATTTTACAACAATGTAAAACAGTCAAGAGAACTAATGCCATCGCACAAGTTTCAACGCATGTATTAAACTTAAAAAAAATTGAATCAGCAGCCTATATTATTATTAGTACGCTGGACTGGTTATATCCTACAATACATTTATGCCGATTTAAAGTACCGCCATTGAACGCAAAATTGTTAATTGTAAAACTGATTTACCACGTGCTTAGCAATAAAGGAAAACATCTCGAAGAAACCTGAAATTTGATTTTTTAAACCACCATCCTTCACGGTTAGTTACTGTCAGTAAATCTTTGTTTTAGAGAGCACGAGGGATCTGTGACAGTAAACACCTGGCTACCGAGCTCCAACACGTCAAGCAAGTTTTGCATGACAACAAGCTTCGGGTCCCGTGCCTACGTCACAGTGAACGAGTGAAGCCGGCCACAGTCCAGCGTGTACCTGCTGTACTGCCATATGTCGAAGAAGTCACTGGCAGGATTGTTTATATCTTGAAGCGCGCTTCTTTAAAACATACTTCAAGCCGCCGAAGAAGATTGGTCAGTTCTTATCATTAGTCGTGGTGTAATGTACCTCCGCAAGATGCGGGATTTTGCAATCTTGATTGTGAATATGGTCTCACTTATATAGGACAAAGTAAAAGATCAATTAATTCCCGCGTTAAAGAAATCTGCAGTCTGTGAACACGTACAGGATCGCACCCGTTACTAGATCAGATTTGATAGACCACAAATCATAGCTAAGGAACACGGATTCCTTCCAAGGATGAAATCAAAAAACATCCTAATTTCAATAGAGAAGATGGCTGGGCGGTACCATCTGCTTATGATCCTATAATTGATTTTTTTTTTATCCCAACCCAAGCATATTGTACAACTGTAGGACTTCAAGATACTATAAATTAATACTATGTAGATCGAGACAAAAATAAATAATTTTGATCTGTGGGTAAAAGTGGTTAACTATGACATCTGAAGGTTGAACATTTCAGGCGATCTCTCCCCTTGACCATGTATGCTGTAAAGTTCTCGAAACGTAGGGAATATTAAAAAAATATAGGCGATAAAATCCGTAAAAACAAGTATTATTTAAATGTATATTAATATTTATTTATTAGTTCTACCCTAGGAAGACGTATTATCCGAACCAGAGATAAATAATAAAATATTTTTTCAACAAATTTCGCATCAAATTGTAAGAGTTACTAATGAAGAAGGCATTTCTAAATTTATTACCGATCAAATCAAAATCAAAACAAACTATTAAAACCGATAAAATGCAAGTGGTAAACTCATAAATTAATTTGATTATTATATAGGTACTGACAATCCTGTGGCAGATTTCAAAGTTTGATTCAACCTAGTTTCCGAAAGCAACATGCAAGACAGTTGCGGCACAAGCACAAGTGCTGCGGATTTTTTGGTCAACATGGATCAGTGAAGTAGACACCGCGCTTTTATCGTCGAGGTTAGTCTGTGTCTGAGCACGCCGTAGGTTAAATACTCGTTACGGTATTCGTTGATTAAGTAATGGATCCCCGATCATGCTCTTTCACTCTTGGGTATCAAGGTTCAGAGCTACAGGATCAGCATTAAATAGATCCAGGCCTGGGCAGTACGAACGGGTAGCTATGATAGAAAGTATTGAACGTTTAATGATTTCTGTAATTGGAAATTCTCGTTTATCACTTCGGGCTCTTCATCGATCATCGAATTACGAAATAAACTTTTAAAGTGGATAATAACTACGTGCGCCAAATCTCCAAAGTTGTATGGGTTACCAAAAATACACAAGCCCAATGCTCCATTACGCCCCATAGTGAGCCAAATCGATTCACCAACTTACAGATTGGCTCAACGCTTAGCGAAAATACTCTCACCGCTCAGGGGACATACAAGAACACACATAAAGGATTCCTACCATTTTGTCAGCGAGATTAAAGACCTACGTCTGGCAGACAATGAAAATATGGTCAATTTTGATGTGCAGTCATTGTTTACATGCTTACCTGTTGAAGACTGCATCTCAATTGTAACTAGAAGGCTGGAAGAAAACAACATGCCCATAGAATATGCAGTATTACTCAGACACTGCCTTACATCTGGCTACCTATTGTGGAAGGAGGAGTTCTACAAGCAAGTAGATGGTGTGGCAATGGGCTCACCTGTATCTCCCATTGTCGCCGACATATGCATGGAAGGCTTTGAGGAGAAAGCCCTGCTTACTTCTCTCATAAATCCAAGATTCTACAAGCGGTACGTATACGACACTTTCACAATTCTACCTTTAGATAAAGTAACTGCATTTTTAGACCATCTTAACTCTATAAATTCTAAAATTCAGTTTACAATGGAGTTAGAGGCAAACAATTCCTTAGCTGTTCTAGATGTGTTAGTAATTCGGAATCCTGATAACACCTTGAGCCATACTGTGTATAGAAAAAAGACCCATACAGATAGATATTTAAACGTTGATTCTCACCACCATCCTTCACAGTTAGCAACTGTGGGTAAATCTTTGTTTCAGAGAGCACGAGGGATCTGTGATAGTAAACACCTGGCTGCCGAGCTCCAATACGTCAAGCAAGTTTTGCATGACAACAAGCTTCGGGTCCCGCGCCTACGTCACAGAGAACGAGTGAAGCCGGCCACAGTCGAGCGTGTACCTACTGTACCGCCATATGTTAGAGGAGTCACTGACAAGATTGGCTACATCTTGGAGCGCGCTTCCATCAAAACATACTTCAAGCCGCCGAAGAATATTGGTCAGTTTTTACCATCAGTCAAGTGTAACGTCCCTCTGCAAGATGCAGGAGTGTACAAGCTTGATTGTGAATGTGGTCTCTCCTTCATAGGACAAGCTAAAAGATCAATTAAAACTCGCGTCAAAGAACATATAGCTGATGTGAAGAATCGACGCTCCGGGAAGTCTGCAGTCTGTGAACATGTACAGGATTTCCCTGTACATGTTCAAATCCTCGCTAAAGAATACCGATTCCTTCCAAAGATGATTCGCGAGGCTATTGAAATCAAAAAACATCCTAATTTCAATAGAGAAGATGGTTGGGTGCTACCATCTGCTTGGGATCCTATAATAAATAAAATTAAATCCCAACCCAAGCATACAACTGCAAGACTTCATGATACCATAAGTACATACTGTGTAGATCGGAACAAAAGTTAAATTTTAATCTATGGTAACCGCGGTTAACTATGACAGCTGGACGTTGAACGTCTCAGTCCTTCCCATGGGTGCTGTAAGGCTCTCGAAACGTCGGGTATTTAAAAAGTTAAATATACGCGATAAATTCCGTAAAAACTAGTATTATTTCAAAGCACGCAGACTTGACTACTACCAGCATCCAAAAAGTTAACTACCGGTATATGTATGCACGTTTCTAAGTGTATCTGTATCTAAGTAGTCTCTCATATCATAGTGCTATCACAGGACATGGCTTTTTGAACAAACATTTATTTACCCATAGGTGTTACAAATAGTCCCCTGCGCAGGTCATGTATGGGGAGGAAGAAACGGTAGCTCATATGCTGCTTCATGTCCAGATTTCGTTGCACACAGGACTAAACACCTTGGTACGCCAGGATTATTCCCCGAAGTTACTCGCAACATCAAATAACTGTTGAACTACTGCGAGGAGATTTCATGGCTCGAATAATTACGTTATTCCTGCCCACGCCCAAAATACGTGCTTAGATGTGGAGTTGCGGAAAACAGCCCGTCGTTATTTATCTATCTATTTACACTAGCGAAATGAGGAAAAACCGTTCATAAAGTCTGAAAGTTAATATAAGATAAAGCATTTGATGGATGGATTTTCCCTGAAAGCTATTCGTATTTTCGTATTTTTATATTTGGTTTCAAGCAAATGGGGTGTCAACGCTTTGAAGTAAGATAAATAATAAAGTTTGATCTGATGAAATGATGATAACAAATGTTCACACAATGCACCTGAAGAAAAGTGAATGCAGTAGCCCACTAACTCTACATGACTACATCGAATCTTCAAAATGCAGGTGCGTTGTCATCCCTGAGGCTAATATGACTGACTAATATGGCCTCGTTTCCAGTAGTAAGGGTTTTCGGTTCTTTACAAACACACCATACGTAACACAGTATAGTTTTTTCAGTGAGAGTGTATGCTACCCCGTTCGAGCCGACCTTATCGTGCTAAACCCATAATATAGCTGCAGAGTGGTTATACCGCGTACGAAGTATACAATTTATTTACAGAATACTATGAATCAAACATATTGAATTAAAAACAGTATCAAAAGTATTTTTATGATGAAGATATCGATGTGAAGCAACGTTTTGTATATTCGCCACGCTTAGCAGGTAGATAAGCGATCGCAATACCAGAAGTCTGGTATCTTTTACGCTACTCTAATCACCAGTATTTATGAGTAGTATTTTACGCTTGGCGAAAACAAGATAGTTATACCGCCCACCATCGCAAGTGGTTAAGATCCGAGGTACACAGTTCATCAAGTGAAGTGAAGTATACCGAAAACAAATTACAAGTTTCTGTAGGATATTATTATAAGCATTTACATGTTGATGGTTCCTTATATAAACGCGAACACTACAAATCCTATTAAACAACATTCAATTTACTGCGAAGTTACAGGCAAATAATTTCTTAGCTTTCCTAGATAAGTTAGTCGTCCTGAATTCTAACAACACCATCAGTCACACTGCGTTTAGATAAAAGATCTATATTAAACGATACTTACACTGTCTATCTCACCATGATTATTCACAGTTAGCTATCTTGCAAAATTCTTGCTTTCAAAGAGTATAAGAGATCTGTGACCACAAACACGTAGACTTCATCACGGTTTTTAAAGGATAGAGTAACAAACGAGCACACAGTCCATCCGATGGCAAGTGGCTGCTGTGGCTCATAGACATCTACATCTATCCTCGATTACGAATCAAAATGCAGATGTGTTGTCACCCGTGAGGATGAAGATGGAATGCTTCGTTTCCAGTAAAAAGGGTCTCCGGTTCTCTTTACTCACCATACGAAACATAGCAGCATTAAGCTATTATTTTACGCTGGTATTCTGTGAGAGCATGGTCCTTTCCCGGAGCCGACCCATTCGTGCTATAACTATACTACTAATATAACTGCAGAACATAACGTTAAGCGAATGTTGCAATACTTTGAGTCCCATGCTTAGGTTACCGTTATTAAGTGAAACCAGCCACAGTCGAGCGTGCACCTCCACACTATACTGTGGCTGGCTGGGTGCGATAAAATCCGGAAAAACCGTTTTATTCAATTTCCATCATAGACATCATGACATTGGATATCAGGAAATTGGACTCACCTTTTCAATTAAAATATATTTCTGGAAATGATTAATAGTCAAGGGTATAATATCTTCAGCCAAAGTCAAACAGCCTACTTATTGTATATTATTTATATAACACACTTATAATTAAATATATTTTTATATTATTTATTTTATATACTTACAAAATTATATATAACTGTAAATAGTTAGATATAATTTTTCATTAAATAAGCTGAATTCCACCGTTACATATTACAATAAAAATATAATATTTAATAACAATACATTATTTACATTAATCTAGTGTGCATTGGAAACACGCTAAACAACTAACCGTAGTAATGCAGTTCCCTGCGCCTGGGCATTCAACGCCGCGCAGCCGCGCACCGCGCTTCCCAGTCCGCTTACAGACAACATATGCGAAGCCCATGTCGCCTGGCTAACCGTAGTGCTCGGTTGTTATATCGCGAATATCAACTTTATATAATTTGCTTTATGTTATCACTGTCTACTCCTTCAATTTTTGTATACCAGACTGTGATCTACACATGTTCCATCACACACCACAACATCCCGCTAACACACCCTTAAAAGCACTTTACAGATTTAGACTTAAACGGCCTTATTCCAAAACACGTACTAAGTACTCATTCCGCGCCTCAAGCGTCGCCCTTTTAGTACCGATAGCAACGTCGAAGTGTACTTACGTCCGTTTTTTATGCTCCCGTACGTTCTCTAGTTTGTTACTATTTTTGCTGTTGTTTTTGTTACTGTTGATTTTTTGTTTTTGTTTCTGTTGATATTTGATAATTTGTTCTGTTACAATGAGAAAATCTTCGAAAATCTTTAATTTGATATATTTAAAATGTAAAATAAAACTATAAAAAAATATTTTATTTTATCGAACACGTTATTATTTCATCATCATCATCATTCAAAAAAAATTTTATTTCATCGAACACGTTATAATTTAACTTTATTGAAAATATGAATACTAAAAAACATAAACATGATGACTTTTTTCGTCTACGGTACCGTCAGCTGTGACGTCGTAACGGTCTACGACGGCAAACTCGAAATGAACGCGTAGTACTAGGTTAAAACCGTGAACTAAAGAAAACGTTATTAAAAAACGAAGATTATCTCCAGTTCAAGGATTATCTGTGGTACTAAAGTTAAACTTTCGAGACCCCTAGTTTAACTATGGTACTAACCTCAATTTCGGCACTTCTTTATCGTTGTTTTTATTTCGTGTTTTTAAAATCTTTAAAAATACCTACTACTTTAAATGAACAGCAGGAAACCGTTAGGAAAATCGTAGTATCGTATCGTATTTCTAAGACCATATTACCCTTACGTAGTTTAGTTCTGTATAGTATGGCCGCTGAGTTATTACCGATTTGACAGATTATTCTTAAATTAATCGATACAACCTTGCACGAGCGACACATTTGCCAAATGATTTAGAATACCTCTTTAATATAAAACTTTATGTCAAAATGTCAGAATCAAGTAATTTTCCAATAAACTCTGTTTCAAAACTTAAAATAGTTTGTAAATAATATGAAAACATTTATTTTTTGTTCTTTGGCGCGCTTGTACAAAGTTACATCGTGCGTCTAGTTTTCATAGTGATGTGCTTGATAGTATTCGGTCCGAATTCATTGGAATAGATATGATATTTATTTTATTTGGATATTTTTATTTTACTTATTCCTTCGAAAAACTAGACTATAATGCTACCATTTTTTTGCGTCTCCTAATTGCACTGTGTTGCCAGTATCTCTATTATTTTTAAGATTTATGTGTGATCCAAAGACAGAAATACTGTTTTCTATGATTTAAAAATAAATACAATTAAAATGATTATGTATAATTTTTAACATTCATAATATATAAAACAATATTTAATAAATATAATTTTCTCCCTCAATTAAGCAATGTTATAGGTGTATTTTTTTAAGTAATTGGCGATACTATTCTGGCAACACCCTTACCACCGCTATTTTAATCTGTTTAGTCGTCTTCCGTACTCTCGTGCGCACAGACTACGTTCTCTTGTGTAACCGTTGTTTTTTGACTCGGCTTTCTCCTGTTTATCGTTGCGCTTTATTGGACTAATTTTGTTTGTGTTTGGTAATTTTGTTGAAAATGCCGAAACGAGGAAAAACATTGAATAGTCAATGTCGTGAGCTTGTACTAAAGCTACGAGATTACTTTGAGCGTGAGTCACAAAATGGCGGCCCTTCGATTCCTGTCACTCAAGTGAAAGATCGGGTTTCACAAGCTCTTGGAATTGGTGCAAAACACTATATAATATAAATAAAGAAAAATTTGGTGCTTCTGGAAGTGAAGATAATGTTTTACGCACTCCTAAGAAAAAACGAAGACAAAAGCCCGTGACAGTGTTTTTGATGCAGATGCAATAAGAAACCACATATATGGTTATTATACTAGGAACGAGTTTCCAACTAGACGTTTGCTTTTGGTCTATTTAAAAGAAGCTGGCTTGTTTAAAGGCGGTAAAACGGCGTTGTCAAAACTATTGCACGAAATTGGGTTTGAATATAAAAAAACGAATAAAAGGAAAATATTAATGGAAAGATTTGATTTAATAATTAAAAGGAGCGAGTTTTTAAGAGAAGCCAGAAAAATCGAGTCTTGGGACAACGTCGTTTTTGTTGACGAAACATGGTTAAATGCGAACCACACTGTGTCACGCTCTTGGACTGACGAAACAAAAGCATCAACCTCAAAGGTTCCAATTGGAAAAGGATCGCGACTGATGTGATGTCACGCCGGTTCTGCTGGAAGTGGTTTCTTTGAAAATGGACTGCTGGCTTTCGCGTCAAAAAGTACTTCCGATTACCACGAGGAGATGGATACAGACACTTTTACGAATTGGTTCGAAAATCAATTATTACCCGGCCTGCCAGAGCCTTCTATCGTAATAATGGACAACGCTTCATATCACTCGAAACAAGTGAATAAAGCGCCTACTCAGGCCGACAAGAAAGCTGATCTCGTACTACTACACGGCTACACCAAAATGGAATTGAAACTACTGCCGAAATGCTAAAGTCTGACTTAGTAAAGTTGGTACGCGAAAATAAAACATCAAGAGTCCGTTATGAAGTAGATGAGATAGCTCTAGCACATGGACATCGGGTACTTCGAATTCCGCCTTATCACTGCCAGTACAATGCCATTGAGCCAATATGGGCACAAATCAAAGGTATTGTTTTTTATCGCATAAGTTATGAATATGAATAATTTGTACTATTATAACATCCAATATTCAGCATATAAGTAAAAAGATACATAACTAAGAAATAAATATCTCATGTCCCTTACATGTAGGTAATTGTGTAACATTTCGTTTATTTAATGTAATAAATTAACGTTATTTAATGTTTACATTACAGGTTTCGTCTTCGTATTATTACGAGCTGCGTCGTAATAATACGACTCCGCCATTCAGTACTAATAAAATGATGGGTCTATTAAAAGATGCTTGCAGCAAAATAACGAAAGAAGATTGGGTCAAGGTCGTCGAAAAGACTCGAAAACTAATAACAGAATATTATGAACGCGATATAAGAGTGGACACCATTATAGAGAATGAAATTGTCATACAAGTGACTGATAGCGATGACAGCTCTGGCGAATTTGCTTCAGAGTCTGAATAATTGTTTTAATAAATGATAGGTAGTCATTTATTAAAACATCTTGTACCTACTCTATTCATTAAAATGTGTAACAGTGTTTACAAATTTATTTTATTTTGATATGTCCTCGACCAATTATCTACGCCCATCAAGGATACTCCACCTAATAAAGAACCTGTGTCTTTAACTATTATTGTTTTGATTTTATTTAATTACACACTATACTAGAATATTTAAAAACAAACTGTTCCCAAATGATATTAGGGTTACTGTTTCAGTCACTTCACTAGTATTGTCAATTCGTCATGTGTCAAATCGGTAATAACTCAGCGGCCGGAGTATAGTTATAATATCTGATAGGTGCTATTTTTATCACTCACTAATTCACCGACTCGACTTACCCATCAATAACCAATACCATTTCTAGGTGACCTATAAATTTGTAATTTCGTATCAAGTTAAACCTTGCCGGCCTTATTCCAAAACACGGACTAAAATACTACTGAGATTAGTACTGAGTTTAAAGAATTAACTAAATAAAACTGTATTACAACACGAAGATTATCTCTATCACCCACAGTGATTGGCGCATTGACTGTACTAACATAAGAGTAAAGAAAATAAATACTGATGGGGGTCAGTTATATATATATATATATATATATATATATATATATATATATATATATATATATATATATATATATATATATATATATATATATATATATATATATATATATATATATATATTAATAGAAAATGATTTTCTTCAATGAATGCATAGGTAATATACAAATATTTTAAATAATCTGTGATCTGTGATTGTCTCTTAATTACTTTACTTTACCATTCACAAATACTAATATGTTGTGTAACAATTTTGCTTCACTTTCAAATATATTCAATCTATATCAGAAAAACATAAAGTAATAATGATCTCTCACTTTTCGGGTAGTTTGTGATGCTGACCTGAAAATCATGGACATTGTTACCAGGTGGCGTGGCGGTGTACATGACTCCAGAATATTCAGAGAATGTAGACTAAAACAGAGGTTTGTGGCTGGCTCATTCTCCGGAATATTACCTGGTGATAGTGGCTTTCCTTGTACTCCATACCTATTTACACCACTGCTGAACCTCACAATACCACAAGGAGAAAGATGTAATAAAAGCCATATTCGTACCAGGAATACGGTGGAAAAATGTTTTGGTTTGTGGAAGCAATGGTTTCGTTGCTTTATTAAGAGGTATGTTTGGAGATATTGAAACAGCAAAAAAAAAACAGTTGTTGCATGTGCTGTACTACACAATATGGCCATCGACATGAGAGAAGATGTATTTTCTGGGGAGTGAGATAGCCATGAACGATATTTTTTTTATTAAATAAACGCTGGGGGCAGTTTACAAACACAAATTTCACAAGGACAAACCTCCAGACCGGGAACAATTACTTGTAGGCCATACAAATACTTGTTCCGTACGGGATTCGAACCCGCGGCCCTCAAGTGCTATAACTCATAGCTAAGCCACTGCACCACGGAGCCGTCAAATTATATATATTCATCTGAACCTATAGTACAAAGATATATTCTACCATCAATAAGAGAAATATTATGAGAATACAGTTTATTGAAACTCATTTTTAGTAGGTATCAATTTTTACAATGTATAGAACTATTTTTAATTTAAATTTATAATTAAATTTATTTATAAAATTGTCTAAAATTTTTACTGTCGAAAGCTAAGTATAATTAATTCATTTTATTTTGTTATTTAGTGGCGAATTTAGGCAAAAATTTACAACAAAAATATCAATAAATATATAAGACATTATAATATTTTTTATTTCAGGCATAATACTCATTAAGAAAGAATTCTTTTTAGGTGAGCCGTTGTCAGTTGTTAAAGAATAACAACTACATACTACAATTTTCATCAATATGGAATAAATCCTGGAGAGTATTGTGATAATATTTAATTTATTGCAAAATGTTTTTATTTAGGCTGTAAATGATTGTGTTTCAGGAAATGATGCAGGGTACAGCATGTTCCATATGTAGCTATGTTATATAACTTGCTGTTGAGATTTGTTTAGATTTTTAATGAATATCGTCGCTCCTCTACATTCATAGTTGGATTTCCTTTCTGGAACAGCACAGATCCACAAGAAGTAGGACTGTATGATAACTAAGTAGTTAGGTTTTGCTATTATAGTTTTTTTAAATATTGTATTTATTTCATTGTTATGTAAATAAAATGAATATTACCCACACACACACACACACACACACACACACACACACACACACACACACACGCACGCACACACACACACGCACACACGCACACACGCACGCGCACACACGCACGCGCGCACACACGCACACACGCACACACGCACACACTCACACACACACACACACACACGCACGCACGCAAGCACGCACGCAGGCACGCAACCACGCACGCACGCACGCACGCACGCACGCACGCACGCACGCACGCACGCACTTACGCACTTACGCACTTACGCATACACACACACACACACACACACACACACACACACACACACACGCAAACACACACGCGCACACACACACACACACACACACACAAACGCGCGCGCGCGCGCACACACATCCACCTGATGGTAAGTAATTGCTGTGTCACATAGTCTACATCTATCCTCGACTGTGAATCAAAATGCAGATGTGTTGTCTCCCGTTAGGATAGGACTAAGATGGAATACCTCGTTTGGTGGTTGGATGCTTTTTAAATACATTTAATGACTTTACTTCAAATACACAATATTTATTATTATAATATAATAACAATTAAGTTATTTTACTAAATGATTAAGTTATTTTACTTCGGTCCTAATCCCCGCGGTAATGCAGAAAAGAAGTCTTACGAGCACTTCTTAAAAAAATAAGTAAATTAATCACAAATTCGTAGCCGTGGTAGTTCAGGGGTTAAGTGCTCGCTGTAAATTTACCAGTACGCGAGCAACCCGCTTTCAATTCCCACCGTCACCAACAAAATTTTTAAGTACAATGTAAGTGCTGATTTGCCACGTGCTCGGTGGTGCAAGAAAACATTGTGAGTAAACCTGAATGTACGTGAACCCAGAAAAAAATAGTTCAAGGAAATATTAAGTTGGCCAACAAGCTTTGGGTTATCGTTATCGTTATAAAACTCTCTCAGAAATGAGAGGAGGCCTGTGTCCAACAGTGGGAAGTATATCGGCTGTAACTTTAATTATAAATCTACATCTGAAAACATAAGATTTCTCTAAAACCGCTACGTAGTATGATCCTTTTTTTTTTTTGTACATGGGGAAATGCCTACGCATACCCGCCTCGCGGGGGCAAGGACGGGTTATGTCGGACTCGCACCGACTAAAACCCCATGGTGTTCCACCTTTGTCGAATATTGGCAGGGCTACGGGAACGCTTTCGCACACATCCGCGGCCCTACTAGCGCCTACCGCCCCATGGCAGCACCTCCTCGGGAGAGGAAAATTCCTCCCCGTTCTCCTCCACAGGTAAGGCGCACCAGAACACATGGCGCGCCTTCCTCCACGGCCTCCAATTACGTCTGTGCAACACACGCCCCCGCGTCCGATGCACAAAGGCCATGGGGCCAGGAAAAACGAGCACTTAGAAGTACTAGCCTTCCCGACCCCAGCGGCGGATCTGGTCTATGGCTCCGCCGCCAACCAAGATTCGGCTGCGGAGGGTAGGGAGAGCGGCGCCTCGCAATACCGACAATCCTCTCCCCCCGCAGCCCCACCACCACCGCATCAACGGTGCGGCCCCGTTTGAGTCGCGGAGGATAGGGCGAGTGGCGCGTCGCCATACCAACACTCCTCTTCCTCCGCGACTCCACCTCGGCTGCAGCGGTAGGTGGGGAGTACACACCTCTCACCGCAGTCCACCAACACACATCCGAAGTGGGCTTCCCAAGCCCACTCGGAGTGGCCACCTCGGGCCGGCCCTCCACCTCGGACCAGCCATATGGGTTCCTCTTTGTTTCGCCGTGGGTGACCAAGCCACGGCTTCTAAGCCCCCCCCGCCACGACAAGGCGAGAACCCGTTCGGGGGGGACATAGTATGATCCTAAGATATTCATGTTTTGTGCTCGTCTTACTAGACCTTCATCGGATGAGAAGAGATGCTCTCTGAAAGAATAAGACATCAAATCAGTTGGTCAACACTTCAAGCGTAACATTACTGTAAAGAACGGAAATATATGTATTTTGTAAGGTCCGCTATAATTACTT